>OY728164.1:1525511334-1526136334 GCA_963277665.1 Viscum album | reverse complement strand
TGATATTTTGAAATTTCAGAATTTTGAAAAGAAATTAGTTCTTTAAAAATTTAAATTTTATCATTTTAGAATAAATATTTTAAATATAACAATATAATATGTTATTTTAATAAAATCAATTATATTTTTTTAAAAAAAATTATTTTATGAATTATATAACATAATGAATTTAAAAATATTATTCCAATAATACTAAAGTGTAACCAAATAATACAATAATAAAATAGGTTGTTACATGCCCAACCTTAAAAATCGGGTCATCATAATTTATTCACTTATTAAACAGATTGGGGTACCTTTCACTCGTACTAATTTTTGATTCTCATATTGCTCTTTCAACCATGTGTATTCTCCACAAAACCATAATCATGTCTATTACCCTGTTCTGTAATAATTGCTCTCTATAATCAAGAATCTATGTAGGTTTTTCTTCCTAAGAATGATTATATTCTAGCTGAACTATTTCTAGGATGAATATAAGATATGGATTTGGAAGATATCTTTTTAACATATAAACATGAAAAAACATTGGGTACCTGAGATAAACTCAGTGAAAAATCTACTTGATATTTAATTGATTTAACTTTCTCTAGAATTTTATAATGTCAAATAAACCATGAACATAACATTCATTTCTTACCAAATTGAATAACACTTTTTCCAGGAGAAATTTTAAGGAAAATATGATCACCTTACTAGAAGGAAAATTATTTCCTCATTTTATCTGCATAAATTTTTAATATGATTTATTCTATGCTCATATCTTTTGGGATCATATTAAATTTCTCAGCCTCCTCCTATACAAATTTTGGTCCCTCAACTAACTTTCCTAAACATCATACCCAAATGAGAGAGTTAGACACTCCATTCTATGTAATTTCTGAAAGGATTATATATGTATACTATAATGAATTCTTTTATTATATGAAAATTCAATTAAAAAAAGTTGATACCAACTTCGCTGGTAATCAACCAAAGAAGAACATGCCACATGTTCCAATTTATGAATTGTTCACTCGGTATCTCTATCAAAATGATGATGAAAATCATATTTGAAATTTAATTTTGTTCCCAATGAGTTTTGAAGGCCTTCCCAAATGTTATAAGTCTACTAAAGATCCGAATCATAAACAATTGAAATAGGAATTCTATGTAAACATTAAATTTATTTGAGGAAAAATTGATAAATCCAATCTAAACACATAGAATCTCAAATAGTAATGAAATATTTATATTTATTTTTTCGGTCAATAATGAACCAAACTACATTATTACCTCAAGAAGTCTCAAGTAGTCACACAAATATGTGCATGGATATATTCTCCCATTTCCACTTAGGAAAAAGATGAGGCTAAATAATTCCCATTGGTAGTTTTCACATTACTTTAACCTAATGAAAAATCAAACATTTCATTGTAAATTATAAATAAGTCTTTTAAGTCCATACCACCAATAATACCCCCGAAGGACTCTTTACATTTTATTATTTCCACAATATACTAAAAATGGTTAATAAAGATCCTCACATAACAATTATTTTATCATTTTGGAATCAAAAGGCACACATAATCTCTTTTCAAATCTCAAGACACAATTTTTTTCAATTTTAAGTTCATAAAACTCACATTTTCCTAACCAATTCAACATTTTTTCCAACTAAATATTTTTCTTCTAAGAATAAATTTTTTATATTATAATAGTGACTGAACATCCACCTAAAACCAAATAGCAGAATTTCCACTACCAACAATATAAAAGAAATTATTCATCATATCATTAACCAAGGGGTCATGTTATAAACATCACATGTTTATTAAATAATGTTGTTTTTGACTCAAGGGATCCATCACATTATTTTCTTTTCATGTATAGTAATTCATTGTCCTACCACAATCCATTATCAGTTCTGGTCATTTTTGTTGCCTCATGTTCCATTCCATCTATGTAAATATATACATTGAATAATAATGATCAGTATATATTTCAAAGTATGATACAAATAAATGATGTCTCAAAATTTTTAATGAAAGAAAAGAGTAGATAATTCTAAATCAATTGTTTGATAATTTAGTTAATGAGGTTTTGGTTTCCTTGAAGAATTAAAAACTACCTGATCATTCTATATCAGAACACAACCAAGTCTCCTTAAAGAAGAATTAATAGAGATAAAAAATTCACCCTATCTGGAAGATAGTTCTAAACTACTGTATTGACCAATATATTTTTCAGTTCTTGAATGAAAACATCACATTATTCTTTCCTAATAAATTTTACCCTATTTCATGTTAACTTTATTAGAGGAATTGATAACTGTAGAATGTTTTTTACAATCCTTCTATAATAACCTGATATTCTAAGATTACTATGACTCCCAGTAATATATGTCGGTCTTGGCCATTCATCTACCAGTTTTTTTGGTTGGATAAACTATTATTTCCCCTTTATTTAAAATATTCACAACGAATGATTATTTCTCTATACAAAAACCTCATTTTTTTACATTTACCTATAACATCTTTTAATAGATAATTTTCTAAAAAATCATCAATTTGTTTTCATGATCTTGATAATTTTTTGAAAATTCCAGAACATCATCAATGAAAAAAAAAAAAAAATTCAAATATTATTCCAAATTATATTTATAAGATCAATAAATATATGAGGGACATTCTTCAAACCAAATGGAATGACAATAATCTTATAATGCCCGTATGTAGTAAAAACGTTTTATTCTTAATGTTATAATTCTTCTCCATTATTAGATTGTAACTAGAACTCATGTCAATCTTGAAAAAATTCATATTCCCATGGGATGATAAAACAATTCATCGATCTCATGAAATTCATTCCTATTCTTAATAGTTTTTTATCAATTATCGATAATCAATGAAAAGCCTCCTGGAACAATATTTCTTTTTAACGAAAAAAATTAGAGAATCCCATAGTGATGTTCTAGGATGAATGAGCCCTTTACCAAGTATCTTCTGCAAATGATTTCCAATTCATGATGTTCTAGTTAAGTTGTTAAATAATGGGGATTTGATATTTTATTAACATTAAGAACATAGTGAATAGTAAGTTCTACATCCAGGCAAGTTATAACATCTACAAACTCATTATTGAAAACATCCAGGTCTTCATTTAGCATTTTAATATGATTAATTTAATAGTTTCCCTGTGTTTTATAATATTTCCATGATAACTATAATTTTTAGGTTTTAATAATTTTTCATCTTATTGAAATGGTATCAATGGTCATGGTTAATTCCAGTATAAAAACTAAAAATCCATAGTAAAAGTAAACTTTTATAGTCTTCAAATCAATCATTTCATGGGAAAAACATCCAATCCATATCTTTAATAACATGAAATACTACTAGGGAAAAACAAATAGATTTTTAGGGAACATACATACATATAAAAATAAAAATACTTTTTTATAATCTATTTTTTCCATTAATATTTTCCCACTAGTGTTCTAACAATGTGATTTGGTTTCCTTACTTAATGAGTAATATCCAATTTTAATTCCTATTTCAAATCCCTATATCTAATAAAAAGATAATGAGGAATTATTAGTTCCATCCAATAACTCCATCCTCAGTTATAATATTGGAAGAAGAAATAATCTATGTTTGAATCATACCATTATAGAAAGACCGTGTATCTAATATTGAATATTTATTCCCTTTTTTTCTAATCGTACATATCCCTTCTAAGGATTTTTTATATTATCATTTCTGGTTGGTTGATAATTTACCTATGAATGAAAATCTATATTACACTTATTAATATTTTAGTAAACATGTTCTATAAATCAATAAATATTGGACATATTTCATTCCATAAAATAGACAATGTAACAATATATTTTGGACTCATAAAATCACCCATCTTATTATCATTCCTAGATTGGTAATCTGTTGAGAAATCCTAATCCATTATCAAAACCCAGTATCTTCTATAGTTAATATATAACAATTTTAATTGAAATATATACTTCCAAATTAATTTATATGTATAAATATGAGACCACTCACCATATATAATATGAATCCATGTATTCTAAGAAAAAACAACCTCTTCCAACTCCAAATCTAGAGTTAGGTAATTATTATGACTAATTATCATTAGGTGAGAATAATAAACCACTTCCATGTCATTATGTATGAGTATTCTTCAATATCCCCATCTTTCATGCAACACTATATATCAAAAACCCTTATCAAGTATAGGATTATATATGTATAGGTTCAGTTATAAATATTTTCTTTAATTATATGAAACCCTCCCCACATTCATCTATCCACTTGAGATGGGAACTATTATAGGTCATAATGGTTGGTGTATTAGATGATACAGAGAAATATATTACAATGTTTAAATAATATCCAACTATTTGAAGAAAACTACATATCTCAATTACCATGGCTAGAATAGTACCTTTCAAAAAAACATCCATCTATGAAGGATCCACTGATATTCCCTAACATTAAATTATATGTCTTAATAATGTTTCTTTTGAAGCTAAAATTCACACATGGTTAATTAGAATGATCTCTTATCTTTCCTCTCATTCATCAGTATAATCCTAAATTTTTCTTCATTCTCTTCCTTACACATTCAATATATATGAATATCATCTATAAATACCACCATAAACTAATAAAGGTAATCTAAAAAGACCTATTCATTAAACCACCTCAAGATAACTAGATAATTTGTATGTTCTAAGGGGATTGCTATAAGTTCATAATGAAAATTCCTCATATGGAATGATTTAATAGTTATGTTATCTTTCATGATCATTAGCTCATGATCACCAAGTTGAAGTTAAATCATGAAAAGACTATGATCTCCTTATAATTGATAACATAGTTCATCAATATTGGTTATTAGATACTTGTTCTCAATATTTTTTTTTCTATGTTCTTGATAATCAAGGAAAAAAATTCTTCAACCCATCAATCTTCATAACTAAAAAAACAGTTCCAAACCATTGTTATAGATTTGGCCGAATGAATCCCTTATATAGGTTCTCCATGAGTATCTTCTTCAATTATTTTAACTACTTTAGGTTTATTTTATAGGGAGTTTATGAAATAGTTGTATCCATGGGTATAATTTGTACAGAAAAATAAACTTCTTTATTCAGGGGAAGATTAGAAAACTTATATACAACGTCATGAATAAAATCCATTACAATTTTCATATAAAAAATGTTTATTTTATCCCATAATATCTAGATAAATACCATCATGATTAGGTAGTAAAACCTATACCCTAGAATTTATGACAATATACTATTTATATTTTTCCTTGCACAATTAAATAATTCTAGGTTTATTTGAAATATCAACAATAACTTCTCAAATCCTTGAATAACCAATAAAGTGATATAATCTATTATTCCATTACTAATTGATTATTATTTACATTAATATTTATACGGTTTGTGCACCTGATGTAATCCAAATAAGTTAAATGACATTATTAACCAATAAGTTTGTCTATATGAGTGAGGTTATTCATCATAACCTGACTCAGATGCCCAATTATGTAGATGATCTATTAATTTGAAACATAAGTTCTATTGTCTTTATAAGTATGGATATCCCTACACTAACTATGGGTGTCGATTTCCTTCTTTCTCTTTGGTTCCATTAGTAAATAATTACTCTCACTAAGTGTAACAAAATGACCTATGGAAACAATAAAATCTACCAATGAAGGCCTCCACATGGTGAGGTAAAAACAAAATAAAACAAATTTTACCATAATAAACTTAATCATGGAAAACTAGTATATTATAATTTAGAATCATGTAAAAATAATCATGATACATTAAATTTCAATCAAAATTAGAAAAACTATAATGATTAAACCTGATGTATCTAAACAAGTTAGTTGTGGCCCACCATCACCACTAAATCATCTAATTATGAATTCATTGACATCCAGAGAAACTATAATGGTACATAATTCCTTTCCCATTACTTGATTCTTTTAAAATATCATCTAAAACATCCCAATTGAATATGTATGATGTGAGAGTAATTCCAATTATGATACCAACACATTATCTATACACGTTATTATATCATGAATGCATCAGTTCTATAATTAAAACTAGCCCATTTTAAACGGATTTTAATAAAACAAAACATTTGTAAAAATAATTATTGGGTTTTCATAAAACATAAAATATTATCAAAATTTAAGAATATTTCATGAAATTCGGAAACAAACCATGATTAAACCAGAAGATGACCGTTTGAGAAAATTCATGACCCATCATGTGGGGCTCATCCGGCGACTCCCCCAACCCACCCCCAATGGGCTAGGGGATGGTGACAAGCACTATGTAGTAATATCACTATCAAGGGAGGCATTTCCTATGTACATGTATGCAAGAACGCATATCCAAGCTAAAAAGTTATAAAATCTAAAAAACTCTAAAAATTAGATGCATACATAACATTATATACCAACCCAAATATGATAGGAAATAAAGTGAAGTAAATAAAATCAGTCCAGAATAGAAGACCAAAAAAAAGTAGTCTGTAACCCAAATTCGGACCTATATGAAGATGTACAGGTACTACATTCTATATTTTTTGTACCACCTTGGCCTACTAGATCTGAAAAAGTACCATTGAGTCCTCCTCCGCCTAAGAATCTATAAAATGGGCACTCGTCTTCCCAATACACGACATGTGTGGTCAAAAAATGCGTAGGGGTGAGTATAAAAATACTCAGTAGGACACCCCTAAGCCACAAAGAAACACACAAAATAAAGTACAATCATCTATAAACAAGTAAACATATAGATAAAATATATCAATTATATCTATATACACTCAATCTGTACCACACAACATATGGTAAACAAAAGACACTACATACAACCACTATATATTCCCTCTAATTATTCTATGAAGCACTCATCTCGGAGAACACACTCCTGATTCCAATAGTAATGATGACTCTGTCCATGATGTATTGTTCATAAAAATCTTCATGAGAGAAATAGGATAATATAACTGAATATAATATGATACCACATATAAAGATCACATCCAGGGGAATGGGATGATTGAAAAAAATTGATCAAGATTATCCTTCTATGTAAAGGTTCAAAAACTAGAAATATTGGTCATGTATATATTAAGGACATAACATTGGGAATGAATAATGAATTGACAATCCCACTCTTGGACACTCATGTGATTCCATAAAGTCTATCTATGAAGTTCTGTAGAAGGGATCATTATCATATCAGTGGGAAATTATGTGTATCAACCTTCAGGGAAGATATAATGAAACAAACCCAAATGAAACCTAACCATGATACAACGAAAAATACAATCAATCCATTTATAAGGGGATACAATGTGTGTTAGGGAATCACACATCTTGTCCCCAAACCCCATGTACATTGACCAATTTCATTCTAAACTATGTCTAGTAAGAAGATGGGTAGAAGTCATGTGGTAGGAGTCACAAAAGATGTACTCCATCTGGGGTACACTCATGTACTCTGGTGGTGTGCCAATACATGGTGGAAACCCCCTGTGTCACTTACCAAGTACCAGTACATGGGGTAGTATATGTAAATGGTCCAAGACATGTATTGTGGGGGATTTCACGTAGTTTAGTCAAGCCATGTACTCCAATATATGTTTCTTTATCTCCCAAGATACTCTCCGAGTATCTGGGAATGGACTACAAGCCATTTGATAGTGGTCACATGCCATGTAACATTTAACTTTCTCACGAAACCCTAGCCACTAGTCAATGGGGGCCGCACATCTTGTAACCTCGGGTTACATGTTGTGTTCATTGGGTTTTTACAAAAACTCACGTTCATTATCCATGTTCCTCAACCAATGATCTGAATCTAGTTTTAGTGATCCGTTCATCTCAATGCTTAATATCCAATTTTGTTTCATCACCATAACACCAAATCAATGTTTTTTGGGCCTTCTATCAGCTCTGAAATCTGTTAATGTCGATTCTGACACAAATTCTTTGAAGAACAATTTCTTGTGATTCAGTCTGATTCATTTGACATCATTGTCTCTACACCCCCCTTAGGTCATCCCAATGTCATATATTCAATTTCTTATATTTCCTCAAATAAACAAATGTGCAATGATTTTTCATTCATAAACACTGCAATGGATGAAAAACACGCATAGATAATGGGGAAGAGAAATCACAAGGAACAAATCGGAGAAGATAACCTCGACTATTGTCTATTCTACCCTCTATCCATTCCAGTTAGATCAATTTAAAAAATAAATTCAATTAATAAATAATACTACTTCGATAATCACATAATGAATAACCCATCCCACAAGGATGAATTGAAATATAGATCAACATGTTTGTTGGTTAGTTTTCATTCATCATTGAATTTATGAACAAAGAAGAAAAATCAAATATAACATATCCTACATGGGAATTGGATCAGTCCTTGTTGAAGATTTATTTCTATAAGGTACATCCATAAAAAATGATCTCTAATCCATGTCTCTCTAATCAACGTAGAGAGAAATTCTCATGGTTTTCTCTCCATAGCCTCCTAGTAATTCAAGAGTTATGATCCCAACTTTGGATGCCTATATAAAGGCATACAAAAAAATATTCATCCCTACATCGCTACCTCAAAAAATATATAACAAATAAAATAAAACTTCATTTTATTTTATTCATTAATAATGCCAGAAACTACTTTTCTAATATAAACGACATCTACAAATATTAATCCATTATTAACATAAATCTGTTTTTCTAGATAAAATGATGCCCTCATATTTATGATCTGGGAACCCATTTGGATGTTCTTCCATTTATTCAAGAAAACCATGATTAGATTCTATATAATATTATAATAGTATTCAAACTTTTATTCTAGACACATCGGTTGTCAATATTGCACACTATCTCATACAATGGTCTCAAAATTAATCCATATATTATTTAAAAATAATACATGGAAAATCTAGGATATTACATTCAACCAACCCTAGAGGATTATATACCTGAAAATCCAAATCAATGGCTACTAAAAAAGATGTGGTTACTAAGCAAGTATCTGAGACTCCCACTTCAAAGTGATCTCTTGTAGATTCATGTGATGCCACCAATGATGAACTAAAAGAATAAATCACCTATGAAGGAGCCTCTCTTGACAATACTCAATCTCCACTAGTTACTCATAAAAATTATCTCCATCCCCATTATCTAGATCAACCTATTCGATGATGTGTTATAGTACATTCACTTACCTCTTCAGTTTCGACACATGGAAGACGTTATGTACCCAATATAACTGTGGAGGTAATGCTAAAAATCCAGCCACATCGCTAACTATATGAAGAATTTGAAAAGGTCTGATCAACCTTGGTGATAAATTACCACCTCCACCAAATCTTTGTAATCCCTATATAGGTGAAACCTAAAGGAATACATGGTCACCTTCCTCGAACTCCAATAGCCTCTCTCACCTATTATCATAATACTAATGATGGATTTGTTCAATATTCATCCTCTTTCAGATGATCTGTACCATCTCTGTAGTAGTTCAAACCAAATCTTGGCCCATGACTGATGACACACTTAGTCCAGTCTAGAAAAGTGGTGACCTAAAGGGTCCCCCATAAAAATCATTTAATGGTACCCTAAAAATAGTGGAATGGTAGCTATTTTTGAATATGAAATACACATGTTTTAGGTGATCCCCCAAACATTGATAGAACTCCAACATGTATGCTCACAACATGTCCTCAAGAACCTGAATGGTCAGATCATTCTATCCATATTTCAATGGGTGAAATGCTATGATCATATGTATCATGGTTCCAAATACCACTTACAACCATTTCCACAACAAGGTTGTAAAACAATTTTCATGATCTAAAATAATCTATGATGTAACTATATAGAGTCAAACTGTCTTATGAACATAGATGTGTCTTGTTATATTTACTGAACTATGGTCTCTAAAATAAAGGAATTGGTCCGACTTGGTGAGTATGTTAATGATCACCCAGATGGTATCATTTTCCCGATATGTACATGGTAAACCCATCATGAAGTCCTTCGATTTCCCATCCCACTTCCATTATGGCTCCTGAATGGGTTGAGATAAACCCAATAGAACATAGTGATAAGCCTTCACAAGGTGATAAATAAGGAACCAAAAAATATACTATGCCACTCCTTTCATAATTCCAGGCCAACATAACTAATGTCAGAGGTCCTGGTACATCATTTTCATACTCAAATGTAGAACCCGAAGGGGACATGTGAAAATCACTTATAACCTCCTCCACCAATGCCACAAGTAATATTTTACACCCTCCAAAAAGTAGGGCATGCACCCCACCTTTTCAATATCCATCAATAGCATGCCCTGTGGATATATGAGCACATAGAGTATCATTGTCAGTATCTCCAAGTTTTGCATCCCTGACACTCCATATGAGTATAGGGGTAACCACCATCAAGGTGATGTTTGCTTTTTCATCTCCATCCACTGAGGATAACTGTAACAAGGAAAAATCCTCTGACACCTTGTTCATCAACTGCAAACTCGGTATCCAATTGATAGAATCTTTAACCATGCTCCCCTTCTCAGGAGTATATAAAATCTCAATGCCATAGTCTTGGGGGAAATATATCCATCACATATGTCTAAAGATCAGATCAGATTGAGAGAAGATATAGATGAGAATCTTGTGATGAATGTATTCAATAAACCACATCCCCTTATGTAGTTTCTCTTCATTTTGAAAACTACCAATACTAACTCAATACCATCGGTCATGTAGTTTTTCTTACATGACATAAACTATCATGTACAAGAGGAAATAATGACTTTCCTTGGAATCAATATGCATCCCATTCATGTTACTGATACATTACAGAACAATATGTTCTAAACACCATCCTCTAGAAATACCAAGATCAAATCGCCCATCAAACTCCATCTGATATACTACAATGGCTTGTTATCACTTCTCATTCATGAATAAGTGATTCCCCTTCAGATTCAAATATTCCACAGGGGCTGATATCCTATAGAAATCATCTACGAATCACTGATAATAGTTTTCTATCCAATGGAATCTCTACACCTCCTTCACTCTCCTTGGTGGCTCTCACAATAACACTGACTCATCATTTCCTAGGTCTATAACCACTCCATTTACTAATATCGAATTCTATAAATTGTAGAGTACCTGAATCCAGAACTAGAACATTGAGAGTTTCCCATATTGATGGTTCTCCTGAAGTACATCCAAAACCATATTTAAGTATCTCGTGTGCTCCTCCTTAGTTGTCGATTACACAAAGGGAATCACCATGTACTTAAAGTGACTGTGATGACATCTAAAAGTTTTATTTCGTACATCAACATGTCATAATTGTTGACGGAGATAACTTGATTAGAGTTCACAATTAAGGAACCTATATTCTCCTCTCAAAGGATCAAAGTGTCCCTCGATTCTCGGTATTCGATACTTCTTATTCAGGGAAACCTAGTTCAATTGATAACAGTACAAACACAACCACAAGATCGTTTCTTCCTTTTTTGGAAAAAAGCAAAGGATTTCTAGGTTAAAACAAGGGGTATCATAAATCCATTCTTATGCATGCCCTACAACATCTCCCTCAGATCAAGAATATCTACAGGATCCATCTGATAGGAAGTTGCAATATATTAGTGTTGTCCCGATGTGTTAATAAATGTAGAAGTATATCTCCCGTCAAGGAGGAAATCCAAAAGAATCTCAAGAGAATGTGTTCTCACAGTCCTCCAATACTATTGGGAACTACAAAATTATGGCATCCACTACACAAAGGGCCAGGATAGCCAAATGAAGGGTAATTTCCTATACCATCCTATGCATGGTTCCATCCTATTATTCATGGTATTCCCTTTTACAAAAAAAGTAAAATATCATTCCATCACTACGGTCACACCACACCCATCGCCTAAACAGTCAAAATGAGAATGGATTTTGGATAACCAATACATACCAGTATTGATGTCATAATACCTCAATGTTTCCACCATGATGATCCATCCAGAACACTAACCTCTAAGGGTTAGTGAACACTTTCAGCACAAATGAGTGATCATTGAGTCTTCATTTGTAGTTGTATCCAAACGTAAGAGTGGAGTCAACAGTTAAACTAGTATATCTATGTCCTGAAAAGATATGTGGAAAAAATGGAATCACTAGAAACTGTGTTCATTAGTACTACAAAGAAGTATAAAAGACATGGATCATACCTAAAATCATTCCCTGCACCCCATGGTCAGATGCCCCGACCACATGAAGTTGTCCCATACCCTATCCTCTATCTATAAATTCCTAGTGTTGAGAACCCGTGGGTGGTAGTGGTAGAAAAATGAAATGTCAACCTCCTCCTCCTACTCCCCCAGATCCTCTACCATGTCCTCCAACCTTCGGATATGCCTACTCCTGTTATTGTCTCTACCTTAGTTGGTAATATCCTATCTTTATGTCAGGAGTTCATCTTGTTCTAATATCATGAGCGAGATGTCCCTTACATCACATGAATAAAACCACCACTCCATAGGCTATTTGAACCCATACAATGAGCCCTGAACTAAAGATCCTCTAGTAAGTGACATCATCCAAATCCATCTTCCATGTTCAGATCTGTGAGGCTGACGTTGGCCCCCTACTACGAGGGTCCCTGTACCTGCACATCCACTTATGACTATCTCTGACTGTATCTACTCAGTCAATAAGCTTTAGTCCACAAAATATCCCTCAGGCACCCCAGAATATGATGAAATACATAGAGATATAATGTTTTCTCGAATTTCCATGTGTAATCCTTTCTTGAAGGTCCATTCCCTAATGTATAAATCTCTAA
Organism: Viscum album; assembly: GCA_963277665.1. Classification (NCBI taxonomy): domain Eukaryota; kingdom Viridiplantae; phylum Streptophyta; class Magnoliopsida; order Santalales; family Viscaceae; genus Viscum; species Viscum album. The sequence goes on along the minus strand of OY728164.1, from coordinate 1,526,123,413 downwards.
CCATATTCATCAAGTAACGAGAATGGTTGGTGGACCTCAATGAATAAGAAACCACTATCATGATACCCTACTGAAGATGAAGAAGATCTTGAATATCCATATATCTAAGCGTATTTGGTGGGAACTCCTATATGAAGATACTCTTGAACTCCATATGTGAAAGATTCACCTCATCATGAGTTAGGGTGGCCATACTCTACCATCACCCTACAGAACCCTAATTAAGGCTCTCTTCTAGTACCACCATTGGATCTGCTAGTGTCCTGGAACGTTAAAATTCACATGTCACGACCTCACACCAGTCATAAGCTGCCAATGTTTCAGGCTTACCATAGAACATTAGGGGTCTCTATCTCTGAAACGTAACAAACACACTCATCATGTGCTCCTCAACTACTTTTACTATGGGTATTAAATACTGCTCTATAGGTGGTGTAATGGTTGTTTCACCACATAGTGGTAACATTCAGGTAAATAGTCCCTATATTGAATCATCATCAATGAGTTTATGATCATCATGATCGATTTTCTGAATTATAGAGGGTATATGACTTGGGGGAATCCTGTATGAAAACTTGATGTACCATGGTCAATGAGTATATCTGGAGAGATGACTTGAGAAGGACATTGAACCACAACCCATTCCAAAGAGATTCATGTGGCATTATTTACCTTGTAACCAATGTTCTCAGGTAATGAGTCAAAATGAGTGTTTTTAGAGTCCTAGTTTATGGATACATCACCCACCACACCAACATTAGAGTCCCTGACTTCACATCCAATCTTGAAACAATTAATATTTTTTCTCAAAACCAATCTCAGGGACTCTCGAACGTAATGTAAAACTGGCCCACTCTGATACCACTTTATTGCAACCAGTCCTAGTGGGGCCCGTGTTGTTACTCCACAAGCCCACCTACAATAGGCCATGGGTTGGTGACTAGCATCAAGTAGGAATGTCAATAACATGGGTGACATTTCCTACGTACTTTTAAATACACACATCACCACACCCACAAAATTATGAAATCAAAAAAAATATCTTAAGTACCAAATGCATGCATACAACTATATCCCAAATAGAGTATGACGTGAATGTAAAGTCTAATAATGTAATCTGGGACATAATATAATACCATGAAAAATATGTATGTAACCACAAAACCAATATATATAAATATTTTCTGGGATTGCTGTGTGTAGCCATAGGAACACCATGGCCTACCAGATCATACAAAGAACTGTCTGATCATGGTTAGCTTAAGACTTTTTCAAGGTCTCTCTCATCTATAGAAGACACATCATGTGCAGGAAATGCTTGTGTTGGGGTCAGTATAACACTACTGATTAGGTGTAGCACCTCTAGCTTCCACGGTACACTTCTTTTTGAGTAATACAATAGCTTGGATTATACGTAACTTCGATTTTTAACACCCCACGACCCATCAAAATAACCATTATAAATAGTAGTACACTTTTTGAAATTTTATAAATTTTATTTTTCAAAATGGACATCATTATTTGATTTAGAATAACAAAATTATATTTGGATGAATTATTTGTATTTTTATGAAAACATTCAATTTTTGATGAATCGTGAAAAACACTACGTTATTGTTTAAAAACAACACATTGTTTAAATATTTAGTTATTTTATATCATTTTTTTGGATAAAAATAGATACATAATCCATATATATGTTCAATGTAATTCATTCTAGTCATTTTATAATAATATTTTATATATAAAATTTTATTGAACATTTTACCTCCTTTTAGCCACCTTCATGACGCATTTGCAAATTTTCCAGAAACGTAATTTGACCACCTCTGTAAGTTGAATTTTAAAAATATGAGAGACACAGTTGACATCATTAAGTAAAATTTTGTTTAATAAGATGAAAATAACATTTGGTCAATAGTAACTTTTGAATTTTATTTACCACTGTTAAAAGTAAATAGGGTAATTAAAGGTAACAAATGTATTATAATTACCATAAAAGATGTTATAATTCTATTTTATTAGAGTATTTCGATCAAAATACAACTTAGGAATAAAATATGATCCTTTTAATCCACTTGTATTAGATTAAGACATTTATTATTATTTTATTTTAAGAATAGTTAAAAGTGTTAAATTCATGGTTTTGTAACAATACCATTTTTAATATAGGGTAATACATAAGATAAATTAGACTATAAATATTCACTGAAATATAAAAGGATTTAATACATAATGGTATTTTATTTATAATTTTTCGACATTAAATAATAAATTTTTTTTATGACACTATGATGATGCAGTGGTTAACTTATTAATGAACCATTAAAATAATTGATATTATAAATATCAAAATAAATGTAATCTAATAGTTTTAATGAATTCCAGTAATTTTATAGGTTAATATTTTATGTTAATATTGATTAAATAATTTTTTTTCGAAGTGATAAAGTTTTCATTACATTTACAAAAATCAATTACTAAATAGTGTCAAAATTGACATAAATGAATTTTTAAAACGAATATTTTTTTTATTAAATGATATAATATTCCTAAAAATATATGGTATGGCCAAAGGTCTAAGATAAGGTTAGATATATAAATAATGAATGACTTGGGGTTCAAATGGATTTTTATTGCATGTTTATTGAAAATTTATTATAATTATAAATGAATACTTGGTAAAAGATAAACTATTTAACTGAGAGTTAAATATAAAAGATAAAGATAATATGGTGATCTAAACCTATCTAAACCCTATTTTTTGAACAATTTTCGACCAATAGTCACCTTAGAATCAGTATAAATCCTTTTAGTTAAATTATAAACTGAATATTATTGTATAAAAAAATAATATTTCATGTTTTTTCTTAAAGTGACCCTCACCTCTCTTATCAAAGGGTACTTCCCCTTCTCTTAAATTCAAACCTACAAAGCAATTTGGATTGGATAATCCCTTCTAAAATATCCTCACAACTATCCTTACATCAACCTAGAGACCTTACATTGATCATAATGCCATCTTATGAAGACCTTTTGATCAAATTAAAAGGAAGAACCCAAAAAAGAGGTAATAATTTCATCACCACTTCCAGTGTTCTTATCTTCTTCCACTTCCACATTTTTTGTTGTTTCCATAAAAAATAATAACTCCAGAAAATTGAAAATTATTTTATTTTATTATAAATATGTTATAACCATATTCATTATTCTTTCCATTTTATGAATGAAAAAGTCAACATACATGCGTACGTACGGCTTACTGTCTCAACATCGTGGTGTGGTTTGTTATTCAACACATCACTATTTGGATGGGTATAATAATGAGTATTATTGATTTAAATAAAAAATATAACTGGTTAATGATATTATATATATGATATATCATCCAATTACATACGATTTAACCATCAATAGAATGAAATTGTTTGTCGTGCGTACGTACAAATTTCTGTCTCCTCGAACGCGATGACATTCATTCCCCGTCATAATAATTCATGAAGTTTTTTTATTTTATGATTAAAAATAATGTTTATGAACTTAATATCATTCTGGATATGAATAAAATACATCATATCCATAACAAACATTACTTATGTAAGAAAACATATAAAGGTAAATGAATCATTTAATACCTGAAACAATGATACCACAGAAATATAATTAACTATGCAATATTAGAAGATCATATATGATATCATATTTATATATTTGGTTCTTGTATAATTTAATAAAAATGATTTAACAATCACACGGGTGGTTAACATACCCTCAGTGAAGGAAATTTACAAAGTAAGTGTTAATTCTACAATCTCTTCTTTATTTGAGGTCATTTATACGTGAGTATCTAATAAGACCTATTTATCATCCACATCTGTGTTTCATAAAAATGTATCTCAATTTTTTTACTATTTACTAGAATATTGGTTAAATTCATTTATACACTTGTTTTTTTTATAAAATTTCTAAAAATGAATCATTCCATCGTTTTCCCAAAAATGTTCTTTATGAACTTTTTTTCAAAATTAATGAAGGAATGTTTTTTTATAACTTATATAGTGGGTGTGGATACGTTCCTCCATTATAAAACCTTCAAATCTTTCATTGAAATATTATAACAGTATTTTCAAAATAAATTTTTTCTTTTATAATTACGTGACTTTTAAATGGTTTAAAATAGAAAGAGATATTTCTCTCAATAATATTTATTTCATCAATGTCAATATCCTTTGATGGATTTAACACTTTCTTGAATTTTATTTTTTATTATATAATCTTCCTTATTTAATTAATGGTTTTTAATATGTTTTCATGTGGATGTGTTATTTGTATTTTATTAATGGTTTATGGTTAAATGATTAACATTTCATATGCATGTTTTAATAAGAATGTTTACTATTGTTTTATCCTTTTCAAATGAGTAATGCGTTGGACATAGAAAGTGACAGGTGTATCCCATTATAGCTCCTCGATGCATCGGTAGGTCTCATGAGACAAAATAGTGTCTTAGAACCATGCCTTGAAAAATTGTTATTTGTAGTTTTTGCAGGTGTCCATGACATTGTGGTTATAATGTCCAGCATTTTTCATTCCATCATTATAAAATTGGCTATTGATATTAAATGTGATTATTAGACTAGTAGAATATCCATGAGAATAAGTAAATGGAATTATTTGATATATCATTTCCATATTACACTGATGTTTAAGTTTAAAATTCTTTTGTTTTAGTCTTATACATAGCATTAAATTTTTATACTTATTTATGATAGTTTTTGCAATATTTTTATCCTTACTAAGCATCCGAGAACACCACTTTGTTGTGTTTTATTTTTCCTAGGATGTGAAAAATTATATTACGATTAACTTGTATGAATAGGCTAAGGGATAAAAGAGTGTTCAATGTGAAAAAATGTTGTTTTTTTAATAATGTAATGTAAAACTTATGTATGTATCTAGTATTTACAAGGCTACTAAACTAATCTGTTATTCGATACATGATTCCTTGTATCATGACACTGTTATGTAATAATGCACCGACTCTGGGTAACGGGGGTCGGGACCTTTTAGTGGTTATCAAAGGATGTTTAGTATAAACCTTGAAGATAGATTTAGAAAAAACTCTGATTAGAGAATATTACCCTAAGATAGAATTTGAAGATTTGTATAGAAAAACATCCTTCCATTTCTATAATGTAGAAATTTTTAGTATTTTCCAAGATATAAATTATTTCTTGAACATAGGTAGGTAGAGGAGGCTCTGAAACATATGTAAGTAGAAGTGAGAACTCCAACAAAGATTTTCAGGCTTTACCTGGGGTATCCTGTTACACAACAATGGTCCTCGCTTTACTCTTGGTTATGACACTCCCAAGGGATATGGATAGGATAATAAACATTTTCATTACAAGTAATTATGAAGTATTTTTGAGTAAATAATTCCTCAAGAAAACATATTTTTTACTTATTATGGATTATATATGTAAACTGTTCAATTTATGTTAGGTATTTTACTAGTTTGGAATTATGTATTGTGATTCCTAAACTAATATTGTGTATGACATTGTTTATAAATGGAGCCTTGTATAAGGAATGGAATTTATATCAAGAAAAATAATCCATGTTGGGATTTTCCTCCTACGAATGATAATTACAGTGGTGCTGCTGATACAACTAGTGTTGATCAGCTTATCACCATATTGGGACAACTCACTAATGATATGAATAAAAACCATACCCATATGGAACACCCTGATCCATAATGAGGAGGATCAATGTTAGGCCTATTAATGAGGAAACAACAACTAACATTCAATGGGACTTCAAATCTATTGGTTTGTGAGAAATGGATAAGTTCTTAGAGAAAATATTTAACTCCTTGGGGAGTAATTGAAGGGAAAAATTATCATGGCAATTTATTTCCTCACAGGAGATGCAGATCAATTATGGTCATTAATTAAAAACAAAAGGAAAGAGAATAAAGTATGAAATATGGAATACAGGGAGTTTAAGGATCTTTTCGTAGAAAAATACTTTCATCGTGACCTTCGAGTGGACATGGAAAGACAATTTTTGTGTCTAAGGAGAAAGGAGGATGAGAATTTCGCAATATATGAGGCTAACATTACAAGGCTATAAAGTCATGCATTAGATTACATACATAACCCAAAGATTAATATTGGTTTATTTGTTTATGGGTTAAAACCATTTCTTTATTGAGAATTAGTCTCATAATTCATCCCATCGTACAATAATATTGTCTTATGTGTTATCTTGATAGAAAATAAATTCTCTAAGGATTACAACTTTAAAGAAAATAAAGAGAAGAGATCTATTGAACACTCTAAAAATGGAAATAAGGGGAATAAGGTAAAGGTTTATTTTCCATCCTGTTGTAAATGTGGTAAGAAACACCCCTGTACTTGCTGAAAGGAAATTGGAGTCTATTACAAGTGTGGTGAAAAATTCCACGAACATCGTGGTTGAAAGTGAAAGAAAGAGGCAGTTAATGTTGAGGGATACAATTGTAGAGAAATGGGTAATTATAATAATGAATATCCTAAGTTCCAAGGAAACATACCTCTGAAAATGCCAAGGGAGAATAACCAATCTTATGCTATCACTACTGTAGAGGATGATTCTTCAAATGAAACGGTGGTTGGTAATTTATGAGTTTCCTCATGTTTAGATAATTATTTTTTTGATTCAGGATCATCACATTGTTTTATATCGTACTAATTTTCTTTGAAAATTAGATATTTTAAATTTTATTTAACAAGGGTGTTATCAGTCAGAACTCATAAGGGAAGTATCATTGCAATAATGTTTTGTGAATCAGTTCCCGTTATAGAATATAAATGTGCTTAATTTGTTGATCTCATCATCATACCAATGATTTAATTTGATATAATCCTCAGTATAGATTGTCTTTTGGACCATGATGTGAAAATTTATTGTATGAAGAAATAGGTTACAATTTTCTATGACGATAAGGAGTACCTTATCATTAGAGCAGAATTGTCACAATCTGATTATTTTCTAGATCCACCCCTATAACTCTACTAAGTTCAATTATTTGGGATCAAGAGAATGAAATAACTATGGGTGAAGAAAAAAATTCTAATAGAGGACATAACTATTGTGAATGAATATTTTGATTTGTTTCTAGAGGATTTACTTAGACATCCCCCAAAATGAGAAATTAAGTTTTCCATTAATTTAATTCCATGTTGAATGACCATATTTAATACACCTTATCGAATGGCCACTATGGAATTAGGGAAACTAAAGAAACAACTAGAGGAATCTAGTAATAAAGAATTTATTCTCCCTAGTGTTTTTCCTTGGAGATCCCCTATAGTTTTTGATATGAAGAAAGATAGATCAATGAGGTTACACACTGACTATAGGGATATTAATGCTATAACAATAAATAAGAAGTCTCCCCTACCTCACATTAATGATTTATTCGATCAACATCATGGAGCTCAATATTTTATCAAATATTGACCTTTGATCTAGATAATATCAATTGTGTGTGAAGAAGGAAAACATTCTGAAGTAAGCATTTCATACCAAGTATGGGCATTATTTTTTCATAGTAATGCCTTTTGGATTGACTAATGCACCCTCTATATTCATGTATCTAATGAATAGAGTTTTTAAGGAATATATTTATGACCTTGTAGTGGTATTTATTGATGATATCTTAGTATAATAAAAAAGCTACGAATATCATGAAAATCACTTGCGCACTATTCTGAAAACCATCAAAAGAAATGAATTATATGGGAATCATAGAAAGTGTGAGTTTTGGCATCAGGAAATAACTTTTCATGGCTATATTTTCTCTAAGGATGGAATCTCTATCGATCCTCCAATGACCTAGGAAATCCAAGAATGGCCTGCATCGACAAGTATAACTGAGGTATGTAGTTCTATTGGTTTAGCTAGTTATTATCGGAATTTCGTGTTGTATTTTCCCCAATTGGATAACCAATTAACCACGCTCATGTGTAAAGGTGTTAAATTTGTTTGGACAAAAGAGTGTGAAGAATTTTTTGAATAACTGAGGAAAAGATTATTCATGCCTCTTATCTTGACTCTACCATCGGGGGATAATTGGTTAATTATTTATAATGATGCTTCCAAAAATAGGACTTGGTTGTGTACTTATTCCAAATGATAGAGTTATTTCATATGCATCACGACAGCTAAAAATTCATGAACAAAACTATCCCACTCATGATCATGAGTTAATAGTTGTAATCATTGCTTTGAATATGTGGGGAAACTATCTTTATAGTGAAACAATGTGAGATATTTACCCTTCATAAGAGTTTGAAGTATATTTTCTCACATTAATAACTCAACATGAGGTAAAGAAAATGGCTTGAACTACTAAATGACTCTGATTTCACTATACACTATCACCCGGGGAAGGAAAATAAGGTGGAAAATACTTTTAGTTGAAAGTATCATGGAGATTTGAATAAAAAGAGAGTTGAAAGGAATCATGTGTACAGTGATCTAGTAATGAATGATATGGGAATAATCATGGAAGGTGAAACATCAATAATTTTTCAAATGGTTTCCAATACAACTTTACAAGAAATGATAAAATGTTCTCAGACTGAGGATGAGTAGTTTCAAAAGAAAATTAATGTTGTGAATGATGGGAGGTTGATTGACTTCGTATATGAAGAATGAATTTTGAAATTTGGGAAGAGACATTTTGTTCCTGACATACATGATCTAAAAAAGGAATTTTTGGATGAGGCTCAAAGCTCTAATATCCCTATACACCCTAGTAGAACTAAGAAGTATAGATATTTGATGGAACATTTTTTGTGGGACCACATGAAGAGGGAGATTACTGATTTTGTGTCACGATGAATGTTTTTTCTACAGGTGAAGGCGGAAGAAAACATCCTAGAAAAGCCATGAAAGCTCTTCCAATTCCTTAGTGGAAATAATATGATATTTAGATGGAATTTTCAGGGGATACCAAGGAATCCTGGATGGAATGATGAAATAGGGTTCATTGTTGATCGTCTTACCAAGTCAGCATATTTTCATGCTATATGAGATGATTTACAACGTGAACATTTAGAAAGACTATATATTAATAAAATTGTAAGACATAATGGAGTACCCTACCAATTATTTCAGATCATGATCACTGTTTTACATCAATATTCTGGAATAGTGTTCCAAATGACTTGGATACTGAACTTTATTTGATCACTGGCTACAACCCTCAAACTGATGGACAATTAGAACAGACTATTCAAACTGTATAAGGCATATTGAGATCATTCTCGTTTGAGTCTCATGTTATGTTAGATAAGTATTTACCTCTGGTATAATTTTTCTATAACAATATCTTCTATTAAAGTATTCAAATTGAATAATATGAAGTTTTATATGGAAATTCATGTCGCACGACAACTTATTGGGATGATATTGATGAAAGAAAACTCATTGGCTGGGAACTTGTTGAGGAAACAATAGAAAAGGTTAAGATTATCCAAACCCACATCAAAGCGCTCAGAGTAGGTAAAAGAACTATGTTGATAACTGAAGGAAGTATTTGAAATTTCAAGTAGGATATAATATTTTCATAAAGGTATCTCCTTGGAAGGGTGTCTATGATTCGGTAAGAACGGTAAATTGAGTCCCATGTACATCAGACCTTTTGAAATTCTAGAACGAATGGGAGTTATAGCATACCATTAGGAAAAACCACCATGTCTCTCCAAAGATCATGATGTGTTCCACATAGAAATATTGAGAAAATACATGGCTGAACAAACACATGTACTCATCTATGAAGAAAGAGAACTATAACCCGATATATCTTGTTGAGAAGAACCTGTCAATATTTTTTATACCAGATAACCAGTGTTAAGAAACCAGACGACTCATCTTTTAAAATTTTTATGGATAAATATTAAGATGGAAGATTCAACGTGGGAACCCGAGGAATTTATGATGAAGAACCACCCAAATCTTTTTATGCAGTAATATTCTAGAAATTTTGAAGAAGATATTATTTGATGGAGGGAGGAATGTAACACCCCAATCATCCAAGTTATGCTTCTCTTTGAATAATATAATAGCTTTCGATGAATGCAACTTCGAGATCTAACACTCCACGACCAATCAAACTAGACATTTTTAATAGCAATACCCACTTTTTTAAACATTATAATTTTTATTTTTCAAAATGGACTTCATTTTTGGATTCAGAATATTAAAACTAGCATAGGGTTAATTTTTTGTATTTTTTTGAATACATTCAATTTTTTATGATTTGTGAAAAACACTATGTAATTGTTTAAAACCGACTTTATATTTATATAGTTAGTTATTTTATTTTAATTTATTTTAGGTAAAAATATATACATAATACATATAAATGTTCAATTTAATTCATTGGGGTCATTTAAACTTATATTAGATATATAAAATTTTATGGAACTTTTTACCCTCTTTTACTCACCTTCTAGGTGCTTTGAAATATTTGCATAAAACATCATTTTACCGCTTCTGTGAATTGAATTTCAAAAATCTTAGAGACATGATTTGTAATAGTAAGTAAAATGTGGTTCAATAATATGAAAATATTTATTGTGAATAGTAACTTTTGACTTTTATTTACCATAGTTATAAGTAATTAGGGTAATTAAATGTAAAAATGATATTATAATTACACTAACACATGTCCTAATTCTATTAAATAAGTGTATTTCTTCCCAAATAAACCATAGGAACAAAATATGATCCTTTTTGTCCAATGGATTGGATTAGATAATTTATTTGTATTTTATTTATAGAAGAGTTGAAAGTGTAGAATTCTATGTTTAATAACTAAATTATTTTTAATATAGGGTTATACATAAGATAAATTTGACTATAAATAATAATATAAAATATAAAATGATTTCCAACATAATGATATTTTATTTATAATTTTTTGACATTAAATAAATAAATTTATTTATGACACAATGATGATGTAATAATTACCTTATTAGAGAAGGATTAAAATAATTGATATTATCAATATCCAAATAAATGTAAACTGATAATTTTGATAAATTCAACTAATTTTCTAGGTTAATATGAAATTTTATGGTTAAATAAATAATATTATTTAATGTAAAATGTTGGTATGACTTTCTAAAAAATGAAATACGAAATGGTGTCAGAATAGACATAAATGAATGTTTTAGTGAAATACTATTTTATTATATGATATATTATTCTTAAAAACCTAAGGATCGACCAAAAGACTTATATAAGGATAGATATATCAATAAATAATCACTTGGGCTTCTTTTGGTTTTTATTGAAAGTTTTTAATCATTTATTATAATAATAAAAGAATACGTGGTAAAAGTTAAACTATTTAACAAAGAGTTAAATCTAAAAGATAATTTTAATATGGGGGCCTAAACCTATCTAAAACCTATTGGTTGAGAGGTTTTAGACTTATTCCCCCCTTATCATCAAAATAAATTCTTTTGGATCAATTATAAACCAAATATTATTGTATAATGAAATAATATTTCAAGCTTTAGTTAAAGTAACCCTCACCTCCTTTATAAAAGGGAATTTCCTCATCTCTTAATTTCACACCTCCGAAGCCATTTGGCTTGTCCAAAACCTACTAAAATATCCTCCCAACTACTATAAATTCATTATATAGGCCTTACATTTATCATAATTCCATATTATTGGTACATTTTGATCAAATCAAAAAAGAATCACCCGAAAAATATGTAATAATTTCATCACCTCTTCATTGTTCTTTTCTTCTTCCACTTCCTCTTTATTTATGGATTCTACACCAAAATAATATCTTCAGTACCATATATATATTTTTATGTTACTATATATATGGTACAACCATATTCATTATTCTATCCATCCTATGAATGACCTAGTCACCAAACATGCGTACGTACGGCTTACCGTCTCTACGTTGTGGGGTAGTTTTTTATTATACACATCATTATAAGGATGGATATAATAATCGGTATAATTGATTTAAATAATAAATATAACACATTAATGATTCGTTATATATAATATACCATCCAATTACTTATGTTATCACCATCAATTGAATGATATTGTCACTCATGCATACGTATGATTATCATCTCCACGAACGCGATGAGATTCACTCCCTATCGTAATCATTCTAGAATAATTTTCATTTTATGAATAAAAATAAAATTTCAGAACTTAATATCATTTTGGATATGAATAAAATACATTCTATCCATTAAAAATATTAATTATTAATCAAAACATATAAAGGATACTTAAACAGTTAACCACCGAAACAATGATACTATTAAAATATTGTTAACAACGCAATATTATAAGATAATATACGATATAATATTTATATATGTGATTATTTTATAATATAATAACAATGATTTATCTATAATAAAAGAGGTTAATGTACCCACTATCAATGAAAATTATAAGGTAATGGTTAATTCTACAATCTCTTCATTATCCGAGGTTTTTTATACGTGAGTATCTACTAGGACCTCTTTTTGATAAACATTTGTGTTTCTTAAAAATGTATTACAAAAAAAATTACTATTTCCTAGACTATAAGATAAAGTCATTTATGCCCTTATTTTAATTTTTATAATATTTTTATAAAGGAATATTTCTGTCATTTTCCTAACACGGTCCTTTATGACCTTTTCAAAAAAAATTAAGGAATGAATGTTTTTTTTAACATATATGGTGGGTGAGTATATTTTTCGCCATTTTTACACCTTCAAAGCATCACTTACAAGATTATAAGAATATTTTCATAATAAATGTGTTCTTTTAAAATAAGGTGACTTTTAAATGATTTCAAAATAAAAAGAGGCATTTCACTCAAATAGTTTTGATTTCATCTATGTCAATATCTATGATGGATTTTACACTTTTTTTAAGTTGATTTATTATGAAAAAATATTCAATATTGTATTCAAGCTTTTGTGATATGTTTGACTATGGATGTGTTATTTTTATACCATTAATGGTTTATGGTTGAAGTATTGAAATTTTATATGGTATTTTTAATAAAAATGTTTATGTTATGTTCGACCTTTTTATATGAGGAATGTATTGGAATTAGTAAGTGATGGGTGGAGCCTGCTATAGCTCCTCGTTGCATTGGTAGTTTTCAGGAGACAAACTAGTGTATTGGCACAACGCACTGAAAAAATCTTATTTATAATCTTGGAATGAGGCCTTGACTATGATGTTTTGATGTCTGAGATTATGCATTCCACCGTTATCAAATTGTCTATTGGTATTTCATGTGATTATTCAACTAGTAGAATATCAATGTGAATAAGTAAATGTGTTATTTGATTTATCCTTTCCGTATTATGAAGATGACTATGTTTAAATGGATTGTGTTTTATTCTTATACATTTCCTTAAATTATTATGTTTATTTATGATTTTTTCTGATATATTGTTTTTGTTACTGAGGATCAGAGCTCACCCCTTTCTTATGTTTTATTTTTCCAAAGAAGCGAAGAAGTATATTAAGATTAACCTAAAAGAATATGATAAGGGATATAAGAGTGTTCAAAGGGGACAAAATGTTGTTTTTTTATTTCATGTTGTAATGTAAAACTTATATATGAATCAAGTAAATTCAAGGCTACTAAACAGATCAGTCATTCGGGACATGATTCCTTGTATCATTCCAATGTTATGTAACAATGCACCGAATCTGGGTAACTAGGGTCGGGGTGTTACAATAGGACACCTTGAAACCACCATGAAATAAAAAACAGAAAGTACAGTCAGCTCTATATGAGTATATGTATACATCACATATTAAAATAATATCTAGGTATACTCAATCCATACCATATAGGATTACCTGCTGAAGGGATAATATTCATATGAGAAGGAAATTTTTTTTACATATCTTCTAGGATGAAATCATGGAATGAACCCTCCGAAAATATTTCCATGATATGGAGGAATAAAAAATCATTCCTTGTATAAATGGATACACACCGTGGTGTAGGATCAAATTTCATGTACCTTGAACCTATGTAATAATTGTGTATAATATCACATTTCATTTCATAATGTGTCATATATAATATAGTTACATGATGTAAAATAGTAGTCACATGTTTCACACTTCTATTTGAGGTCCACCAGTGTACTCCAGTCGTGTTCTGGTACACCATGTCAACCCATGTATCTGCCCATGTTCCAATACATAGGGTAGTCTTTATACATGGTGTAGGCTAGTCATGTGGTGGAGTATATTCCTTGTAGGAAACTTATGTCTTAGGGGTCACACACCATGTGACGTTTAAGTATATCACAAAAACCTAGCCTCTAATCAGTGGGGACACATGATTTGTAAAAAGAGGGTATACATTGTGCTCATCAGGTTTTTCCAGAAACATTTAATATTCCTCTATGAACCTCATCCAATGATCTGGATCTTGTTCTGGTGATCCATTCACCCCAAACTCAATATACAAGGTCTTTTAATTGCCTTAAAACTGAATCAATGTGGTTAAATCCCCCAATCGGCTCAAAAATCCATTTAAATCAATTCTGAAGAAAACCACTCAAAAAAAAAGTTCCTTCTAATTCCTTTCAAGTTTTCCACCACTGTCACGGACACACCTATGTTAGGTTGAACAGAGGTTGGATATTAAATTTTGGATTTTTGTGCTAGGAAAAAAGTCTCAATGATATATCTTTCATTAAAATTTCAATGAACAAAGAATACACATATAAAACGGGTTAGATAAAACACAAGGAACAAATCTAAGGAACAATCCTCAAACATTGTTCATTCTAGACACGATCCATTCCCATAAGAATGATCAAAAAATCAAATAAATTCTCAAATAATAAATCCAAGTTAATCCCTAAATGTATAACCTCCCCTATAAGGAACAATACAAGAATTAATCAACATGTTCCATGGTTGGTCCTCGTTCATTGTAGAATATAATAATGGAGAAGGAAAATCCAAAATAATTCTTCCTAACTCAGAAATGGAACATTCTCTACTGAAGATTGGTTGTCGTTGGCAAGACCCATCGACAATGATCTCTGATCAATGACATTGTCATCACTATCAGAATATGTTCTATATGATTTCACTCTTGTGCCTCAAGTGAATTATATTGTTATGAGCCTATTCCCACATTCCTTGTTAATGGATTATATATATAAAGAAGCGTCGTTGTATCTATGTGTTACAGAAACAATGAAAAAAAAATAAAGCTTAAATTTATTTTATTCATTAAAAACCCATGAAACTACTTTTCATAACTAACCCATGCTAGCCAATCCTACATCATGCCTAGTGTAATTTTAATGCTCTAAACGCAAAAATTCCCTCATATTTCTAATCTGGGAAGCTGTTTATAATTTATTTCTCTTTTTATGGAAAGCTATGCATGCAAGCTATTTTATATTTTTATATTATTCAATCATTTTTTCTGGACACACCAGGCATTTGAATAAAACATTGTTTCAGTGCCTGGCCTCAAAATTGAATGAAATCATAATTAAAAATAATACATTGAAAATCTGGGATATTACAAAAAAAATAATATATATAATTATGTGACAAAAATCCATAAATTCCCAATAACGACATCCAAGCTCTATCAAATTTGTGTGCGATCTACATGTGAATGAAAATCCCTAGTCCATGCTAAAGATATATCCAACCAATATAACCACTTGTAGAATTACAGAATCATGTGTGGCATGAAACCTCTTGTTTCATTATAAACACAAAGAGTAAATCTTATATTCTTGATTCACATAAGATTACCCAATATGATATGTTTTTCAAAATCTATTCCCTATCCAAAACTACTTGTAAATGAATTAAATCAAATACATGGTGTGGGTAAATCCGTTTTTAAGGAAAATCCATTTATGACTTTAATCTTTTCTAAAAAATATTATAATTTCAAATAAATATGTTTTAACGATTCACACAAAGGAGTTGAAAGGAACATATGGATATTCATTTATTGTAATGACAGATATATATAAACTAGCTTCATAAATAGAGGAAATCTACATAGATTTGATAAGTAAGATTTTAAACAAGTAGATTGATCTTTGAAAGAAAATGAATGATGGAAAATATAAAGATTATATATAAAACCAAAAAATTACAATGAGATAGATAAATGAATCCAGCTCTGCTATTGTATCCAATGGTAGAAATGAAATAGGATTAACTTCTACAATATTGAAGTGAAATAGTTTCCACTAGGATTGAATTCTATATTGAGATATCTAAAATAATGTAGACCACCCAAAATCACATTAGGTTTTAAGGGAAGTCCAACAAATATAATGGAAAAGATTCTAAACATGCATCATATTAAAAACCACTATGCCAAAATAATTCACATCTTGAACACCTTTCACATCATAAAATCTATGATTTTAATGATTTCCCAATAAAGGATTCACATCTTGTTTAAAAACTCCTAATCGACCAATTTACTACATCAAATAATGTAACATATTCGAAAATTTCCACACTCTAAATGGGACGCATGGTTTCTTACCTATAACTGATTCACTACATTTATCATGTTCATGACTTGAATATGTAAAGAAAGAAATCCATAGTATATATTCATCAAAAAAAATTAACCATATTAGAAGCTATAAGAATCTAAGGATAAATCCTTCAACCAATGACACATTTATACCCAAATTATATTAACTCAAACAAAAATACAACCATAGAAAATCTAAACTCTTCCTTGAAAAATATATCCATCCCTATAGTGATAAAAACATTACAAATGAAGGGAGTAAATAATATAGAAAAAATGTATGTGAATTACGGAAGAATAATGTAATAATATCCACACTATAAATGTTTTATTTACCCATAAAATACACAGTATCATGGAATCAAAAAAATTGGTGGTAACATACAACTTGTTAATAAATTACAATCCCATTTCTCATGGAAATTACATCCTTACAATAATAGTACATAGGCCAATTGAATTATTTTACCATGTTGCATAATCTCTTAATGATCCATAATATGGACTGGATTCTCAAACAATGTGGTGTCGAGAAGAATATCAACATCCTCCCACTAAATCATATAGGAAGGGTCCAATTGATTCCTCCTAAAATGGGAATAATGAAAAACCTCTTGGTTCAATTTCATAAAAGGAATTATGTCCAACTGATACAAAACCTTTACAAGATCCACCACAATATCAAAGGTGCCAAAAAACCTCCCTACAAACATACCAAGTCCTCCTAACTGATAGTGTCCTAGGAAATGTAAAACTCTGAGAATAACATGGTCACCAACATCAAACTATATCATCCAATTATTATGTTTCAAAAATGATTTATAATTAATATGTGTCGTGACCAATTTCCACTAAATCAACACCAATGGTTCCATTTTTTTATGAAAAATTCATGACCCAACCAAAGACCTCTCTCGCGACTCTTCCCAGTATAAGGGATATCAACATGGACACCCATACAATGTGTCAAATGGTTCAAACTAAATCAAGTACTGATAACTATTGTTATCAAAAAACTCAACTCTAGGAAAATTATTCTCCCATGATCCAATTAATTTTTAACATATTCCTGGAGAATATCCTTATGAACAAAGATATGCCTCTCTATCTATCTATCAATTTTTGGATCCTAATACACACATAATTTCAACTATGAACCAATAAACACTTGTATATAAATCTTAAACCTAGATAAGTACATTGTATCCCTATCAGAAATAATTCCATAGGGAACCCCATGAAACATTACAACATGTGGTACATATAATTCCTCAAGGAGTCCCAAATTTATTGTCACTTTTATTGGGAGGAAACATGTCTATTTCATGAGTTCATCAATGAATTTAAAAATATTTTAATTTCCAATAGGTATTTATTGAAAAATAATAATGAATTACATGGAAATATCTTCCCATATCCATATCAAAATGAGTAAGGACTGTATAAATCCAGAAATCCTCTGTTTTTATTCAATAATTCCCTGACACATTGGAAACCATGGTACTAACTCATCAATTGAAATGCTCATACTTGACCACCCATACTAATGTTTCATGTACTGAAACGTTTTTGAAATCCCAAGATGTACATACCAAAAATATATGAGTCTAATGTCCAACAACTTCATCCTTGATGTAAAAAGAACAACCGAATTACTACAAAATAGAAAGCATCATTCGGAGTACAAGGAAAATCACCTAATGTCTCCCCATAACATCTTATTTCATTTCTGTACTAGGACTTGGTGATTGGTACTTTCCCAATTAAGTCTAACTCATAAAATAATGAGTCAACTTTTGTTTAAGCTCAACATACCTACCAACCATGTTCATCCACCATGAGCATATCGTACAAAAAAGAATCATCTAATACCATTATACTTTTTTCCTCCAATACATGTATTCGTAATTTCCCTTTCAACACATAAGAAAACACACTACCTTTTCTAGGATTATATGAAATATCAAATTCAAAAATTCATTGATACTCAGTCATTCCTCTCTGTCTCAGGTTCATATCCATATGAGTAAAACTATACTTCTGGATTTTATGATTTTAATATACTGTAAACCACTTCCCCATGAGATAGTCATGCCCCATTCTCAACACATGCATAATAATTATTATTTAATTATCATGTGAAGTGCTGTTCTGGTTTCCAAAACATAACTAGAATGATCCATTTTCCACCACATGTTTCCCTGAAAATAAGACACCCTCCAAATAAAATCAAGAGGAATTATAAAAAAACATCATAACCTGATACTGGTTCCGGATGATTCAAACTTGGTCCACATTCAACCTAAACCCCAATTCCTCAAAATATCTATACATTTTTTTATTCTAATCAATATTTACACCCTTATGGGTTTAATTTTTTTTTTGATACTGCCGGCCCCAAAGGGCATCATTAGTTCCCTACACTTCTATGCTAGAATTAAATTAAAAAAAATCTATCAATCATAACTCAAATTTTAGTATGTAGTAAGTCTGTGTGTCGAACCATCAAGGACGATCCATATGTTTGAAATCAATTTGGAAATTGAAATTGTAATTGGTAGTTTTTTCTCCATAAAATATAATCAATAACAGGAATGCTTGGGGGTTTGAATCAATAAGGGTGGCATGCCAGGTTAAGTGATTTTTAGGTTCGTGTGATATGGATTCCAGTGATATGGGTTTGTTCAGTTTTAGTGATATAATTGGGTTATTAGGGAACCTTGTTCTTCGCATCATGTCCTAGTCATATGATCACACTTTTGGAATGGTGATATACTCAATGATAACATAGAAATTGGAACCCCAAAACCTTTTTTTAAACATAACTATCCTATATTTCACAATGGTTAGGGGAAAATTAGGATAATTAATTAAAGAAATGAAATAGTTCACTTCAAATCACATGAAATTTTCATGAAATTGTAAAAATAAAGAGATTCAAATTGATAAATGATATTTGAATCAATCCTAAACATGAATAAAATAATGAAAAATAATCCCTAAGATGCACTCCCCCTAAAACTCGCATCACCCAACACTAGAGAGACTACTCACACATGTTGTGAGTGAGCATAATGGGTAACCAAGGGAAAAAGGTATTGAAGAATGGCTCTAAAATGTAACTCTTTCATTCAGTGGTGTATCTTTTCCTTCTTCCTGTCCCAAAAAGTCTTGGAATGGTGTACATAGTTCTTATTTATATTTGAATCTCTTCAAAACTCACAACCCACATCATGTTATGTTTTTTTTCACATCTCCTCTTAAAAAATGTGTAGTTGGGGTAAATGACATATACCTCAGATCCACTATTTATTCTATTGTGTTTAGTTTTCTAAAATATTGTTCGATGTTTTGACTACATTCATGTTGTGTATTGTTGGTACACAATGTGTACAAGGCTTCACCCTATGTATGCTCATCATGAATTTTCCTTCACGGTTGTATTTCTCTTTACATTTTCACGACATGTACATGTCATGTAATACATTTTTCATTAGTTTCCAACTACACTTTATCTCTATAAATCCGGTGTTGTTCCCATTCCCTTCGCTCACGGCGTGAAGGGCCATTTGGCTCATTTTTATTAATATTTTATTTATTTTTCACAAGTTCATCATTTCTTGTCTAAAAACATTAAATATTTAAATACATTCCAATTTTGTAAACATCATTTAATAAATTAATAAATAACCAAATTGAACTACTCAAAAATATATTCCTGAAATACACATATCAAATCCCCACACAGATGCATTCAGCCTTGTCCTCGAGGATGAAACCGAAATATACTACACAAAAGGATGCCCACCATACCATGCTCTAAATTCAATTATATCATAAACAATTGGGAAACTAGATAATTAAATATTCAAGCATCACTAGTAAAAAATTCTTCCACACCTCAATTTTCAATGAATAATCTAACCCTGTAGTTTACTTATTCCCTTTTGAAATAACCAATTTTCATCATTCATCCATTTTCATTTTTCAATTCATTATCAATATGCATGCCACTTTCAATCTAACTCACATGAAATTTTCTTCACATCATTAGGTTAGAAATGTAGAAATAATTACACACATACATAAAAAACATGTAGCTTACCATAGGAATTCATGGAATCTAACATCTCCATCGCATAAAGAAAAAAACCCAATTAATTATGAGAGATTCATTATTAAGGATAAAATGAATCTGAGGATTCAGGTTAAGAAGGCAAATGATGTAAAAATTAAAACTCAAACATGAGATTTAACTCTAAAACATTTTTTTTATAAAAAATGATAGGCTCAATAAATTTATCCCTTTATAAATTTAAACTCCCTCTTCCCAAAAAGATATCAAACTAGGCTCATGATTCCTGTAAGAATAATATATAACTCAACCCCTCATTCTCATTTTTTCATTCATAAATTTTTTAGTAAGAGTGGTGAATAATGAAATACAATGAATTATGTCATGGCCTATCCAATATCATAATAGATAATCCAACAACCGAATATCCACAAGGATGTATCTCCCGCTACAACCAAATGTTCATCCCCCACACTTATTCCTTTAAATATCATACAAATCACATAGAGGGAGTTAAGAATTGATATAATAGGCATGTAAAATACTACAAAGTATGTTCACATTACTATGCCTTAAATCCAATTTAAGAAAACAATTTACCAACTGGATTGTTAAATGTTCAAGAATATCAGGTAAAAAATTCATCAATGCCTCACTTTTTGAAGAAACACCATAACCAGGTATTCTATATTTCCCCTTTTAAAATTACCATTTTTATTGTTTCATCCATTTTAATTTTTCTATTCTTTATCAATATTCATTCCACTAAAAATAAACCTTGAATGAATTTTTCTTCTCATCATCATGGAAAAAGATTTAAATATCATTCAATACATACCTCAGAACATGTAACATACCATATACTTGAAAGGAATATAACATCTCTACCACGTAAAGAAAAAACCTCAATTAATCATTAGTTCTTCATCATTAAGGATCAAATGACTCTAAGGCTTTAGGGTAGGTAGGTAAATGATGTAAAAATTAAATCTAAAAATGATGTTGAACTCTAAATAATTTTAATGATAACAAATAATATGGTAAATAAATGTCTCCCTTTAATAATTACATCTCTATCTTCCCACAAAAATCTCTAAATGGGCTCAAGATACTTGTTATCATAATGAATCAATCTGCCCCTCTTGCACTTTTTTTTCATTTTCCATTTTTTTCTCCAAGAGAGGTGAATAACGAAATATATTCAATGATTTCATGTCCTATCCCATATCATAATATAGAATCCCAAAATTGAATATCTACAATGAATTATTTCATGGAATAACCAAATTTTCCTCCACCACAGTTATTTATTTAAATATTGTCCAACTCACATAGATAAAGGAACTGATTAATAAAATATGCTTGTAACATGGTTCATTTCCTAACAAGGTATTTCATGGATTCAATGGAATTAAACAGGATTAATGTTTGGTGGGTCTCATGATAAGGTCTAACAAGAATAATTCCTTAATAATATTAAAGGTGATTCTATACAGTCATAGCTTTGATAAGATGCACAACATGTTCTAGAGGAATACTTGCTCGAGTTTCTAAAATATACACTAAAGAAAGAATAGAAAATATTTGGTTCAGTGGATTCATTGGGAACGAGAAGAATGGTTGGGTCAATTACTCAAGGAAATGATTATGAACTATTCAATCAATCAATTAAAATTTTAGAAATTCAAAACATGTCTAATTCCTAGTAAAATTTCATATACAATGATTAACGTGATCCTCTAATCCTGATTTGTCGAATCCAAATATACAGGTTTATCTTTACTAATTCTTTTCTCTATTATTTTCAATCAAATTTATAGATAAATAAATTTAAATAAATGAAATGATAATTTTCCAAAATTAGTTTCATGTCTCTGAGATCATTTGGGGGAATACTTACTCAATTTAGGGGCGTGATATTTTAGATAAATCACTAAAATTATTATATTGAGGGTAAAAAATTGAAAAATTCATAATTGAAATGCGTAACCCCCTTTAATTGATGCTTCATAAAATGGGATGTATGAGTTATGCAAGCATATTGACATGACATGCTATTACCCATCACGATGTGTACTGATCCTGCAACTTCATCTCATGCTGTTGTACTGATATTTCTTTAAAAATAAAAATTGGCAAGTGAAAAAATAATCCATAACAATGAATTTTTAAAATATTTTGGAATGAGTGATATTTACTAAAAAGATAAAACAAATAATGAAAAAAATAAAAAACTGTCGTTGCCTCCCTGATGTGATTTTGTTTACTGTTGTTTGCATGACCTTACCGATTAAACTCATGTTGGTGAAGGTAGGAAATAGGTTACCTTATCAGGAACTACAATGTGTCAATGATGTGATTCCACTATATTGATTAGACCACACCAGTTTTATGAAAATTACTTTACTCTCCCAATATTGAAACCATTTTTAATATCCACTATCCCAATCTAGTGGTTCTTAGATATTCTAGAATATCCAAATAAAAATTCACTTATTTCCCAAACCATAACCCACTCTTTGAATTCATTTTAAATATCTTCTATGTTCTTGAAATCCTTATTACTTTTCTTTAACATGTTATTACTTCCTTCTCCAGTATCAAAATCATATATAACAACTATTCCTCTATGAATAACATTATTCTCTTTATTAATCAAAATTTATTCTAAAAAATCATCAACTGGTCCACATGTCCTTTGCATTTCTAGGTGCAGATTAAATTTTAATTCTGATCGTCCGACTCTCAAACTTAGCTATCCATTTTGAACATCAATCATCACCCTTACTTTATCTATGAATAGTCTTCCCAATATTATCTAATTCTTCTCTTCATCCATATCTATAAAAACAAAATCTACTAAGAAGAAGTACTCATCCACTTTGAAAATGACCTGTTAATGTTTCCCTTGAGTACATCTTACTATTGTATCAGCATGCTGCAGCAAAACACTAGTTGGCTGCAACACATTTAACCCCAGGCTATTGAATGACTCATATGACCTGATATTCACACCAGCACCAAAATCACATAATTCACTACTAAACTCATTAGTGCCAATGGAAAATGGATTGGAGAAAATAACTCGATTTATCTGTTTCTTTCCTAGGTTACTTGATACTACTATTATATTTTCTATTTGTAGTGGGATGTTAGCTAATTCCTCTAACTTCCTTTTATTCGTCCCCAACCCCTTCCTGAATTTGGAATACACAAGCATGATTGCAATTACTTCAGAGAATGGAATATTGATGTGTATCTTCTTGAACATCTCTAAAAACATTTTCTTCTTCTCATAAATCTTTGACTACGTTTCTCGATATAGAAATGGTATTGGTGGTTGGTATGGTGGTGGATATTTTTATTCCATATTTTCCTCATCATCTTGTTCCTTTTCTTGACATACCTCAACTAGTGGTGGTGATTTTCCCCCTCAAAAATCTATTTCTCTTCCTTCTCTATTATTTCTACATATATGTAATTTTTATTTCAAATATATATGAGGATGATATTCTGGGTGTCCGTGAAGCTATCCTCTCTATCTTTCTCTGAGTGTTTCGGCAATTTGACCGAATTGTACTTCCAATATTTTGAATGATGATTGTTGGTTTCATGAATCATTTCTTAGTAACCTGATTGTAGTACCATGAACTCTTGAGTATGTCATCATCTATTTATGTGCATCTTTAATGGTGGTCATGAATGGTGCAAGGGTGTCCACTAGTGAATTTACGTGACAAGTTAGTGTGGTACCTTCTTGTTTCATGTGATAACCTTATTTCCATCACTAAAATGAATGACCTTGACGCTGATTTTGTTGTTACTGTTGTTGTTGTTGGGGCCTCCATCCATGCACATAATTATTAGTATTTTAATAAAGGTAATTTTCCTCTTTACATTACTTACCGTGGGGGTTTTTTGGGCTGTCATCACATTCATCTTTTTTGTCATTGTCTCCATTTGAGAAGCCATCCATTAATGTTACACCATGATTACACTTTGTACTCTCTGATCATCATTATTCGATTGAAAAATATTGCTGGTCTTCACAACTATTAGTTCATAACATTCCTCTGGTGACATTCTCATTAGGGAAACTCTTGCACCAGCATCTATAATAGACCAATTTCTCTGTGACAATCCTTTATGAAATGTTTGAATAAAAATACACATCTCAATTTCATGACGTGGGAATAATCTGATCATTACATTTAATCAATCCCATGAAAAATATAATTATTCAATATTTAATTTCTCAAAATGATAATACTCGCCCACAAATCCATAAACATTGATGGAAGTAAACCCCTTTTAAAAACATTCATACTAGATCCTCTCAAAATGTAACTGAATGTGCGGGTAGAAATTGAATCCAATCTTATTCATTATTTTTATGTGAAAATATGAACAAATACATCTTCAAGTCATCATTTGTGACGTTTTTGAATTGGAACATGTCACAAATTTACATAACAGTTCATATGTGTACATTTGGGTCTTCATGAGATATCCTGATGAATTGGAGTGGGTTGAGTTATCATTTTTATGACATGAATTATTGATTTTGAAGTGTTGGGAAGAAACAAGCAATATTAGAATGTTTTGGTCAACTCCCAATACCAAGGGTCTTTAGAAGTTTATTAGAACTCACCCCCTAAATTCTATCATTGAATTTGTGGTTCCGCTGGAGGGCCCAACTCATGATCTGATAATTGAAAATTCTCCCTTCCATCCATGTGGTTTTTTCTGTATCAGTCTCTTCATGCTCTTTCTTTTTCTTATAGAGGGTCTTCTCTAATTCCTGGTTGAAAGCGAGTTCTTAAATATTTTCTTGCCTCAAGTGGAGTGGTCGTGCATTGAATTACGACCTGGAACAACAACATGACAAAACCAAGTGTTAAACAAGTAATTAAAATATCAAAAAATATCAAAATGCTTAAATTACATAAGAATAACAAAAACCATCCTTAGAAAGAGTACCAATTGTTTATATCCCCACAGGGCATCGTTAGTTCCCTATGGTGCAATGAGAGAATAAAATTTTAAATCTTAGTAAATCCTAACTCAAAGTATTGTATTTTTTATGTTGGAGTGTTGAACCAACAAGGACAATCCGTAAGTTCTAAATTAGTAATGAAATTGAAATTGAAATTGATATGTTGTTTGCAGGAAAAGAGAAATAATAGTTGGAATGATTGGGGTTTTAAATCAATATTGGAGTCATGATAGGATGAATTATTTTCAGGTTTGTGTTCTAGGGATTCAATTGATATGGGTTTTTTCATTTTTGGTGTTGGAATTGGCTTATGAGGGATACTTGGTCTTGTTATGCCATCAATGCCCTAGGATAAAATTATTATAATGGTCGTCTACTCGGCACAAACACATAAATAGGTGACCAAAAAAATTAAACATAGCTATCCTAGATTGCACAATGGTCAAGGGAAAAGTAGGATAATTAATTGATACAATGAAATAATTCTCATCAAATCGCATTCATAGTCATGAAATTGTATAATGTAAGAGATTGGAATTTATAAATGATGTTATCGGAAATCGAAATCATGAATTTAATAAATAAAAATATTCCCTAAGCAGAACCCCCCTACAAATCACAACACCAAGCACTTGAGAGATTACATTCCCAGGTTGTGAGCAAGAATCATGGGTACCCAAGGAGGAAAGGTGGAAAAGAACGGCTCTGGATCATCACTCCTTCACCCACTGATGATTCTTTGCCTTCTCCTC
Source organism: Viscum album (assembly GCA_963277665.1). Classification (NCBI taxonomy): domain Eukaryota; kingdom Viridiplantae; phylum Streptophyta; class Magnoliopsida; order Santalales; family Viscaceae; genus Viscum; species Viscum album. The sequence goes on along the minus strand of OY728164.1, from coordinate 1,526,096,984 downwards.
ATCCCAGAATGACCTGGAAGGGTTGTCAGAGGACTTATTTATACGAGAATCTCATCCAAAGCTATATTTCGTGAATTGTTTTTTCTTTTTGTCACCACCTACATGATGTGTACTTGGGGTAAACAACTCACACCTTAGATCCTCTATTTCCTATGTCACATTGAATCAATGAAAATCTTGTATGCTCGTTTGATTGTCTTCACATCGTTTATTGGTGGTAGATGACATGTACTTGGCATTCACAAGGTATAATCTAATCACAAATTATCATTCAAGGTTTTTTTCATTTGAAATTTTCTATACATTTAGATGGGGTACATGATTTGTAATGCATTTTTGTTCAGTTTAAAATTCCTTATTATCTTCAAGAATCTAATGTAATACCCCTTCGCTTTGCTCACAGCGCGAAGGGTCCTTCACCTCATTTTTCTTCCACTTTTCATTTCTTTTTCACAAATTCATCGATACCTTACAAAAAAACATAAAACAAGTAAATAAATTCCCATGCTAGAAATATCATTCAATAATATAAAAAAATAATAAAATTAAACTACACAAATATATGTGCATGAAATACATGTATCAAATCCCCCCAAACATGCACACATCCTTGTCCTCAAATATGGAACCACAACATACTATAGAAGATGTTTACCTTACCATGATATAAATTCAATTTCTACAAAAACAATTGATCAACTTTATAAGTAAATTTTCATGTATCATAAGAAGAAAATTATTCAATGCCTAACTTTTCAATGAAACAAGCTATCCAAGTATTTAACTATTACCTTTTTTAAATAACTATGTTTCCTCATTAATCCATTTTCATTTTTCAATACATTATCAATATGCATGAATCTTTTAATCAACCTCTCATGAATTTTTCTTCTCATCATCAGCGTAAAAATGTAAATAGAATTCATCACATACATCAAAAATATGTATCTTAACAGACTATTAAAATGCAACTAACATCTCCACCGCATAAGGAAAAAATCTCAATTAATCATGAGGGATTCATCATTAAGGTTCAGATGACTCTGAGGCTTCAGGATATGTCAGTAAATGATGTAAAATTAAATCTCAAATAAAAGGTCGAACTGTAAATCATTTTTCATGATAAAAAATTATAAGGTCAATAAATGTCTCCATTTACAAATTTTATCTCTATCATCCCACAATAATCTCAATGTGGGATAACAATACAGGTAAAAATACTGAATAATTCAACACCTCTATCTCTTTTTTTAACTTTTCATTTTTTTAGAAAGAGAGTTGAATAATGAAGTACAATGAATGATATCAAGGCTTGTACCATATCATAAGAGAGAATCCCATAGTAGAATATCCCCAAAGAAGTATGTCCCGGTTTACCAAAATACTCCTCCTCGCACTTATTCTTTTTAATATCATGAAAATCAAATATAGGAAGGTCGGAATTGATATAATAGTGTTGTGACATGGCAGATTTCCTAAAAATATAATTCATGGATTCTATGAGCTTAACAAGTATTACTTTCAAGTGGGTATCAGGATGAGGTCTAACAAAATGAATTCCACAATCATATTAAAATTGATTCTATAATTTCATATCATTGATAAGATGTATTGGAACTTTAAGAAGAATACATGCCCAAGTTTCTCACGAAATATTCTAAATAAAGAATGAAAAATATTTGGTTTAGTTGATGTCTTGAGAATGAGATGAATGGTTGGGTCAATCCCTCCTAGAAATTCATATGAATAATTAAATCAATCAATAAATATTTCATAATTTCAAAGCATGGTTAATTGACAAAAATATTTCATTTATAATGATTCACATGGTCCTCTAATCACGATTTGTCAAATCGTAATCCACATGTTTTTATCAATTAATTTATTACTCCAATTTTCATATTCAAATTTATTGACAATGAAATCTAGATACATGAAAAAATAAATTTTTTTATGTAGTTTTATTTCTCCTTAATCATTTGAGTAAATATTGACTCATGTTTGGGGCATGAAATTTTAGTTAAATATCTAAAATAATTAAAATGAGGGGAATACAATTGCGAAATCAATAATGGAAATGATTACTCCCCTTGATTTGGAGCTTCAAAAAATGGGTTGTACATGTTCTGTATACATCTCATTATACCGTGTAATTTATCTTCACATTTTGTATTATTCCAGAAACTTCTTCTCTTACTTCTGCATTGATAGATTTGTAAAAATAAAAAATATCAATTGAAATCACAATCTATAACAATGAAATTATGAAATATTTGAGAATGATTTATTTAAAAAAACATAAAATAGATAATGAAAAAATAAAAAGAACATGGGTTGCCTCCAAGAATCACTTTTATTTAACGTCATTGGCTCGACCATACCTCTTCAGCCCAAATGTGTGATAGTAGGAAAGAGGATACCATATCAAGATCTAAAAATGTTTTATGACCAGATTCCTCTATGAAGATTCGACCTCTAAATTTTTCTGAAACTAACAATACTCTCCCATTATTTAAATCCTTTTTAATATCCAATGGCATAATCTAGTGGTTTTTTACTATTATTAAATATCCAAATGGAACATTACATATTAACCATACCTGCTCTCCTTCTTTGATTTCATATTCTATATCTTCAACATTATCCAGCACTTTCTTACCTTTCTTCAACATTTTCTTACTTCCTTCTCCAGTATCTAAATCAACTATATAAGCTCTTCCTCTATGTATAAAATCATTCTTATCTTTCATAAAATTATCCTTTTAAAACTTATCAACTAGTCCATCTAACTTATGCATCACTTGGAGAAAATTAAATTTCACTTATAATCCTATGATTTTCAAACATTGCTCTCAATTTTGAACATTAACTAGCACTCTTCCTGTACCTAGGAAAGGACTTCCCAAGATTATTGAATTCTTTTCTTCATCCATATACATAACAAGAAAACATTTTGGGAAAATTACTCATGTACATGGACAATGAAATCATCAAGAAACCTCCAAATATGTATTATAGTTGGATTAGTATGTTACAACATAACACTAATTGGTTTCATCTTTTCTAACCCTAGTCTTTTGAATTTTTCATATGACATGATATATACACTGGAACATAAATCAATTAAGGAACTACAAAACTCATGTGTACCAATGGTAACTGGAATGGAAAAAATATTTTCACCCCTCTCTTTCTTCACTAGAATGATTGATACTACTTCTGAACATTGTCATTCCAATAGAATAGTAGCTAATTCCTTTAGATTCTTATTGTTTGTTACCAACTCCTTCATGAATGTTTAATACACATGCATGTTTGAAATTGCTTTATCGAATGAAATTATTATGTGTATATTTTTGAACATTTGAAAAAACAAATTATTTTTCTCCATAAATAATTGACTGCTTTTCTCGATATGAAAATGGTGGCGGCAGTTGGTATGGTGGTGGTGCTTCTTTTTCAATATTTTCCTCATCTTCTTGTTATTTTTCTTGACATGGCTCCACCAGAGGTGGTGATATTTGTATTCCTTAATATATTACTCTTCCTTGTTTCTTTATTGCACTTCTATGTAATATTTCAATCACATCTACAAGAGGATGATGTTCTGGGATTCTTATAAGTTCTCTCCTATTGCTTTCTCTTGGGGTTTAGGCAATCCCACCGAGTTGTAATTCCTAGATCTTTAATGATTATTGTTGTTTTCATGAGTCATTTCTAGGATCTTGAAATATAGTACCATGATCTCTTGAGTATTCCATTAACTCTTTAAGTTCATCTTCGATAGTGGTCATGAATAATGCAAGGATCTCCTCTAGTGAATGGACTTGACTAGTCAATGTGGGACCTTGATGTTGCAGTTGATAATCTTGTTTTGTTGGATGAAATCCTTGACCATGACCTTGATTTTTATTTTTTTTACTATTGGGGACACCATCCATATGAATAATTTTGGCAATTATAATAATGGTGGTTTTCATATTTATAGTACATACCTCGAGGATTTTGGTTGTCCATAATGGTATCCATCTTTCTTGCCATTGTATATATTTGTGAAACCATCAATCTATTGTTAATCATGTTCACACTTTGTACTCTTACTTCATCAAGAATCCATTGATAACTATTATAGTACATCTCATATATTAGCTCGTAACATTCCTCTGGTGACTTTCTTATTAGGGAACCCACTACAGCAGCATCTACTATAGATTGATTTCATTGCGATGATCCTTTGTAAAATGTTGGAATTAAAATCCACATATTGATTCCATGATGAGGGAATATTTTGATCAAACCTTCGAATATCATCCATGAACTATATAGTGATTCATTATTTAATTGATGAAAATTGGGAATACTTTCCCATAAAATCCTAGACCATGATAGTGGGAAAATCCTTGTTGAAAACATTCTTACCAGATCCTACTAGGTTGTAATTGAATGCTGGGGTAGACAATGGATCCACTCCCATGCTTTATTTTTCAAGGGAAATATGAACAACTACATCCTTATAGCATTGTTTGTAATGATCTGGAATTGTAATGTATCACAGATCTCCAGAAAACACCATATATGTGCAGTTGTGTCTTCATAAAGTAGCCTGGTGAATTTCAGTGAGAGTGTTATCATTTGTATGACTATGGGATTGATTGTGAAGTGTTGGGAAGAAAATGGTGCTATCAGAATTCTTGGGGTGACTCCCACACATTAGTGTGTCCCATAGTATACTAGTGTTTGGCCCCCTTGATTTCTTTCGAGAATTTTTGGTTCCGCTAGTTGGACCCATTCAGGATCAGCTCCTTGAAAATGATGCAATACATTAATGTCAATTTTTTCCTTTCGTTGTCTCTTTCTATTAATTCTTTTTATTTCATAGTGTCTTCTACAATTTAGGGTCGAAAGTAAGATCCTCAATTTTTTCCTTTCTTTGAGTGTAGTGGTCATGCAATGAAATACGATATGCACTAACAGCATGATAATACCCATTGTAAAACAAATAATTAAAGTAATATCAACTATCGTAATTACTGAATAACTTAATAATAATGGAAACCATACCATGAAACTACACCAATGTTTAACAGCCCCACAGGGCATCGTTATTTCCCTAAAGTGCTATACAACAACAAAATTTATAAAAATCTGACAATCTAAACTCAAAGTGTAGTATTTGGTATAACCATGTGTCAAACCCACAAGGATGATCATTATGTTCTAAATTAATTAGTAAATTAAAATTTTAATTGATTGGTTTTCTATGAGAAAAGATAAATAATAACATGAATGATTGGGGTTTTGAATCAACATGGGAGGCATTCTAGGTTCAGTGCTTTTCACGTTCATGTATTATAGATTGAATTGATATGGGTTTGTTCATTTATGGTGTTAGAATTGGGTCAGCAGGGATCCTTGGTCTTGGTATCGTTTCTAAGTCCTATGATTGCACTTTTGGAATGGTTATCTACTCAGTGAATGCATAGAAATAAGCTCCACAAAACCATTTTTTAGAAATAACAATCCTATATTACATAATGATCATGGAAAAATTAGGATAATTAATTAGAGAAATAAAATAACTCTGTTCAAATCATAAGAAATGGTCATGTAATTATAAAAATTAGGAGATTGTAATTGATAAATTATGTTGGAAACAATCCAAATCATGAATAAAATAAAGAAAAATACTACCTAAGTAGCACTCCCGTAGAAATCACATCACCCATCATTAGAGAGACTACTCGCTCATGTTGTGAGAGAACAAATTGGATACCCATGGATGGTGGTGAAGAACTACTCTGCATCATCAATCCTTTCTCCACTGGTCATTCATTTCCTTCTACTCATCCCAGAATGTAATGTATGGGTTGTCGGAGGTCTTATTTATAGGCAAATCCTGTCCATTCCCACGACCTACATCATGTTATATTTTTCTATGTGTCACCACATACCGGATGTGTACATGGAGTACATGACGTGTACCTCAGATCCTCATTTTCATCCATCGTGTTGAAGATGTGAAAATATCGTATGATGGTTTTACTGCCATCACATCATGTTTTCGTGGTATACGATGTGTACTTGGCATTCACAATGTGTCTCCTCATCATGACATTCCATTCACGGTTCTGTTTCTCTTGAAATTTTCCAAACATGTACGTGGGGTACACGATGTATAATTCATTTTTATTTAGTTTCTAACTACTCTTTATCCTCATTAATCTAATGTAATGTCCCTTCACTTCTCTCACTACGCGAAGGGTCGTTCGACTCAATTTTCTTCCACTTTCCATTCCGTTTTTAAAAATTCGTTGTTTCCTACAAAAAACACAAAATAAGTAAATGCATTCACTTGTTTGAAATATCATTCAATATTGTAAAAAATCATGAATTTAAACTACTCAAATATATATATAAGAAATACAGGTATCAAATCCCCCCACATTTATTCATTCTTGTCTGCATTGATGGAACCTCAACATACAACAATGGATGTTCACCTTACCATGATTTAAATTAAATTGCAACAAAAAAACTGATCAATAGGATAATTAAATGTTCAAGCAACACAATTAGAAATGTATTAAATGCCTCACTATTCAATGAAGCAAGATTACCATGTATTTTATCTTTCCCCTTTTTTAATAAGAATTTTTCTTCTATCTTCAATTTTCATTTTTTGATTCATCATCATTATTCATGCCACTTGAAATCTACCTCAGATGAATTTTTCTTCTCATCATTAGGGTAAATATGTATATAAAGTTTATTACATACCTTAAAAACATGAAACATTCCATAGTCTTTCAATGAAACTAACATCTCCTATATGTAATGACAAAACTAAATTAATCATGAGGGCTTCATCATTAATGATTAAACGACTATAAAGATTCATGGTAGGAACGTAAGTGATGTAGAAAATTAAAAATCTCAAAAATGATGTTGAACTCCAAATCATTTTTCATGATAAAAAATGATAATATCAATAAATGTCTCCCATTACAAATTTTATCTCCCTTTTCCCACAAAAATCTCAATGGGGGCTCATGATACATATACACATAATGAAGAAGTCAATCCCTTTTACTATTTTTTTATTTTTTGAATGAGAGGTCAATAATGAAATACAATGAATGATGTCATTCCTTATAAAATTTAATAATATCCAATCCCATGGATGAATATCCACAATAATGTATATCTTGGTACACTCAAATGTTCCTCCCCCCCACTTATTCTTTTCAATATCATGAAAATCACTTTGAGGAAGGCAACGAAGTATAAAATAGGTTTGTAATGTTGATCATTTTCTAACAAAGTCAATCATGGATTCTGTGGGATTTAAAATTGATTAATGTCACGTGGGTCTCAGGATAAGGTCTAAAAAAAGAATGAATCAATCAAATTAAAAGTGATTTTGTACAGTCATAGCTTTGATTAGATTAAGTGAATGTTCTAGAATAATATATGTCTGAGTTAGATAAAAAATGTACTAAAGAATTAATGGAAAATATTTGGTGTAGTGAATGTATAGAGTATGAAATGAATTGTTGGGTCAATCACTCTAGGAAATTTATATAAAAAAATAAATCAACCAATTCAAATTTCTAAAATTCCAAACATGGAAAATTATTGTAAAAATTTCGTTTTCAATGATTTAAACGCTCCTATAGTCATGATTTTTCATATAATAATCTACATGTTTATCTCTACTAATTCTTGTTCTCTATTTTCACATTCCAATTTTTTGACAAATAAATTTAAATAAATTGCATGATAATTTTCCTAACGTATTTTCATGCCTCCTTGATCATTTGAGTAACGACTTACTCAATCGTGGGGAATGAAATTTTAGATAAAGCACAAATATATTTACTATAAGTGGAATAAAAATTAAAAATTAATAATTGAATTGATTACTCCTCTTGCATTTATTCTTCAAAATTTGGGTTATATATATTCTACATCCATCTCATCACGACATGTAATTTCCCATAGAGACCTATATTGTTCCTACAACATCATCTCCTACTGCTTCCTTTATTATTTTGCAAAAAAATGGCAAGTGAAAACAGAGTCCATAAAATTAAAATTCCAAAATATTTAGGAATGATTTATTTTTCCAAAAAACCTAAAACATATAATGTATAAAAATCATAATTCTCATAGAAGAACTTTAGTTTAACATCGTTGGCTCAACAATACCTCACAGGATCATGTGGGTGATTTTAGGAAAGGCATTACTTGATTAGGATCTAAAAAGTGTCAAAGATGTGATTCCTCCATGTAGAATGGTTTCACTAATTTTATGAAACTAACTTTACTCTCCCGTTATTAGAAACCATAATAATATTGATGGACCTAATCCACCAGTTCTTGGATCTTCTGAAATATCCAAATGGCACTAAAATTATTTCTCAAACCTGCTCTCCTTTTTTGACTTCATCTTCTCTATCTTCAACATTCTTGAGAACATTATTAACGTTTTTCAACATGTTCATACTTACTTCTCTAGTATTTAAAGCAACTTGATAACCTATTCCTCTACACAAAACATTATCATATTCATTCTTTAATCTCTTCTAAAAAATTATCACCTGGTCTATCTGACATTTTAATCACATGGTGGTGATTAAATTTTACTTTTGATCCTCTAAATCTCAAACATAGCTCTCCATTTTTAACATCTATCATCATCTGTCTTGTATCTAGGAATGATCTTCCCATGAATTTGGAATTATTCTCTTCATCCATATACATCACAAGAAAATATTCTAGGAAAAATAATTCATCCACTTTAACAATGGAATCTTCAAGAATCCCTCGAGTAAGTATTACTATTGTATCAGTATGTTATAACAAAACACTAGTTGGATATGTCTCCTTTATACCATGGATTTTGATTTTCGCATGTGACATGATATTAAAACTCGCACCAAAATCACATAATGGACTACCTATGTCATTAGTACGTTTGCTAACTAGAATTGAAAAAATACATGGATCTATCTATTTTTTACTAGGATGCTTGATTCTAATATTGAACATTCTCCATCCAATGGAATGTTTGATAATTCTTATAGCATCTTCTTGTTCTTCCCTAACTCCTTCATGAATTTTTCATACACATACATTTTATCAATTTCATCAGTGAATGGAATGTGGATGTGTATCTTTTTAAACATCTCTAATTTTTTTTTCTTTTCATCAGTATTTGATTTGTTTTCTCGATATAGAAATGGTAGCGGCAGTTGGTATACTGGTGACACTTTTCCTTTCATATTATCCTCTACTTCTTGTTCCTTTTCATGACCTACCTCAACTGGTGTGGGTGCTTTTTTATCATCCAAAATATATTCCTCTTCCGCATGACTTATTTCCACTTATATGTAATATTTCATTCACATATGCACCAAGATGATGTTATGGGAATCCTAGAAGCTATCCTCAATATCTTTCTCTGTGTGTTTTGATAATCTGACTAACTTGTGCTTCCATTTTCAATAATGATGATTGTTGGTTTCGTGAGTTATTTCACAGATCTCTGATTTTAGTACCATTATCTATTGTGTATGTTGTTAGTTATTAATGTTTATCTACTGTGTTGGTCATGAATGATGCAAGGGTCTCCTCTAGTGAATGGACATGACTAGTCAGTGTGTGCCCATGTTGTTACATTTGATAACCTTGTTTCCTTGGAAAAAGTGCTTAAACATCATTCTGATTTTTTTATTGTTGTTTTGGGCCCCCCATTCCTATGCATAATTTTAAAGATTATAATCAAGGTAATTTTTGTATTCATAGTACATACATTGGGTTTTTTATTGGCCATCATCACCTTTATGATCCTTATAATTGTCTTAACTTGAGTAGTCATTTATCTATTGTCTACCATGTTTACACCATGTAATCATCCTTATATAGGCTTTGATTGAAAACTATTGCATGATATTTCTTAAATTATCTCATAAATTTCCTCTAGTAAAAATCTCATTTGGAATTATTATACAACATCATCTACCAAAGACCGATTTCCCTGTGATAATCCTTTATAAAATCTAGGAATTAAAAGCGAGAGATAGATTCCCTGATAAGGTAATCTTGTGCTCATAACTTTGAATCTTTTCCTTGAAATATATAATGATAATTATTTAGTTTCTAAAAATTGATAATACTTAACCAAAAATCCATATACATTGATGGTGGGAAAACCCATGTTAAAAAAATTCTAACCAGAACCTCATATGTGGTAATTGAATATGAGGGTAGACTTTTGATCCACTCTCGTGCCTTATTTTTCAGTGAAAATATAAACAACCATAGCCTCCCAACATTATTTGAGACGTTTTAGAATTGCAACATGTCATAAATATACAGAGAACATCCTATGTGTGAATTTGGGTCTTCATGAAGTAGCCTGGTAAATTTTAGTGAGTGTGTTATCATTTGTATGACCATGGGCATGATTTTAATCTGTTGGGCAGAAACTGGTGGTATCATAATTCTCAAGATCAATCCCATGTTTGAGGGTATCCCATAGTCGATTATCACTTAGCCTCTGGATTCAATCCATTAATTGGTGGTTTTGTTGGTTGGACCATCTCATGATCATGTCCTTGAAAATGTTTTCTTCCAATCACAATGTTTTGTTCTTACATAGTCGCATCATGCTCTTCATTTTTCTTGTGTAGGGTCTACTCCAATTCTGGGTAGAAATAAAGATCTTCAATTTTATCCTTTCCTTGAGTGGAGTTGTCCTGCATTGAATTACTACATGTCACAACAACACAACAATAACAAGTATAAAATAGTTAATTAATGAAAAAACAACTATCTAAATTAATAAATAACATAATCATAAATGAAATATTCCCTAGAAATAGTAGCAATTTTCAGCATCCCCAAATGGTGTCGTTAGTTCCCTATGGTGCTATGCAAGAATAAAATTTATAAAACTCTGACAATATTAACTCAACGTGTTATATTTGGTAAGTCAGAGTGTCAAACCCACGAGGATGATCTGTATGTTCTAAATTAATTAAAAAATTGAAATTGCAATTTTTTGGTTATTAGCAAGAAAAGTGAAACAATAGAACGAATGGTTGGGGATTTGAATAAATTTGGGAGGGATTCTAGGTTCAGTGATTTTCATGTTCTTGTGATAGGGATTCAATTGATATGGGTTTGTTCAGTTTTTTATGGGAATTGGGTCAACATCGATCTTTAGTCTTGGTATCCCATCCTAGTCAAATGATCGAAGATTTGGAATGTTCATCTACCCAGCGTAAACATAACAATAGACCCCTCAAAACCATTTTTTTAAACACAACTATCCAATATTGACCAATTTTCATGGGTAAAGTTGGCTAATTAATTAAGGAAACAAAATAATTCTCTTCAAATCACATGTAATGGTCAAGAAATTGTAAAAATAAAGAGATTGGGATTTATAAATGATGTTGTCTACAATCCAAAACATGAATAAACTAAATAAAAATAATCCCTATGAAAAACTCCCACTACAAATCACATGATTCGATACTAGAGAGACTACTCACTCAAATTGAGAGAGAGAATCATGGGTACCCAAGGATGATAGTCGATGAAGAACGACTCTAAATCATCACTCCTTCATCTACTGGTGTTTCTTTTCATTATTCTCCTCCCAAAATGTCTTAGAAGGGTAGTCTTTGGTCTTATTTATAGTTGATTCCAATACATTAGTGTGTCCTTCATCACATTATTTTTTTCTGCGCGTCACTAACTACACAACGTGTAAAAGGGTTATAAGACGTGTACCTCATATCTTTTTTCCCACTGTCATGTTGAATCTATAAAAATCTATTACATGTGTTTCACATTCATCTTGACCGGTATTGGTGGTACACGACGAGTACTTGGTATTAACGTAGTTTATTCTTGTCACAAAATCTCTTTTACGGTTTTATTTCTCTTGAAATGGTCACTATGTGTACTTGGGGTACATGACATGTAATGAAATTTCCTTGAGTTTCCAACTCCTCTATATCTCCCAAAATTTGATATCACTCCCCTTCACTTCGCTAATGGCACAATGGGTTGTTCAACTCATTTTTATACAAATTTTCATTCATTTTTTCACAAATTCACTGTTTCCTACCAAAAACATAAATCAAGTAAATATATAACTATTTGGAAAAATCAATTAATAAAATAACAAAATCAAAAAATTAAACTACTCAATAATATATTAATGAATTACATGTATCGAATAACCCAACACATTCATTCATCCTTCTCCTCAATGATAGAACCTCAACATACTACAAAAGATGTTCACTTTACCATGATTTAAATTTAATTTCAGCAAAATCAATTGATCAACTGTATTATTAAATGTTCAATCATCACAAGTATAAAATTCATCAACGCCTCAATTTTCAATGAAATAATCCAATCAAGAATTTTACTTTTCTACTTTTTAAATAACCATGTTTCCTTATTCATCCATTATCATTTTACAATTTATAATCAATATACATTCCACTTGAAATCTACCTCACATAGATTTTTCATCTTATAATCAGGGTTCAATTATAAATAGAATTTAACACAATCCTCAAAAACATGTAACATACCATATGCTTTCAAGTCTTCTTACATCTCTTCTGTGTAATGAAAAAATTTCAATTAATCATAAGTGATTCATCATAAAAGATAAACTGACTCTAAGGCTTCTGGGTAGGTAGGTAAATGATGTAAAAAATAAAGCTCAAAAATGAGGTTGATCTCTAAATAATTTTTTCATGAAAAAATGACAATCCCAATAAATGTATCACTTTACACATTTTATCTCCCTCTTATAATAGGAAAACTCAATGTGGGATCATGGAACAAGTAAGAATAATGAATATGTCAGCCCATCTAGCTTTTTTTCATTTTTCATTTTTTTATCAAGATAGATGAATAATGACATACGATTAATGATATAATTTACTATCTCATATCATAATAGATAATCCCACATAAGAATATCCACAATGAAGTTTGACTTGGTACACCCATATGTTATTCTCCCATACTTATTCTTTTAAACATTAGAAAAAACATTTATATAAAGGTTGGAATGGATAAAATAGGCATGTAAAATGGATCATTTCATAACAAGGTAATTCATGTCTACTACAGGATAAAAATGGATTAAGGTTATGTGGGTCTCAGGATAAGGTCTTACAAAAAATGCCTCTATCTTATTAAAATTGATTTTGTACCGTCATATCTTTGATAATATGTAAGGAAAGATCTATAATAATACATGCCAGAGTTTCCCAATAAATATACTAAAAAACTAATTGAAAATATTTTGTTCATTGGATATATTGGGAATGTGATGAATGTTTGGGTCAATCAGTCATTGAAATGAATATGTATAATTTAATCAATCAATTAAAATTAAAAAAATTAAAAACATGGATAATTCTTAGAAAAAAACATTTATAATGATTAACATGATCCTCTAACAATGATTTTTCAAATCCTAATCAACATGATTATCTTTACTTATTATTTTATCAATTTTTGCAATCCAAATTTATTGTCATAGAAATTTAAATACATGGCAAGACAACTATCTTAAATTAGTTTCATGTCTTATAGATCATTTGAGTAATGCCTGACTCATGTGAGGGGAAATTAATTTTTGTTAAAGATATAAAATAAATAAAATGAGGGGGAAACAATTGAAAAATTCATAATTGAATTTCTTAATCCCTTTGCATTGATGCTTAAAAAATTGGGTTGTATAGGTTCTTCCTGCATCATTTTAGGATCAATAATTTCCCTTTACGATGTGTATTGTTACTGAAACTTATTCTCCTCCTACTGCCTTGATAGTGTAAAAATAAAAATTGAAAATTGGAAACATAGTCCATAACAGTGATATTAGAAAATATTTGGGTCTTATTTCTTTTCCCTAAAAATATATAATAAATTATGAAAAAAAATATGTTTCCTCCCAGAAGATCTTTTGTTTAATTTTGTTAGCTAGACCTTACCTATTCAGCTTAAGAGGGTGAAAGTAGAAATAAGGTTACCTGATCAGGATCTATAAATTGTCAAAGACATGATTCCTCAATGTATATTGGTCCTCTCCCTTTTTCTGAAACGAACAATACTCTCACTTTATTAAAAACATTATGAATATATATAGGCTCAATCCTTAGATTCTGGGTTCATCTTGAATATCCATGAACACAATAAATTAATAATCCAAGAACCAATGAAATATCTTCTTTATTACCATAATAAATTTTGATGTAGCATTAGTGAGACCAAGATGAATAATTAGTAACATAACATGACCATACCAACTCCTAACTGTTATCTTAGGTATATCATATTCTAAGATTATGAACTATTGATTCAATAATATAAGGTGACTTATTGAATACCATAGAGCCCCTCTTATCTAAATAATGAATCCATCAATTCATGGAAAAGGATATTTTTTTATTTATGGACACTTGATTTAAACTTTATTATGCAGTACAATGTCTGAGGCACTCATTAGTCTACATAAAAATGAGGATAGCCATAGCCCATGATGACATTTTAGGATAAATTAAACACTTAGGCTTGAGTTCTCCATGATGGACCATAGTATCTATGAACTCAGAATCTTCAATATAATAATATGACATAGAAATGGACATCAAACTATTTATACGTCTATATAAAACTACACCTCTCTCTATGGTGGTAAACTAGACAAATACTCTTGAAATGTATTAGGGTACACAAGAACCACTATATAAAGTATAATTATTCAAAAAGGTTTAATGATATAATGGAATATTCCAAACAAATTACATAATATATCTCTATATAAGGAACCTTAGGCCCCACTTCTCTAGAATAGGAATCCCACTCTACATGATGGTCATGGGTGATTCAATATAGAGAAAAAAATAGAACTTAATGGTGAAAAAAATTGATTTCGACCTTAATAATAATTAAATAATCGCAAAAAATAATCAGGTAGAATATATCATGATCAAGTACCAAGAATTCATACTCAGTTTCATTGTCATCTATTGTCACTCAACATGAAGAACATCCAAAACCATGTCTAAAACTCATTCCTAATGGTGTAGAAAGATCCAATTTGAATGATAAATTCTTTGAACATGATCCTGACATATTAGAAAACTCTGATGATATAAAAAAATGTTTATTAGCTATATACAATAAATATAGCACATGAAATGGTGAAATAAATACAATACCGCGAATATTAGTTATCCTTGTATCATATTACAATGCAACATACTCCACTTCATAATGATAGAATGTCACATCTCCATCATTAGATGTCTTACCCACATTAACGTACCCTTTGGTCTAGAGATAAGAACCACCACAAATGGAGGCATTTTTATGAACTTGTGGAAAATAGGTTATAGTGGATCAATCCTTTTAACCTCAGGACATCCATTTACAAAAAATTATTTTGAGGACTAAATTTTCCACATTGTAGAATTGTCATGGGAATCTCTTTAAAATTAGGCTTGGAAAGATCATACCTTTCACAATAATAGAATATAACAATTTTTTCCAGATAAATCACTATAAACTAGTACTAAAAGACACAATATAATTTTGATTACCTTTCTAGCCATAATATACAATCTATCTAATGATGGAACCAACAAATGCTCCTGCTAAACCTATTTTTCATGATATGGAATCCCCTTCTAAATATACATTATCAAAAACCACCAAAATGGTTACGAGGAACATGAGAATCCGTATTGAATGAATATAATCCATCAATTCTAACTTAAACATATATGCTTTTATGTATTCAATAGTGACAATATAAATTTGTAAAAATCACCATGTTAGGAAAGTAATTAGTTGAATATTAAATAAGGGTAAACTCTATATTCCCTATGTTCAAACACTCCAAGTTCATTACCACATGAAATGATTTAGGATAAAAATAAGTAATGAATATTTTATTGAAATATATCAATGTAATATCCTTGTGTAACATATCTTGCATAATGGAGTTCTACTACCTTATAATTTGACCCTCTGGAACGGTGTGAAAAAACCCACCATTGTCTCTTCAAGCGACTTCTCGAATTTAAGATCATTTCAATATTCTCAATCCATTCATCATTATCCATGGATCATTTTTTTCATGTAATATTGGTGTATATTACATATTAAAATTTGAGTCATGATCCAATGCTAGTATCAGGCTCCCAAAACATGCTTGGACAATAGTCAAATAGTGGGGATTAGAGAATATACTAATGAATGGTCCATTTTATGATTCAACTATGGAATATTACATGGGGAATCCTCTATCGTTTTCATATATTCTCTTTTCGGATTAATTATCTAACCATCATCAGATAAAATTCAGTTAGTCTTCAGAATATTTACAAATCAATAGAAAAATACATATTTCCATATATTTGAGTTGACAAAATATTTTTATTCAATTATGGATATTTAAAACAAATGATATTATATATTCAATTTATGTTAACACTATATATAGTTCATTAAAAAAATTTAATAACCAAGTCTCTAGCATGAAAAAAAACCATTATTATGCGCTGAATCTCAACATCAGTCCCAAAAGTATACAGGTCAGGCCACTTTTCCAAAATTTCAATCCATATTTAGATGATATTTACACTGTTATAACATGATAGTATACCAATCACTGGTTTTTCCTCAATATATAATGATTGGTAATTGATCTGATATTAATTTGTAGACAACTAAAACAAAAAAATTATACAGGTCATCAAAGTTGTTCATCCACATTTTGTGGTAAAAAAATCAAATGTAACATATATCTTAATGGATCCAAGAAAAAATAAAGCACATTTCTAAGACGTTAAATCAAGAGAAATTTAGCATGCAATAATAAAATCATGAAAATTTAGAAAAATGGAATAATAAATCATTATGAGACTAACCATGTTCATGTGTGACCAGTCATCACAACAAAACCATCCTACTATGAAGGCATTGATATGAAAAGAAATCATCATTCTATATAATTAACATCCCTTTACCCGAGTCCTGAAAAAAATCTAAAACTACCAAAATAATATAGGGGTTGAGGATAATTACTATTAGGATACCACCAAAGATATATTCATGTTATGATATAAATAATTCATTACTTACAACACTAATATGAATCTATTTTTCAAATAAGTTTCATAAAATAAATTTTTTTATAAACCCTTATTTTTGTTTTCTTATACCATTACATATTCGAAAAGGAAAAAAATCATCAAAGAGTAAAATAAACCATGAATATATCATAATATTATAATAGGAGAAAAATACAATTGAATATCTCATCATATGACAGTTAATCAATAAGGTATAAATCAAACTATTTTGGAACTAACATGCCAATATAATTTCATGTTATGACAAAGAATCCCCAATATAATCCTAAGGTGGATACAAAAAATATAAACTCTAGTGTAATTTAACACACTAAAGTGGCATAAAACCTCTTGTATCATTACAGAAAAATGTATTGAAACATGTATCACTAATGGAACCAAGGTTACCCGATGAGATAAGTCTCTCAAAATCCATTTGAAAACAAAAGCAACACATTAATTATAGTAATCAAATATTTTGATTAAACATAGATATTTTTAATGAAAACCCTATTAAATGTATTTTATTTTCAAAAAAATCTTCTCTAATGTAAAATTACACTATTTAGATGCAAGAACAAGATGAATTGAAAATAACTAATAGAAATTCATGAATTATGACCAATTTTATTGATACACCTACCTCATGAATAGAGAATAACTAATAAAAAACGACAATATATTGGAAATAAGAATATCCATATAAAAATATATGATAAGAGGAAAAAATGTAAATAGAAATAAAAAATGATCACAACCTGAGGCTTACACAAAAAAATAATCAACATACATATACAAAGGATATTAAGAAATAGAAATAACACTTACATGGTAGAGGGGACACAATCTCCATGGGGATCAAACACTAAATTTTGTAATCTAGTATAGAGATATCACCAAAATTTACCCAAGGGGTTGATAAGAAGGAATGCACATCAAATAGAGAATATACTAGGAATGTAGTGTAGGAAAAACGAATGTACCTGAAGAAATCCTTATCTAAACCACATTCACAGCATGAATTCCCAAATTTTATAGATACTCTAAAAAATATTTTACCATTGGTTGAATTATTCATTTGAAGTGAAATTATTATTTGAAAGGACTTCATATATTTTAAAAAAATTTCATTGAATAAGACTCATTGTATCTACCCTATAATAGATTCAAATTGTGTAACTATTTCACTATTTAAAAATGTCATGTATGAAGTCTATTGTCCAGATTCTGCAGAAAATTTCCAAGCCATCTCTATAGAATTTATAACCAATGGATAACTAACTTAATTCATTGAAATGTTATTATATGGACTCATTAAATTCCAACAATCCTACATCCCCATACATTATCTCACTTTCCATAACAAAAGATCATAATTTATATAGGTCCCCAAATATAACCAATCCAAAAGAGAGTAAATACTAGAGACCAAAAGTACATGAATAAAGGTAACACAATTTTATGCAATTTCAACTCATAATCACTATGAATATTTTGACATTAACTAATAAACCTTCTGATGGAAATTATTCTTACATACAATTATGGTATATCATATTCATATTTTGGGTTTTTTCATTTAAAATTTTGTTCCCAATATTGGTAATAAAATTTCTCAGTTATTAATTGTAACAACCTCTACCTTAGTATCCTATACGATTTTTCTTCTTTATTACATTGGAATAATATTCCAGTGATCAAATAACTAATAATCAATTAGTCTAATTGTCATCATGATCTCAATACACACCTGATTATGATATTACATTAGAAATGTAATGAAAACATGTTTTAACTATTCTCTCATCCTATATATTATTCATAATATCCCACTTCATATCCATTGTAATGGAAAAAAATTAATGGGTGTTATTATATGTTCAATGAGGTTATGTACAGTTGAAGTTATTTAATATAAATAAGGACTAATACATATAAAACATTATGTAATTGAGGACGCATTTAATTTAATCAATAAAATAATAATTAAATACATCCACTGATAATATAAATTATTGGACAATATTAACATAATTAATAATGATGTAAATAGTTAATGTTGGATGTCACGATCTTAGACATCATGATATAATTATTATCAAGGCCTTGTTCCAAGATAGTTTAATTCATGAAATGGTATACCCTAAAAATATAATTTGTTTATTTTTTTCAAAAAGTTTTCCTAATGAGACCTTTCGATGAAACGAGTGGTTATATATAACTGATCCCCATAATCATAACATGTACAATGAATTCCACATAAAATTAATGTTCAAAGAAATACCTAATAAATATTTTTTATCAAAAATTATTTCCATTATATAACAAAAATAGAATATAATGATTTTCACCAGTTTATCCAATTATTTTGAAGGTAAAACATAATATGTAGAAATAGAATATGATATAATAAATAATTATATCCATGATACAAAGAATATAGAAACTTGGGAGAAGTATAATGTTCAATGAAAGATGATCACAATAAAGTGAATATTGTAGGGGAATGTTAATAATCACATAATTAATAAAAAATAGATTAATAAAATCAATTCATCTAAAATAAATGTTTTTTATTAAAATAATATACATTGAAGAATCTATGAAAATGTTACTGAACAATTAAAATAAAAGATCATTAAAAACTTTATTTTGAAAACAATTGGAATCATTTAGAAGAATAAATTTATCATAAAACAGTTATGTTGTTTTTTAAATAAATAAACATAATACATGTTAAAAAAATTCATTTTGATTTTTTTAGTAATTTTCAAACATTTAATAATTCATAAAAAATTAGAAAGATTCTATTAATTCCATTTTAAATTTCAATTATAAAATAAATTTCCATTAAAAAAAATTTCTTAAATAAAAAGGAATCATGTAGAATAGTTTTGGAAAAATTAAGGAATATTATGAAATACATTTTTGATCAAGTTGGTAGATAAGAATAAATTTTCATTTAAACCATTTTGAAAATTATTTAACATTAAATTAGATGAAAATTTTGTAGATAACGTGGATAATAATTAAAAATCTAGAGTGTAAGAAACATTTTTCAATAAAAAATTATATATTATAAGATTTATTGACGGAAAATAAGTGTTATCCCAAAATATTATTCTTTAAAATAAATTCAAACCACATTGGTAACTGTTGAAGTGTAACCCCTTGAAATAGAAATATATATTTGAAAAACTAATAATCTTGTACATATAAATATTCATACCAAATTTTTAAAAGGTGAATTATATAAATAAAATAAATTTACTTCGGGGAATAATACTAAATATTTCATAATGGGGTGGAAATAGAGACACAATCCCTTACCCCAAGGTAGACTAATATAGTAAGTTGTTTTATAATATTATATATTAATTTTACATTTATTACACGTACATACTGGAATCTTTTACATGTCTATAATTTCATATATGATCCATTTATAATATTTTATCAGCTTTTCATTTACCGTATTAATTTATTGTCATTTTTTTTGGGGTATAACTTCTTCATTTTGCATGTTTGTTTTGATTAATTAGTTATCTATATATTATCTTGTTCTTGGTGTTGTATAGAAGATTAGAGAGGAGGTTTCATTTCATATTGAATGTATATATACACATGGAATTAATGAATGAAATTAAATATAATAAATTCATTTTCATATGAATTTTGAACCATTCTTCAATATTTTAGAATATAATACTATATATGGTGGAAGTAAAATAAAAAATAAAAATTCTATAGGATAATGTGGTATTTGATACCTTATATTGGGTTTAACACATTCTTTAACAATTTTAACCCAAATTGCAGTAGCAATATTTTCGATCAAAAGGGGGTATAATTTTAATTATTATGTAGTAATTTTCTAATCAATGGAAAAGGGATGAAATTTTAAACCATTTATGATAGAAGATTTCCTCTTTCAATATTGGGTTGGGTATTCAGCAATTTATTAAAATATTTATTTTCATAGTACATCATTAATGATTTTTTACACATCATTAAAGTAGACTTCAATGAAAAAAAGGTGAATATAAAATATAAATTTAATCATTCTCAACATCCTTAAAAAATTATTACAAACTATAAAAGTTTTTTTGAATCATAAATCATCACCTAAAATAGTTCTAATGATTGTAAATTTATTTAATTTTACTTTCCCACTACTGGAAAAAACCACATATCTACATTGGTAAAAACATTAGTTATTATTTAATAACTAAAAATTGTATATACAACAAATTCATTAAAATTAATTAATTATTTTTATAATAAATATTTATACTCATTAAAAATGTTTATTTACAGACCTCTATTTTATGATAAATCATTAAATATGATATTTTAGCTTTTCAATCCATATGCATGATGTGTACAACAATTTAGGTAAGTCATCAATCATATTACCCCAAAAACCATATACATTTATCTGAATTATAAATAAAAAATTTATTTATTTAAAAAACCAATAAAAAGATTATTCTATCTCAAATATAATATTAAGAAATCAAAATTTTAATTTTCTAGTGTTTTCCATGAAGGACCCCTGAACAACCTGAGATGGAAGGGGTGAGTCAAGGTGTCAACATTTTTTTAATGTTGTGGATCTTGTTCCCGCATTGGTAAGAATTTGTTAAACCTTTCAAACAAATGAACACAGGAAGTTGACACAACACGTTACTTGGTTCACCACAAAGGGCAACGTCTAATGAGCATACGCTGACAGGTTGTCCGTCGTACCTAATTCCACTAAACTTTACTAGTTGTGGATTACAAAGGTTCCAAAATAGTCACTTTTCCCTAGGCTCACAAACTTTACAAATGTTCAGGGATATCCAACTCCGTCCCTCAGGTCACTCTCGTTGACTCCACCTAGATCATTGCCTTTGGTGAAGTCACAATCAGTTTATAGACATGTGGGTCTCCTTAATATATTTTTATTGAAGTCATTGCCTCTACATAGCACAAGACTATACTTGCATCGATGTCCGGAAAAGATGCACTTGAATGCACTGAACCACTAAACAGGATAATCTCAAAACATGCAAACAGGTTATACAGATGATTTCACGCAACACCTACCCTTTGTGAGAAAAATCTCAGTTTTTCGTGAAATACTTGATTTTCGCACAGAAAATATTTCACACAACAACATCCTTTTCACAAAGCTTTACAAACACACCTTTATCACCCAGCTTGGTTCTTTTCACACAGCTCAGAATTTTTCGCGCAACTTGTCTTTTTTCACGAAACCCAACCTTTTCTCTCAACTCCCATTACACAAACATTTTACATACATCAGCACTCAGATCTTCTCAATGTCTTCAATCGTACAAAATTATGGGGGTCGCCTCTTATTTATAGGTGTCTCAGACCCCCACTTGTAAAACCCCCTGTGGCATGAAAAACCTCTCATTCAGCACGTAATATTCCATGCAGGTACCGTTTTTCTCAAACATATTCATGTTTATTGTGCAGCCCATGCCTTTTCCATTTTCTGACGTTCTTATTCAAAAACAACTATTTAGGGAAAAATCTTTCCCCTATTTTTCAAAACACGCGGTTTTTTGTGCAACTCGCTGTTTTTCACGCACTCCGCTGTTTTTCGTGCACGCGGCTATTTTTTCGCGCACACCTCTATTATTTCTCACACCACTTTATTTTTGCGCACACCTCCACTTGCCAAAAATCTATGTATTCATTTTTCAATTTTCAGGTCCAAAAATTTGGAAAACACTGGAGAACAGTGCCACCTTCAATACAGTTGTCTGCGTGAACTATATGATCACTTTACTCGCAGACATTCTAAACATCCACTGAGGATTGACTACAAACACATACCATACTCCAATTCTTACATAGATCATTAATGTATCAAATATTCCAAGCATTGTGTCTATACTGAAAATAACTTTCATATTTTTAATAAATTAAATCCTAATTTTTATATTTTGAGTTTTTTATTTATTTTTATTAAATAAAAATACACAATTATTTCTATAATAAATAAATATCATTAATTTATTTTTGATATCATATAAGATGTCATATTTCATACAAAACTATATATTTTTAATATTCACACAAAAAATAACTTCTTCCGAAACATTTCAATAAATTTTCCTATGATAAAATATAATTGATGAAACCAAAAATTAATTTTTAAAATTTAATTTAAGTTTTATCTATATAGAAATTAATTTTATTATATTCATGTTATATAGGAAGAAAATATTTTTATATAAATATTTGTTTTAATCTAAAAAATGAATTTATCCCAAAATCAATTATAGAGGTTATTAATATATAACTAAATTTTTATTCAAAATTTATATATATATATATATATATATATAACAATTTAATTTATAATTCAGATAATAATATGAATTTTCATTTCAAATAAATTATTTTTTTTAAAACGTATATTTTCACTAATTATTGTTAAATCTATATTTATTGAAAAATAAGAAAAATCCAAGCTGAAATTAAATTAATATTCATATTTTTAAAATGAAGTTAATTTTATAAAATAAATTGTATAAATGTGTTTGGAATTTTTTATATTAGTTTCTAAATAAAATAAATTGATCCCATTTTATGCGAAAATTTTATATTAAAACCATATAATAACTTTACTAAAAATTAAGTAATTTATTTTCATGATATTTAACTTAACTGAATATATATATATATATATATATATATATATATTCCAATGGGTTACTACTCTAATTAAATATTCTATTTAAACATCATGGATATATTTTTATTCAATTTCATTGTTCAATTAGTCTCATGGTAATGTGTTTCTCATTCTATAGAATAAATTAAATTTATTTGAAATGGAAAAATGTCCTAAAATTTAGGGGTGTTACCATTTCGATGAATTATATAGTCCTATTTCAAATTTAATTTAATAATTTATCTCATCTTAGTAATATAGAATTATGTTAATTTTGGATTCATCATAAAAAATTAGATAGAATCATTGAGATTTTTCTGAAAAGGTTACTTTTCTCTGAATAATGAAAAATATTGTTTTCATAATATTTAATACATTAATCAGGTTAAACATTAATATGAATAAAATAATATTTTATAAAACATTAATAATATATAGATATGAATTCAAGAATTGAATTTCATAATTTAAAATATTTTTTTGATTTTAGAAACATATACAATACATTTTTAAAACTAAGTGATAGTTTAATTTAATAAAAAATATTTGGATTCATTATTCTTTAATTAATTATTTAACATTGTCTATTTGTTTTTGTTTTCATTTGAAAATAATAAAACACACTGGTTTCTATAAATTCCAAAATTATTTATATTAAAAACCGTGATATTTTTGAATAGAAAACAATGTTTGATATCATGTTCAACAGGCTACACCGAGCTTAAATGATACATGAAATAAATAGTCTTTATAACCTAGCAATTGAATGGGTTTGAATAAATAGTATAAAATAATTTATGAAATATATATATATTAGTACATGTAAATTATTTATATATTATTTTTAATAAATCAATAAATTTTTAGTAAATTAATTTTATTTTTAAAATATATTGTTTTCCAAAATGACTTTTACTAATTATTTTATGAAATAAAATAATAATTTTTTATTATATTCATAAAAATTATTTGATAAAAATAAATTAATATTTTAAATCAATGTATATAAATTTACTTCTTGTGATTTTTTTTGAATTTTCCCAAAATATTGGTTCCACTATGAATAATGAAAATACAGACTTTTGTAAAAAAAATTTGGAAAAATGTTTTAATGTGTATAACATTCCTCTATTTTAAACAATTAAAATAACACATCATAAGGAAGGTTATCAGTTAAAATACAATATTATATATCAATATATATTAATTTTCAAAGATAAAATGTTTACAGCTAGTCATATACTTAATATAAAATTATCAATGGCTTCAATAATATTTTCCTTGAAAACATTATTTTTTCATCACATCTATGCCTTTAATTTACAATTAAAATTTATAAATTATATGCATTTAATTTGGAAATATATATTCCTAGTTTTTTATTATTATAAATTATATTATCTAATAAGTTTATATTAATTTTTTTTCATAAATATTTGAAAAAACGGTAAAAACATTTTACCATAGTTAAGGTGAAATTGGGTTTACCGGGGGGTTGATCTAAAAATATATGTGTTAAATTAATATAAAATCTTGTCTTAATTATATTTTTTCTATAATTATACCCCTATCACCTTTTAATTTATTTTTATATTCTTGTGAGTCACATTCCATTAATGCGGCCAATACAATAATTTATGTTAAAGAAATGGAAAAATATCACCAGCATTCTTTAAATATGAATTATAATTAACATTGGGTAAAAAGAAATATATTAATGAATATCGAAATTAAATTTAAGAATAATTATGTTATCTTATTGGGGGGAATTTATTTTTCATTATATGTGGTAATATTATTAAATAAATTTCTAATGAAATTCCAAAAAAATAATAATTAGATTAATATAAAAATAAAATAAATAATACCATAAATGTTAAAAAATATAAATTGAATTAATAATTTTTATATTAATTTTGATGATAAATTTAACATAATATAAGGGCGATTAAATGATAAATTTTAATTCATCCACATTCATGTTATTTATAATTTATAATTAAATAAAGTGTCAAAATTGACATTATTGTTGTTTTATAATAAATAAAATTTTATTTATTAATTTAATTTTTTTACAAAATATTATACAATGAAACATTATTAGTATATATTAAAATTATAAACTATTGTACATTAATGGATTGGTGTTCCTTTTATAATAATTATATTACATCTACATAGTAAAAAATGCTATTACCATGGTTAATGGTAAAATCCAATTTCCTTCATTTAATGAACATGGTTAATATTAATTTTACACACTCATAAGATTCTAAATTTTTAAATTAAATTTATTATTTTAGATAAATTTTTGAGAATTATATTATAAATCACATTTCATTTAATGTATTGAATATTAAATTACCTAGATTAAATTGTTAGTTATCATCGTGAAAACTAAAATTGATAAATTAATTAAATATAAAAGTTAAGAAATAAAATGTCTAAAACATTGTGAATTTATATTGTGGTAGAGGTGTGGATCAAAAATAAATTCCTTCAACTAAATTATCAGTCTATTTTTAGGCACATGGGTGTGAGTGGCATCAAAATATTGAATAGTTTTTGGTATTTACACAAATGTCACTCCTCTACCATTTTGAATGGAATCATCCTCTCCTCTCCTCTTCTCACCATAACTTCCATATTGACCAGAATATCCTAACCTATGTAAAATTATTAATTCCACAAAATATTATTAAATATATTTTATTATCAAAATTTTTTCCTAATAAGGATTTTGGTTCATACCTAATGTGATTTTTGGAGTTAGAGGTATCATGACTCACTGAGCATTTTTTCAAATTTTGTTCCACCTCCATAAAATCATATAAATTATGATTATATAATAACACTATTATATTAAATATAATATTATTTTATAATGTTAATATAATATCCTATAAAAATCAACTCTTATGCCAAATTGGATATGAAATCAACATTCATGTCTACGACGTACTACTTCCTCGCAAATCAATGTCATTATTTTTCAACAATTGCCTCTCAAAGATTGTAATAATTATGAATTTAATTTGTATATATAATTTTTGTAAAATATTTATACATCTATAATTATGATATAGAAAATATATTCCCAATTTCCATTATATGGGTATATGATAACGTCGGTCGTTTGTATGGTGGACTACAGCCACACAAATTGATGTGAATCATTTTTCACTATCTCTTTACGTGGAATGTAATAATGATATGGGAAATGTAAAAATGGGTGAAAAAGCATTTTATAATTATATTTAGGACACATATATCATATTTAAAAGATAATTTATCATTTTATTTCATGGACCACAAAATAATAATGTTGTTCATGTATATGTGGACTACCAACACTACAAAGCAATATGAATCATTTTTCACATTCAAAATATATGGATGACATATAAGTATATTTAATGAAATAATAATGTATTTTTTATATTATTAAAATTATATAAAGATAAAATATTACTCAACATATTTCCACAATTACCATTAATAAAATGGAAACAATAGTCATGCATACGTACACCCTATCTACTAAATGATTGTAACGTGGTTAATTTTTAACAACCACATTTGATGATTGTTAATAAAATTAATAATATATATATTAATATGATAATAATTAAGAAATTATTATTATTTAGATATTAATACATGAAGATGTTGACTAGTATTCAACCTACACAAATAACTTTTTTTATATATTCCAAATATCCTCGAAACATCAGACACAAACCTAACTGAATAAATCATTATATATAACATGGTAAAAAGTGAAATTAAAAAAAGAATGAAAATAAAAAAAAAGTTAATTAAAATAATAAAAAATTAACATAAGGTTAGTAATTAGGATGATAAAGGAATAATGTGATGAATCAAGATCAGTGTAGGGTAATTCATCTAAATGTCCATTCAAAGAGTCATTTTTTGATGTTACACACATATGTTTTTTATGCGTTTTACATGTGTTATTATTTTTAAATATTTTATCATGATTTTATCTATTATCCTAATATTTATTGTTTTTTATTTTATTCATTTCTGGAACATACGACTCATTTTATTCCCATGTGATAATGTACTTTTCCTTAAAAAACAATCCTCTAAATTTATTCCCCCATACTTATCATTTCATCTATTTCCAAGTTTTTGAAATGATTTTATGAATATATTTATATGGATATGAGAGTTATTGCATTAATTTTTGTCTTTCATTAAATTTTTTTCAAAAATGATTCTTTGAAAAAAATATTTTACTTTCATTACAAAAAAATGAATGTTCTATTTTAACATATATGGATATAGAAATTATTCAGCCATTGTAGTCATTATTTGAACTGTTTTATCCTTTACAATCATTTAGATTTTATTAAATGAAAAAATACTCATAATTTTTTGGGGGTATTTTGGTATTGAAAATGGTTTTCTAAAAAAATGTATTTTGATATTGAATATTTATTTTTAAATTAAATGGTTATTGGTATGCCAAACATTACATTATATGAATTCAAAAGTGTATTTAATTGTGTTTTATGATAAAATGGTTCTATAATAAAATTGTATATTAAATATAAGGAATTTTAAGTATTATTTAAGACATAAATATTTGAAACTCTAATATTGATGAGATTATCAAAGTGAAAGAAAGTGTTTTCTTGACTAAAAATCAAGATTATGAAATGTTTAAGGAAGGGTGCCTATAGTTGGATTAAGAGGTAAATTTATAAAGAATTATAGGTTACTATAATATAAATATCATTAATTTTAATGTTAATATATTATGGTTATGTTGAAATGATATATAATTCTATTATTACTATGTTTTTTCTTCAAAACTATGTCTTATCAGAAAGGATTTCCATAGAAAAAACAAGAATGTTATTATTGGAATAATCCAAGAAGAAAATTTCCTTCTAAATAACAATATTGAGATTGTTTGAAATGAAGCTGATTAGTTTTTTTGCAGTGATGGAACAGATGCACAAAATATGAAATTTTATGTTATCCATGATATTGATCATTCAGATCTACCACAGTGTAAAATGATGACAGTAGATAATTTCACGAGGTAGCATCCCCCATTATTAAGTGGATTATACTAAATTATAATATTATATTTATGAATCAATTACACGGATATGTTATCTGATGTGATGTAATATTTATGAAATAAAAAAATAACTCCTTACATTTATAGTTTTTAAGAGGATGATTATTGATTTTTCTTTTTTCGTTAAGAATACCACAAAGATAGATGATCTTGATTACATGGAATAGGAAATATTTAATTATCATTATAATGTGAAAATTTTCACTATAGATTTTCTTCATAGGTTTAAGAATCTATTAATGTAATTTATTAAATAAGATAATGATTTAGAGACCGATTTTGATGAAAATATAACATTATTGGCCAGGTATGTGCCATAATTTAATTGGGACACAGATTGAAAAATTATTCAGCTCTACTAATTAGTTAATACATGTTTACAAATTGAATTAGTTTCAATATAATATTATTGTTACAATAGTTTTTTCACTTTTATAAGAAATATGAGTTAGTTTTTTTGATATTTATGTTCCATAAGATGTCAAAATAATAAAACGGATAAATTTTCATGAAATGGAGAATCAACTAACTACAATGATTGTTGGTAAGACCAGACATGTCCCAATGTAGTAAATGTCATTTTGGTGAATGGTTATCATGATCTAATGTTTTTATTGATGTTATATGTTTGGACATGGGGTTTGTTACTATAAAGAAATGATATATTAATAATAAAATATATTGATAAAAAATATGCAGCCAACATTTAGATATTTTAGCTACAATCAGTTATGAAATTTTGATAAATTTTACCGAAAGATTCATAATGGAGGTAGAAATCATCATGATTTTAAATTGAATAATGTGTTTAAATTACTTCCTAGTACTACTGTTGATGTTTTTTAATTTGGGGAAGTGGTTAAATCTCCAAGGAACTCAGTATTTTTAGTGGTAAATAATTTTTTTGATAAATTTTTGGACACCCATTTTTTAGGTTTTAGGTGAAAATAAATTAAATTTATTTATTAAATTTAAGGATATGTTTATCTGGGTTTATATATATATAATTCATTGGTTTAATGTGAAGTATTCCATTACATTTTTTGGACATGTATTGAAGGTAATATTGACATTTAGGGTTTATATGAAATTTTATTATTATTTTTATATTTATGAAAGATAGTAATAATTCGAGGAATGTCATTTGGATGAAATTTTATAAACAATGATATTTTAAAATCTTGTTCAATACTAGTTACAATCGGAAAGGGCATAAGTCTTGAACCAACAACTTTAGTGTGATAAGGGCACATCACCTATCACTAGTCTATGAGATTTTCATGTATTTATAACCTTATTATTTAAATTTCAAAGGATTGAAATATAATGATAATTTTTATTTCAGGGTAAAAAATATTATCATATAGAAAACCACTGTTATAAAATGTGATTTTGTTACTAAGCGATTAATTTTGTTTAAGAAAAGGATTACTAAAAATGTGGGAATCTCTTTGTCTTATAATAACTATTTGGTTTTTTATTATGTTTAATGTAATGAGAAATATCTAGTTATCCTTTTAGGGATTATATGATAAATTATAATATGAATTTAGTTCCTCAGACATGAAAAATTAATCTTGGATACTCATAATTGGTGAAAAAATAGAATTGTGCTGGAAAATGATTAATGGATTAAATTATACTAATTGTGTATGTATATTTTCTTATTATATTTATCTGTATTGTAAAATATTTCCACATTACTAGGAAATGTATATTGAAACAAAATTTTCACATATTACCAAAAAAAATTATGTAATCAACAACACTTTTAACAACTTTTTGGTTTATTATTTTTGGGTTGTTGACATTATTAATATCATATACTTTCTTAGGATCAATTATAATTATCAATTTCATTAATTATTTTAACATTACACATTTTTATTTATATATCATAACATCCTTACTATGTTCCCCTTACATGGAAACCTAATTTTTTATTATTTCATATGACCTTCGTATATACTTTTCTCTCTTATCAAGAGGGAAATTTGATTTCCCATTTTACAATTATTGGCTTCCATCAAAGGTACTTCAAAAATACTATAATTTTATTATAGTGAAAATGCTTTAATTTCAAGGATGAATTTTACTATATTTTGGGTCATGTAACACCCTAATAAATTAGAAAATGAAACTATGTTTGATAGTATGTCCAATAAAGAACATTGACCTTAAATTATGAATCAAAATATATAACCATTATAAAATTACCATAAAATTGGTGGGAATGAAAATTATTTACATATTTATGAAATTTATAAATATAAATTTCCTCAATTTATAAATTATTGATAAATTAATATTAAATAATAAATCATATCTTCATGAAGTAATTTTATTCCTCAAAATTAGTTTTTCTTAAAAAATTATTCTTATTTATTTTAATAAGAAAATATTATAATTAAATTTTAGATGATTTAGAATATGTATTTAATAAAATAAAATTAATATTTTATATAGTAATAGAAAATCATACATATGCTGAAAATTTAGAATTTTTTCAAAATTATTAACTATTTAGTGAATAATGAAAAATACATTTTTCGGTAAAAAATGTAAATTAACTTCAATAAATTAAGTAATTTTGATGGAATATTATTTTTAGAATTTTATTTAATGTAAAATAATAAATATTTTGTTATATTAAATCCTATTAATTTCATTTATATCAACAATATATTGGATTTAATATATGTTTATTTATGGGATTAAAAACTTGTTTTTTCAGAAAACCGTTTTAATGTGAACAATGAATCACAATGATAATTAACAAAAATTATCAATATTGAGGAATTTCTAAAATAAAAAAGAATAAATTATATATAAATTAATATTAAATATGATTTATATGATGATTATTAATATCCATAGAGGAAATATAAATATTGTTTTCCAGAATAAACACTTCGTGAAAACCCACTTCTGTTTGAATCTATGGGATTAATTTTAAATTATAAATTTCATCTTATTTTAATTAAACATATAAAAACATATTACACATTTTTAATCAGATATATATATATATATATATATTTACTAATTATAACATCATATTTATTTTTCATAATTAATAGTGAAAATAGTAAAAATTATATCCCACAATGAAGGTGAAAACTTTGAAACTTGTTGTATAATATAAAAAGATAGGATTTAAAATGACCAAAACAATTGTATAAATAATATTTTTGAACATATTTATACAATTATTAGCTTATTTTATTTTATATGTGCTTTTGGGGAAATTTAATATGAATGTGGACAATATAATTATTTTTTTAGAGAAACCCAAATTGTGGTCATCATTCATTTAAATTTCAACTATATGATCATATAAATAAATTAGAATTATTTGAATGAATATAGATATTAATTTTGTGAATAATAATTTATAATTAATGATGTTAGTTTCTTTTTATTTTTTAGTTATTATTTAATAACCTAAAATGTTAAGTAGTCCCATTATAATAATTATTTAACTAATATAAAAATAAAATATTTTATAATAAAAAATTTACATGTAATAAAATTTGAATGAATTATTTAATTAAATGAATTTTTCTAATATATATTTCATTCAATATATGTCTCATAAGAATATACATGAATTCTTGTTTTTCTATATATTTTTAATACCAAATTAAATTATGGGTGTCGACATTGGAAATATTGTTTTTATAGAATAAAAAATATTTTATAAACTTATTTAAAGATTCCTAAAATTATATAAACTTGAAATAAATTGTAATATGTTAAAAAATATGAACCATATATCATTAGTGTACCTAAATTTATTTTATAATGTTTTTATTAACTCTTAGAAATTAAAAAAAATCATTAACATAGTAAAATGTAAAACAAGGTTGTGCAATGTTCTTGTGCTTTCGTTAAAATAATTATTAA
Organism: Viscum album; assembly: GCA_963277665.1. Taxonomy (NCBI): domain Eukaryota; kingdom Viridiplantae; phylum Streptophyta; class Magnoliopsida; order Santalales; family Viscaceae; genus Viscum; species Viscum album. Next base: position 1,526,064,085 of record OY728164.1, on the reverse strand, counting down.
AAAATTTATTATTGTTATTTCATAAATTATAATTACAATTTTTAATCATTAGGTACTTATTATCTTTAAATTATTATTTTAATTCCAGTCATAAAACATAAATTACCATGATAAAAAGGCTATATACCATTGGAAAATATTTATTGGTAAAACTAAGGAATACTATTTGTAAAAAAAATTCTTTTGTTTTAGGGGTTTTTTTACCATTAAATATATATAATAAATTATTTAAAAAAATAGTCTAATTTGGTGGGAGTGAAATCCCATTTTTGGATTGTTTTATGTATTTACCAAAATTCCACTCCACCTACATTGTAAATGGTATCCTCATATCCTATAAAATTCAAAACATTCAAAAACTTTAGGTATAGCTAATCCATTCCCAAATACATTAATTACTTCCCTCCACACATATTATATGAATTTATTCATAAAACGTTTCCAAACAAGGTTTTATTGGTGCATACCTAAAGAGGATGTCCAAAGAAGATGTATGATTTTTAACCGAGTGTATTTATTTTATTTATAATTCAGCCCCAAAAAATATACTTAAATTATGATTTTATAAAAATATTGTATCTCACATATTCTAAGATATTGTTATTAAAATGGAATAACATAAATATATCCCCCCTTCCATAAAATTTTAATCAATGTATTCATTTTTTTGTACGGAATACTACCGCCTCACAAACCCATGTCATTGGTTTTCCAATATCACCTATTAAATCTTGTTATAATGGTTGATTATATATATATGTGTGTGATATTATTCACATATTAAAATATATGAAGTTATTATATGACATATACCTTCTTAATTTCTATTTTTTACAAGATAAAATAAATTTGCTTGTGTGTATAACAGACTCCCACCTCGTGAAGTGATGTGATTCATTTTTCACTAAAACTGTGATGGGAAGGTAATAAGGATACTGTTTGTTGACATACATGAAAAAATAATAATAGTAACGAGATTTTTATCATTCATAGACGTTAAAATATCATTTTATTTCATAAAATAATAAATGATAATTTGTTTCCATCTCTTTGTGAACTACTGCCTCCATAAAACAATGTGATTCTTTTTTCATCGCCAAAACACCTGGATGATAAATATAAGTTTATTTATAAGATTTATATTGAATTTAAATTATAATTATACATTATATAAATACACAAAATTACATTCTTTTTTTATTGACCTTTGAAATACTGAATCATTACTCACATGTACATAGGGCCTACTGTCTCAAAGAGGGCAACATACTTCATTTCATATAACCATATTTCATTATTTGTTTCAAGAAGTATTATTGATGTATAAATAAGCTAATTATTTCATTATTATTGTTCTAGAGAGGCACAATAATTTCCGCTTTGACCAAAAGTCATCCAAATATAGTTATTTTGTAAACATTTCTCAAATATTATTGAAACATTTAACATAATAATAATTGATTTTCTAATTGGATATAGAATGGTAATAAGTGAAATGAAATTAATATTAAACATGAAAAAGGATTATATAAAATTTAAAAATAAGCATATATTTATTATTAGATATGATAAAATATTATGTTTATGAATTTAACTAAAGGTTAGGTAATTGGTCTCACATTTCTTTTACTAAGCCATTTTTTGATTTTCTAAACTAAAATTGTTTTAAGAGGATTAGATTTATCACATTTAAAAAATTATATCATGAAGGTCTACATTTTCATTTTTTCTGTTTTGATTAATATTATTTTTTCATGGGGTTTAAGATTCAATTATTTATAAATTTATTTGGTACCTTTCATTAAAAAATTATCTTTAATGTTTTTTTTAAAATTATAATTTTCTATAATTTCCACATTTTTTAAATAAATTTATGAATATAATTTTATGTATAGGGGTGTTTTCAAAATGAAATATTTTTTATTCATTCAATTTATTATATTTTTTTACATAATTTATATCTTTTTATAATAATTTTTAAAATGAATTTTCTATTTTAACCTTTAGGGGATGAATTAAATTTTCACATCTATAAACATTAGTTCATATTTGGATTCCATTAATTGATTGTATGTTTTATAAAAATTATATTACTCTTACCTTCTTTTGGTATTTTGGAATTGAATAATGGATTTCAAAATAAATGGTTTTATTGTTATGTAAAAAGGGTTTTTTAAATAATTTTTTTATGATATCCAAAAAATATATTTTATATGGGTTAAAAGATATTTTTAAAAGGGTTTTATAATGAAAATTTATAGTAGTAAATTTTTTATTCATTATAGGGTTTTCTAATGAATATATATGACCTAATTATCTAAAATTATAAACTGAAAAAGATCCTCAAACTGAATGAAAATAATTTCAGGACAAATATTCAAGATTATATAATTTATATAGCCATTTTTATATAAATACCATTACCATATATGATTTTGGTGTAGATTAATTTTTATGATTAAAATTTTTTTATTCTGAAAATAGTTTTTCTTTATGTTGTGTTTCATACTTTTAATCATAATTTTTACCAAAGAAAAAAATTAATATGCAAAAATAGTGTTAATATAGTAAATTTTTTATATTAAATTATTTTATAATTTTTGATTCATTTTAATTCATAAAAAACATACATGTGTAAAATTTAATCCCCAACATAAAAGATAATGGGTTATTATGATGGATTAAACATTTTGAATAAGACAAAAATACCACAACAAATTTATACATTTGATTTTTCTTGTTTATTACTAACCATAGTTACCATATAATCTAAAATTGGATAATTTTTTCCACGTTACCTGAATACAAAATATATTCTATTTTAATAGATCTTGTATTTATGAAAGATCATTCTCATGTCAAAAATAAAAGCATCCCTTCACCACCTCACTTCCCCACATACAATGATCAATTTAGATCAAATATTTTTATAAAAAGAACTCTGATTTTATCTTACCCATGACCTAATTTTTTTCCACTCATATTTCCAATTTTGGAATACTTGGGATGAGTTCTAATGTAAGATAACAATGTCATATATAATTTTTTATTTGAGCTCAATGATGTTTATTTTTACATATATATCCAATAAATATTCTATTAGTATCCTAATGTAATTAAATAAGTATCATTATTATACATGATTCTAATTATTTGGATGTGATGAGATTATATACCATGCTTCCATCCCTTTGAAAATTAAAATATTTCATGTGTCATGTGAAGACTACCACCTCTATTAATGATGTATTTAATTTTCCCTCAATGAATTACATGGATAATTATACACATGGATTTCATAAACAAATATGATATTTATAAAATTATAAATATTATAAAAATTTAATTTGGTAATTACATTGATAATATTAATAATATAAGATTATCATAATATTCAACCACCTAACATTACCATACTGAGACCCTTTGTACATAATAATATTTCACATTTCTTATTCATTTATCTTCATCTTTTAGTTGTTATTGAAATTAATTTATAAATTTTTAAAAAAATTTAAAAAAATAGGCTTATTTAAAGGTAATTTTTTCATTATATAATATTATGTTCTTACACATTCCACCATTATAGCGTCTCTTTATTTTAGTCAGCTAAATCACTTACAGTAATATGATTATAATTTTTATCAAATTAATTAATATGAAAACATAAATAACGTTAGTAATATATAATATTTATGAATTTATTATTTTCTCATAAATTTTAATTGTAATATTATAATGTTTATATAAGTATAAATTGAATATCATTATTAATTCAATAATAACTGAAAAAGGATTTTAATGCATTTTGTGGTACCATCAAGATAAGATCCATGAAATTATTATAAAGAAATATAAATATATAAAAAATATTATTGAAAATTAAATTTAAAATTATATTTGAAGAATCCATAGACAACACTCAATGAAAGAAATAGTGAAACCTGGATATATAAGGGGAATAGAAGAGTGAATACCCAAATGATAATTTTAACAATAAAAAACTAATGTATGGATATTAAAGAAATATAAATGGATATAATAATGTTAAATAACATCTAATAATGTTATTATTAATTTGATTAATAATCCTAAAATATCTGACATTGATGTTAAACTATGTCTGACAGGTAGGATGTGAAAGATATGGGTTTATTGGATAGAAATTTCAATTCCATGAGAATTTTTCCAAGTCATTCACCATGATTATTATTATATGGTATCTTATGTTTCACTTCCTTAATATAATTTTATTATATTATTATACGGAAATTCCTCTAATTTATCATTAAAAATTGGTTTCCCTCATTAAATGGAGTTTTATTGTAGTGTGATAAAATCTATAGGGGTTTCTCATCTCAAAATTGTCATAATTGATCCATGTTTTTTAATATTCTTTATTTTATTTTATATGGTGTATCTACTACATATTTTTCATTATTATATCATTATTCATGGTATTTAATATTTTATTTCATATTTTCTCATTTAAAGTGTATTATATTAAGGGTTACTATAGATGTAATGTTTTTTCACATCAATTTTATATCTCTGATCCATGTATCATATTATGAATATATATTAATTAATATAGTTTAATGTTCAATTTCCTAGGGGATTATGCTTTAAGTAAATGTAATGGGATATATATAAAATAATTACTTTTATAATTTTGAATTCATTTACTGAACACTTTTTCCTCTATATATATATTATTTATATTGTTTAAAAAAATTTAATAAAATATATTTCTTTGGTTATTTTTAACATTATTTTGATTTCATTGACAAATTTCTAAATGGAATATTTTTAATGTATTCAGTACGGTTGATTTTTTTAATTCATTTTAAAGGTTCTTAGAGAAATAATATATTTATTAGATTGAAATGACTATTTAATATCATTTAAATTAACATTTAATTTAATTAAATATCTTTATAAATGAATATATTTCTAAATTCTATTCATTAATCATTTTTTAAATTCATTATAAATGTTTCATTTTATTAATGTTTTCCAATTGTTCTTGATTTTACCTTTCTATCTATATTCCTACTAAATAATCTTATTTTCCATTTTCCATTATTTAACAATGAAAATGAAAATTCATTTTTTTCACTACATTTTTAATTTTTTAATGTTACAAAAAGAATGATATTTTATTCTTGTGTTTTAATCAATATGTATAATGATTTTCTGAAACTAGTTTATATTTATATCAAAATCCATTAATGATGGTTTCAATTCATAATGGATTTGTTAAAAAGATATATTTCACTTTATTTTTATGGATACATAATAATGTTATTATATGGAAACATTTCTAATGCATATTCCTTTTTAAGGCTTTAATTAATCCGTGAAAGAATGATGATTTTTTTTAGTCCTATGATGAAATTAAATCCCTATTAGTTTCCTTTATTTTTTATTTCGTAATAATATAGATGATAATAGGTATGATTGGGATATAAAACTCAAATAAACTGGGTAATAATTTATTATCTCGAGAAATAATGCTTGAATTAAATTATTAAAAGTTATTCTATGAAAAGAGAATAAAAATTATATATATACTGCCACAAGTGGACATCATGGATTTTCTACAGATGAAATTTTATTTAATTGTTTTTTGGGAGAAGCTTCATTTCATTTGGATCTAATTTATGAATTATATGAAATATATCTGATGATATTTTAATGAATTATTACAGGGATAGAGATTTATGAATCATGTTTTGTTGGAAATTAGTTTCTTAAACATATCCTTGTAATTTCAATATGTTTTCAAAACTTTATTCTCTTGTTATTCGTACTTATGATATATGGTTGATAACCTATTTATTTACCCCTAATAATCATTTGGGAACAACTTTTTTATGTCTCTATTTTACTAAGTTATGATAAAATTAATTATGAATGATATTTATATAAGGGAATCATGATTATAAAATTTTATCAAAGATTTTGAAAACCTATTTAAGGATAACATATTCACTATATAATGGAAAAATGCACGTTTGATGAGAATGAAATTGTTTCATTTGTTAATGGATTTGTCTAATTATCTAAAAAACTAAACCTAATTGTTGTTTATTATTTATGTGACTCAATATATGTTATTGGTAATCAAATTATATAAGGAGAAAATTTTCATCACATAAATTAGTATCAAATAACTTTTGAAAATAATTTTTTTATATTAAATATATATGTATGGGGATGTAGTGTTACAATTGGTATCAAATATGGGTTTAGATAACATTATATATAACGTGGTCATCAAATCATGAAAATATATTAGTCACATAGACTATAATGGGTTAATATATTAACGGTTGATCAAAATTTATATGTTATAGATAACAATCGTGATGAATTATTTTGAGTTAATTAATTATATTTTGATAGATCATTATTTGGTCATATAAATAATATGTGATTGTGATTTAGATAATCCATTATGGTTTTAAATTATTATTTTTTATGTATATATGTTTCATTATGAAATTAGGATAACTTAATTTTTGAAATAATTATTAATTTTTTCAAACATATGACTATGGTATAGTAGTTTTCGTTAAGTGACACTATTAATGATTTTATCTTTTTTGGGTTTAATAGTTAGTATGGTTTGGAAATAATATAATGTATTTTTTGTTTAATCTGTCGGTATTCTAGTCAACCATTTTTTATGAGTTTTAGAATTTTAATTTTTATGGGATGAATTATGCTTTTAAGGGATTTTTATTGATATAAAGATTTTTATGTTATCAATGTTTTCTTTATTTATATGGTGGTTTACTGATACTAAATTGGTTATTATTGTTACACATCAAAATTATTTTCTTTAATTTTTAAGAAATAAGAAAAATTATTTTTTTAAAAAAATCTTTAAACAATTAGGATTATTTTATTATTTAGGGATCTCATTATCAATTAAAAACTCAACATTATCTATCACCAGTTTGAATATTTCATTAGGAGTTATTGAAAAAAAATAACCAGAGGATGATATTATTACATTAAAAATGAAATAATTTAAGGAATTATTTTATCTCATAATCTATAGTTTGATAATTTTATGCCCTCAAGAAAAAGAATGAAAAATATTTACATTCGTATATAGAAAAAATTGTCCAACTATAAATGTATTCCCTCAATCATAATTTAAATGTATGAGTGATATAAAAGTAAAAAAACATGGATAAAAATATATATATATTTATAAGTATCTAATTATTGAAATAAAATTTTATATTAATGATTGTTAGTATTTTTTCTCAAAATGTATATTTTTCACCTCAAAATAATATTTGAATAGGAATAAGTTACATTAATTATTTCATATTGGATGAAATTTTTTCTTATATTATTGATTTATAAATCAAAAACCTCAATGATTAATAATATTTTTCATTACTGCACCTTTTTTATGTGATATAATCTTTCTTCTTTATCCATTTTCTTCTAAAATTTTATATCCTACAATTCATTTTCTTAAAAGGTATTTTATTTTTTTATAAAGGGAAATTGCATTTTCATGTTGACTTATTATTCCATGATAAATATTAATGATCTTTAAAAAAAATATTAATCCTCAATGATGACTATTTTATCCTCTATATCGATCTTATTTCTTACTAAAAATACCTTATTTTTATAAATTCACATTTTTTATATCTTATAAATAATTTTTAATTCCCATTACATCTATTTAAGAGTAAATATTTTATTTTATTTTGGATGTATGCTTCCTTAGAAACCATTTAAAAACAGTGTTGAGAATATTTATTTAAAATTATATATATTCTATTTTCCATACAACTTTTATTACCTTTAACATTATTTCATATACTTTTGTCGTTATTTCGGGATAACTTGAAGATCACTTTTTTAAAGTCATGAATTACCTATTGAACTTTTTTTTAAAAAAAAAATAAGTTTTATAAAAAACCCATTTAGTTTGTACAAAAGATAAAGTGACTAGAAAAAATATTCTATATGGGGGAGAATGTTACAACCTAGGTATTATTAATAAGATATAAAATTTATTACGTATTAATATTCATTTTTTTATTATATGAATATATATATTGTTTAAATAATTATGTATGTTAATATCAGGTTTCCAAATATATTATTTAATAAATTATATTCTTATAATATATATTTTATTTCTTTCATTATTTATTCTTAGAAGGGATATTTTATAAAATGGTTAGGAAAAATTCATAAAAAAAATTACTTGAAATATTTAATAATAATAAATAATATAAATGGATATAAAATTAACAAATATCATTTCATTATGAAATTTAATTCTCTCAATTTATGTATTGATGATTTGGGTTTTCATTTCAAAACTAATTTTTTTATGCAAAATAAATTTTATTCCCAGGTATTTATTAGAAATATTTAAATGTTAGTTTCTAAAAACAGAGGATGGAAATTTGATAAAAATAGAAATATTTTTTGATCCATCCCAAAAATAATTATAATTGTGTATTTTTATTTTCTCCAAATGGATATTATTTTGAATATGGAAAGACATCATTTTATATAAATAAATTAAATTTTATATCATTATAATAATATAATAATTATATAAAAATTTCAAAAAACATTTGTATTGATTTTTTTAATGATATATATATATATATATATGTATTCAAAGTGAAAAAAATCAGGTTATTATTTTATTTTGAATTAAAATCATATGCATGAACTTTTCTAAACTACATTATAATTTATTCAAATATATTTCCATGCCACTAATCCATTAATTAATTACTAATATAGTTAAATATCGTTCTTTTTCTGAAATTATCAAAAAGATTTTTTATTATTCATAAAACAATGAATTTAATGAGAATATCTATTATATATTATCTAATTGTAGATTAATTTTTATATTTAATAAAGTCATTGTTCTAAAAAATATTTTTTTTGTGTCGGGCATACATATATAAAAATTAAATTTAGCCCCTCAAGAAATTGTATAATTTATAATGGTTATATTGTTTATGATCATAAGGATTACATTAAGAAATATTTTATATTTCAATTTTAGTAATAAATTGATGTTGGTTTTCTAAAAGTTATTAGCAAAAATAAGGATTTAGAGTGTTAAATGGGTGGTCAAACTATAGGATAAGTCCAAAAAAAATCACAAAAACATGTATAATTTTTTCAGAGTATTATAAAGACTAATTTTATTATATTTTAAAATTGGTAATGAGTATAAAATTTATTATATACAGATAAATAATGTATTTATAAGAGTTTAACTCCTCTCACAGAATTATCAATTCATTACATAACATATCAAAAATCATTTCAAACTTATCAAAAAAAAAAAACCAAAAAATTCATTCCAAATATCAAGTTTTATTTGTCTCTATAATATAAAATTATTGGAATGCATATAGTGTGGTCCAAATGAGGATATTTAAGGAAGAGATACTTGTCATAATAGAATTAATTAATAATTATTTCTTCTTACAAATCCTATTGAAATTATATATGAATAATTATATAATGATATAAATGTCAATGTTATGCTAAAGTTTTATTATTTTTATATAATAAGAATATTCTTCCTTTTGTACAATAGGAGAGGAAAATATAGCCTTTGTTCAATGTGGACAACCAAATATATAAAGGACATATTCAATTTGCCATAAAATTCTTACTTGGATGGTTCCAAAAATTTGTTTAATGAAAAAATATGATATTTCAACATGATTAAGATTATAGAAATATACTTTTCCCATATTATATTGACAATATTAATAATAAATACATATCTTAAAAATCAACCTCCTTGAATAAGAAAACAATGAATCAATCTATGTGTTACCTTCATTTCTTTAACATTTATTTATATTTTTTATCTAAATAAATTTTAATGTGATTTATCAATTTATGAAAAAAAATTAATATCATTATTCTTATTTAAAATTAATATAATCATTATATAATAACATGTTAGTACTCATGAAATCATTGTAATGTGTTATTTTTTGAATAGTGTTACATCATACAATTATGTTATTGTAATATTTATATCATGATGGAATAATAAAATATAAATTTTTTTTATAAGATAAAATTTTAATCTATTTAATATGATTTTATAATTTTTTATTGGTAATATTAAAATTTATATTTATATATAAAATGAAGTATTTTTTTATTTTAATAAACATAAAAAATCAATTATTGGAGTAGTTTTTTAGAACCATGAACATAAATTCAATTAAATGAAAATGAAAGTATAAAAATATTTTGAAAAACATTAATTACCTTATAATTATCATTATGGAGAATAAAAATACATCAACATGTCCCATGGACCAAAACCACCATACTAGATCATGTACGTGAAACAAAATGGTTAAAAATTGATTGAAAATTTACATAAATAATATATATATTTAAAAAGAAATTATAAATTCTTTTTATAAATTCATCATAATATAAATAAATTTACTCTTCATGTAAGTAATAAAACTGAAATTATTTTATGTGGAGGTTATAATGCATACAAATATGTAAAATTTCTATGTAAGGGGTTCAATATTTCTATATAAATTTATATGATTTGATTGTTATTAGGGACCATGTTTCCTTTCATTTTTTGTTATTTCGATTAAATATATTTTCAATTTTAATCATTTTGTTTTTGTTTTTATTCATTCTATTTCTAAATCGAAATCATTTATTTTATTAATTGGATTTTCATTCAAGTGTTATAAAATCTATACGGGTTCTCATTTTAAATATTCCTTCTTCGAGACATGTGTTTCAATATGAAATTTTATATTAGATATGGTATATCCAATACCTATTAATCATTATTATGTATTTATTAATTCTCTTTAATATTTCATTTCATGTTCTCTACATTAAAAGTATTTTTATTAAATGGTTACCAAATCTCTAAAGAATTTTCCCCTCAGTTTTTATTCTTTCCGAAATCTTTTAAATTATTGTCTTGGATTATTTTTTATTTGGTATGTACCTCATCTATAAAATATTCGATCGTTTTTTATTCAATTCATTGTTTTGAGAGTTTAATTTCACAATATATTATAATTTTAAAATACCAAATGTGTTTTCTTTGAAATAATTTATTTTAAATATATGAATTCATACACTAAACACTTTTCCCCTATATAAAAATTATATAATATTATTTCTTGTATTTTATTATCAATTCATTGTGAATTTTTTAACTTATTATTAAACTCTCTTTATCTTTAATTTAAAATGAATCAAAAATACTATTTTTTACATCCTCAGTATGGGTAATATTTTATATCGTTATAAATATTAGAAAACAATGTTTTCTAATGTTTACCACAATATTTTTCTTCTATTTCTATGTTGTGAATTCTATAATTATATGAATATATTTCAGCTTTACTTGGATTTTTAGTGAAAATAACACTTTTTTTTAAGTGAATTTTTCATTTTTAATATAATCCAAAGGAAGATAACATTTGATTCATGTTTTTCATACAATATATAGAATGGATTAGTGAAAATATTATTTATATATTTAAACATACATTAATTATTTTTATTATTCAATATGTATAAAAAATAATGATAACATCCACTATATTTATCTAGATGTTTTATGTGGATTATTTAATAAAATTATCATGAAGCTCATTACCTTATAATTATTTAATTAGTATATTGTAGACGTATGTATGATTTTATGATTTTTATGATGAAATACACACAATTTTTGTTTTTTAATATTATATTTCCTTGTAATTATAAATGACTAAGATTTATACCATGATTTATCTCTCTATTTCATTCAGTAATGATTTATTCTATAAATAAATGATGTTTGAATTAAATTGTTATATGGTATTCCATTATAGTTGAATATGTTTGAATAAATTTATTTAATATTATTTTCCACAAAACATTAATCTTTCTATATGTTTACTATCAGTTTTAATTGTTTTCCCGAGGATAGGTTCATTTCAAATTTCCCTTGATTATAGAATCTTGTGATTTTTTAATACTATTCTATAACGTTATTTCATCACTAATTATTTATGAATCATATTTTTTATATTAATCTATTATATTATGTCCATGTGAATTTATTATGTCATAATAGCTTTATTCATATACAATACTCACTTATAATATTATATTTTTTAACGTCCATGTTTAGAATTATACACATTTTGAGCCCTCCATTAGAATGTATGTTTTTCTCTAACTTATGAATAAAATTATTATATATGATATGTAAATAAGGGTCTCGTGTGTGTATAATTTAGTGGGATATTTTAATGAATTATTGAGAATTAATATGTTCTTATTATAGTGAGAAAAATAAACATTTTAGGAGATATATATTGATATTTTTAGTTAAAGGCTTCTCCAAATTGATTGAAACCCAAAACACAAAAGGTTATGGGTATTTATATTACTCAGGGATAGTTATTGATAATATTTTTTTAAATTGCGGGCATGTCTGTTTATATCAAGGATACTGGAAAAAGATGTTTGTTTATCACCATGTCCTGGTGTAAGGGTTTTTAGCCTCATTTTTTTATCAATGTAGTCTATAGATATATTTATAGGCTATATAGTTATCATATTTGGATAATTAAATATTTTATAAAATAATTTGGGTTAAATATGTATATGGTTTATCATAATTAAAATTGCATTTATAACACGTTTGATGTATTACTTTTAGGTTTTTGATGATATTTCGAGAGTTTTTTTGGGTCTTTGGAAGAATAGATTATTATGGTTTAAATAAACCGTTAGATTGGTTTATGATTTGATATTGAAGTAATATGAATAATCAGTAAAATATTTAATTTTATTGTTTTAAATTCTTAAAATATTTTGGGAGAAAATGTGATTATTGAATATATATTTTTGGTATGTATCATTATGAGAGACTTTATGTCACGAGGTTAAAAGATAGCATGATTTTGAAAGAATATGTTAGTAGGTATTTTAATTTTTTTTCCTAATTTATTAATTGATGTGTTAAATAGTATTATGGTATGGTTATTAATAGAATGAATTATGTTAAGAATGGTTTTTTAATTGTGGATTTACATAATAAATTATCACATCATTTTATGATTTTTTATTCATATTCTATTAGGTATTTTTTTACCAATACTGGGGTTTTCTTAATGGTGTTGGAGGAATAAGATGTTTTAAAAATCAGTAATATGATAATTAATGTTATCATTTTTTGTATATCATGATAATTTAAGAGTTTATTTTCTTCATTTATGTATCAAAAAATCATCCTGGATATTGAATATATGTAATTTGAGTTGAAAGATGATCTAAATACCTGAGAAAAAATGGTATTGTATGTGTTTTCCTACAATTATATGATTTTTTTTTATTTTTTGGTGACAATTTTCAGTCCATCTTCTTTGAAGGCATGTAATTTTGGCACCCAGTGTTCCCGAAATGGTCTGTCAAAAATTGTTTTGTTTTAAATCATTTACATGATTGGTTTTCTATAAAAAAGAAAAATAATGTTTAAACAGGTGCATAGAATATAAATCAATAGGCACGATTTTGATCCTGAGGGTGGCATTACCCTAGGTGCGACATATGTTTAGTTGGCTAGGGCCTCCAGTAAGAAATCCAAAAAATGAAAAAACCGTAAATAAAATAAATAAATAAAATTATTTTTATTTTTTAAATCCATATAACTCACGAAAGGTGAGTCAGATTGAAAATTTGAGACCACTGTTGATCTCTTAAGGGTTTTTTTTCCTTAGGCATATTCTAACAAATGGATAGTGTCGACCAATAGTGGAATGTAGTTTTGGGTTATAAATAAATAAATTTAATAAATATTATTTTATTTTCAAATCATCATAACTCAAAAAACAGTAAGTCAGATTTGTAGTTCGAGAGAATTGTTGAGCTCATGAGGGTGTTCTTCCCTTAGGTGGATCCTTACATTGGTTGGCCTTGTCCAATAGGGAAGGTTATTTTTTGGGACGTAACTATAAATAAAATAATTTAAATAAAAAATATTTTATTTTCAAATCCATATAACTGTCAAATGGTGACTCAGATCAAAAATGTAATACCACAATTGAGTTCATAATGAGTTGTTCTAAATAAAAGGGGCTTATCCTCAACCAGTGTTAGTCGAGCATGAATTTTAATTTTGGGATGATTTAATGGAAAATAAAATAATCATTGAAAAGGATTATATTATTTATTTAAGCTTTTTACAGTTACATAGCATCACTGAAATGCGTCGATGTGATGATTCTGAATCTCAATAAATAAATACATCGATGAGTCATTGTGGAAATGCTTCAATACACAACATGCCTTCAGTAATTAATTAAAAATGTATTTGGGGTTGACGAACAGCCCAGGACTTCCTATGATGAATGACGAAAGAATTCTCTCCAACATTGATCATCAGCAAATATGAAAGATACGAAGATACTCAGGGAGAAAAAATCAGAATTGTAGATTGATAGATGGTGATGTGTGATCTTCCATGACTAATCAGCTTTTCCCATGTAAGGGATTAAATCTTAGGGATTTCATTTCCCCTATTCTCCCCACTAAATGAATAACGTGGATCGACTCTCTAATAATTTGATCCAATGATGGATTCTCCTTATGGGAATGGGAAATATTTATTGTGGGATAGGTTATGTGGATTATATTTTAGTGATTTATATTTATTCTTAGTGATCGTGATGGCAAGATAAATTATGTGCTGACACAAAGGAGGGTTGGTTTGTTCATTTGAAGTTCTCTTTAATTCTCTCTCTCATTCTCCATGTTCTTCACGGATAGACCCAAAAGGTATCGTCATATCATTGATGAGGGGATTACAAATGATGCAATACACCCAAATTTAGGGGAAAATAAGAAATTGTATACAGTAGTGATAGTGATACCCTTGGAATCCCGAATGTGTAGACAGATCAGGAATCAAATGACTAGAGCATGTCTAGTGGCCCCAAGAAGAGAGGCCTGACGCCAGCACCAACCGTGGGTAGGATCCGGCATGTCGAGGTTGTAGAGGAAAATGCTAATAGTGGTTGTAACGATACTAGGGTTGGTTCCAGTAGGGGGACACGACGATTTGACCTTCTTGTGAGGCCATCTGGTTTCATGGATATGTGAACCAAACACCAGAAAAGCATTCGGGTTGCACCCAAGCCAGCACGCCAATGTGGGCCTGGTCGATGGAGTGAACTGGGCCGCTGGGCGGCCCAAGCAATAGGTGAACCATCCCCCAATGTTGGTTGGGCCGAAGAGAAATCTATGATGTTGTGTGGACCAACTTGAAATAAATTGTTCCAACTATGTCTGACCAAGCCGAATAATGTGGACTGGGTTGCTGGTTGACTCGGCGGGCTAGATCCTCGGTCAAACTGGGAGGGGTCTAATAAGCCCCAAAGGGCCTAACCACAATTCCAACCCTGACTGGGTCTGGTCCATTCAGCTGAATTAGGGTGGTTCATACGGGATCGTATGCCAGTTTGGTTCGGGTCAGCACAACCAAAGTAGAACAGGACCAGGTTCAACCAGTCCTTGTTTACTAAAAAGTTGATATCTTGCAGGCTAGGAATCTGAGTGACGTGTCTTCTGTGGTTTTGGGACTCTTGCGATGAGATAGTATTTTAGGTATACTCTATGTGATTTCTTGTGGATGTAGATATATGATCGGTGTCTTGATGATTATATTCCCCTTTAATCATGTGCACTAGAGACAGGGAATCCTACGGGTTTCTATGAAATGAAGTATATGAAGAGCGAGAGACGATTGGTCTAGTATCAAAGAAGACCTCGGTGGTCCAGTAGCTGATCGGACCTCAGTGGTCCAGTAGTTGAGTGGACCTCATTGGTCTGGTAGCAGATTGGATTTTACTGGTCTAGTAGTTCAGCATTTTTCAATGGTCTTGTAGAGGAGTAGACCTCAGTGGTCTAGTATCCGAACAGACCTCAGTGGTCCACTAGCCAAGAGGACCTCAATGTTTCAGTATCCCAATAGACTTCAATGGTCAAGTAGCTGAGGAGATCCCAGTGGTATAGTAGCTAAATGAACCTCGGGACCCATCAAGATTAAGTCCATCAGTAGTACAAGATGATTCAACGTTATGACAGATATTATTACATTATATACTTTGACATATACCTAGTGCGAGCTATATATGATTTGTGTAATTTCTTTTTGGTCTTAATTTGTTTTAATTTCTTTTTTGTATGGTATCCCAACATGATATTTTGTTACTCACCCCTACATGATCTTCAACCGCATATGTCGTTTCTCATACAGGTGAACGAAAATTTGGCTGAGACCACGGTGGTCCTGGACCAGGTGGTGCTCAGAGATATGGGACGGATGAGAATACATCTACAGATAAAGGTTTCTAACCATAACCTACCCTTCATGTAGGGTTTCGAGTGGATGAACCATGGTATTTGTACTTTCTTTTATGGTTTTGGGATTTTATAATGGCCCCTTTTTTTAATTTCTATTTATAGTTTACTGTCATTAGTTGTCTCATTGAAAGTTATACATTACTTTGGTGTTAATTTTTGATTTTTGATCCTCATTAATATGTATAGGTTTAATATCAATGCCTTCCCTTTTCTGGATATGCCATATCAGTGATAGTATCCTACCCTTGGCCTACGAAAGGAGGTCTCGGGGTAGTCATGACACGATCCTTGGGCGACGAGTCTTGACAAAGTGGAATCAGGGGAGGTTGTTTCTACATTAATATCCTTGAGTGTATGGATTTGGTGTGTGAAAATAGTACTATGTGTTTCGAGTTTGGAATTCAAGACAAGGAACCTAGTGTTTATGTGGAAGCAGACGTATTCGTACATCAGGACCCTGAATTCTATATTTTAACTCAGTACATGAAAACACTAGATACATCGAAAAACGATTGTACAAGAATCTCATATGAAAGTTTTTAGTTTTCCATGTCCTTCTTGAGTCATCATAAATTAAATAATCTATTTATTTCTGTACATATTGTTTTGTTTTAAGGTGCTTCCTTGTAGATCGCTTGTTAGGATTCCATCGTGTCATAATGAGGATGATCTGCGGGGAGACATGATGGGTACAAGGGTTCATATTAGAGACAGAACCCCCCGGTTCTGTACCTTCTATACCACCACTAGTGGAGTTCCAAACAGTACTCGTAGTACCAACGGTTGAGATGCATGGGTTGAGTACACACCAATGTTTCGGTGAAAGAGACCCTTCATGTTTTGAGGTGAGCCAGAAGTATAGGAGTTTGTGGACTAGCCTGAGGTAGTGGATGATTTATTCATCTTGTTAGGGAACAATGAGATTAGAAGAATTTCCTGACAGTGATCCTTATACATGTCTTAGTAAGGCCTGATATAGGGTTTTAGATTAACCAATCATACGATGATGTGACTTTTTCGTGGGGATTCATTAGAACCTTTCTTAGATAAGTGGATCTTGCCCTATAATCTAAGGGTAATACGTGCCCAAGAGCTTTTACAGATTTTTCATGAGGACATATTTGTATCTATGTATTCATTGATGCATACCAACCATTCTAGGTACTTGATGAATAAGATAAGACCAATGTTTTAGGGATCGTACCTCCGAGCAAGATCTGTTTAGGGACATTTGAGGTAGCACTATTCTTCAGTAAATTTTTACTTATACAAGGGAATAGAGAGAATATTTGTGGTTAAATGTCCTTTGGCTTTGCAAATATAGCTAGTGGATGTTAGCAGTGGGAATGCTGGAAGTTCACATCATTCCTAGAGACTTGGATGTGTGAGTGGTTCTGAGAAGAGGTCCCAATACATGGGATCTACAGCTCAAGGCTCATAAATTGATTCCATTCTTTAGAAAGTTGTAATAAATTTCATGATATGGAATGGTACATGTTTCTAGTGATTTTACAGCCCAAGGTGCTGATAGTGATATGGTGGATGGGCTACTGAGGTAGAGATAGTGAGAGGAACAGAATAACATGCACGACAATAGATGTGTAAGAAGAGTTGAGAGAGCTGAAGGAGGTAGTATGCCTTTTTGCATGTTAAAAAAATAAACCCAATGTGGTCCACACTATTCTTGGTGAGGTGATGGATACGATAAGGGTAGATTAATGCGGCCATCCTTAACCATTTAGCTATGGATGTTTTGAGTTTTCAGGTCCATATAGTGGGCGAAAAGTATGAGGACGTCTTTCAAGAGGATACTCCCAGACTACCTCCTTATAGGGAGGTACAATTATACATTTATCTCTACCATGGGATGACACTAATATGTACACTTTCATATTGTATGGCTCTTACAAAGCTTTGGGAGTTGAGTGTAATGTTTGAGAATATATAGAGGAAGGGGTTCGTAAGGCCCATTTTTTAAACGTGGGTGGCCACAATTTTGTTTGTCATGAAGGGATATGGATGATTGAGGTTATATATGGACTTCTTGGACCTGAACCAGGTGACCATGAATAACATGTATCATCTAATGAGGATTTATTTACTCTTCGATTAGTTGAAATGAGAGAAATGGTTCTCGAAGATAGACCTCAGATCTGGCTATCAAAAACATTGAGTATGAGATGATGACATCTAAAAGATGAATTACAGATGTCCCTATGGCCACTACG
Organism: Viscum album; assembly: GCA_963277665.1. Lineage (NCBI taxonomy): Eukaryota > Viridiplantae > Streptophyta > Magnoliopsida > Santalales > Viscaceae > Viscum > Viscum album. The sequence continues at coordinate 1,526,045,417 of OY728164.1, read as the reverse complement.
AGTACTTAGTGGTGTCTTTTGGCATGGATAACACCATAGAAGTGTTCTTGGGTCTCAGAAAAATTATCATACATCCATTCATAGACTGGTTTGAATTTTTCCTAATTGATTATATCTTATTGTATTCAGCAACCGAGGAGGAGCACAGGATACACAAGAAGATGGTTCTGGACACACTCTGAGGTCACCATCTTGATGGAAAACTCTCAATATGTGAGTTGTATATATAAAAGTTCAATTTCCTTTGATATTTCATCTCATAGGCTAAAGATTCAATATATCTAGGGAAAATTGAGGTTGTGCTTTCTTAGGAGCCACCAATGAGTGGTTCTAAGGTGCCGAGTTTCCTTGGGTTGTGTGGGTATTATCATAGGTTTTTTTCTCGATGTATCTAGAGTGGAAGCACTGATTATGGAATTTAATAAAAAAGGAAAACCCTTCTTTTGGATAGAAATTTTCCATTAGTGTTTTCAACAGTTGAGGCGGAGCTTTATGAGTGATCCTATCTTGAGGCATTCATAGGAGCGCACCTACTACGTGGTGATTTGTGATGCATTAAGAACTATGCATGGTTGTGTCCTAATGTAGGGTAATGTGTTGATTTATTATAGATCATGAAAATTGGGACTGAATGAGAAGAACTATATGACTTGTGACCTTGGGTTGGCAGTGGTAGTCTTCGCACTGAGTATATGGAAACACAGCCTTATTAGTGAACGATTCATCAACTACTCTAAACACAAGAGTCTCAATTATATTATTTCACATATGGATTGGAATATGTGATATCTATGTTAGCTATATTTCCTCTAGGATTATAACATTGAGATACTCTATACTTTAGGGTAGGGGAACATGGTGGCAGGAGGTCTCAGAAAGATATTAAGTTTATAGCTACTGAATGAGACCTGAGATCAGTCTTACATGCTTCATATATCATTTGAGGACAAAAAAGTTAGAGAATTTCTTTAGTGGATGGGGGTTTCCACTCTACTCTTATAGTGATTTAGGGAGGCACAACTCAGAGATGCCATCTGTGAGACTACCATGCCAAGATGTCCACAGGGGAACACCCCAAATGGATATTTGAAAGGTGGGGAGCACACCCTGTTTCTCAAGGGACACACCATAGTACCAATGAAATTTTGGAAGGATATGATCAGGTATTTCCATTAATCCACATTGGAATGAAATCCTAGTGTGGTGAAGATGAACCATGACCTCTGATATTAGTACTGGTAGCCAAGGATAATAGAGGTAGTGTCATAGTTTGTCTTGAGATTCCCCACTTGTTAGTAAGGGAAGGATGAGCACCAAGTTCCAACATGTTTGAAATAACCCCTCGACTTACTAGGGTGGAAGTGGGATGGGATATCTATGAACATCATGTGGGTTTACCACTTATTTCCAGGATAAATGATACCATTTTGTTGATTGTTGACCGACTCACCGATTCGACCCACTACCTAACTACCTAGGAGCAGAGTTTAGTAGAGGGCTCGGGATGCCTCTATGTGATAGATATTTGAATATGGGGTGACTTTTTATCTAGTTTTATTTAGATATTGAGGATCGACATGAGAGGACCCTCCGTGTGTGATAGAATTCTCTTGTGCGTGTTGGATAGAAGCAGGGGAATATGTAAGAGAAAACATGGGAAAAAAAGGATCAAATGTATTCTTAGTGCCACAATTTGTTTTTTATCCCTTTTTTGTCTTACAAGTACATAAATCTCTAACTGTGGGTGTAATATAATATCTTAGTATTCTATGGATTTTTTTTCAATTTTTTTTATTATTCTGAGACCTGGTACTAAGATGTCATTTGATAACGAGGCCAAGTGTGTCGAGAATGGTCTATCAAAAAATGTTTACTTTTAAATAGAGTCTGTTATTACTTTTCCTGAAAAAGTGGAATTAATATTAAATGGGTAACCAAATCAAAAATTTGAGTGTACCTCTTTTTTCAGATAGTGGGTTTACCATAGTTGTGACATATGTTTAGTTGACATGGACCTCTAGTGAGGAAACTAAAAAATGGAATAAATATAAATAAAATAATTAAACGATGTTATTTTATTTTCAAAATACTTATAACTCATGAACGATGACTTATTTTGAAAATTTAATACCACTTTTGATCTCTTGGGAGTGTGATGTTTTTATGTAGAGCCTAACATTGGCCGACATATACCATTAAGGGAAAGTAGTCTTTGGCTGTAAATAAAATAATTGAATAAAGATTATTTTATATTCAAATCTTTATAACTCATAAATGATAATGAGGATTGAAAACCCTAGAGTAACATTGAGCTCGTGAGGGTGGGCTTCCCCCAGGCGAAGCCCAATATCGGCCGGTGTGGGTAGCTGTGAATGTTGATTTTTGGGACACAACCATAAATAAAAGAGTTTAAATAAAAAATATTTTATATTATAATCCTTATAACTACCAAACTATAACTCAGATTAAAAATTTATGACCACCATTGATTATTTCAGGATATTTTTCCCTTAAGTGTGTTCTAACCTCGACCATCACAGGTCGATGGTGAATGTAATTTTTTGGACGTTTTAAAGAAAAATATAATAAAAATAGATAAGGATTATTTTATTTAATTTAAAATTTTGTAATGTCACATTATTGTTGTAATGCGTCGATTTGATGATGAAGAAAGTCATTAATGAAATATATTAATGAATCAATGTGTCTATATTGTAATGTACAATGCACCATTGATCATAAATTTCTCAAGGATTCAGGATTGAAGAACAACCCTAGAATTCCTCTAATGAATGATGAAAAAAACATCTCCAAGGACGATCACATGATAACCGTAAACTAGGGATGATAACCTAGGAGAGCAAATCAGAACCGGAGATCGACAGATAGATATTGGAAATCATGCTTGATCGATATCGTTCTAACATTTAGGGGTTTAATTTATTGTGCTTTATATTCCTTTTTTATCCCCTCTAAATGAAGAACACTAATCAACTCTCTTAGAAGTTGATCCACTAATGGATACTCCTTGTGGGATTTGGAAATATTTATTTTGGGATTGGTTATGGTGATTAAAACATAGGGATTTTTATTTATGTTTCATGATCCTACTGATAAGAAAAAGTTCCATCCAACACGAACAAAGGAGGGATTTTTAATTTGATGTTCTCTATGATCCTATTTATCACTACTTACGCTTCACTACCATAACCATGAGGTCGGGTAAGATGTTTTTTGGAGGGTTTAAAAATGAGGTCGGACCCCCTGATAGATGGGAAAATGGAGAGGAGAATGTGATAGTCATGGTGATTCCCCAAGAAGCCCAGAAGTGCAGATGAATTGGGAAACAAACCAATAGAGAATGTTTGGTGGCCCAAGGAAGAGACCACTGGTAGTGCATCGAGGTAACAGAGGCCATGACTAGTAGGGGCTGCGATGGTGTATGATGGAGGTTCTCGTCGGGTACTATGTCAGTTCGAGAGTGCCGCTGGCACATGGTCCATCATGGAACACGTGCGGAGGGGAGGAGGATTGCCTCCCCACCCATGTGGTTGCGTGAACCAGACGCTAGTGCATTATTGGAGCCGAACCCAAGCTAGCCAGATGATGTTTGCCGGGATGATGGTGTGTATCGGGCTGTTGGGAAGCCCATGCTAGAGGAGAACATGCCCTCAATGTGGGCCGGGTCAGATAAGAATTTGGCCCACTGTATGGCCTAGATGGAAAGAAATTGGTCCGACAATGTTTAACGGAGCCAGGGATTGTAGACCAGGTCACTAGGAAACTCGGTGGGCTAGACCCACCGCCAAACTAGGCCAGGTCTAGTATGGCACAATGGGCCAGGCCAGACTGGGACAGGCCAGGCCCAATGGGGTCGGGTTGGGTTGGCCAAATCGAGATGGGTCCTTCGGGACTCTGGGATAGGTTGGTGCATGAGAATGAATATGCATACCTCCGAGAAGATTCATCATTGTGCTTTTAGGGTCATTAGGATGCAAGTAAATGAGCCAACGAACAAAAGAGCCCCCTTTTCATCAATAAATCGTCTTCTTGCAACTTTCATCATCTGAAAATATTATGAAAAATGTGGTCCTATGAAGGTATATTCAATCTCGTGTATACGAGATTGGATATGCATACATAGAAGCATACATTCTGTAATATTTTGATTCGATGAGAGTAGAAAGAAGAAGATTCATCAAGCAAAGTGATTGATGCCAATCTACTAGAAGTTGTGCCACATTATTACAATTTATTACAATTTATTACAATTTATTATAATATATTTTATTCGAAATGACTTCTAATTATTCGTAATTATTCCTAATTATTCATAATTATATTATAATAAATCCTAATTATTTAAAATTTATCTTAATTATTCCAAATTAATCCTTATTATTGCTAATTATTTCTAATTATTTTTAATTATTCCTAATTATTCTTAATTGATCCTAATTAATCCTAATTATTTCTAATTGATGCTAATCATTGATAATTAATTCTAATTAATGCTAATTAATTTTATTCAGTCCTAATTAATTCTATTTAGTCCTAATTAATTCTTTTTACTACTATTTACTATTATTTACTACTATTTACTCATATTTTGTGCTAATTAGTACTAATTAGTGCTAATTAGTCCTAATTAGTGATAATTAGTGCTAATTATTGCTAATTAGTGCTAATTAGTGCTAATTATTGCTAATTAGTGCTATTTATGGCTAATTATTACCAATTTTTTCAAATCATTACTAATTATCTCTATTTATTACTAATTATCACTAATTATTGCTAATTATTCTTAATTATTTCTATTTATTCCTAAATATTTCTAAATATTCTTAATTTTTGCTAATTATTCCTAGTTATTTCAATTTATTGCTAGTTATTGTTCTTTATTACTAGTTATTGAATTTTTTTTCTACTTATTGCTAATTATTTCTAATTACTGCTAATTAATGCTAATTACTACTAATTATTGGTAATTATTTCTATTTGCTACTAATTATTTCTAATTATTTCTATTTATTACTAATTATTGAAAATTATTTCTAATTATTAATAATTATAACTAATTATTACTAATTATTAATAATTATTAATAATTATTATTAATTGTTACTAATTGATAGTAATTCTTACTAATTCTCACTAATTATTACTAATTTTTACTATTTATGAATATTTTATTATTTTTATTACTCTTTGTCATTATATATTACTATTTATTACTAATTATTTCTAATTTTATCTATTTATTACGAGTTATTTCTATATATTACTATTTATTACTTATTATTAGTATTTATTACTATTTATTACTAATTATTGAAAATTATTGTTAATTATAGATAATTATTGCTAATAATTGCTAATTATTGCTAATTATTGTTAATTATTTCTATTTATTGCTGTTTGTAGCTATTTCTTGCTATTTAATTCTATTTATTGCTGTTTATTGCTATTTATTTTGATTTATTTCTATTTATTGCTATTTATTGCTATTTAATCCTAATTATTGCAAATTATTCAATTTATTACTAATTATTGTTAATTATTCCTATTTAATGCTATTAATTGGTATTTATTGCTATTAATTGTTATTTATATCTATTAATTACTATTTATTTCTACTTATTACTATTTATTCCAAATTATTACTAATTACTACCATTTTTTTACTATTTATTACTAATTATTTCTAATAGTTACTTATTATTACTAATTATTCCAAATAATTGCTAATTATTGATAATTATTGCTAATTATTGTTAATTGTGGCTATTTATTTCTAATTAAACCTATTTGTAGCTATTTATTGATATTTAGTGCTATTAATTGCTATTAATTGCTATTTATTACTATTTATTTCTATTTATTTGTATTTATTCATATTTATTCCTATTTATTCATATAAATTTAAATTAATTCCTAATTATTACTATTTATTACCGATTATTAGTATATATTATTAACTATTAAAAGTTATTACTAATTATTAATAATTATAACTAATTATTACTAATTATTACAAATTATTTTTAATTATTACTAATAATTGCTAATTTTTAATAATTTTTACTAATTATTACTAATTATTACAATTCATTACTATTTAATTCTATTTATTCCCATTTATTACTAATTATTACTAATTATTACTAATTATTACTAATTATTACTTATTATTACTGATTATTACTGATGAAAAAACAATTTAAATCTAACTTAATTACATCTAATCAACAATAATTACAAATAATATTATAAAATGAAATAAATTTTAAATGAAATAAAGCTTAAATACCTTTAAACTATATCTCTTATAATTTTAGATGGCCTAACAACTTCATCGTAAAAAAAGCACTCTAAAAATTTTTCACAATAAAATTACAGTTTAGAGAAGTAGAAAAAGAAGATATTCAAGAGGATTGAAGAAAAAACTGATGTGTTTATATTTTTGTAACAACCTGAGATTTTATGAAAAATATTCTTTTTATTTCACTAATGTCTTGTGTTGTACGCTACACCAAAAGGAGCTTTCACAACACGCATCCTTGACTTGCCTTGCATTACACGTAATCGCGACCTTCCTCGATAGCGTGTGTAGTACGCAATAACGAGTTTCACTAAACAGCGATATGCTATTAAAATGTTATTAAAACTAGCCGTTATGAATAGTAATAACCACTTTTTGAAATTTTGTAAATTTTATTTTTCAAAATGGATTTAATTTTTGGATTCGGAGTATCGAATTTAGCCTAAGGTGAAATTTTGGTACATTTCAGATAACTTTCATATTCTGATGAATAGTGAAAATTACTAAATTTTAATTAAAAACAACTTTTTTAATCGAAATAATTAATAGTGATAAATTATTAATTTGAGTGGTTTTAAAGTATATTTAGAATATATTTTTACAATTCAATACAATGTTTGTCATTGGATGTAATTTCACATTTACACCAGACATAAACAAGTGTCAATCTTTTGATAGATATTGTTTCTTAAAAACACGCTATTTAACAGCGGGATTTAATTATAAAATTAATTAATGCAACTTCTATGTTATGAATTTGGTAAATTAGACTTCATTTTTGAATTTTGAATATGAAATATAGCTTAGGATGAAATTTTGGCATTGTTCTGAAAAACATCAATTTTTGATGAATAGTGAAACCACTAAGTGGTAGGTTAAAAACTGAATTTTGCATAAAACTTAATTTTACCGCTTCTGTGAATGGAATTTCGAAAATCCGACAGACACGGTTAATTTCAAGGACTAAAATGTGGTTCAATGAGATGAAAATAATTTTTGGTGAATAGTAACTTTTTACTTTTTTTTACCACGGTTAATAGTAAATAGGGTAACTAAGGGTAAGTATGATATTACTATTACCCTAACACATGTCCTAATTCTATTGGATAAGTGTAATTCGACCAAAAACAACCTTATGAATATAATATGACCATTTAGGATTAGATTATGACATTTAATATTATTTTATTTAATGAATAGTTAAAATTGTTAAAATCAAAGTTTAATAAATAAAACATTTTTAATATGGGGTTATACATAAGATAAATTATACTATAAATATTCATTAGAAAGATAAAAATATTTCCTACATAATGATATTTTATTTATAATTTTTAGACTTTAAATAAATTAATTTATTTATGACACAACGATGATGCAGTAATTACCCTTTTAAGGAAATATTAACATAATTGATGTTATAAATGCTCAAATGAATGTAATTTGAGAATTTTTATGAATTCCACTAATTTTCTAGGTTACTATGATATTTTAGTGTTGATTTAATCAACTTGGTTCGAACATATAATTCTGTTATGACTTTCACAAAAATCATATATCAAATAGTGTCAAAATTGACACAAAATAGTTTTTAAATCAAATATTATATTATTAATTGTTATTTTATTCCTAAAAATATAAGGTTCGGCCAAATGACTTAGATAAGGATATATGTATTAATAATAAACAATTTGGGGTTCGTTTGGCATGTTATAGTAAGTGTATTAACCATATAGTGAAAGAAAACAAAAAGACACGGTAAAAGTTAAATTATTTAACTTAGAGTTAAATCTAATTGATAAGGTTAAAATAATACCCCAAACTTGTCTAAATCTTATTGGTTGATAGTATTTCGACCCATACCCACTTTATATTCGAAATAAGACCCTTTGGAACCATTATAAACCGATTTTGACATTAATATAAAATAATATTTTGAGGTATTCCTAAGGTGCCCCTCTCATCCCTTATAAAAGGACACCTCCTCCCCCTCCTCCTCACACCAATTTGAGCACTCAAGCTCGGCCAACCCCTGCCAAAATCCCTTCTCCACTTCCCTAGAATAATCCTAGAGGTCCTAGTCTTCTTCAAAGACCAATATTAGTTCCCTAAGTGGAGGATTCAAAGAGGCGTTTCAAAGAAGAGGTAATATCCATTACCGATCTTTTCAATTTCTTTCTTCTTCAACTTCTTCTTCTTTAGTTGTTTCATGATAAAGTAATAACATCAGTATTTCTTATATACTAATATGTTCTTATAAATATGAAACAACTATAATTCACCTTCTTTCCATCCTACGGAAAAATTAAATCACCGCGCGTGCGTACGTACGGAATACCGTCTCCACGCCGTGGTGTAATCTATTTTCCACCACCACCTTACATGGATGGGTATAATGGTGTAAAGAATAACTATACATAGTTATTACAACATCATATTGATTATGATATAATGTATAATCCACTCCAATTCAATTCAATATTTATGGAAATGATATCATCGCTCGTGCGTACGTACGGACTACCGTCTCCACGACGCGATGAGATTCAATCTCCATGTTAACCATTTAAGAATGATTATAAAGTATATATAAGAAATAATAATGAAATATATGACATTATAAAGCTACTGGATTTATGTATATATATATGTATGTCATCTACTTACTTCCATTCAAGACAATAAGGAAAGGAAAACAGCGTTCATGCGTACGTACGGACTACCGTCTCCATGAACAGTGTTTTTCATTTAATTTATCTATCTATTATATATATATATATACTGAATATATATGATATACAAATCATATTTTATATTCTGGAAGTAAGTAAATCATGATATAAGTAATAATAATGTCAAGAACAACAAGTCAAAACACATACGATAAATGAAACGATTTTACCCAAAACGCTTCTTTAACATGGAATTTACAAAAGAACGGGTAATATAATGTCATAAGTGAACCATATATGATATCATAACAATGAATATGATACTGTAATAAGTCAATGACATTATTTAAATCATTATACAGGAGGTTCGGACACTTACGAAGCAAATCGGACCTAAGGTAAGGGAAATATCACAATCTCATTTTTATCCGAGATTGTTTATACTTTGAAATTTACTGGGGTGTATTTTATTATCAACATCCATGTTACCTCAATATGTAATATTATTTCCATCCACCTAAAATTTTTTAAATCCAATTTTACCCTTCGATGAGTTTTTAGTAAAGGATATGAAAGGAATCTTTTTTCATTTTTCGTACGAGGTACTTTTTGACTTTTCCGACAAAAGTACGAAGAATGTTTTTTTTAACTTATACGGCATGAATGGATTTTTAAAACATTATTTCCAAGTAGATTCCTTTACAAGTTTTCAAGTTTATTTTTAATTAACTTCTTTTAGTTTAAAGTTGTATGACATGTTAAGAAAGGAAAAATGTTTTTGAAATAGAAAGGATATTTTCCTCAAGAATGGAGTTCAAGTATTTTATCAAAATTATTTTCTATATAAGATTATAAAAGGGTTCTGTTTTTATCCCTATTATTACATGGATTTGATTATGTTGTGATGGAAATATTTTTATGAATTACTTTATCTTATATGAATTGTTTTATGATGTCATGATGTTTAAGAATCCCATTTTTTTTACATGGGTTACGCTATGATGTATGGTTTATGATTTTGTGGCACACATAATAATGGTATCATTATGAGATGGGTGGGACCTATATCTCCCTCCAATGCATTGGGTAAAGATTTTATATCTCATGAGATAGACAGGGCTGGAACGGTAGGTTATACCGGTTCAGTGAAACAGGACTGAAACGAGGGTTACTCGATTCGGAAAGGGACTTTGTCCACTAAGATAGTCTTGACAATGAGTCTTGAATAACAAGAAATGATTCTCTATGATTATGTGTGAATGCCACAAAGTTTCATGTTTTAAGTTATGATTATTGTGATTACATTTCACTGCCATGATTTACCCCATGTTATGAAATTATGATCTCTTTTGCAGGTTAAGATTTCCAAAAGCTATGTGCTTATGTATATGATGTGATTGATATTTCTTTTGTTTACCCTTACTGAGCATTTGAGCTCACCCTTTTATGTTTTCTTTTCCCCAGGATATAAAGAAAGGTTTTAGGTAAAAAAAAGGAAGATCTTTATGGGAGATTTTGAAGATCTTTCACCACGATTAGAAGATTATATTCCGAGTTTCCAAAGACACTAAACTATTACGATCCTTGTGTGTGTGTTTTTTGTTATGTACTAAGTATTCCGCAAATGTAATGTAATGTCCATGTACGTTAAGCTTCGGGTCTCTACAGTTGGTATCAGAGGAAAGGTTTAGTCAACCTTTGGAAACTAGGATGCAAAAACGTTAGTGAGATCCCTAGAGATATTTCTACGGTATGTCTAGGGATGTCCCTAAGGTTAAGTATACGTATAGGTTATAGTACTAGAATTATGCTAACGATCAAAGAATTAAACCTAAGATGTTAGCTATTGAAGGTACTCCCCCTTTATTATGTTGTTTTCCCTAGCATGATTTTTGCCTCTCACACTATTCTTTTTGGGTTTTAGACGATGGCTAGAACCCGAAGGAACCGTGTTGATCAATGCAATGGACAATGCAATGATTTCCCTCCTGAACAAACAAATGTTATGGGAGATGGAGTGAAAAATCTTATTGCTATACTTACACAAGCTATGAATCATTCTGGACTTCCAAATGAGCAGAGAAGGGAACAAAATTCTATTGAGTCCTTCATGAGGTAACGTCCACCTTCTTTCAGTGGGTCTTCTGATCCACTTGTTGCTGAACAATGGATCAGTACCACTGAAAAGATATTTTCAGTTCTTCAATGTTCTGAGCATGATAAAGTCATCTTAGCAGTATATCGTTTGGAAGGTGAAGCTGATAAATGGTGGAATCTTATCAAGAATACGAGGAAAAGAGATGAAATTGAGTCCATGTAATGGGACGAGTTCAAGAACTTGTTTTTCAGTAAGTACTTCCCTCGTATTCTTCGAACAAAGATGGAAAAGGAGTTTCTTGAGCTGAAGCAGAAGGATGATGAATCTGTTGGTATATAAGAAGAAAATTTTACAAGACTTGCAAGGTATGCATCTGGCATTATCATCCAACCTGAAAGTAAAGTTGATCGATTTTTCAGTGGCTTAAAACCAATTCCTCGATGGGCATTAGCTATAAGAGACTTTAGTAGCTATGAAGAAATTGTACGTTGTGCTATCAAGGTAGAAATGGAAGTTGGTGTTACATATCCATCTCATGGTTTTGACAAGAAACGAAAGATGGAGTTCAAGGAGAAATCTCAGAATAATGGTGAAAAGAAGATGAATGTTTCCTTATGCACAAAGTGTGGAAAGAATCATGGTGGAGATTGTCTTAAAGGGACTAAAAAATGTTTTAAGTGTGGAAAAGAAGGTCATCGAGCAGCTGAGTGTCAAAGTAATGGAAAAAGGGATTCTAATGATGTGAATAAAGCAAACACTGCAGAGAACGCACCACCAACACTTCAATGCTTCAAGTGCAAGAAAATGGGGCATTATGCTAATAAATGCCCTAATCCAAGGGTTAGTGATGATCAACATGAGCAACCACTGAAGGCAAAGGACAAAGGGAAGTCACATGCGATCACTATTGGCAATGTTGAATATGACAACGATGTGGTGGAATGATTAAGTGTTTATGTAATGAGATTCCAAAATAATATTGTATCATGGAGTATTGGAATATTTATGTATTGGTCTAATGTGGTATTCAAAGTGATTGAGATATTTTTGGAAATAAGATGATATGCTCATAATGAAGGGAAAATGAGAAAATGAAATGTTTAACAGTATTCATGAGCTCATGATTGATATAAGGACTAAGTGATATCATGGTTTGAGTATATAGAATTTTGAGGATTTTGGTATGTGGAAAGTGTTAAATTTTAACTGCATTCATGTTTTCACTAAGGTATTCATGATTAAGGACTTTGAATGTTTGGAATGTGACCGACAAAACATATCTTATGATATATGGGGATCGACGATGGTGTTAAATCTCTGGTAATTGTTTTCACTATATTATGAGAGTGGACTGCAGTATTATGGATAAGCCTAAAGATTAAAATGGATTATGTTGGACATAAGTTAGTATTTTTTAAGGATAGAAGATTTTCGATATTGTTGATGGGATGTTATAGTAATGTAGTTTTAGAAAAAGGACAACCTGCAGGACGGGCGACAGCCCATCGCGTCGGACAAGGATATGGGAATCGAACCCACAACCGAAGTGCGACTGGCCTTTATCGCCTACCACTGGCCTACAGGAAGTCCCTGTTTAGTAGAAACTAGTTTTATTATATTAAGCAGTATGATATATGAAGTATAAGTCCATTTTAGGAACCATATGTGATTAATCTCACTATAGATCGACTTATGTATATAATTTTTGCTAACCTTTTGTTTGAGACAGATGGAATGACCCGTCATTCTATCACATGATCTGCTAACACTTCACGAATAACAAATTCAACTTCATTTATTTAAGAGATGAAGTGAAAATTGTTAAAGTCACGAACAACAGTGAGATTGTACCAAAATAAAGTAAGTATTTATTCTAATTCAAATTCTTTAACTTTAGGGAAACGATCTTGAAAACAAAAAATGTTGTCCTAGTGCTCTTATATCTGATAAATCAGATGGTACCTTAGATCATCACAAATTTATGGCTTTGTGATTACTGGATTTTCCATAGCCATGTTCTCTACCACTCTCCATCAGAACATGATGGTTAGATTTCTCTTCTATATCCATATTTTTACCTATGTGGAAACCCAGCGATTAGTTTATTTGGGTAATCGTTAAATTTCATACATTAGTTTTTAAAGCCAAGTTTTGGTATTCCTTTTTACGATGTGGGTTTCTATTAAAGAAACTTTCGAATAGTAAACCATTTATAACCCCGACGAATTTCGAGGGCGAAATTCATTTTAAGGGGGGTAGAATTAAACAGCCCGAGATTTTATGAAAAATATTCTTTTTATTTCACTAATTTCTTGTGTTGTACGCTACACCAAAAGGAGCTTTCACAACACGCATCCTTGACTTGCCTTGCATTACACGAAATCGCGACCTTCCTCGATAGCGTGTGTAGTACGCAATAACGAGTTTCACTAAACAGCGATATGCTATTAAAATGTTATTAAAACTAGCCGTTATGAATAGTAATAACCACTTTTTGAAATTTTGTAAATTTTATTTTTCAAAATGGATTTCATTTTTGGATTCGGAGTATCGAATTTAGACTAAGGTGAAATTTTGGTACATTTCGGATAACTTTCATATTCTGATGAATAGTGAAAATTACTAAATTTTAATTAACAACAACTTTTTTAATCGAAATAATTAATAGTGATAAATTATTAATTTTAGTGGTTTTAAAGTATATTTCGAATATATTTTTACAATTCAATACAATGTTGGTCATTGGATGTAATTTCACATTTACACCAGACATAAACAAGTGTCAATCTTTTGATAGATATTGTTTCTTAAAAACATGCTATTTAACAACGGGATTTAATTATAAAATTAATTAATGCAACTTCTATGTTATGAATTTGTTAAATTAGACTTCATTTTTGAATTTGGAATATGAAATATAGCTTAGGATGAAATTTTGGCATTGTTCTGAAAAACATCAATTTTTGATGAATAGTGAATCCACGAAGTGGTAGGTTAAAAACTGAATTTTGCATAAAACTTAATTTTACCGCTTCTGTGAATGGAATTTCGAAAATACGACAGACACGGTTAATATCAAGGACTAAAATGTGGTTCAATGAGATGAAAATAATTTTTGATGAATATTAACTTTTTACTTTTTTTTACCACGGTTAATAGTAAATAGGGTAACTAAGGGAAAATATGATATTAATATTACCCTAACACATGTCCTAATTCTATTTGATAAGTGTAATTCGACCAAAAACAACCTTATGAATATAATATGACCATTTAGGATTAGATTATGACATTTAATATTATTTTATTTAATGAATAGTTAAAATAGTTCAAATCAAAGTTTAATAACTAAAACATTTTTAATATGGGGTTATACATAAGATAAATTCTACTATAAATATTAATTAGAAATATAAAAAGATTTCATACATAATTATATTTTATTTATAATTTTTAGACTTTAAATAAATTAATTTATTTATGACACAACGATGATGCAGTAATTACACTTTTAAGGAAATATTAACATAATTGATGTTATAAATGCTCAAATGAATGTAATTTGCGACTTTTTATGAATTACACTAATTTTATAGGTTACTATGATATTTTAGTGTTTATTTAATCAACTTGGTTAGAACATATAATTCTGTTATGTCTTTCACAAAAATCATATATCAAATAGTGTCAAAATTGACACAAAATAGTTTTTAAATAAAATATTATATTATTAATTGTTATTTTATTCCTAAAAATATAAAGTTCGGCCAAATGACTTAGATAAAGATATATGTATTAATAATAAACAATTTGGGGTTCGTTTGGCATGTTATAGTAAGTGTATTAACCATATAGTGAAAGAAAACAAAAAGACACGGTAAAAGTTAAATTATTTAACATAGAGTTAAATCTAATTGATAAGGTTAAAATAATACCCTAAACTTGACTAAATCTTATTGGTTGATAGGATTTCGACCCATCCCTACTTTAGCTTTGAAATAAGACCCTTTGGAACCATTATAAAGTGATTTTGACATTAATATAAAATAATATTTTGAGGTATTCCTAAGGTGCCCCTCTCCTCCCTTATAAAAGGACACCTCCTCCCCCTCCTCCTCACACCAATTTGAGCACTCAAGCTCGGCCAACCCCTGACAAAATCCCTTCTCCACTTCCCTAGATTAATCCTAGAGGTCATGGTCTTCTTCAAAGACCAATCTTAGTTCTCTAAGTGGAGGATTCAAAGAGGCGTTTCAAAGAAGAGGTAATATCCATTACCGATCTTTTCAATTTCTTTCTTCTTCAACTTCTTCTTTAGTTGTTTCATGATAAAGTAATAACATCAGTATTTCTTATATACTGATATTTTATTATAAATATGAAACAACTATAATTCACCTTCTATCCATCCTACGGAAAAATGAAATCACCGCGCGTGCGTACGTACGGAATACCGTCTCCACGCCGTGGTGTAATCTATTTTCCACCACCACCTTACATGGATGGGTATAATGCTGTAAAGAATAACTATACATAGTTATTAAAACATCATATTGATTCTGATATATTGTATAATCCACTCCAATTCAATTCAATATTTATGGAAATGATATCATCACTCGTGCGTACGTACGGACTACCGTCTCCACGACGCGATGAGATTCAATCTCCATGTTAACCATTTAAGAATGATTATAAAGTATATATAAGAAATAATAATGAAATATATGACATTATAAAGCTATTGGATTTATGTATATATATATGTATGTCATCTACTTACTTCCATTCAAGACAATAAGGAATGGAAAACAGCGTTCATGCGTACGTACGGACTACCGTCTCCATGAACGGTGTTTTTCATTTCATTTATATATCTATTATATATATATATACTGAATATATATGATATAAAAATCATATTTTATATTCTGGAAGTAAGTAAATCATGATATAAGTAATAATAATGTCAAGAACAACAAGTCAAAACACCTACGATAAATGAAACGATTTTACCCAAAACGCTTCTTTAACATGGAATTTACAAAAGAACGGGTAATATAATGTCATAAGTGAACCATATATGATATCATAACAATGAATATGATTCTGTAATAAGTCAATGACATTATTTAAATCATTATACAGGAGGTTCGGACACTTACGAAGCAAATCGGACCTAAGATAAGGGAAATATCACAATCTCATTTTTATCCGAGATTGTTTATACTTTGAAATTTACTGGGGTGTATTTTATTATCAACATCCATGTTACCTCAATATGTAATATTATTTCCATCCACCTAAATTTGTTTAAATCCAATTTTACCCTTCGAAGAGTTTTTAGTAAAGGATATGAAAGGAATCTTTTTTCATTTTTCGTACGAGGTACTTTTTGACTTTTCCGACAAAAGTACGAAGAATGTTTTTTTTAACTTATACGACATGAATGGATTTTTAAAACATTATTTCCAAGTAGGATCCTTTACAAGTTTTCAAGTTTATTTTTAATCAACTTCTTTTAGTTTAAAGTTATATGACATGTTAAGAAAGGAAAAATGTTTTTGAAATAGAAAGGATATTTTCCTCAAGAATGGAGTTCAAGTATTTTATCAAAATTATTTTCCATATAAGATAATAAAAGGGTTTTGTTTTTATCCCTATTATTACATGGATTTGATTATGTTGTGATGGAAATATTTTTAAGAATTCCTTTATCTTATATGAATTGTTTTATGATGTCATGTTTTTTAAGAATCCCATTTTTTTACATGGGTTACGCTATGATGTATGGTTTATGATTTTGTGGCACACATAAGAATGGTATCATTATGAGATGGGTGTGACCTATATCTCCCTCCAATGAATTGGGTAAAAATTTTATATCTCATGAGATAGACAGGGATGGAACGGTAGGTTATACCGGTTTAGTGAAACAGGACTGAAACGAGGGTTACTCGATTCAGAAAGGGACTTTGTCCACTAAGATAGTCTTGGCAATGAGTCTTGACTAACAAGAAATGATTCTCTATGATTATGAGTGAATTCCACAAAGTTTCATGTTTTAAGTTATGATTATTGTGATTACATTTCACTGCCATGATTTACCCCATGTTATGAAATTATGATCACTTTTGCAGGTTAAGATTTCCAAAAGCTATGTGCTTATGTATATGATGTGATTGATATTTCTTTTGTTTACCCTTACTGAGAATTTGAGCTCACCCTTTTATGTTTTCTTTTCCCCAGGATATAAAGAAAGGTTTTAGGTAAAAAAAAGGAAGATCTTTATGGGAGATTTTGAAGATCTTTCACCACGATTAGAAGATTATATTCAGAGTTTCCAAAGACACTAAACTATTACGATCCTTGTGTGTGTGTGTTTTTTGTTATGTAATAAGTATTCCGCAAATGTAATGTAATGTCCATGTACGTTAAGCTTCGGGTCTCTACAATTTTTGTTAGATTAGTTGTGACGAGACTATTTGTGTCAGCGATTCCCATCACTAATTGTACATATTTTGATGGGTCTGGTCACAAATACCTTCAACTACATTAATTATGTTCGGCTGTTAAAATGTTATTTTTGATAGGTCACATCTCAAAAAGTCACATGTGGACACACTATTTGTGATGGGACAACATTCGGTTGCATATAGGTTTTTACCATAGCTGGTTATTTGCAATGGGACCCATCATAATAACCCTACGGGGGTCGAAGCAGTTGTGACGAGGGATACCATGTCACAACTATGTCTTACCGCCTCCCGACATTTGCGACGGGTGGTGCCTACTCGTCCCAAATATCCTTTTGTTCACTTTGGCATGCAAACCAAACCAATCTGTGTGTTAATTTTTGTGATGGCGTGCCTATTCCCGTTGTAACACCCGAGACTTTTATGAGAAATATTTTGTTTTTAAATCATCAAAGGAATCTTTCACTACACAAAACAGTAGATTGACCTGCTTTACACGCAATCACGGCCTTCCTCGATAGCTTGCATTGTACGCAATACCAAGTTTCACTAAACAATGATTTGCTATTAAAATATTATTAAAACTAGCCATTATGAACAGTAATAACCACATTTTGAAATATTATAAAATTTTTATTTTTCAAAATGGACTTCATTTTTGGATTCAGAATATCGAAATTAGCCTAGGGTGAAATTTTGGTATTTTTCTGAAAACTTTCAATTTTTGATGAATAGTGAAACCCCTAAGTGGTAGTTAAAAAAACTAAATTTTTCATAAAACTTACTTCTACCACTTTCATGAGTGGAATTTTAAAAATCTGAGAGACACAGTTAATATCAAGCACTAAAATGTGGTTCAATTAGATGAAAATAATTTTTGGTGAATAGTACCTTTTTACTTTTTTTTACCACAGTTAAAAGTAAATATGGAAATTAAGTGTAAAAATGATATTATTATTACCATAAAACATGTCTTAATTCTATTGGACAAGTTTAATTCTACCCAAAACAACCTTAGGAATACAATATGACCATTTAGGCCCACTTGGATTAGATTAGGACATTTATTATTAATTTATTTAAAGAAGGGTTAAAATATTAAAAATCAAAGTTTAATAACTAAATAATTTTTAATATAGGTTTATACATAATATAAATTGGACTATAAATATTAATTAGAAATATAAAAAGATTTCCTACATAATGGTATTTTATTTGTAATTTTTAGACATTATATAATTTAATTTATTTATGACACAAAGATGATGCAGTAATTATCTTCTTAATGAAATATTGACATAATTGATGTTATAAATACCCAAATAAATGTAAGTTTTGACTTTTTATGAATTACAATAATTTTCTAGGTTAATATGACATGTTAGTATTGATTTAATTAAAGTTTTTTGAACTAATCATTCTGTTATGATTTTCACAAAAATCAATTACTAAATAGTGCTAAAATTGACATAAAATAGTTTTTAAATAAAATAAAATATTATTAATTGTTATTTTATTCCTAAAAATATAAGGATCGTCCAAATGACTTAGATAAGGTTATATATATTAATAATAAACAACCTGGGGTTTTCTTGTCTTGATATCGTAAGTTTATTAACCTTATAGTGTAAGAAAACAAGAAGACACGGTAAAAGTTAAATTATCTATCTTAAAGGTAAATCTAAATGATAAGGTCAAAT
Organism: Viscum album; assembly: GCA_963277665.1. NCBI lineage: Eukaryota > Viridiplantae > Streptophyta > Magnoliopsida > Santalales > Viscaceae > Viscum > Viscum album. Next base: position 1,526,026,149 of record OY728164.1, on the reverse strand, counting down.
TTGATACCTAAACCTATCTAAATTCTATTGTATGAGAGGATTTAGACCCATCCCCACCTTATTTTGGAAATATATCAATTTGGAGCTATTAAAAACCGAATTTTACTTTATAATAAACTAATATTTTTACTTATTCCAAAGGTGCCCCTCTCCTCCCTTATAAAAGGGCATCTCCTCCCTCTCCTCCTCACACCAATTTGAGCATTAAAGCTTGGCCAACCCCTGAAAAATTCTATTCTACATTTTCCTAGAAACATCCTAGAGGTCATGGTATTCTTCAAAAACCAATTTTATTTCCCTAAGAGGACTCCAAGAGGCGCTTCAAAGAAGAGGTAATGTCTGTTACTGATTCTTTCAACTTTATTTCTTATTCCAATTCTTATTCTTAGGTTGTTTAATTATGATGTAATAACATAAGTATCACTAATAAACTGATATGTTGTTATAATCATGAAACAACCCTACTTCATCATCTATCCATCCTACGGAAAACGAAATCACCGCACGTGCGTACGTACAGAATACTGTCTCCACGCCGTGGTGTAATCTATTTTCCACCACCACCTTACTTGGATGGGTATAATGGTGTAAATAATAACTATATATAATTATTTTAAAGTTATATTGATTCTGAAATAGTATAGATACACTCCAATACAATTCCACGATCATGGGAACGATATCATCGCTCGTGCGTACGTACGGACTACCGTCTCCACGACGCAATGAGATTCATTCTCCATGTTAACCATTCATGAATGATTATAAATTATATATAATAATTAATAATGAAATATATGACATAATAATGATACTATATTTATGTGTATATATATGTATGTCATCTACTTAATTCCATTCAACTCAATTAGGAAACGAAAACAGCGTTCATGCGTACGTACGACCTACCGTCTCCATGAATGGTGTATTTCTTTACATCTACTGATTTATTATATATATGTATATTCTGGATATATATTATATATAAATCATGTTTTATATTCTGGAATTATGTAATCATGATCTATGTAATCATATGAATAATTACAAGTCAAAACACGGACGAAAAATGAAACGATTATACCCAAAACGCTCTATAACATGGAATTTACAAACGAACGAGTTATATAAAGTCATAAGTGAACCATATATAATATAATAACAATGAGTATGATTCTGGAATAAGTCAATGACATTATTTAAATCATTATACAAGAGGTTCATACACTTAAGAAGCAAATCAGACCTAAGGTAAGGGATAATTGTGCAAATCTCATTGCTTATTCATAAGTATTTACTGGGGTTATTGCTATCATCCATGTCCATGATTTATAAAAGTGTATTCATGTATGTTTAAAGTCCTTTTTTACACATTTTTTACTTTTACTACATGGTATGTATTGAATATTTTTTTGTTTATGTTATGAGGTACTTTTTGACTTTTTCGACAAAAGTACAAGAAAATGTTTTTTTAACGTATACGGCATTAAAGGATTTTTACGGTTTTATAAAGCATTATTTTCATGAACCTTACTTCAAAAGATTTCATGACTATATTCCACAAAATATTCTTCTTTTAAAATTACATGACATTTTGGGAAAAGAAAATGATTTTGAAGAAAAAAGGATATTTTCCTCAATAATTCATTTAAACTGTTTTATCAGAACCATTTTCTATATAAGATGACATTATTTTCATATGTGTATGTTTCCAGTATAATGTCTCTATGATGTACATGATTTCTCTTTTCTTATTATGAAATGATATCCATTTCTTTTATATTGATTATGTGATGATGTGGTGTTGGTTATGAAACCCATTTTATTTATTAGGTTATTATGAATGATGTATGTTTATTTTGTTGAACAAGTAAGAATGATTTCATTATGAGATGGGTGGGACCTATATCTCCCTCCAATTCATTGGGTAAAGATTTTATATTTCATGAGATAGACATGGCTGGAATGGAATGTTAAACCGGTTCAGTAATACAGGACTAGAACAAGGAGTGAACTCGATTCAGAAAGGGACTTTGTCCACTAAGATGGTCTTGGCAGCAATTCCTTGTCTAATATGGAAATCATATCATGTGATTAATGGTTTCCACAATTACATGTTTTATTCCCATGCTATTTTATCATTCTTAATGTTTCTTTATGATCTATGGCTTACGTACTTCCATGTTTTATGTCATTGATCAAGCTTTTGATGTTTAAACATTATGTTCATGTTTTTATGTTCAAATGTATATAGTATGTTTTATTTTATCCATGCTTACCCTTACTGAGCATTTGAGATCACCATTTTTATTTTTTTCTTTTCCCCAGTATATAACGAATTTTTTGAGGTAAGAATAAAAGGGGGAAGATCTTTATGGGAGATGTTGAAGATCTTTCACCATGAATAGAAGATTTTATTCCGAGTTTCCAAAGACACTAAACTATTACGGTCCTTGTGTGTCTATTTTTGTTTTGTATTATGTATTTCGCAAAAGTAATGTAATGTCCATGTACATCAAGATTCGGGTCTCTATAGTTGGTATTAGAGGAAAGGTTTAGTCAACCTTTGGAAACTAGGATACGAGAACTATAGTGATATCCCTAGATATATTTCTAAGGTATGTCTATGGATGACCCTAAGGTCAAGTATACGTATAGGTTATAGTCCTAGAATTATTCTAACAATCTTAGAATTAAACCTAAGATGTTAGATATTTAAGGTACTACCCCTTTATTATGTTGTTTTCCCTAGCATGATTTTTTCCTCTCACACTATTTTTTTTGGGTTTTAGACGATGGATGGAACCCGAAGGAACCGTGTTGATCAATGAAATGAACAATTAAATGATTTTCCTCTTGAACAAACAAATGTTATTGGAGGTGGAGTGAAAAATCTTATTACTATACTTACACAAGCTATGAATCATTCAGGACTTCCAAATGAGCAGAGAAGGGAACAATATTCTATTGAGTCCTTCATGAGGCAACGTCCACCTTCTTTCAGTGGGTCTTCTGATCCACATGTTGCGGAACAATGGATCAGTACCACTGAAAAGATATTTTCCGTTCTTCAATGTTCTGAACATGATAAAGTCATCTTAACAGTATATCATTTGGAAGGTGAAGCGGATCAATGGTGGAATCTTATCAAGAATACGAGGCCAAGAGATGAAATTGATTCCATGGAATGGGACGAGTTCAAGAACTTATTTTTCAATAAGTACTTCCCTCTTATTCTTTGAACAAAGATGGAGAAAGAGTTTCTTGAACTAAAGAAAAAGGATGATGAATCGTTTGGTACCTATGAAGAAAATTTTACAAGAATTGCAAGGTACGCTTCTAGTATTATTTTCCAACCTGAGAGTAAGATCGATCGATTCTTTAGTGGCTTAAAACAAAGTCTTTGAAGGGCCTTAGCCATAAGGTACTTCAATAGCTATGAGGAAATCGTTCGATGTGCTCTCAAAGATGATATGGATATTGGAGTAACACATCAGTCATATGGGTTTGATAAGAAGAGGAAAAAGGAATTCAAAGGATAATCGAAAGAGAACACTGAAAAGAAGATGAACTTTCCCTTATGCTCAAAGTGTGGAAATAAACATGGAGGGAGTTGTCTTAAAGGGGAAAGTAAATGTTTCAAATTTGGAAAGGAAGATCATTGGGAATTTGAATGCTGCAATGATGGGAAGAAGATGTCTAATGATGAAAACAAAGGAAGGGACACACAGAATGAACCTATTACACTTCAATGTTTCAAGTGCAAGGAGATGGGGAATTATGCCAATAAATTCCCTAATCCAAGGGTTGTTGATGATGATCGACATCAACAAAATCTTAAGGCTAAAGACAAAGGAAATTCACATGAAATTTCTATCAGCGATGTGGAGTACGATAACGATGTGGTGAAAGGTACATTTACCATCCACTCTAAAGTAGAAAATGTTTTATTTGATTCTGGATCCACCCACTCTTTTATTTTTGAAGATTTTTCTAAGGGTATCACTATATTACCTAAAAAATTATATGTGACCTAGCTGTGAGAACACCTAATGTCACAACAGTCGCATCAAAAGTTTATAATTCTTCCCCGATTGAAGTTTGTGGGAAAGTGCTTCCTGCAAATCTTGTGATCCTTCCCATAGTGGAATTTTATGTGATTCTTGGCATGGATTGGATTTATTTATATGGAGATCATATTAATTTCCAAAGAAGGGAATTCACATTTCATATTCTAGATCAATCTATGATCGTCTATCGATGCAGGGATGAACATAAACTTCCAGTTGAAATTTATTCCATCTTATGGGTCTTGATTCCACTAAATGAGGGTTATTTATCTCAAATGGTTGGTGATAAACTCACGATTAATAATATTCCCATTGTACGAGAGTTTGATGATGTCTTTACGAAGGAATTTTCGGGTCTTCCACCAAATCGTGAAGTTGAGTTTTCAATAGAACTCGTATCGGGTGCTTTGCCTATTTCAAAAACCCCTTATAGAATGGTCCCAATTGAGTTGCAGGAATTGAAGAAGCAACTCCTAGAGAATCTTGATAAGGGATTCATACGCCCTAGTGCGTCACCTTGGGGACAACCTGTTCTGTTTGTTATGAAGAAAGATGGATCAATGAGACTCTACATTGATTATCGAGAACTTAACAAGATCACTATCAAGAAAAAATATCCTCTCCTGTGCATTGATGACTTATTTGACAAACTACGTGGAGCAAAATACTTTTCTAAGATTGATCTTCATTCAGGGTATCATCAATTAAGGGTCAAAAGGGAGGATATACCAAAGACGGCATTCAGTACATGGTTTGGACACTATGAGTTTATAGTGATGCCATTTGGTCTTACTAATGCCCCTGCTATCATCATGGATCTGATCAATAGAGTCTTTAGAGACTATCTTGATCAGTTTGTGGTAGTCTTTATAGAAGATATTCTTGTCTATTCAAAGATTAAGGATGAACATGAAGATCACTTGAGAATTATATTGACGACCCCGAGAAAGGAGAAGCTTTATGCCAAATTTACCAAGTGTGAATTTTGGCTTCAAAAAAGTTTCATTTTTGGGTCACATAATCTCAAAAGAGGGGATATCTGTGGATCCATAAAAAACAAAGGTTATCGAAAGATGGTCGAGACCAAAAAAAGTAACTGAGATCCGAAGTTTTCTAGGATTGGCTGGATATTATCGACGTTTTTTGAATGATTTTTCACTATTATCTAATCCACTCACCAGGTTGACTCTAAAAAGAGTTAAGTTTGTTTGGATGGAGGAATGTGAAGATAATTTCAAGGAGTTAAAGAGAAGGTGATCCAGTTCACCTGTTCTCACACTGCCTTGTAGTGGAGAAAGGTTTGTGATCTACAGTGATTCATCCAAGAAGGGGCTAGGGTGTGTTCTTATGCAAAATGATATGGTGATAGCTTATGCCTTACGACAGTTGAAAATCCATGAGAAAAATTACCCAACACCTGATTTGGAGTTAGCTGCGGTAATCTTTGCATTAAAGATTTGGAGGCATTATCTTTATGGAGAAAGGTGTGACATTTATACTGATCATAAAAGTTTAAAGTATATTTTCACACAAAAGGAGCTGAATATGCGACAAAGAAGATGGTTAGAGCTGATTAAGGATTACGACTTATCAATTCATTACCACCCTAGGAAAGAAAACAAGGTGGCAGATGCATTAAGTTGACAAGACCATGCAAGTTTATCTATGATGAGGATCACAAAAGATCCAATATTTATGGATTTACAAAGTATGGATGTTGGAATTATAATGGAAGGGGGGGAATCGTATCTTTCTCAAATGAATGTTCAACCATCTATTCATGTGATGATTGAAGAGGCGTAGAAAGAAGATGTAGTGTTACAAAAGAAGGTGAGAAATATTCCTGAATTCAACCTTGATTGTGATAGGATAATAAAGTTCGGGAATCGGGTTTATGTTCCTCCCATCCCCGAATTAAAGAAGGATCTGTTGGATGAGTCTCATAGTTCTTCATTCTCTATTAATCCTGGAAGCACGAAGATGTATAGGGACCTCAAAGAGTAGTTCTGGTGGGATGGCATGAAAATATATGTTGATGAATATGTCTCTCGATGCTTGGTTTCTAAGCAAGTTAAAGATGAGAGACAAAAGTCTAAGGGGATGTTACAACCATTACCCATATCTAAATGGAAATGGGAAAACATCACTATGGACTTTGTCACAGGACTTACTAAAACACCAATGGAAATAATGCTATATGGGTCATAGTTGATCGTCTTACAAAGTCTGCACACTTCATTGCTATTAGAGAGGATTTATCTTTGGATCAGCTCGCCAGGATATATGTAAAGGAAGTGGTAAGATTGCATAGAGTACCACTTTCTATTATATCTGATCAGGATCCGAGGTTTACCTCAATGTTCTGGAGAAGTCTTCAGCATACTCTAGATACAGAGTTGAGTTTCAGCACTGCTTATCATCCTCAGACAGATGGTCAGTCTGGGAGGAAAATTCAAATTCTTGAAGATATGTTGAGAGCTTGCTCTATAGATTTCAAAGGTTGTTGGTATCAACACCTACCTTTGGGGGAATTTTCTTATAATAATAGCTTTCACTCCAGTATTCAGATGGCTCCTTATGAAGCTCTCTATGGAAGGAAATGCAGGACTCCAACTTGTTGGGATGATGTTGGGGAAAGAAAGTTATTAGGACCTGATCTCATTGATGAAATGGCAGAAAAGGTCAGATCTATTCAACAACACATAAGAGCAGCTCAGATTCGACATGAAAGTTATGCCAACAACCGAAGAAAAGACCTAGAGTTTGAAGTGGGTGATAAAGTGTTCTTATGAATATCTCCCTGGAAGAGGGTCATGAGATTTGGAAAGAAGGGGAAGTTGAGCCCTAGATATATCGGTCCTTTCAAAATATTGGATCGTGTTGGAAAGGTAGCATACCGGTTGGATCTTCCACCGAATATCTCTCAAGTTCACGATGTGTTCAATGTATCTCTCCTGAGAAAGTACATACCTAATCCTTCACATGTACTCAGCTCAGAAGTTGTACCACTAGCGCAAGATCTTTCTTATTAAGAACAACCGATAGAGATTTTGGATCGTAGAGAAAAAGTCCTACGGAACAAGACCACTCGGTTGGTGAATATTTTATGGAGGAACCACCAGTTAGAAGAAGCTACATGGGAGCTTGAAGATATAATGAGGGAAAGGTATCCTCATCTATTTTTTACAAAGTCACAAATTTTGAGGGCGAAATTCATTTTAAGGTGGGTAGAATGTAACACCAGAGACTTTTATGAGAAATATATTGTTTATAAATCATCAAAATAATCTTTACCTACACACAACACTAGATTTTATTTCTTTACATGCAATCGCGGCCTTCCTCGACAGCTTGCATCGTACGCAATGCCAAGTTTCACTAAACTATGATATGCTATTAAAATATTATTAAAACCAGCCGTTATGAATAGTAATAACCACTTTTTGAAATTTAATAAATTTTATTTTTCAAAATGGACTTCAATTTTGGATTCGGAATATCGAAATTATCCTAGGGTGAAATTTTGGTATTTTTATCAAAACTTTCAATTTTTGATGAATAGTGAAACCACTAAGTGGTAGTTAGAAAAATCGAATTTTTCATAAAACATAATTTTACCGCTTCTGTGAGTGGAATTTCGAAAATCCAAGAGACACGGTTAATATCAAGGACTAAAATTTGGTTCAATGAGATGAAAATAATTTTTGGTGAATAGTAACTTTTTACTTTTTTTACCACAGTTAAAAGTAAATAGGGAAATTAAGGGTAAAAATGATATTATTATTACCCTAACACATGTCGTAATTCTATTAGACAAATTTAATTCGACCCAAAACCACCTTAGGAATAATATATGACCATTTAGGCCCACTTGGTAAGATTAGGACATTTATTATTAATTTATTTAAAGATGGGTTAAAATAGTTAAAAACAATGTTTAATAACTAAATCATTTTTAATATAGGGTTATACATAAGATAAATTCGACTATAAATATTCATTAGAAAGCTAAAATTATTTCCTATATAATGGTATTTTATTTATAATTTTTAGAAATTAAATAAATTAATTTATTTATGACACAATGATGATGCAGTAATTATCTTATTAATGAAATATTAACTTAATTGATGTTATAAATACCAACAGAAATGTAATTTTAGACTTTTTATGAATTACAGTAATTTTATAGGTTAATATGAAATGTTAGTATTGATTTAATTAACTTTTTTTGAACTAATCATTCTGTTATGATTTTCACAAAAATCAATTAATAAATAGTGCTAAAATTGACATTAAATGGTTTTTAAAAGAAATATTATATTATTAGTTGTTATTTTATTCCCAAAAATCTAAGGTTCTGCCAAATGACTTAGATGAGGCTATATATATTAATAATAAACAACTTGGGGTTATTTTAGAATGATATACTAAGTTTATTAACCTTATAGTGTAAGAAAACAAGAAGACACAGTAAAAGTTAAATTATCTAACTTAAAGGTAAATCTAAATGATAAGGTTAAAATTGATACCTAAACTTGTCTAAATTCTATTGGATGAGAGTATTTCTACCCATACCCACCTTATCTTCTAAATATATCAATTTGGAGCTATTAAATACTGAATATGACTTTATAATAAAATAATATTTTTTGTTATTCCAAAGGTGCCCCTCTCCTCCCTTATAAAATGACATCTCCTCCCTCTCCTCCTCACACCAATTTGAGAATTAAAGCTCGGCCAAACCCTGCCAAATTCTCTTATCAACTTCCCTACAAACATCCTAGAAGTCCTGTTCTTCTTCAAAGACCAATTTTAGTGCCCTAAGAGGAGGACTCAAAGAGGCGCTTCAAAGAAGATGTAATGTCCGTAACCGATTCTTTGAACTTTATTTCTTCGTCCACTTCTTATTATTAGGTTGTTTCATTATGAAGTAATAACATCATTATCAATAATAAAATGATATGTTATTATAAGTATGAAACGACCCTATTTCACCATCTATCCATCCTACGGAAAAAGAAATCACCGTGTGTGTGTACGTACGGAATACCGTCTCCACGCCGTGGTGTAATCTATTTTCCACCACCACCATACATGGATGGGTATAATGGTGTACATAATAAAAATATATTATTATTGTAAAGTTATATTGATTCTGAAATAGTATACATACACTTCAATACAATTCCACGATCATTAGAACGATATCATCGCTCGTGCGTACGTACGGACTGCCGTCTCCACGACGGGATGAAATTCATTCTCCATGTTAACCATTCATGAATGATTATAAAGTATATATAATAAGTAATCATGAAATATATGAAATAATAATGATGCTGGATTTATGTGTATATATATGTATGTCATCTACTTAATTCCATTCAACTAAATAAGGAAACGAAAACAACGTTCATGCGTACGTACGGCCTATCGTCTCCATGAACGGTGTATTTCTTTTCATTTAGTGATTTATTATATATATGTATATTCTGGAAATATATTATATATAAATCATTTTTTATATTCTGGAATTATTTAATCACGATCTAAGTAATCATATGAATAATTACAAGTCAAAACACGAACGACAAATGAAACGATTTTACCCAAACCGCTCTTTAACATGGAATTTACAAAAGAACGGGTAATATAAAGACATAATTGTACCATATATAACATAATAACAATGAATATGATTCTGAAATAAGTCAATGACATTATTTAAATCATTATATAAGAGGTTCGGACAGTTACGAAGAAAATCGGACATAAGGTAAGGGATAATTGTGCAAATCTCATTGCTTATTCGTAAGTATTTACTGGGTTTATTTCTATCATCCATGTCCATGATTTATAAAAGTGTATTAATGTGTGTTTAAAGTACTTTTTACGCATTTTTTAGTTTTACTACATGGTATGTAAGGAATATTTCTTTTGATTACGTTATGAGGTACTTTTTGACTTTTCTGACAAAAGTATGAGAAGAATGTTTTTTTAACATATACGGAATGAAAGGATTTTTATGGTTTTATAAAGCCTTATTTTAATGAATCTTCCTCCATAAGATTTCATGACTATTTTCAAAAAAATATTCTTCTTTTAAAATTGAATGACATTTTTTGAAAATAAAATAATTTTGAAGAAAAAAGATATTTTCCTCAAGAATTCATTTCATGTGTTTTATCAAAACCATTTTCTATCTAAGATGACATTATTTTCATAAGTGTATGTTTCCAGTATAATGTCTCTATGATGTACATGGTTTTTCTTTTCTTATTATGAAATGATAAACATTTCTTTCATATGGATTATGTGGTGATGTGATGATGTTTATGAAACCCATTTTATTTATTGAGTTATTATGAATGATGTATGTCTATTTTGTGGAACAAGTAAAAATTATTTCATTATGAGATGGGTGGGACCTATATCTCCCTCCAATGCATTAGGTAATGATTTTATATATCATGAGATAGACATGTATGGAACGGCAAGTTAAACCGGTTCAGTAATACAGGACTGGAACGAAGAGTGAACTCGATTCAGAAAGGGAATTTGTCCACTAAGATGGTCTGGGCAGCAATGCCTTGGCTAATATGGAAATAATATCGTGTGCTTAATGGTTTCCACAATTACATGTTTTATTTCCATGCTATTTTATCATTCTTAATGTTTCTTTATGAACTATGCCTTACATACTTCCATGTTTTATGTCATTGCTCAATCTTTTGATGTTTAAACATTATGTTCATGTTTTTAAGTTCAAATGTATATAGTATGTCTTATTTTATCCATGCTTACCCTTACTGAGAATTTGAGCTCACCCTTTTTATGTTTTCTTTTCCCCAGGATATAAATAATGGTTTTAGGTAAGAAAAAAAGGGGGAAGATCTTTATGGGAGATGTTGAAGATCGTTCACCACGATTAGAAGATTTTATTCTGAGTTTCCAAAGACACTAAACTATTACGGTCTTTGTGTGTCTATTTTTTTTATGTATTAATTATTCAGAAAAAGTTATTTAATGTCCATGTACATCAAGCTTCAGGTCTCTATATCCATCACAAATATTTCTTCACAAAAACTGGTTTTTTGTAGCAAATCTTAATGATAAAATTAGGCAATAATAACCATTTCATTTATATTCATAATTTTCAGTTACCTTGGTAAAATTTAGAAACCATGGTAAAAGAAAAAATTATTAAAAGGTGAAAGGTATCAAAAAATATAAGGGAAATAAATATCATAAAAAAATATAGAAATTTTACTTTTTGGCACTAATTTTGTGGAGTTCCATATTTATTATAAAATAAAAATTTATTTATTTAAAATAGTTCCACTATACTCACTTATTAAAGGATATCATGATTGCCTAACATATCGAGAAGCCTTGAGATCCATATCCTGACCAAAACAAATATATAAAAATATATTATAACATCATTATAATGGATTTTAGGTTTTTTTCTTCCCAAAATACAAAAATAGGTATTTAGAATTCAACCCCAAGAAAACAAGCATAACGTGACTATTGGTATGTAATAATGTCTTACCATACATATTCACCAACCTTATTCAACAAAACGCTTTTTTATTTTGATTTATCACATTAAAATGATTTTCTTAAATCATTAATCCTCTATAAATGTTATATTATCATTTTACATTAACATATTCCTACATATTCAACTATTATAATGTTAGATTATTTTTTCTAATTTTATCACCAACAAGAACGTTATAATAATTCTTACTTTGTGATTGTGTAAGAAAATTTAGATAATTCTAATATGATTTAAAAAGTACGAAACTAATATTATTCCATGATTCTAGAATGATAATATTCAATATTTTATTTTGTAATAAATTCAACTATACTTTTACTTTAATAATCAATGAAAAATATTGTTTTAAAGTCTCTAATAGGATACATAAAAATAACTTGTCTAATAAAGCTGTCCTCATTTTATATTTGGATATATTATGTTGATGTTTTATTTGAACAATCATGAAACTTGTTTGTTGACTATGTGTTAAAATATTATACAATGGAATGATATAAGTTTTTTTGTGTTAGGATGAAATGAAAACCTAACATATTCTATTCAAATTATATTACTTATGAAATATTGTTGATGGTGGTAAAATGATGATGTAGATTTCTATTTAATTGGGTTTTGAATTTATTCTTTAGATAATTACTGTTATAATTAAATATTTGTAATTTATTCAATTATGGATGAATACGAGTGAATACAGATGATTCATATAATGTATTAAACTAAATTTTGGGTATTATTATTATTATTGTGGGTCTCAATGGGTTTCTTGAGTAATTTTTTACTTCATATGGATCCAGATTGGTAGCTTCAATAAATTATATATCTTCTTATGAAAATGATTTATTAAATTACTCCTGATTTATAATTAATGTTTATTTATATATTAATTTGTTCCATTATTCCCATTCACATTGTTTATTTTATTGTCCTCTTATTATCATCTTATCATTAGTTATTATCTTTAATTATTAATGCCTTTGTTCACACTAAATGAATGTTTGATCTCACTATTCATATTATTCTCTATCCCTATGTTATTAAGATAATTACTATATATGATATCTATTTAAGTGAATCATGCCATTATAATTTCATTGGATATGATTATGTTATATTGAGAAATATAATTTTATTGGTACAGTGGAATAAAATTCCATTTGGTGGGAGTGATATAGGTTTTTTTAGTTAATGATTTTTCATAATTCTTTATATCTATAAAATTAAAATTTCTTTGTTAGTTATGGGACTAAAAATATTATGTTGATAATGTAATTAAATATGGTTAAATTTTGGAATTGATCAGTTAGTATCAATGTCAATATGAAATGAATATGAGTTTAAAACAAGATATGGTTGTTTAAGTCAGATGTGTCATAAATTGATTTACTTTTTTACTTTAATACTGAAGTCTAAAAAATATACATTTCATTCATTATACTCTTTATGAAGTTTGATATTTCCCATCAATACATAAATTTTTTTAAAATATTTATTATTCATTACATAGGAAATTTTATGAACATTAAAATAAAGATCATAAAATCTATCTAATGTATTATTAATATCTAACGTAGTAAGATTTATATATTTAGTGAAATATTTATTCCTTTATTGAAGGGAATACATATATCTTGTTATTTTATTCAATAATTGAATATCATTGACATATTTTATAGGTTTTGAACCCATACTCCCGAATCTAGTGAAAAAATCATAAAATTTATATTCCTGGCATTGACAATGCTTTATTTTACCCAATTATTGTAATCAAAATCCTAAAAAATCCAAAAAATTATAGTTCCCTTACTTTCCAACATACCATTTATGGTTATATTCATATATAATTAAGAAAAAATATTATATAAATAATACTAATACAATCATTCTTTTCAGATTTATTCTAAAATAATTTTTTACACACCATATCATTAAACATTCTAGTATTGGATTGATGTTATTTTATAACATAGGTAAATTATATGTCAATAAATGGGGTTAAAATTGATTAATCATCAAAAATATTTTTGATGTAAAAGCTAATTTCATGAACCATTTCCATGTCTTTAAACTTAAGATCTAGGTAAAAATAGTGTAAAATTGGCTTCAAAACAACATTTCAGGTCATGGAAATAATTCAACAACTGAAAAATAAAAAAACATATGTCATGGAATAGACCATAATTTCATCTTATAAACAAACATCATGTCAGCAATATAATATTTTAAAAAATAATACTATTCAGGACCCCAAATATTGAATGCTATGAAAACTATTAACTATGTGAAATTTCCTAATGAACTTAGTGTCGTCCATATCTAAATGTAATAACTGTGATGCCATAATTTTATATAATACCCAAAAAAACCCCATTTGTTGCCCAAAGAATTATTTAGTACATTATTTGTAGACTTCTAAGAATAAACAATTCCTATATGTCATTGTATGGATAGAAGATCCATATTTTCCATATATTTTAATTTTTTTTGTTTTATTCATGGAATTTCTACCCATTCTTGAATCAACTAAATTTCCCAAACCATAGAGGGTTAGTTATTGTGAGTGATCAAGAAAGGGGGAGGGTGTACCTATTTTGTAATAGTTGAGTTTGAAATCTAAATTGAGTTAAAATTTATTCTTCCTTTATTTTTCTACTTTCAATTCTTATTTACAGTTTTAAATTCTGACTATAATTACATTTGGTTTTAATTGATTTAATTTTAATTTTCTTGTAGAGTGCTCCATTTTCCCCTAAAAAAAATTATTTTCTCTATAAATTGGAATATATTAGGGGTGGGTGGTGAGTTCTCATCAATATTCAGTATTTTTTTAGGATTATGCTGGGAACCGTTGGTAATCAAGGAATCAAAATTCCCATTTGGGGAATTACCAAATTAATCAAGGGGAACTTCAAAACACGTACCCACAAATTAATAGGGGTAGAACAACCAAATGTTTTCATATATAGATATTCTAACCATCATCTGTATCCAAGAGGGAGATAGGAATTGCTATACTAATGTCTACCTACCAGTCATTATAAGAAGAACAAGTAAAAATGGAATATGTGATAGCATTTCTTAGGCCTAGAAAAAAACCCACTTCTGTCTTCATATTAAAAAATTGTTTTATTTCAATTAAATAAATCTACATTACGTTTAAAAAATTTTATGATCAATTAAACTCATCTACTCATAAAATCAACAAAAAGTGACAACCCATTTTTATGTGCACCCCTCCTTCAATGAACGCCCTAGGATAAATAATGATTCTATAATTATATTATTAAAACTAATTGTTTATGCCTCATGATAGGAGTGATCCAATAATAGTTCCATTTATGGGGAAATAAATCCTCAAATGACTCCGAAAAATCAATTACCTTTAAATAACATGAATTCCAAGCAACAAATTTATTGATATCAATCCTAAAATTCATAACACATTATCCCATCTAAGGAAAACTGACCTGTACGTAGGATTTAATGTAATAAACATTTTATATTCACGTGAAACATTCACTATTAACTCTTAACTAACAATAGTGGTTTTACATCAAAAGATAACCATGAACAACTTTTATGCACCTTATGTTCCCTTAAAAACATCCAACTAGTACTTCATGCATTTATAAATGATCTCAAGATGCATGTTAATTGGATCACTATTCTTAAAATATTTTTTATTTTATCTAGAAAAGACCCAAATAAATATATCCAAAAATTATTCATAATCTATATGAGCTTTGAGATGATAGGATTACATGAAGATATATTCACATAGAGTTCATTCCCTTTCACACATCCAAGGGATACTATATTATTTTAGTATAGCTTACAACTAGGATAGATTATCGATTATTAAGATCTCAAAATATTATTCATGTAGATATTATTCCCCACATTTATGATTACACCTATTATAAAATAAATATACATAATCCTTAAATCAACTGGAGAGTCAATTTACATTCAGTAGGAATGAACTAAGAATCTATGTGAAAGCATTCACCCTCAAAAAATTATGGAGTTCCACTTAGATGAGTTCATTTATCAATGATTTATAAATAACGATGGAAACATAGTTGATGTGTCTACTAGGGGATCCCTAATCGAAAATTAACTTGTACAAGAACGAGAAATAATTGAAAATATTGGATATAAATCACAACAATTTGGGACTAGAGGTACAAGAATAAGGGGTATACATGACGTATCAATAACTGATTCATCAACTTTATATAAAAACAAAATATACAAAATAACCTGTTTGTGGTGACAAAAATATTTGAGATATATAAATTGGAACATGTATATTCCTTAGCTATATGGTTTATTCTATTCTATATATCATTACAGTGACCATAGTCTGAGGTATAGAGGATAGACATATGTTATTATTCATTTAATCCTATGAAATTTTATTATATCTTGGATTAAACCATTTTCAAAATCCATAACCGCACTATATATGTTCTAGAATAAATAATACTAATAATATTACAAATAGACATACTGGAAATAAAACATCTAACCACCCCCATTCTCATAGAAATTTTTTGAGAATCCATCATCCATTGAACAAACTACTAGGAACCAACAAGGATCATAGATTTCATATATGATGTGTTTGAATATATATCATAATTCAATCAATAGGATCTATTCTTAAAATTATGACAAAGATTCTAAAAAATGACCCCGAAAAATAATTTGAATCCCATTAAATGTGCGATTATAATTACAACATGATGTAGAATAGACCTTCATCCACCGAAACAAATTAAGGTATGTAATTCAGAGTAGGATTTTGAAAATCCACAAGAAGAAAATAAGAAGATAAAAGATATAAGGAAAAGTTTTAGGGAGGATTGACCATAATAACCACATTAGATGAAACAAGTAGAAAAAAGTAAATCCAGGCACCATTTACTTATTCATTAAATAAATATCTGATGTTTTAAGAGTACAATCTAATGAAATAAAATACATTTGTGATATCATATTTTTCTCACATATATATATACAAAAATTTGAATATTTGATGAAGATGTGTGAATCAGCTAAATAGGTATAGTATCATCACTAATCAGAATATAACTACGACTATAATTTTATGACTTTGGGACATTCAATATTCTATAAACTATTATATCATTTAATTTTATAGATTATTTATGGTGTTTTAGTGATTCATTAAATGTATTATCTCACTATATATTTACCTCTTTGATTACAAAAAAATTGGATCCCACCAGAGAAGTGGTCCAACATGCAATAAGATCCTCCATTTTTTATAATACGTTTTTGGAAGACATCCTTGTCAAAATAAAAGATCTAATTTTACCACTTTACATCTATATAATGAACATGGAAGACGTTATGAGTTCTTCAAATTCAACCATCATTTGGGGTGCCCTTTGTTAAAGAAAAAATCATCTTTAATGTGCATGAAGTAATACATTTAATAGAGCTTGGAGTTGGTCATGTTCATTTCAACATATATATCTATGTAAAGCTTATATCCTAAAATTATTCACTAAATTAAATCTCCCACAATTAATGTAAATAAAAACTGAGCAATCCAAATTAAATCAATAAATATTATCCTTGGAAAACCGTTTTGTCCATTGAGAACACAATATAATAGGAAATTTGCCTAATATATAGTAATTTTAAAGATGAGATAACATCAAATTTAATTAATATTTTATTAGAGGAGGATAAAGATTCAAAATGAGGATCATATTTTGAAATTGACATGTACAATCTCAAAGGGAATGAATCTGCGATGGTTTTAATAAATCACCATATAGAACATTTTATTATAGAATAATAACTAGGAAAAATAAATTCTATATGAATTAATGTGAAACATTTTTTAAAAATGATCAGATAAAAATCATTAAACCTATAGTGGTAAGTAGATAATCTTGGTAGTCCGATGAGAAGAATGTATCATATGAACATGGTAAAAATTAAATTGATAATCTTCTAAATACACCAATTTTATTTAATACCGATCATATGAATATAAAAATAAACTGTGTGTGGTTTAATAAAATTATGGGTAAATATTCTAAAATGATATATGATAGTTTTTTTTCAAAAATCATACAAAACCTAATGTAATATTAGGTTTACATTACAATATGGTAAAAAACATATCTGGAAATTTTATAAATCAAACTATAAGAACAAAAAATTCCAGATTTTCATGTTATATGGTTATTATTGTAATGAAACCCATTATTATAGATTAAACATAAATTTACTATGAAAGGAAAAATAACTAAGGGGATATTTGTTGTGGAGTTAACAAAAATTATAAAACGTTAGGGTCCTTATGCTCTGAAGGGGATGATACTTTAGAAGAAAGTTAATAAAAGGAATTTCCCTAATGAATTTCTTGTTCAATATCCACATCATCCAAAATCGGATAAATAAATAGAATAATCTAAAAAAACATTCTAAACCAATGGATAGAAAGGTAACCAACCATAAGAACTAGTGGATGATATTTCACTATCACATTGTTAATGAAGGAAGTCCCGCTAGGTTATATATTTCATTTACACATGATTAAATATTGTAATTATTGTTTTATTATACATATATGAAATATCAATTTAATTATTTGAGGGTAAAAAATCAATTATTTGTGTGGAGATGTTATTAAATATTAGTATTTCAAATTTACATTAATATTTTTTTTGAACCCATAACATTAATCAAAATATATTCTCAGAGGAATCCCACATTTTTTGATGTAGTTGAGTCTTCCCACAATTCATTTTGAATTTTTTTTACATAGAATACAATATAATTTGTTTTAATTATTATTTTTTAGGTTCATAAGAATGTGGATGAGGGGTTGGGAAAGAAGTGAATAAAATAAACAATATTCACATCATGATAATGATGAAAAATAGAACTAAAGTAACAAGACATATAAAAAATGATATAATAATAATTTCAAATTGTTTTTTTTACATTAAATATCCTATTAATTCCCATATAATTTTAGAAGATTTATTTTGATTAAAAACAAAAATGAATGACCACCGTTAGAATTTATTTATTTTAATGGTCTATAAGACATGAATTTCATATGAATTTAAATATTCCGTATTTTAATTTTTTACATAATGACATTTATTTTGTAAAACATATATTTATTAGTTATACATAAGAATTTATATTAAATTAATAAATCATGTTTTGAGGTAATTTTTTCATTCAAATAAGTGTAATTTTCTTACTATTTTTATTTTTTGAATTTCAAAAATTTATTTTGATTGATTTTTTTATTATAATTTTATTTTAGCAATGATAGCCCCCAATTATTATACTCTATTCGAAAGAGGATTTCTAGATAGAATAATTTCAATTTATATCATTAAAATGTTTCATCTATAAACATTATGCCTAGAATATACAATAAATTTCATTGGATCTTATCAATGATATAAGTATTAAAAAACACATTTAAAATGATTGGGGAGGTTTTATTTTCAATATGTTATCATTGGACCCACCATGAAATCAATCCACATTTATCCCATATTCAACATGATTGAACTCACTAGTAATGAGCCACATTACAACCCTTTTATATTCAATCACACCCTAACCTATTTAATGTTAATGATAATTTAATGATTAGTTTTCAGGGATGTGGGAATTATTTGTTAGAAGTGATATATTAAAATATACAAAATAAGTTTCTGGTTTCAATTTTTGGTTATTGGGTAACTATCACATTATATTCATTTTACACTTATGATTAAACCTTTTTCAAAAAAGTGAAAAAATAAATTAATAAAAATTTAATAAAATATATAAAACAATCGGTTGTGTTTTATGAAAATAAAAAAATCCCCTTTTCAAGAACAATGATATTCTGAACATATGTGGTTATAGGTTGGGTAAGTGATATTTTCAATGAAATAAATTCAATACATTATATTGTAAAATTCATGAATATTTAATTCTTTCGTCATACTTGGACTTATCAAAAGATTACTTTAAGTTCTGGGTAGTTGGAGATATCAATTTTATGTACGAGATTTTTATTTCTCATAACATTAGATACTAAAAAGTATGATTAGAAATTGACAACATTATTTAACAAAAATATATTGATATCAAATCTCTACTATCCTTAATCGTCCAATTCATCAGATCCTTATTTGAATATCCTTCATGATTTTGTACATATTTTTTATTTATCTAATTTTTAAATTATTCCTTATGTTGGACTCTTGGATGAAGCATGAACTCATGATAAGTGTGTAACTATAATTGAATTGGTATCATGAATAATGAAATAAATGAATTCATTCATAGATAAATCGTGTTACAACCCGTATAAAAGGGGCCTATTCCATGAATCTATTATCTTTCCTCCTATAGGACAAGGGCTGGAATCTAACAGTGATTAGCGGTATCACTTACTGGGAGGCCATAACATAAAAACCATCACACAAGCTGAAATATCTGATCCTGTATAACGATTAAATTAAAAAAAACTGAAGAATCGTGATTTCAAACATCATTGTAACACATCTATAGTACACAAATATGTGAAGTAAAATAAACATATCCACATACAAGCACAAAACAATGTGTTGGAATAGGAGTCAAACCAAAAAGGAAAAATTGGACTATTATCAATATATCACAGTATCACACTTCAGTCTATCATGTCACTCTATACACCATTTGGACCTTGTCCACCAAGGAGGCATTCAAATTGTCGATCCTCTTTCGGATACATCACACATGCGGGAAAATCCAAGGCAAAGGTGGGTATAAAAATACCTAGTAGGTTACCCTGAAACCAAAAATCATACCACATAATAAATATATTTATATCCATAAAGGTATACGTCTACAACACCCATAATTAGAATATCTAGATATTATCAACCAATATAGACAATTTAAAATTAATACACCACCATAGTAAGGCATCATAGGATTCCAACATACATATTCAACAAAGATCTCTTCTAAGAGTGAAAACTCTTGATTATGAAAACACTAATGAAATCCTTATGATTAATAATGATCATTGAGTCACTACATTTGAAGTACACGATGAAGGTCTAAATAGATATGTTACATAGATGAGTATCACTCCAATGGACATGGGGTATACCAACCACTCAATCTAGATTAACCTGCTAATAAGATAATTAGCCCATGAATTGTTTTCGTAAATATGATACCAAGAACAATTCCTTGGGCACAAATATGAATAGATGATCTCACTCTAGAACTCAATGAGGGATTCCAATGAATCTATCTAAGAAATCCTCCTGATGGAATCATTTTCCTAGTATTAGGAGGCGATACAATAATAACCTGTTAGTAATAGATAATGGGGACAAACTCTAACAAAACATTTCAAACATAGAGAGGAAGGGGTTTTGATGCCATGTTTCATAAATTAAAATGCATGTAAAAGAGTTACACACATTGTCCCATGAACTCTAGTAATACCTAAGTAAATACCCATGTCCATGTAAAAGTACACCATGTTTGGTTTCTCATCTACTCAAAACACCGGAATGTACATGACTTGTCATGTGTAGACATGCTAGTGTACCAGTATGAATCTTAGTCTACAAATGTTTGTTCTGGTTGTGCTCGTGACGGGGATTACACAATGTTCTCTATCATGTATACCCCAAACCATGTCAGTGTACCCTCTGAGGAACGTACTGAGTCCTCAGGGTGAGTTTACATGGAGTGTGACAGGGTCACTGGGTCTTCGATCATTATATATCACCGGAAACCATAGCCATTTCACAAGAGGGCCCACATGGCTTATACCAAAAAATTATATTTTTGTTGTGTATAATTTTCCAGAATTATAATTTTCATCCACTCATCCCATGCATAGATCCACCACTATCAACAAAAATCACAGTTTTAGAAAATATATTGAATTAACAGTGAAATTATTTATGGGGATTTGATTTTCGAAAATATCATTCTTTCATGAACTGCCTTGAACCACCATCATTGTTGTTCGCATTCCCAATATAAATCTATTTCATCTAAACCATTATAATATATTCGCTACTACCACTATCACATCTCCTTCACCTCAATCCAAGCTTGGATATATGATTTTGAAATATCATTCCATGAAACAGGTGTGAATGATCAATTGTTTATTATTACATCAAAGAAGGGAACACATGAAGAACACCAATGATTAACAAATGTTGTTGAGAAAATCCAATGAGACATGCTAAATAGGAACAAAACTCAACCGAGTTTACTTGGCCTGGATTAATTGTTTTTAGAATGAAAAATTCAAGACTAGAATAAAATAAATAATTTTGTAACAAGAATTCGCGCAATAAACACATCCCACCAAATAACCGAACCACATATCAATATTTTCAATGATCAATCTGAATTTGGTGTAGAAACATACAATTAGGAAGGAATTGAAATTATAAATTGTCATATATTGATTTGGATTGATCACTAATGAATTGAAATGTGGCATCATAGTCATTGTTGTGAATCCATGATTCTGTCTCTCACTAGTCATCGATCTCATATTCAGTCATCACCAAACAATAGAATATTGTTCCATTCTCTCTAATGGCTATCCAATGATTTTCATAGTTATGATTCTAGCCATATAAATTTTCCGTAATTCTTAATTCAAAGATATGTTTATTTAACTACACAATAAATAAAATAATTTTATTTATTTATATTATTTATTTTATGCCCGCAATGACTTATCCATAAACACACAATGTTTCTGATGATTATATCGCACCTAAGGTAATCCCAGCATTCTAAAATAAATAGATCCCTTCCATATCTGATCCAGGACTCCATTTATGAGTTATTCGATTTTTTTAGGAAAACTGTGCATGTGTTCAATTTAATATATTTAATAAATTTCAAACATTTATTTCAGACACGATAAAACCTAAATCTTCATGTCATCTCAACTCTTGTTCAGGAAAATAATCTATATGATATCCAAAAATAGTACATACAGAATATGTTCATTACATTCCCTTCATATTGGGGAATTACATCATGAAATGCCAAAACAAAGGAAAAACATAGAGACATGCATACTGAGAATGAATCTGATGCTCTTTCTCTAGTGTTCTCGCTTAGAGATTCTTATGCTTCCACTAGACTCACAATAATGAAATAAATATCTAAAAAAGGGTCCCCTCATACTGATCCCCAATCTCTACTAGGTACTCAAAAAATGTATCTCCGTACTTGATGTCTAGTTTGGAACATTTGATAACAAGTGATTAGTCTTGCATGTACCTCCTCATCTTTGAAAAATGGAAGTCATCGTGTACCCTGTATAACTACATAGGTTGAGTTAAGCAGTATTCCATCTCACCAAATCTATTTTTTATCTAAAAAGGGATAATGAATCTTAGGGATAGCCTACCACCTCAGCCAAATAGACATGATCTATGTAGTGGTTAAACCTTTATGAAGACATGGTCTCCATCATCAAACTCCAAAGTACATGTTCTTCTGTCTGAAAAATAATTATGATGGATCTATACTAAATTCATCCACTTCTTGATGATCTTTATCTTCTCCGTATTAGTTCTCACCAAATCTGGGCTCATGAGTGAAAAACTCTAAGAAGATAGAATTGCTGGTTGGTGACCTGCAGGGTTTCACATAGAATTCCTTGAAATGTGTCATGTCAATGGTGGAATAGTTACAATTATTGTATATAAAATACCACAGTTGTAGGGGATCATCCAAACTACCACAAATGGCCATGTTGGAAACTCACATCAGGTCATCCACAATCTAAATTGCCTCCTCAGTTTTCCCATAGGTTTTGTGGATAAAAAATATATTCAAAAATAAATTAGTCAAAAATACCTCATGTAATCCCTTATAAAACCATTTTTTATGCAATCATCATGGTCAAAATATGGTCAGTGATTGAACTCCATGGATATGGGATATATCCAATATGTAGAGGAGTCCCAATACCTTTAATAAATTCTATTCCTGAATCTCTAATGTGTTTAACGGCTTGTTTAGTCGGTCTATGATCTCCCAAATGGAATCATGTCCTCTTGATGTATGTGGTAAACCAATCCTTAAATCCATTGATATCCCACATCACATCATTTTTAGAACCTCAATGGGTTGAGATAAAACTTCTAGAACATAGATCTCAGCCTTCATATTCTAAAACATAAGGCAGTGATTGATAACCTCTACAACACCCTTATTCATCCCTAACCACCAACCCTAATATAGGAGGTTATTTTAATAATTTTACACATTGGGATGTACCTCAAAATGTTATGTTTGAATCCATATTTAAACTACCACGTACAGTGATTCTTGTACCATCATGCATCCTCTAAATAGAAATACACGCTTCACACATTTAGAGGATCCATTAGGAGAATGTAAAGTCGATATATAATTATCTAGGGTCTCATAATCGTCATCCCCAAGTTGTTCCTCTATGAATCACTTTAACTGTGTAGGGGTGACAACCATCCATTAGAGGAATGATTATAAATCTCTATCCATAAAGGATAATTGGAAGCAAGATAACTACACTGACGCATCATTCAATATATAAGAACAAGATATTCTTCTTAGAGAATCTACTACTACATTCAAATTACCATGACTATAAAAAATTTCTATGACATATTCACAGTGGATCTCTAGGAATATTCTCTATCTCAAGTTATGATCCATTAGAGATAATATAAACATGAGACTCTTATAATCATAATAGATGATAAACTCCTTCCCGATCTGAGAGTATCAATAGATATTTGGGGCGATGAAAACCACAACTAACTCAAGATAATTTTTAATGATGTTATCCTCATGTGTTCTCAACTGACATTAACCATAGGAAATAACCTCATACCTCTAATAATAACATAACCAAACGTGGTTCCTGATGCATCACATAACACCACAAAGTCGACACCATGATCTAACAATATCAATATGGTAGATCTTGTCAAAATCATTCTCAACTATTGAAAATCCTACTATACATCTTCATACTTGAAAAAGGATTCTCCTTTTGGGTCAAACATGTCATGGGTTCTAATACAATAGAAAAATTAGCTAGAAATATCTGGAAGTCACAATCCATCTCAAGGAGGATCAATTCATTTTTTTATTCTCTTGAGTATCTCCTAAGATAACACTTTATGGTCCTTTTCTTGGTCTAATACCACTCCATATACTGTTATAATGTGTCCCCATAAGATGACCAATTGAATCATGAAAAGTCACTTCAAGAGTATTTCGTAATGATGTTACTCTCATCATACATCTATAACTATCTTCAGGTGTCTCACATGCTCCAACATAGACACCGAGTACACAAGGATATTATTTATGAAGACTAAAACGAATATTTCTATGTGAGGTTGGATGGTATAGTTCATGAGAATTATGAACCATAATTGGTTGCTAATTATTCCAAAGGTAATCACCAAGTACTCATAGTAATTATAGATACATCGAAATTACTTCTTCAGTATATCCCCATCTCGTATGCATAAGAACATGATAGCCTAACATGAAGTCAAACCACGAGAAACATCATTCCCCTCACAACTAATCAAATATCTCATCGATCCACACCAGTGTATACAATTTTTTCATAGTTGCCTACTTCAATAATCGTTAGTCAAGACTTAACCTCAATATCTATCCTTCCTTCTTCACAAACTAAACTGGGGATAGCATGTGTGAAACCCTGGGTCTAAAAAATCCCTTCCTCTAAAAGACCTTCAGATGCATCTCTTCTTATGATGATCTATGGGAGCCATATGATATGGTGGTGTAGGTATCAGTGTATTATCTGGGTGTTAATCAGTTCAGAACTATAACTCTTATTAGGAAGGTAAACATGGAACTACATTAGGGAAGACATTCTTATATTCCTCCACCACTAAAAGAAAATAGATACTCATTACATCCAATTCACTAACTATTATTCTAGAAAACAGATGATTAATCAGTTGCAACCTATAATAAACGATTCCTCTCTATGCTACCTGTGTTTACATTTTACCAAATAAAGAGAGAGTATTCCCATTAATGAGGATACACCACATCCTAAACATGAAATAGTCAATCTATGAATGAACTGTGGAAAGTGGTCTATACGTATGATTAAGTCATAAGCCCTCAAATATAATACATATAAATCCCAAAAAATCCTTCCCTCCCAGATTTTGGTCACACTATTGGCATATGTATGTGAGCACTGAATCATATCTAGTAAGAATATCATTGCACAATGGTCTAGCCAAGGGTCAACCAGAATCTCTATTTCTTGAATAATGTATTTGGAAAGAAATTAATGAATAAAACTTGTGTCTATCAGTACTATTGACGGTGTGGATAAATAAAAATCATACCTAAAATAATTTCCAATGCCTCTAGGTAGTATTCTTCAAACTTATATAGTTTCCCATTCCGATATCCTCAAGGTCCATGATCGTGGCATGGACCACCTCGTGATGGTGGTCATAATAAGTTAGAATATCTACAACATCAAACATCTTTAATATTGCATCCATTATATCCACCAACCATTTGACCTCCAAGATATTAATAATGTATCTAATTCAACGACCCCTTGATGGTATCATTGTTAGTTATACGATTAGATAGAAAATCTTGATCAACATGTCCACTACTATTAGATGAATATATATATATATATCACTATTTTGGTAGAATAGACCCATCCTTAGTGCCCTAAATTATAGACCCTCTATCTTCAGACCTCTTATTAAAATGTCTTACATTTCTAGGTCCCTATCCCAAACATCTACACCCTTTTTCTGAGATATCTACTCTTGTTTTCCCAATACTGTTAACCACTAGTTGTAGATTCTTTTAAAATAAATTCCAAACCACTAAATCTATATGTATCAACCCATTATAGGCAGGAATGCATTGAATGTGGCAATTTTCTCAAATTTATCATTAAATACCATGTTTAAGGTCATATGACTTGTATAACTGGTCACCAACCATATACACTGAGTATCTGGAGAAGTTTATTAACCTCAATGAATACTCATCAACTATCATATTTATCTACTAGAGCTATAGAAGGTCTGAGATATGTATATCCCTTTGGGTATCCTAATATAAATCATCTCTAAAACAATTCTCATACTTTTTCCATGAAAGAGTTTCCCCATCGCAAGACTAGTTCACTAAACCCACCATCAACCTACTGATCCATGAAGAAGGCTCACTAATAAGACCACGATATGATCTTATGGTGTCCTAAACAAATACAATATTAGGCCACAAACTCTAGATATTACCCAATAAATTTTTTGATTGTCTCAACTCAAAACTCGTGAGGTTTCTATTACTAAAACCCTTGACGTGAACTTGACCTATGAACAAAACCAACTTGTACTATAGGTACCATTACGTTCTCAATAGATGGTATTATTGGTGCACCACATAGAAGAAGAATCTCTAGAACTGGAACCCATATCAATGCCTCGTCAATGATGGGATCATCTTTATTATCATGATACGAAATCCTATATGGAATATGTAGTGGATGTAACCTGAAATAAATAATATCTACCACTGTCAATGAGAATATCTAGAGAGCTTAGTGATGAAGGACATGGAATCCACAACCTATAACTATATGATGTATGTACCACTATTATCCATTTATCTAGTTTTCTCATGCACTGATTTAAAATATGATATAGAAAGATTCATGGTGTATAGAATCACCTATTTCCACACTAACATTTGAGTCCCTGGACTAAAAGAAGTTATCAAAACACTTAACATTGTTTCCCCAAACCATACTTATAATCTCTTGCCCAAAGGTAGAAATGATTGAAGCCCGGATTTGACTCTATCATTAATAATCCCAAATGGGATTATGCCTTAACTCCATATTCCCAACCTTCAATAGGCCAGGGGATAAGGACTTTCTCTGAGTAGATATATCAGTGACATCGATGTCCTTTTCCTATATTAATGTAAATAAACACACATATCCACGACTTTATAGTGAATAATTTAAAAAATATATATATAAACAACCATGCATGCATACATGTAAATCTGAAAACATTAGTACAACATGAATTAAAGGGAAGTAAATATGTTCAAATACAATCCTACAACATTGTGTCTGAAAACATGTCCTGTCTGAAAGTAAAATAGGGACTAATATCAAGATGTCGTAGGAACACACCTCAATATATTAAGTCTCACTAAGAACCATTTGGTCCTAGTCTTTCAAGGACTCTATTTGAAGGTCGATCATCTGTAAATGTCATGAAAAGAGTGGGGATTTCTTGTTTAGGGGTGTGTATATATATACCCAGTAAGAAAACCAATAACCCAAACTCATATAACAATGCAAAATAGTGAACTCTATATTTGTAACTTGAAACATCACATATAAAAATAAAATCTATATATACTCAAAAAAGATACATAGTCTAATGGTATGCTTCAATAATTGTGTGATATTTTAGGATTCCAGCTCGATGATTCCATAAATAACATGTCTGGGAGAACACACTATTGAGTCTGATAACAGTAATGTTTTCTTTCCAGGAAGTAATGCTTTCCTGGTATCATCCTTATAGGTACATGATGAATATCCAAATAGATATGATACACAGATGAGGAATAATCCTAATGACATGGGGTATACCAAAAACATAGTTTGGATCGACTTGATAAGAATAGGATCAATTCCTACATAGTGTTATTCATGACGATACCCAAAACTCCACCTATTGTAAAAACATTAATAAATGATCTCACTTTGACCTCACAGAGGCATTATAATTAATCTATCCAATATGTCCTGATGAAGGGATCAATGTCTTATGAGTAGGTGGTGATTCAATACTCGCACCCATGGAATGAATAAAAGTAACACACCCTAATGAATCTTTTCTAAATCATATACTCTTAACAGTATATTCCATTTTTTAATGTAAATAGAATTTAAATAGAATATTAGTCATGTCCCTTGACCTCATTTCCATCCCATGTAAATGGATTGTTTCACTTTCCCATGCATGTGTATAATTACAGAGTATGTCATCTTGCCATGTACTCAACCTATGTGTCTGTACACTGCTAATCATCAGTACATATGCCTTTGTACCAGTACATGGATTGACATGTGTACCTTGGTCCATGATTTATCCATGTATATGGGTAAAAATTATTATATAACCCATCTAACCCAACATGTATCTATTTATAATATTAGGTACACATTAAGTCAATGGGTAGTTGTCGTATGCCGTATGACAGGGGTCACATTCCGTGTGATCCTTAAATATCATTTGAAAGCCTAGTCACATCATGGGGGGAACATGCTGTGTAGATATGACATTCACGCTATGTAGTGTAGATTTATTGAAAATTATAGATCTGTAATATACATTGTTTTCTCTTTATCCAATGACCATATCTTACACTATCACCACCATTCACCAGCATGGAATCTAGATCTATGTTATCTCTTCCTGATAATCAGTGGAGAAGTAATTTTTGGTGATTTCATTCAATCATGAAGCATCCTGGACTACCACTATCATCGTTATCATGAAATATCCAAATAGAGAGTTTCAAAACTAGTCCAATCCATTTTCTTCAATCATTATCACACCTCCATCAGGTAAATCCAACCTCAGATCTATTATTTCAAATCATTTCACCATGAAACGAGTGGGCATTATTCTATTGTCAGTTAATGCATTGAACCGCGAGATAAATAAAGAATGTCTATGATGAACACAGAAATATGGGAGAAAAAAATTAAACCTGAAAATTATTAAAAAACCAAATCAATGATATTTTTCCTTAATTATTTTCTATTTGAAATAAAAATTAATAACCCTAATATTATAGATAATTCAAAACAAGAATACCATAAATAAACCCATCTCTGTAGAAGAAAAAAATCTAGATAAATCTGTTGGATGATTAGCTAGGTTCAATGTATAAATTAAGAACATGGAAATAAATAAAGTAAAAATCATCATACCACGATTTAGATCAATTACTAATGAATAATGTTGTTTCATCATAGTCGATTGTGAGATCCTTCGATTTTTCCTCACACTTGTATTCACTCTCTGATTCAGATGTTATCTGCCAATAAAATCACCTTCCAAGCACTCTAATGGATGTCTAATTATTTTCAATGTTTTGGGGATAAAACAAAATTGTTTCCAATAGTATGTATTTATATAAAGGGTTATGTCACTGAATCAAAAAAACTAATAAAACAATTTTATTTATTTATTTTATATATTTTACACCAAAGATTATTATTCCATAGAAGACCTATGTCGACCAAGGTTATGTTTCACATTGGATAAACCCCATGTTCGATATTCAATGGAGAACTCATACATCTTATGTGGTACCCCAATTAGAATTTATTCTACCTTTTCAACACAACTATGTTTTCATTCCATTTTATATATTAAATATATTTCATACATTTATTCTGGGCTTATTGGGCCAGAGAGTCTCACACTGTGTCAGTGCTTGGTCTTGAAAATAATCAGTACCAAATCCAAAAATAATTCCAAGAAAATAAAATTCCTTACAAATCATGACATGGTATGTTTTATAATGATTAATTTTAATATATTAATTAATGATATATGAAGATCCATTACCTTCTACTCAGAAAATGTAAAATTTTGGGGTTGATATGTTTCATTGAAAAGTATGAAGTTGAATTTACGTATGATGTGAATCATGAATGATTTTTCCCCATTTAAAATAGTGTGATTTAATTTCATTAGAATTTTATTGTTGAAAATTTGTTTTTCCTCTTTTATTATTTTTTATATCACATATTTTAGAACAATAAGGTATTAATTTTTGTGGAATTGACATAGTCATAATTTTCAGATTTATTTCTATATATAATTATTTCTTTTTACGCTATAATTTTTTAATCATTCTATTATTGAATTATCATTATTTTTAATTCATGAAAAATGGAATTTCTGAAAATTAGGTCAAAAATGGAAAATTCAATAATAAAAATATGGATGGTGAAAAAGGATAAGTAATGGATCGTGTTACAAGTTTGAAGCTAAATATCCATCTAAATGTGTTGTAAAACTTGATAGTAAAAACATTATTCATCATAAAAATCATTCATGACATGAAAAATGTGTCATTATAATTCATGAAGACATTATGTGGATAACGAAGATTACTCTTTGACAAAAAACATATATCACGACGTGAAACATATGGGCACACCCTAAAACAACCTCAAGTAACCCTAAAAAGAATTCGAAGCATGAAAACTCTTCACCACCCCACAAATTACCTGTCATGTATACTATTAATGATAATAAATTCCATAATGTTCAAAAAATATATAAATATTGAGATAAATAATATTGGATGATAGGTTTTTTGATCTAGACCCACAATGAACCCCATATTGATAAAGAATAATTCAATACTACATATGTGTAATGCTATGAATAATTTTCTAATGTAAATACGAGGTCATAAGGAGTTAGAAAATATATCTCACTATGAGGGGACAATCTAAACAATGACATGATAAATATTAATATCCAATTTTCCTTTTATTTTTATTTCTTTATTTCATATGATGTCACCCATCTAGAAATTCAACTCTACATACCCATAAATAGAGGGGAATATTCTATGAGTGAACAGAAAAGAGGAAGGCCAAACCTATTTTGAGATCCATGAGTTTTTAGTATAAATTGACTAAAAAACCATTTTTATATTCCTTTTAGTTTCAATTATTATTTAATGTTTATAATTAAGAATTTGGATTCATTAGTATGATTTTTTATTTTCCTTATTCAATGGTCCATTTAAGCCTTTCCAAAATATTTTTTTTGTATTTAGAGGGATATATTGTGGTTAGGTGGTGGGTAATCTTTGATCATTAGAATGTGTTCAATATTTAAATGAAAATTAATTATAATTATGGATTCCCAATAAGTGTTAGTGGATTTCCATAATTAATCTTGGAGGGTTTAAAAAAATCCCAAACATGTAAAAAAAAGTTCAAATTAATGCCTTGATTTCTAATAGATATATTCTCCCTATACCAATGAGATTTAGGGGGAGTGATGAATCAATAGATGAATCCCTCGCGTACTAGTCATCAGAAGAGGAATTAGTAAAAAATGGAAACTATAATATCATTTCATTGTTCTATATAAAATCCCTCCTATCACAATCATAAATAATTTATTGAAATAAAATAAAACTAAACACAATTATGTTCAAAATGTATCAAAAAGAATTGAAACCAAGATTTCATAATATTAACAAAAACATCCAACCCATTTTTTTTCCATTCCACATCTAATGATAACCATAGGTTAACCAACATCACTAAACATTAGTAATTAATAATTGGTTTTTTAACACCCCAAAACTAGCATGAGTCAAATAAACATTTATTAAAGTGAATGATCATCCCACTAAAAATATATTTTCTTTATCCACATTAAGTCTTCATCGAGACCTAGTTGATATCATCCTATAAATAATTCATTTAACATCATTATAGATAATATGGAGAAGTGGAATCATAAGAAAGGTGAGAAAGGAATTCAGTAAGTGTAAACATAACCGTCATTAATAAAATATAATCAGTGATCATAATAATAGAATAATGGTATGATTAAATATGCCATGTTCATGGTAATAACATAATAATTTTCATATTCATCATTATAAGGATCATCAATCATGAAAGAATGAATACTTATTCATTAATAAAAATAGTCATAAAGATTAATTATCAATATTAATTTTATCTCAATATTAATCTCAGGAATCATCAAAAAAATCATGTATAAGTTATACATTTTAGTGTCCGAGAACATCACCCTCATAACCCTTTTTAAACCAGTGTTATAAAAATTTGGAACCAAGTTAATTCCTTATTAGAAATAGTACGATAACTACCTCTTTCTTAAATCTAATGATAAGTAACCTTACCCAACTCATTAGAGAACTATCTAGGTGTACTAATTATATACGATATACAGGTCTCACCCAATCCTATCTAGGAACACCGTTAATATATGGAATGTTAGGGTCACCCCACGATATCTAAGAACACCCATCATATACGACATATTTACCTCACCCTTGAGATATAATGTGTCACAACCCTTTATATAAGATATATCAATTAATCCTTTACATAGTCATCAATTTTCACCAATCATTTATTTATAACTAATTTACAGGCCTTAAAGTTTCAATCAAAATAATAATAAATTTTCTTCTATAGCATGAGTGTCCCATGGAAAAGAAATAGGTTACATTAAAATAAAATTATCCTATAAAAGAAAGATTCAAGATGGTATCAAACAAAATTTCTCTAGTGGAGTATGTAATAATAAGGATTTTCACCATTCATGAATGTAAATATAATTAATATTTCCATAAAAAATTTATTTTCAAAATAGAAATTTTCTTCCGAGTAACATTTAAGGATTTTATATTAGATGGGAAATTAATTTGAAAGACAACATGGAATATTTCTTGATATAAATGTTATTTCGATTTTGAAAACATTTATATAAAATATAAAACATTCATAAATATTAAAAAAATAAATTTGACTTTAAATTACCATTAAAATATGAAAATGAATATTTAAATCATTTAATGGTCATGAAGATAGAAAAATTTGTTCATGATGAGTCTATTTAAAAAAGATTTTGTAAAAATTTTCGATAGAAGTTAAAAAATTAATAATTCATAAAATAACATGAAGACTCTACTTAATTATTTTAATATAATTATGGGAATAAATTAATATAAAAAATATTAAAATTTATTTTTTAGAAATATGTTTAGAAAACCTAGATTTGGATGCGAAATAATTTTTGATCTAAGAGAGAAATGATTTCGGATTATCATAAAAAAATATTTTATCAATAATATTAAGTATCAAAGATAGGAAAATAGAACAATGACTTAAAAATTTAATTAATAAAATTAAATTAATAAATTATTTTTGGGTAATGAAAAAAAGATGACGTTATTCATTCTAAAAATACCATAAATAAAAACAATCCCAAAAAATGAGATTTTATCATAATGCCTTTTCAACATTGGTAAATATTTAATAATAATCCTCATAAAATAATAAAAGAAGATAATCAAAAAATTTAATGATATAAAATATCAAATATTATAGCCTACACATCAAAAATGAATTAGATGTATAACTTAATATATGTTCCAAGGAAGACAATTTGAGTTGAGTAACCCTTATAATAAACAAAATTTTGAAATGAGAATTAATAAATTAATTATTTCTGTGAATCATAAATATATCAATAGAAAACACGTAGTAGTTCAAAATAAATATATTCAAAAGTCAATATTCACATATTTTTATGACATAAAATAAATAAAAAATTAATATAACCAAATGATAGAAAACATGTTTATGAAATTCATTATGAATTTGTGACATTCAAGTAAAATCCCCATGGATGCAATAAATTGTTTAAAACATAAATTATCATTATATATTTATTTTCATGATAGTTCATGAATATTTTTAATTATATACAACATATAACATAAATTATGTTCAAAACAATAAAATATGGTTCAATGAATGAAAATTGAAATTTAATCTATTACCTTAAGTGCATACTTTTCATGTATGAATCTCAATTCCTCTATAATAATAATATAACAATTATTTTATTTAATAATTAAAAATTAAATTAATATTACAAATAAATTTAATTTTATTATTTATTTATTATAATTACATATTTAAATATTTAATCATTTATGTTCCCATCATGTGTTTGCAGGGCATTTGGTTCATTGTTCTATGATGGATCAGATGTGTGGATTGATTTTAAGGTGGAAGTTATTCCATCATACCCAGAATAATAATGAAAAAATTATAATTTTTATATATAAAGTAAACCTTCAAAATCAATAATTTAATACAAGTATGAATAATTAAATATTTTACATTCACGAAGATGCTTGCATATACGTACTCATGAGTAATATTTCGTATTTTCAATGAT
The DNA here is from genome assembly GCA_963277665.1 of Viscum album. Classification (NCBI taxonomy): domain Eukaryota; kingdom Viridiplantae; phylum Streptophyta; class Magnoliopsida; order Santalales; family Viscaceae; genus Viscum; species Viscum album. The sequence continues at coordinate 1,525,991,377 of OY728164.1, read as the reverse complement.
AATTATGGAAAAAGATATGTATTATTATTTTCATTCCATATTTTCCATCACGTAATTAATATAACAATATTTCATTAAATATTTTGGTATATATCATCCATGTCTAAAAACATATCTCACCGCTTCAGGGATATGGTAGTCCACACAAACACACGAAAAAGATTACCATTTTTGAATGAGTTGAATGGTAAATACTAAATGGTTTATAATCATTTTAGATTTAATAATAAGATACTAATATCATAATTATTTCATATATCACATATATTATATAAATTTATTCTTATAAACATCCATGAAAATATGTAGTAAAAAACCAATCACATAGCTTCCGGAAGAAGAACTCAGTCGTACACATGAGCGACATTATTGTATCCTCGATAGAAAATAAATTAAGAAGGTATATGAGATATCATAATTCCATAAGTAATTGTTTTGTTGAATATCATATATAATACTTTAAAAAAATAATTATTAACAAAAATTATAGGAGATTATGAAAAAAAATGTTGGATCATGAGGTTGTAGTCCACCATAATCACGAATAATGGTTTAGTTTCACATTTGATAGAAGTGGATATTGATTTTGTTTACTTAATAAATATATTAACATCTTTTTATATGGAAGACATTAGTGATATTATATCAGCATAATTTCATATTATTGTAATAGTGTTGATTAAGAATAATATAAAAATTCTATATTATGCACGATTCAACTACATCTGACAACATCCTTTGGTTTTAAAAAAATCCATCATTATTGTGATATATGATAAAACCAAGGAAACTAGTATATGGGAAGGGAATTATGTATATAACTTGGGTATTTATTGGATAAAAATTGTCTTTTTCGATGATAATAAGAGAGAATATGGGGTTTCCTTTTATAACACATGTGTGTGGAACAATTATAATTTTTAATGTAAAATGAGATACCCACATTTATCAAATGAATTGTTCGAAAAAATAGATCCTTATAAACTATTAAATGAGATAAGTTTTACATGTTACTAGAAAATCTTAGTTGGAAATGTTTTTGTCATTTTATTCCTTATCTATTTTTTCAACACACCGGTAAAACCAATTTCACCATAACTATGTTAAATTTGTTTTTCTCATTTCAGTATCCAAAATCGGAAAAATATTTATTTAAATGGAACACCCCAAGATTTCATAGTACGTTATCTCTTCAATGTAATTCATTAACTTGTGTTACACACAACACCGAGTTCAAGCACACCACAACTTTCCAAACTAGTCGTTCAAAAGGCGTTTATGAATTTTATTAACTAAAGATTGATTTTTCTATACCCCATATAATTTTAGAACCCATATTATTTGTTTCATAGACATAATATAAGAACAAATTAATTTTTTTCAGACAAAAATTGTATTTAAAAAAACGCTTTTACTGCCTTTTAGTGGTGACCCATTTTTAAAACCAATATTTGACACTTTTATATGTTCAAATTAATGAAATTAAATTATTCTTTAAAATAGGGACATAAAAATTTAGTTTGGATAAATTTTTGGTACTTTTCTGATAACTTTCATAATTTGATGAATAGTGAATAAACAAAATTTTAATTGAAAACAACATTTTAAATTGAAATAATTTATAGAGTTAATTTATACATTTGAGTTGTTTTAATGTATCATTAGATTACATTTTAATCAATTAATATAATTTTGTTCATTGGATTTAATTTCACATTTAAACTGAACCTAAACAAGTTTTAATATTTTGGTAGTTATTATTTCATAAAAACACACTTTTTGTTTGGACAACAGAAATTAATTTTAAATTAATTTCGTCCAAATTTGTGTCTTGAAATTTGAAATAATGGATTTCGTATGTGGAATCAAGAGGTATAAATCATGTAAATAGGTAACTTTTATTTTTAAACATTTTGAATATTTACTTCAGTAAATATTTTATTTACCATGGTTAAAGGGTAAATCTGGTAAATAAGGGTAATCGAATATTGTTATTATAATATTTGATGGACTCACCTGTTTTGATAATCCCAAATCATGTCTTGATAATACCAAATCATGTTTTGATAATCTCAAATAATTTTTTATTTTTGTGACAATTATTTTCCTCTTAAAATCTAATCATTTAGGTGAAAATAATGTTTATATCAAAGTGATAACTATGTAGGTTTAATCTAACTTCTCTTTAGTTTAAAGCTAACAATTCAATATTCCTCTATGTAAAAATGTCACCGATAATAAGTTTATCACTAAAAGGGTCACAGATGCAAAGGTCACCAATGAAAAGGTCACCGATGAAAAGGTCACTAATGCAAAGGTCACCGGTGCAAGGTCATTGATGCAAGGTCACAGATGCAAGGATACTATTGGGAAGGTTACCAACAGAGATTTATCAATGAAATGTTAATAATGTAAGGTTAATGATGAATTCTTCCGATGTGCACTTATTGTTAAATCCTGCCATTATGAAGGATGTTGTTACCAGTCTACCATACTCTTATACTACATACTTTGTCGAATTCTTATGATTATTATAACGATCATATTTTCAAAATTTAATGCTTATAACATTAATTAATGATTATTATAGACATATAGATAAACCATATCATAGGATAGTATGAGGTATGAGAATGATCACACATGATGTACTTATTCCTATTGTCAAACCCCAAAATAAATTAAGATCGAGGAAGAAAATGGATAATGAAAGATATAAGAAGAGGAGGAGCTCGTATGTGAAGATGAAAAAACTTTCTCACTAGATCAAAAAAGAATCATCCCGAACATAAACTATAAACCCACAACATCATGAATATCATTTGGGATAAACACACTTCTATGTTCTGTGCTTCATTAACATTCGATCAAAACAAGAAGCAGAACACTCAATTTCTGAAAGCTAGAACCTCAAGTTGCGACACTCTATTTTGGAGACCACATCCAAAGAAAGACTCGAACTGCAAATTCATCACTTCAAGGAGTCAAGAGATAATCTTTAATCACATATATCCTTCTAAACTCAATCTCGTCATATTTTCTCTACTGTGTTCTTTTATTTTACATTTATGAGAAGTGTTTGTTTGTGTCATACACACCGTCTCCTGTGCTTGAACTATTGGATACCAAAATCCTCAAATCAAACTTATCTTACAAATTTTTTAACATGTATAACTATAGAAGAGACTATATGTGGTATGTATTGTTTGTTTTTACCATGATGAACTGTGGTAGAGGGTGTGAACCCTTGACAGTTTGTGAAAACTGTTGTAATGCCTGATACAGGCTATGTAATAATTTTATTGTTTATATAAACTGCTTGGTGGCAGGTAATCACCAAGTGAAGTGGATTAAGTCTAGACTTAAGACTGAACATCTTGTTTAACTTTTCTATGAACTATATTTTTTATACTCTATTTTATTTATTTTTTACTATTTATAATTTCTAAAACATTATACTATTTTTCATTCTCATTGATAGATAGTTTTGGTTTCTTAGTGTATATGTTTAATTCAGTAAACTTTTTTCAAAGGATAATGACCTGTTTCACACTAATTAAAATATTGAATAATTACCCATTGAGAAATCAATTGACCAACTAGAAATTTACATCTCTACTACCTTAACCAACTACGTCGTTTCAAAATTATGGAGATATTTATAATAAAATTTTTAACAGAAATTTTAAGTTTGAACTCAATTCACCCTTGTTGAGATTCCACTCCGACCAATATTTGGTATCAGATGACTTAGATTTGTTTTTATTACTACAACAAGAAGTATTGTACAATTTGTGAAATTCTATAACTGTGATTTTAGTTGTATCTTAATGATCTTAAAATTTCGGTCATATATAAATTTATTGTTCTTTACAATTATAATTAACAATGGATAACCGAGTTGAGGGTGCTACTACTAATAAGACACAAGCCTTTAATTGAAAGAACTATTCACATGGAAAATTAAAAATGAAAATGTATCTATAGATAATGAGACCTGAAATCTAGGACACAATTGAAGAACAACATGTATTACCCGTTACTGCTCGGGACGCATAGTCTCATTTGACTAACGCTACATATAACAATAAATATAAAGCAATGAATTATTTTTACTATTCTATAGGTGAAGAAGAATTAAATAGAATATCGTCTTGTAAAACTGTATATGAAATTTGGGATAAATTAGCTATTTCTCATGAGGGAAAAACCAATGTTAAAGACGTGAGATTAAATACAAATTCTATTAAATATGACAATTTTATGATGAAACCAGATGAACTTATATCTGAAATGTATCTCAAGATAAATGAAATATTGAACACCATGAGTCTGCTTAGAAAACCAGTGGACAATAAGGAACGGATTATTAGATTGCTTTGATTCTTACCTGATATATGGATAAGAACTTCTTTTTCTATCAGAGAATCTTATGACGTAGTCATTTTTTCATTTAAAGAATTAATTGTAAAGGTTATAATATATGAATAAGAGATTATGTTAAATCAAAATGTAGATGAAGATCCTAGAATGAATTATGTAGCATTCAAGACTGCATCCTCAAAGAACAAGGACAAAGAAAAATCTCAATCTCTTGTAGATACATCAACTAGTGGAGACTTAGATTCTGATAGTGATGATGAGTTAGATCATGTTGCTAGGATATTCAAGAAGTTATACCAGAAGAAGAATTTATTTACAAATTAAAAATATAATGAAAAGTTTGATAATAAAGTAAAGTGAAAAAATGATATAAAATGGAATGGTAACAAAAATAAGATAGTCAGTTATGAGTGAAAACAGGTCAGGTGAAAGATGATTTACCCTTGTTGAAATTTAAGAAGAAGTACGAAGACAAGGGAAAAGGATATAAAAAGGTTATGAATGCTACATAGAGTGACTCATAGAATAGATTAAGTGGATATGACACTTCTGATATCGAAAAGAAAAGAAAGGAAAACATGTGTTTCATGACAGAAACATTTGATTTAACACCCAATTCTCCTTTAAATAATTCTTACTATTCAGAGAATGAAAATGAATCCAACAATGAAGAAAATATGACTAAGGATGAACTATTTGAATAAAGAGGAATGATTGAAGATACCTATAATGAACTCAAGGATAAATATAAACTATTAAAATGACAACATGCTTTGAAAGATAATTATAAGTTTGATTGGGATACTGGGAAAAATAAATGTGCTCAACGGTTAAAAGAAAATACTGAACATAAATTGTCCAATGCAAAATTAAAAAGTGATATTGAGAAGTATACTGCAGTTAAACTAACCTTGACTCGGTTACTAGGAAGGAATATTTCTCTAAAATTCACAACTAGTCTAGGATATCAGCAAGTATAGAGAAGAATTATTAAGAATAAATTCGTTCCAAAATCTAGACAGTTCACTGCTAGTTCATGTTCTGGCCCATAATTTTTTTAAACAATTACATAACGAAACTAACAATGTGTTCATGTATCAAAACATATCAGTTGAATATAGAAAACATGTGAGACAAGTATGGGTTCCCAATGTTTTTCCTACTAACCTCTCTAGACACATGAAAATTTGTGTATCAATGTTACCCTATATTTAATCTGTGTCATAAGAAAATTTTTTAAAGTGCTCTTGTATAACCCTATGGTACTTGGACAGTGGATTTTGAAGAAAAATGAAAGTAGACAACGCATCCTTCAAGAGCCAAATTAAATTTTATTGTGGACATGTTATTTTTGGTGATAATGCAAAAGGAATGATCATCGGCTTAGGCCAAATTCGTAACCCTAAAACTGTATTAATTTCAAAAGTTCTTTTTATTGATTGGTTAATGTAAAATTTACTAATTATATCTCATTTATGTGATGATGGTTTTAATGTTATATTTGAAAATAAAGAATGAAATGTTTTTATTCCAAAAATGACATAATATTCATAGCTCTAAGAAATGAAAATTCATATGCTGTTGAGTTAAATTATTTATCTATGAAAAATGTTTCATGTTTGAATACTTTTCATAATGAATCCTTGTTATGAAACAATATATTTGGACACTACAATGGGAAATCACATAGGAAAATAACTTGGAATGGTTTATTTAGAGACATAACTATATTATAATTCCCACATAACAATGTTTTTAATACTTATCAAAAGGAAAAACAACAAAAAAAATTATTTCAAACTAATGATAAAATTTTCTACTTCTCAACCCCTTGAGTCTGTTCAGTTGGATTTGTTTGGACCCTCTAGATATTCATGATTAAATGGAAATCACTATGTTTATGGTCTTATAGAATATTTTTATAGATATAATATGGTATACTTTTAGCTCATAAAAATGAAGCATGTTCATACTTCCTTAAATATTCCAAGTCAGTAGAAAGTATTAGTGGATATATAATAAAGACATTGAGAAGTGATCATGTTTGTGAGTTTGAAAATTAGGAATTTGAATCCTTTTTTCACACATAATGGTTATACTCACTATTTATCTACTTCTAGAAAACCCCAAAAAAATTGAGTGGTAGAATGTGGAAGTAGAACACTTCAAGATATTTCCTGAACTATGCATAATGAGTATAATCTACCTATCTATTTTTGAACTAAACCTGTTAATACATATTATTATATTTTTAATATAGTCTTGAATAGACTTTCTCAAAATACAACCCCTTATGATATTTGGAATAATATTAATCCTAATGTTAAATACTTTAGAGTTTTTCATTTCAAAGTCTTCATTATTACAACTAAGGACTATCTTGACAAGTTTTCTTCCAAAAGTGCTGAAAGAATTTTTGTAGGCTACTAAATCACTAGTAAAGATTATATAATATTTAATAAGAGATCCAAATAAGTGGAATAATCAGTTCATGTCAAATTATATGAGACTGATCCACATGAACCAAAAACCACTATTGAACTCCTTGATGGAGATATGTCAATTCTGGACTATAATGACATAGAAAGTGAGCCCTAAGTGAAAATAACCATTTCTAGATATTCTCAACAATCTGTGCATGGTGAATATGGACCTATAGACATTCCATAAGATTCTTTTTCAACTCATTCTAGAGGTATTAAAACTATCAATAATCATTCTTTTGATGTTTTAGTAGTTGATTTAAATAGAGGAACACAAAATAGAGCTTCTATGAGAAACTTGGTCGAACATCAATCCTTTCATTCATTGATTGAACCAAAATATATTGATGATGCAATCAATGTTGAATTCTCGGTGATATCTATGCAAGAATAATTAAATTAGTTTTAAATAAATAAATTTAGAGAATTAGTATAAAGTCGTAAATAGACGTTGACCGTAGGCACTAAATGGGTGTTTAGAAATAAAGTTGATGAATTTGGAAACATAGTTAGAAATTAGGCTAGACTAGTTGCACAAGGTTTTTTTCAAGAAGAAGGAATGGACTATAAGGAATATTTTTCACCTCTACCTAGAATAGAATCCATTAGAATACTACTTGATTATGCAGCTCATCAAAATTTCAAACATTATCAAATGGATGTCAAAAGTGTATTTTTAAATGGGTATGTATTTGAAGATGTATTTTTTGAACAACCACTAGTTTTAAAAATAACCATTTATCAAATTATTTTTTTAAAAATTCTAAATCTTTGTATGGTCTGAAATAATCTCCAAAAGCTTGGTATTATAAACTTAGTTTTTATATTATTTCAAAAAAAATACTATTGAAATAGTGGGTCCAAAAAATTTTATTTAAAGGTTTTAAAAAGAATTTTTAATAGTATAGATATTTTTAGATGACATTGTTTTTGGATCCACTAAAAATTCTTTATGTACTAATTTTTTCAAAATGATGCATGATGAATTTGAAATGAGATTAATGGGGGAACATAAAAATTTTTTTGATTTCAAATTTTTCAAAATAAAAATTGGATTGTTTTAAATCAGAGTAAATACACCAGGAATATTTTTAAATATTTTGGTTTAGACTATAATAAAGATAGTGATACACCTATGAGTACCACATGTAAGTTGGATACTGATGAAACTTGTAAACCAATGCATCAAACAAATTACATATGTATGATTTTAAGTATGATCTATCTTACTGCTATTAGACATGATATTATGGTCAGTGTATGATTGTGTGCTCACATTTAATTCAATCCTAAAGAGTCTCATTTTATTTCTGTTAAAAGTATTTTTAAATATCTCAAGTATAATACAAACGTAGGCCTATTTTACAGGAGAGAACAATGAGTTGATTTAATAAGTATTCAGATTTTGACTTTTCTGGTTACAGGTTAGACAAAAATAGAACCTTTGGAAGCTGTAACATTTTGGGAATGTCCCAAGTATTAGGGTGTAGTATGAAATAGAATTTGGTTACATTATCTATTGTTGAAACTGAATATATAGCTGCTGGTAGTAGATGTGCTCAAATTATGTGGATGAAGAACACTTTACTAGACTATGGATATCAATTCAAACATGTCTCTATAAATCGTGATAATACAAGTGCTATTAATATTTCTAAAAATTCATGTATCCTATACTGGTACAAATCACATTGATGTGACAAATCACTTATTGATAGATTGTTATCAAAGAGGTGATATCAATCTTGAATTCATTGGCACTAAACACCAATTTGATGATTTTTTCACAATTCCCTTGATTTCCGAGAGGTTAAATTACATCCAACATGTGTTAGGTATGATACACTATAAGGGTTTTGAATCTCACCATTGGAACCTCACTGATAGAAACCTCACTGTTTGGTGTCACCATTGGAACCTCACAGTTAGGAACCTCATTGATAGGAACCTCAGCGTTGGAACCTCACTGATTGAAACCTCAACATTATAATCCTGATCAATAGGAACCTCACCATTGGACCTCACCATTTGAATCCTCTCCATTAGGACCTCACCATTGGCATCTTTCCGATAATTGGTGTTTTCTATGAATGTGCATTTTCTTTCTACCAGGAGATGAAATGTTTTCAGTTTCATTTATTTATATTACATTAATTTTTTTTGATCCCTAAATGATAAAATTATAATAGCATACAACATTTTGATCCACCTCAAATTCTATCCTGAATATTTTTTCTCCCAAACCATAGAACCTAACCCTCTTATGAAACCCTCAAACCGCTTCATATCGCCTAGCAGGAGTGAAGAGACCATTGGCCTGTGAAGAAGGGGATTCACCAAATCCATATAATCCTTGATATGAGTCGAGTAGTGGAAGCCAAGTAGTGGAAATTCTGATCAACCCTCATCTGTTGAAGAGGGAAATAGTGGTAGAAAAAGAATGCAATTCTGAGTGGTTTCTAAAAAGAAGATCTATAGCGGTGAAGTTACATGAAGATCGAGGCTGGGTTTAATGCTTTTCAAAAAATAATAGACCCAATTACCAGATGTTATTGAATGAGTTTTATGAGTTTTTCAAATTTGAACATAGTGAGGATGATAAATGAATTTCTTCAATGGAAATTGTAGTAAGTGTAAGCTACTTCTATGTTGAATGGTATGAGTTTCATAGAGTACCACATGAATGGATTTTCATTTTCTACTTAGGTGTGGTGCCTACCACTACTGATGTCTTCATTTATGATGATATCTTAGCCGAACCGATAGGAATTGTGATCCCTAGGAATGTCATTGCTGATGAGATGGAATCCGATGATAATAAACTGTTTATGTTTGTCCTGTATGTCTTTAGTCCCAGGAGAGGGGACTTTTCTATATTGAAATTTTAGGATGTATTTCTTTTCTATCTATTGAATCATGAAAATAATATAAATTTATTTTGGTTGTTTATGATTCAATTAGAAGATCTGACAAAGCCCAGTTTAAAATCCAATGCTTTATTTAATGCCAGATTGATATACTTGATGCTGAAGGTGAAAGGAGTTGCTAGATAAAAGGAAGAAACTATTGTAGTAAGTGACAATTTTTGCATTACAAAGGTAATTTTCATGTTTATGAATATAAATTAGAACCCATGGAAAAGTATATGGGTACCTGATGATGCTAAGTTATATGAGGAATCAAACCACATTACCCATCCTACTAGGCCTAAGGATAAGAGAGATATTAGTCTAAAGCCTTATGAGGTGTAGAATTCTTATTCAGATGAAGAGTAAGATGTAGAAGTTGTGATAGAAATGGAGGATTCTTCTATAGATGACAACAGTGATCTAGAACATCCCTCAAATACTCGTGCTAATTCCTTATCATTTGGTAAGCCTGTCCCACCAACGAGATTTCCTAGAAGGGAAACTGTTCTAAGGGACAATGATGATGAAGATACTAGTGAGGAAGAAGGGGCATAAAATTTCTAAAGAGATATTAGGGGGACCTCAGACAAGGATGAGGACACTTAATCAAGTCATGCTGATATTGAGACTGTTGTTGATGTGATTGAAGAAGAATGTTTGAGTCACAACACTCTGATTGGTCATATAGAAATGGTCGAAAAGATATATGAATATGTTACTAATTCTATTGATGCTGTAATTTATTTGGATGTACTGGCAAATTTAGTAGAAGAAGTAGTAGTGGACCCTCTTTTTGAAGAATTTTCTCGAGTATGTGTGGTAGAGACAGATATGGATGATTAGGAGAATGCTCACAGTGAGGAGGAGGAAGTTGTTGCCACAGATTTAGTTACTATAGTCCAGGGAATAGAATATTGGTTAGAAGACCCTGGTTTTGTTGCTTTGTGTTTAGATTATGGAGACTCTGATTATGGTCATCCTATCAAAAATCCTCCCATTCCTACTATTTCAGAACCACCATTGTGCAGCCAACGATACTTTCACCTCGTGAATATGTGAATATAGAAGATTTGGAATCAATGATATTAGATATGAAGAGACACTTTGATGAGAGATTTGTTGGGTTATAGAGGGCTATGACTCACACTCAAGAATTTATTACTTACATAGTGGAAATGATAGTTTTTGTATCTCACTCCATCCTGTAAGAGGAGGTAAAGCACATTCAAAATCAGATCAGAAGTTTAGAAGATTCTATGGAATCTATAATGTATTCTATTTCTATACTAGAATCCAACATGGATTCAAGGGTTTAGGTGGAAAAAGATCTTTGATATGATAAATGTGTGGTTTAGAAACTGGACACTGTGTTTGAGGACTTTATGAAGCCCATGCAGAGACATGTGAGTGGGCAAGATGATGATGTGAAGAGGCCGATCAGTTGGATGACTAACTTGTTTAAGGAGACTGTGTATTTCACTATGGAGCCTCTATGTTAATCTAATTCATATTCATCCTATCCTCCTGTTGATATAGAAGCCTTCAGGATAGTTTTTAGAGAATTAGTTCACATGTACTTTAGTTCAAGTACCCCGAATGCTTAGTCTATTACATAGGTTATTTACACTACCAGAGAAAATCATAACCTTGTGGGAAATTATCTAAGTGAAGCTTCTCAAGATCAAAAGTCCATCAAAGATCAAGTTTATTTCTACTAAAAACGGGTATATAATATGGATCATATGGATGGTCACTTCATGTTGCTATTACAGAACTTGAGGATTCCACCTATCACTCAAAGCCATTAAAGATCAGGTTGGTAGGCTTAGAGAGTTGAATCTTGCCTTTGAGAAATTTATGGTGAATAAAGATGTTTTTTTCAGCTATAGAAAGAGGAGGAAGTATTATTATGTATTTCATAAATCTTCTTTTCCCATTCCTCCATGTGGATTGCATTCCCATCATTATTCCCCCAGTCTTTCCTTCTATGTCAGGTGCCTCACCATCTGCCAATGCAACTCCATTGGTGAGTCATGCACGAGACATCAGAAGCTTGACCACCACAATTCCTTAAGGATATACTCACTAGAAGTCTACTGATTCTTCAGTTGTATCTCCTCCTACCCTGCTGAGTGTCATCCTTTGGCCTATCCATCCATCTTTAGAACCTGCTTCCCCCTTTTCCAAAGGCAAATTTCCCTTATACATCTCTAATGTGGATATAATTTGGGATGTCTTATTTGATAGAGATGTTTGTAAAATTTTAATATGTATTTATATTTCTTCATAAATGGAAAATCTTCATCTGTCCCTTTTGTTTTACATTTTTTTGTTAATCACATAGGAGGAGAAACATGTCAGGTTTATGTTTTAAGCTGCCTAACCTTAAAAGAGGAGACATTTATTTTAATCTGACTGATCTCTTTCCATATATGTACTATCTATCTTTTTTCCCATAATAAACATGGTTTAAATGTTCTTATACACACCTCAGAAGATATTATTAAATGCGTTTTATCCTAATTCAGAAAATAATGACATATTTAGTTATTATCCAAAAGGGGGGTTTGTTGGAATTAATTGTTTCGATAATCCCAAATCATATTTTGATAATCCAAAATCATGTTATGATAATCCCAAATCATGTATTATTTATGTGATAATTTTGTTTCTCTTATAAGCTAATAATTTATGTGAAAATCATGTTTATATCAAAGTGATAACTATGTACGTTTAATCACACTGCTATCTTGTTTGAAGCTCTTAGTAGAAAATTTATCTAATTAAAAAGGTCACCGATGAAAAGGTCACCGATGCAATGGTCACCAATGCAAAGGTCAGCGATGCAAAGGTCACTGATGCAATGGTCACCAATGAAAATGTCACTAATGCAATGGTCACCCATGCAAGGTCATCGATGCAAGGTCACCGATACAAGGCAACAATTGGCAAGGTTACCAATGGAGAGTTATCGATGGAAGGTTACCAATTGAATGTTACCGATAGATAGTTATCGATGAAAGCTTACCAATTCAAGGGTAAAGATGAATGCTACCAATGTGCACTTATTGTTCATGCCTACCATTGTAAAGGCTACCATTACCAGTCTACCATACTCTTCTACTCCATACATTCTAAAATTCTTATGATTATTCTAATAGTCATATTTTCTATCTCTAATGCATATGAAATTAATTAATTCTGATTGTAGAAATATCGAGAGACTATATCTAGGGATAGTATGTGGTACAAGAAAGATTGCAAATGATGTTCTTATTCTTTTGTTCAGACCTCATATATAAAAGAGAAGACTGAGGAAGAAAATTGATAAGGAAAAAGAAAATAATAAGAGAATAATGTATGAGAATATTAAGATAAATACTCGCTAGAACAAAGATGAACCATCCAACACCTACAATGTGAACCCACAAGCATCACGAAGATCATTTTGGACAAACTCGCTTCAGCCTTCTATGATTCATCAACTCATGATCAACACAAGAAGCAGAACACTCAATTTTTGAAAGCAAGAACCTAGACTTGTGACACTCTGTTTTGGAGATAACTTCCATAGAAAGACTCGAACTACAAATTCTTCACTTCAAGGATTCAATAGATGAACTGCAAACAGATAGAGCCTTCAATACTCAATCTCATCATATTTTCAATATTGTGTTCTTTAATTTTAAATTTCTAAGAAGTGTTTGTTTGTGTCTTACACATTGGCTCCTTTTCTTGAACTGGAGGATACAGAAAATAGTCACATCAATCTTCCCTTACACATTGTTTCCCCCATATATCTATGGATTAGACCATTTTTGGTTTGAATTAAATATTTTTCCCATGATTAAATATGGTAGAAGTTGTAAACCCTGGACAGTTTGTGAAAACTCTTCTAAAGCCTTATACAGGATGTGTATCAAGTTTATTTTTTATATAATATTCTTAGTGGTAGGTGATCACCAAGTGGAGAGGATTAATTCTCAGCTTGAGACTAAACCTCTTGTTTAACATTTCTGTGCACTATATTTTTTTATAATCTGTTTTATCTATTTACCGTTTCTTATAATTGTGAAAACATTAAACAAATTTTCATTCACTTTTATAGTTAGTTTTGGTTAGTGTGTATATATGATTATTTCAGTTAACTTGTTTCCAAATTTTAAGAAGTGTTTCACACTAATTAAACTAAGGATTAATCAACCTTTGAGAACCCTATTGACCAACATTAAATTTACATCTCTACGGCCTTAATTAACTTAGTTGTTTCAAAATTTTGGGGAACTTTATAATATAGTTTTTAACATTAAAATTTTGTAGGTACTCAATTCACCCCCCTCTTGAGATTCCACTCCGCCCAACAATATTAAATTACCCTAACATGTGTCCTATACCTTTTGGTTGTTACATGTCCAATAATGGGAATCCAATGGTTGATTTTGGGACCCCATGGAGCCATGTGAGATTGATAATGACACATTAGATTAATTAATTTAATCTAATGACAAAATTGACATTATCATATATCATTTAGTAAAACAATATTTTCATGGGGGTTATATAAGTTATCATTTTGACTATAAATATTAATTAGAAATATAAAACGATTTTATACCTCACGGTATTTTTTTATATAATTTTTAGACATCAAATAAGTAAAATTATTTAAGTCCCAATAATGATGTAGTGTTTAACTTATTAATGAATGATTAAAATAAATGAGATTATAAAAGTTAAAACAATATAAAAAACCTATTTAATTATTATTGGATAACTTTATTTCGAACATGATTCTTATTATCCTCTACTTTAATGAGTTTTGGACCATTTGAAATAGAAAATCATTATATAATTAAATAAAATTTTCAAACATTCCAAAAGAACCCCTCCCCTCCCATATAAAATTCCATAAACTCTTACCTATTACTCACAACTCTCAAGCCCCTTGGATCATCCAAAATCTGCCCAATTAATCTCCAAACATTACTATATTCCTCTAATAATCCTTAAATTAGGCATAAGGCACTTCAAAGAAGATTTCTGGTTCAAACCAAATAGAGTTACCTGAATTAATGGTAACATCTCCTCTTAAGTTCGTTTATTTTGATTTTACTTATCCAACCCCCAAAACTATCTTTATTTCATTCATTTATAAGAACACCAGTATCCTAAATATACTTGGATGTTTTAATGAAAAGTATTTTAACTACACTTACCCACACCTCCATCTAATGGGTATAAAACATAATGATTTTGTGGATAATGAACTATTGCCTCACAAAATGATGATTGTTCAATATTATACTACCACCTCTTGTGGTGGCCATCATGATGGAACTGTAATTATATACGATATTTAAGATATTTATTTTATATATAATCTTCTTTAATTCTATTTATAACATACCTTTTCTCTTTTCATGTTGTATATATACAATAATTTCATTTGAGAATGTTCGAACTACCTCCCCCTCAATGTGATATGACTCATTCATACCATACATGGAATGTATAAAGGTTGGTGTTAATGAAAATATGTAGCATATATAAAATATTATATTATACTGGAATAATAATATAACTTTGTATCATTTGGTTTTCTTTGCCTTTAAAATGAAAAAAAATAAATGGAAGTAGCGTTTGTGTTTACGTACGGATTACCGTCTCCACGAACAAGATGAGATTAATTCCCTGTCCTAACCGTTAAGGAATAATTTTCAATTTATTATTAAAAAAATGTTTAAGAACTTAATATCATTATGGATATGAATCAAATATATCTTATCCATAAAAAAATGGCTTACGTAACAAAACATATAATGGGAAATGAATTAGTTAACTCCCGAAACAATGATACTACTAAAAATCATTAAAACAATAATATTATAAGATCATATTTGATATCATATTTATGTATTCGGTTCATTTATAATTTAATAACAATGATTTAAATATTATACATGAGGATAATGTACCATCAACCAAGGAAAAGTACAAGGTAAGGATTAATTTCTCAATCTCATTGTAATCTGAGATTTTTTATAAGTATGTATTTAATAGGATATATTTATCATCCATGTCCATGTTTCATTAAAATATTTTCAAATAGAATATTTTATGATTTTATGGAAGGTAGTATTTAACTATATCATCATTTTAAATGTTTTAATTATTTATTTTTCAATGTCTATTTCATTTCTGTCCATGTTTTGAAAATAAATTTAAATATTTATTCATATGGGAATAATTGTTTCCAAAGGTTAATTGTTTTCAAAAGTTTCAAAGTGGAATGGGACACATTTATTCAAAAAAAATTTAAATAACTTACTTTTTTAATTATGAGTCTCTTAAAATATTCCATGAAAAAATGATATTTCTTTCAAAGGTTTTTACTGATTATTTTCAACTCTGTCAACATCATTTTTGGACATTATTATTGATTGAGGTGAATTCATTATGAATAAAATCATCAATATTGTATTGAATGAGTTATGATATGATTGAATGTGACTGTTTTATTTTTATACCATTCATGATTTATGTATAATGTTTTTTAATTTCGAATGATAGTTTTAAAACGAATGTTTATATTATGTTTCAACATTTTCATATGAGGAATGTATTGGGATTAGTAATTGATGAGTGGATCCCACTATATCTTCTTGATGAATCGGTAGGTCTCATTAGACAAACATGGGTCTTGCCACAAGGCCTTGACAAAATCATAATGGTAGTCTTAGAAGGATTCCATGACTATGTGGTTATGATGTTCCGAATTATGCATTACATCATTATGAAATTCTCTATTGATATTACTTGTGATTCTTCTACTTGTATAATATCCTTGTGAATAATTAAATGGAATTATTTGATTTATCATTCCATATTATGCTGAAGATTATGTTTAAAAAGATTTTTTTGTTTTATACATTTCCTTAATTTTTTATTCTTATATATGATAGTTTCTTCTAATTGTTATCCTTACTAAGCATCAGGGCTCACCCCAATCTTATTTTTCTTTTTCCCATGATTCAAAGAAGTGTATTATGTGTGATATGTTGGGTTATTCAAGGGGAATAATGGAATTAACAATGGATTATTTATGTTGTGTTTTATTTTTGAATGTGTAATTTAACATTCATCTATTTAATCTATTTTCCAATACTGCTAAACTGATCAGTACTTTGGGACATGATTTCTTGTAATAATGAAAATTTATTAAACTAATGCACCGATTATGGGTAACTGAGGTCGAGGTGTTACAGTTGGTATCAAATGAAGTATAAAAATTACCTTGGAATCAAGATTTAGGAAAACACTTATTAGATAACACCACCCTAAGATATGAATTGAGGATTAGTATAGAATAACATCCAATAATTTTGGTAATGTAGAGATTTTGTAAATTTTCCAAGCAATACATCCATGTCTGTATATGAGAATGTAGAGGCGGCTCTGGAACAGATGTACCTAGGAGTTAAAACTCTAACAAGGAGCTTCGGGCTTGACCCTGGGTATCCTGGTACATGAAAAAGGGCCTTGCTGCCCTCTTGGTTATGACACACCATAGCGATATACTTAAGATAATTCAAATTTTCTTTACAAGATGTTAGGAATTATTTATGAGTAAATAATTTCTCAAAGAATTTTTTTAGGATTTTATATAATATTCATAATCAATTCAATTTATGTTAGGTAATTTTTGGTCTGGAATTATGCATTTTGATTCATAAACTAACCTTGTGTATTCCATTGTTTAAAAATGGCGACCAGTATATGGAATGAAAACTCCAGTAATACCCATGATCTAAAGAGTAAGAAGTATTATTTATTTCATGTATTTAATCTAACATTTAGAAAGGAAATAGTCTCCCATGTCTTATCATCATATGAAGAAATAATATCATGTGTTAATAAGATAAGTAAATAATTTCTTGAGTCCTATGGCATTGAAGGGAAGCTAGAGGTGAAAAAGATGGTAGTGAGAAACATGGATTAAAGGAATAAGGGAAATAAGGATTTTCCCAACTGTGATAACTGTGGAAAAAATCACCTTGGAAAATTCTTGAAGGGAATTAGAGTTTTTTATATGTTTGGAGAAAAATAACACCATGTACATGATTACAATTGTAAAAAAAGGTTTCAAATATAGAATGTTTCATTTTCAAGGAGTTGGGACACTATGTGAATCATTGTCCCAATCATTATATTAATCCCCAAATGATGATATTGGATAATAATAAAGTTATTATATTACCATAGAAGAAGAGTAATGACTAGTGTTTTTATGTTGATATTAAAAAATTGTGTCATTTGAGTGTTTTATCAAATATGGTACCGGTTATATTAAATATGGAGTATATAAGGATTGTACTGTAGTAAAATTTCATTAATTATATGACATTGTGTGGTACCAGGAAAAGTGACTAAATAGAAAGTGAAACTTTTTGAAAAAACATGGTTGAAGGAAACATAAAATTAAACAATTCCCTGATATTTTTGTATTTATTTTCGAATAAGAGATGATTTATTTGAATAAATTATATTAGATACTATTGAATAACATGGAATTAATTAAATGTTTTTTATTCCTTCATTTTTGGTGTTTACAGAATTTTTGGATTTATGGAGTATATACAGTATTTTATGACTTACAGAAGGAATAAGGAAGTACATACCTATTCAAATATGGTTTTCTGTCAATTCATTTTCTTAACACATTTTAAGAGAATACACGATGATGGTATTCACAAGTATATGATGTGAACTTACTTAAAAATTTTGGACTGTGTGTTTTGAAAAAAGTATTGTACAGACACGGAGCTCGATGTACATGGACAATATATTACTTTTTCAGAATACTTAATACATAACAAAAACAAAAACTCAAGGACCATAACAGTTTGGTGTCTTTGGAATCTTGGAATGTAATCTTCTAATCTTGGTGAAAGGTCTTCAACATCTCCCATAAAGATCATCCCCTTTTGTTTTCTTAACTAAAAGCTTTTTTTAAATCATGGGGAAAAGAAAACATATAAAGGGTGAGCTCAAATGTTCAGTAAGGGTATGCATAGAGAACATAAAATAATCCATGAACATTTGAATGCAAAAACATGAACATAAAATCTAAACATCAAAATCTTGAGCAATGAAATAAATCATGGAAGTACATAAATCATATATCATAAAGGAACATTATTCATCATAAACTATCATGGGAATAAAACATGTAATTGTGGAAACCATTCAGCACATGTTATGATTTCAATAGTATCCAGAGCATTGCTGTGAAGACCATCTTAGTGAACAAAGTCCCTTACTGAACCAGGTTTACTTGCCGTTCCAGCCCTGTATTACTGAACCAGATTTACTTGCAATTACAGCCATGTTTATCTAATGAGATATAAATCTTTACCCAATTCATTGGAGGGTGATATAGGTCCCACAAATATCATAATGAAATCATTCTTACTTGTGCCACAAAATAAACACACATCATTCATAATAACCCAATAAATAAAATGGGTTTCATAAAAATCATCCCATCATCACATAATCAATATAAAAGAAATTGATTTCATTTCATAATAAGAAAAGTGAAACCATGTAAATCATAGAGACATGATACTTGAAACATACACATATGAAATAATGTCATCTCAGATGAAAAATGGTTTTGATAAAACAATTGAAATGAATTCTTGAGGAAAATATCATTTCTTATTCAAAATCATTATCTTTCCACAAAATGTCATGAAATTTTAAAAGAAATGGATTTTGTTGAAAATTGTCATGAAATCTTTTTAAGTAATCTTCATAAAAATAATGCTTTATAAACCCATAATAATCCTTTCATGACGTATAAGTTAAAAAAACATTCCTCTCGTACTTTTTCCAGAAAAGTCAAAAATTACCTCGTAAAAGAATGATTCCTAACACACCATGTAGTAAAAGTAAAAAATGGGTAAAAATTACTTCAAAAATAAATAAAAACACTTTTATAAAACATGGAATTGGATGATAATAATATCCCCAGTAAATACTTACGAATAAACAATCTTGGATAAGAATGAGACGGGAAAGGTTATCCCTTACCTTAGGTCCAATACACTTCGTATGGATCCGAACCTCCTATATAATGATTTAAATAATTTCATTTACTTATTAAATAATCATATTCATTGTTATGATATCATATATGTTTTAATTATTACTTTATATTACACGTTCTTTTGTAAATTCTATGTTAAAGCAGCGTTTTGGGTAAAATCATTTCATTTATCATATGTGTTTCGACTTGTCGTTATTGATATTATTAATTATATCCTGATTTAAATAATTCCATAATGTAAAACATGATTTATATAAAATATATATTCATAATATACATATATATAATATATAGATAAATGGAAAGAAATACACCGTTCATGGAGATGGTAGGCCGTACGTACGCATGAATTCTGTTTTCGTTTCCCTTATTGAATTGAATGGAATTATGTATATGACATACATATATATATATACATATATCCAGTAGCATTATTATGTCATATATTTCATGATTACTTATTATATATACTTTATAATCATTTTTGAATTGTTAACATGGAAAATTAATCTCATCTCGTTGTGGAGACGGTAATCCGTACGCACGCACGAGCGATGATATCGTTCCCATGTTTATTGAATCGAATTGGAGCGAATGATATAATATATTAGAATCAGTATCATGTTATAATAATCATATTAATTTATTCTTTACATCATTATACCCATCCAAGTATGTTGGTGGTGGAAAAACAGATTACACCACGGCGTGGAGACGGTATTTCGTACTTACACACGTGTGGTGATTTCATTTTCCTTAGGATGGATAGAAGGTGAAATGGGTTTGTTTCATATTTATAATAAAATATCAGTATATTATTAATACTTATATTATTACAATATAATGAAACAACTAAAAAAGAGGAGGTAGAATAAGAAATAAATTTGAAAGAATCGGTAACGGATATTACCTCTTCTTTGATACGTCTCTTTGAAACCTTCTCTTAGGGTACTACAATTGGTCTTTGAAGAAGACCAGGACCCCTAGTATGTTTCTAGGGAATTTAATAAGAAAAATGGTCCAGGGTTGGCCGAGCATCAAGGCTCAAAATAGTGTAAGGAAGAGAGGGAGGAGGTTCCCTTTTATAAGAGAGGAGAGGGACACCATTATAAATATAAGAAATATTAGTTTATATTAAATCCCAATCCCACATAAAAACATTCAAAATGACTCATATAAAAAGATTTTATGAGTAATGGTTGTAATATAATCACCCAATAAAATTTATAAATGTTAGGAATATTATTTTAAACATTATCAACTTGATTTATCCTTATTTATAAATTTAATTTTATTTGTGGTAATAACATTATAAATTTTAAATTATTATAAATACTTATTTATTTGTTGTGAATTTTCCATAATTGGATACTATATAAAATCTTAGACCTTATAAATTTAACCTTATAATTTTTTAATATTTTTGTGATTTCAAAACAATTTTATAATATGTTATTTTTACAAAATAACAATAGTGTCAATTTTGAAACTATTCATTTATTTGAATTTAAATAAAAATATACAGAAGATATGTTCGAAATAAAGGGTTCAAAAGATTCATAACAACTCATATTTATCTATAAAATTAGTGGATCACATTAAATAGTTCATATAATATTTATTTTAATATTTTTAAAACCATTTATTTGATATTTCTCTTAATAGAATAATTTAAACATCACTATTATGTCACCTTTAATGATAATTATTTAATCCCTAAAAATTATAAATAAATTTATTTGGTGTAGATAATTTTATTATATTTATGGAGACTATTCATGTTCAAAGTTTCATGCAGTGTATCACTAAATTAAAATTAATATACTTATAAGATTTAATAGAGTGACATGTTGTCACTTTTTTGGTTTTAAAAATAATTATATTATTTCATGGTCAAAATTCCATGAAATTAATCTAGTCCAACCCTTAGGTGATATGGGTCATCATTAATTAATCCAATAGGATTTTGTCAAATGTTAGAGTAATTTTATAATATTAGTTTTACACATAATTTCCCAATTTACCTTTAACTAGGGTAAATAAAATTTACCGTAGTTACTATTCATAATGACAAAAAAAAGTAGCTTATTAAAATAATTTGGACCCACTGATTCCAAATATGAAATCCATTTTTCCAAATTCAATACACAAAAGTTGCATAAATTAAATTAATATTAATCCCGTTGTTGAAAAAAACGGGTTTTTGTTTAAAACATTGCAAAAGATTGAATTGATTTAACCTACGAATTCAAGTTAAAATCAATGCTAATGACATAAATTATATTAAATGGTAAAAATTTATTATATTTATACTTTAAACCATTCAATATTATTATTTAACCATATAAATTATTACGATGAAAAAAGTTTTTTTTAATTAAAATATAGCGTGTTTTTACTATTCATTAAAATATGAAAGATATCAGAAAAATATCAAAACTTTATCCAATGTAAATTATTATATCCTGATTTAAAAGAAGAAGTTTATTTTGTAAAATTTATCTTATAAACATGTAAAAACTAGATTTAATGTGGGAGTTCCATTAAAAGGTGGCAAAACTGCATTTTTTGAAAAATACTTATTTTACCCGAAAAAATTATTTTGTTCACATACCATGTTCTAGAAAATGTGTAAGATGAAATAATAATGTTATAAAATTCATAATTTAGTTACTACTATTCATAAAGGCTAGTTCATAATAATATTATAACCATATATCATTGTTTAGTGAAACATGATATTGCGTACAACACACATTATCGAGGAAAGTCGCGATTGTATGTAATTCAAGCCAAGTCAGGGTTGCTTGTAGTGAAATCTCCCATTGGTGTAGAGTAAAACATTGGACATCAACTAAAATAAAAGAATATTCTTCATAAAATCTCAGGGTGTTACATTCTACCCCCCTTAAAATGAATTTCTCCCTTGAAATTTGCCGGGGTTATAAATCATTTACTATCCATAGAAACCCACATCGTAAAAAGGAATACTAAAACATAATTTTAAAAAATAAAGTATGAAATGTAATGATTACCCAAAGTAACTCATCATTGGGTTTCCATATAACAGAACATAGGTGAAAATATGGATATGGAAGAAAAATCTAACCATCAAGTTCTGATGGAGAGTGGTAGAGAACATGGCTATGAAAAAGCCAAAAATCACAAAGCCATAGATTTTTGATGATCTATGCTACCATCTGATTCATCGGATATAAGAGCACTAGGAAAAAAAATTTGGTTTTCAATATCATTTCCCTAAAGTTGAAAATTTTTAATTAAAAGAAATACTTGATTGATTTTGGTACAATCTCACTGTTGTTCGTGCTTTGAACAATTTCCACTTCATCTCTTAAAGAAATGAAGTTGAATTTGTTATTCGTGAACTGTTAACAGATTATGTGATTGAATGATGGTTCATTCCATCTGTTTCAAACAAAAGGATAGAAAAAGTTATCAAATATAAATAAGTCCATCTATGGTTAGGTTAATCATATATGATTCCAAAAATGAACATATACTTCATATATCATACCGCTTAATAAAATAAAACTAGTTTCTACTAACTAGGGACTTCCTATAGGCCAGTGGTAGGCGATAAAGGCCAATCACACTTCGGTTGTGGGTTTGATTCCCACAGCCTTGTCTGATGCGATGGGCTATCGCCCGTCCTGTAGTTTGTCCTTTTTCTAAAACTACATTACTATACCATCCCATCAATAATATCGAAAAATTTATATCCTTAAACAATACTAACTTATGTCCAACATAATATTTTCCAATCTTTAGGCTTATCGAAAATACTTCGGTCCAAGCTTATAGTATAAAGAAAATGATTACTTGAAATGTCATATAAAAATCACGTGAAGGACATCATTTATCCCCCATATATCATAAGATATATCTTTTTGGTAAAATTAAAAACATGTGAATACATTAATCATGTATTCTCTTGAAGAATGAATACCCATTGAACCTTAGTGAAAACATGAATGCTGTCAAAAGTTAACTCTTTCCACATACCAAAATCCCCAAATTTCTATATACTCAAACCATTATATCACTTTTTCCTTATTTTAGTCATGAGATCATGATTACTATCATATTATTTTTTCCTTATCCCTTCATTATGCGCATTTCATCTGCTTTCCAAAAATATTTCAATCACTTTTTCATGGTTACCAGTACAATATAATTATTGAAAACCAATACATAGATATTCTAAAATTCCACAAAACCATAAATGAGATTCCATGATACTATTTTTAAATCTCATTACATAAACACTTAATCATTATACAACATCATTTTCATACTCAAAATCACAAATAGTGATCACCTGAGACATCCCTTTATCCTTTGCCTTAAGAGGTTTCTCACGTTGATCATCATTAACCCATGGATTAGGGCATTTATTATCATAATTCCCCATTTCCTTGCACTTGAAGCATTAGAGTGTCGGTGGAGAGTTCTCTGTAGTATCTTCTCTATTTACATCATTAGAAACCTTTTCCCAATACTTCGAAAATCAACTACTCGATGACCTTCGTTTCCACACTTAAAGAATTTTCTTGTACCTTTTAGGCAATCTACACCATGCTTCTTTCAACACATTGAGCATAAAGAATAATTCATCTTCTTTTCAACGTTGTTCTGAGATTTCTCCTTGAACTCCATCTTTCATTTCATTTCAAAACCATGAGATAGATATGTTACACCAACTTCCAGTTCTACCTTGATAGAAAAACGCACAATTTCTTTAAATCTACTGAAGTCTCTTATAGCTAATGACTTTCGAAGACTTGGTTTTAAGCCACTGAAAAATTGATAAACTTTAATTTCAGGTTGGATGATAAAGCCAGATGCATACCTTGAAAGTCTTGTAAAATTCGCTTCGTATATACCAACAGATTCGTCATCCTTCTGCTTAAGCTCAAGAAACTCATTTTACATCTTTGTTCGAATAATACAATGGAAGTACTTACTGAAAAACATGTTCTTGAACTCATCCCATTCCATGGACTCAATTTTATCTCTTTTCCTCGTATTCTTGATAAGATTCCACCATTGATCAGCATCACCTTCCAAACGATATACTGCTAAGATGAATTTATCATTCTCAGAACATTGTAGAACTGAAAATATCTTTTCAGTAGTACTGATCCATTGTTCATCCATTAAGGGATCAGAAGACCCGCTGAATGAAGGTGGACGCTGCCTCATGAAGGATTCAACAGAATGTTGTTCCTTTATATGCTCATTTGGACGTCCATAATGATGAATATCTTGTGTAAGTATAGAAATAAGATTGTGAACTCCATCACAAATGACATTGTTTTGGTCAGGAGGACAATCATTTCATTTTCCATTACATTGATCAACACGGTTCCTTCGGGTTCCAGCCATCATCTAAAACCCAAAAATAATAGTGTGAGAGAAAAATACCATGCTATGGAAAATAAAATAATAAAGGGGGTTATCTTCAATATCTAACATCTTAGGTTTAATTCTAAGATGGTTAGCACAATTCTAGGACTATAACCTATACATATACTTAACCTTAGGAACATACCTAGACACACCTTAGAAATATTTCTAGGGATTTCACTAAAGATTTTGTATCCTTGTTTCCAAAGGTTAACTCAACCTCTTCTCTGATACCAACTGTAGAGACCGAGAGCCTGACGTACATAGACAATACATTACTTTAGCGGAATACTTAATACATAACAAAAAACCAATGTCAAGGACCGTAATAGTTTAGTGTCTTTGGAAACTCGGAACGTAATATTCTAATCTTGGTGAAAGATCTTCAAAATCTACCATAAAGATATTCCACTTTTTTTCTTAAATAAAAACATCCTTTAAATCCTGGGGAAAATAAAACATATAAAGGGTGATCTAAAATGCTCAGTAAGGTTAATCATAGAGAACAAAAAAAAATCCATAAACATTTGAATGCAAAAACATGAACATAAAATCTAAACATAAGAATCTTGAGCAAAGACGTAAATCATGGATGTATATAAAGCATAGATCATAAAGGAACATTAATCATGATAAAATAGAATGGTAATAATACATGTAATTGTGGCAACCATTCAGCCCTTGTTATGATTTCCATAGTAGCCAAGGCATTGCTTCCAAGACTATATTAGTGGACAAAGTCCCTTACTGAACCGGGATTACTTGCCGTTCCAGCCCTGTATTATTGAACTAGATTTATTTTCATTCCAGCCTTGTCTATCTCTTGAGATATAAATCTTTACCCAATGAATTTGAGGGAGATATAGGTCCCACCCATCTCATAATGATATCATTCTTACTTGTGCCACAAAATAAACATACATCATTCATAATAACCCAATAAATAAAATGGGATTCATAAACATCATCCCATCATCACATAATCCATATAAAAGAAATTGATATCATTTCATAATAAGAAAAGTGAAACCATGTAAATCATAGAGACATGATACTTGATACATACACATATGAGATAATTTCATCTTAGATGAATAATGGTTTTGATAAAACACTTGAAATTAATTCTTGAGGAAAATATCCTTTCTTCTTTAAAATCATTCTTTTTCCATAAAATGTCATGAAATTTTAAAAGAAAAGGATTTTGTTGAAAATTGTCTTGAAATCTTTTGGAGGAATCTTCATGAAAATAATTCTTTATAAAACCGTAAAAATCCTTTCATGGCGTATAAGTTAAAAAAATATTCTTCCCATACTTTTGCCGAAAAAGTAAAAAAGTACCTCCTAAATGAAATATTCCTTACACACCATGTAGTAAAAGTCAAAAATGGGTAAATATTACTTCAAACATACATAAAAACACTTTTATAAAACATGGACTTTGATGATAATAATATCCTCAGTAAATACTTACGAATAAACAATCACGGATAAGAACGAGATTGGAAAGGTTATCCCTTAACTTAGGTCTGATATGCTTTGTATGGATCTGAACCTCCTGTATAATGATTTAAATAATGTCATTGACTTATTATATAATCATATTAATTGTTATGATATCATATATGTTTCACTTATGACTTTATATTATCCATTCTTTTGTAAATTCCATGTTAAAGCAGCGTTTTGGGTAAAATCATTTCATTTATCGTATGTGTTTCGACTTGTAATTCTTGATATTATTACTTATATCCTGATTTACATAATTACATAATTTAAAACATGATTTATATATACTATATATTCATAATATACATATATATAATAGATCGATAAATGGAAAGAAATACACCGTTCATGGAGACGGTAGGCCGTACGTACGCATGAACGTTGTTTTCTTTTCCCTTGTTGAATTTAATGGAATTAAGTATATGATAGATATATATATATACATAAATACATTAGCATTATTATGTAATATATTTCATGATTACTTATTATATATACATTATAATCATTTTTGAATTGTTAACATGGAAAATGAATCTCATCGCGTCGTGGAGACGGTAATCCGTACGTACGCATGAGCGATGATATCGTTACCCTATTTATTGAATCGTATTGGAGTGAATGATCTAATATCATAGAATAATTATGATGTTATAATAATCATATTTATTTATTCTTTACACCATTATACCCATCCAAGTAAGGTGGTGGGGGAAAAACAGATTACACCACGGCGTGGAGACGGTATTCCGTACGTACGCACGCACGGTGATTTCATTTTCCTTAGGATGGATCGAAGTTGAGATGGGGTTGTTTCATATTTATAATAACATATCAGTATATTATTGATACTAATTTTATTACAATATAATGAAACAACTAAATAAGAGGTTGTAGAAGAAGAAATAAATTTGAAAGAATCGGTAACAGATATTACCTCTTCTTTGATACGTCTCATTGAAACCTCCTCTTAGGTTACTAAAGGTGGTCTCTGAAGAACCGCAAGACCTATAGTATGTTTCTAGGGAAGTTTATAATGTAAATGGTCAGGGGTTGGCCGATATTCAAGGCTCAAAATGGTGTGATGAGGAGAGGGAGGAGGTGCTCTTTTATAAGGGAGGAGAGGGGCACCTTTGGAAATATATGAAATATTAGTTTATATTAAATCCCAACCCCACATAAGAACATCCAAAATGACTCATATCAGAATATTAGATGTGATAGGGTTGTAATATCTTCAAAAAATAAAATTTATACATGTTAGTAATTTATTTTAAACATTATCAACTTGATTTATCCTTATTTATCAATTTAATTTTATTTGTGGTAATAACATTATAATTTTTAAATTATTATAAATAATTACTTATGTTTTGTTAATTGCTCATAATTGGATACTTTATAAAATTTTAGACCATATAAATTTAAAATTATAATTTTAAAATATTTTTGTGATTTTTAAACAATCATATAATATGTTATTTTTATAAAATAACAATATTGTCAATTTTGACACTATTCATTTATTTGAATTTAAATAAAAAATATACAAGAGATATGTTCGAAGTAAAAGTTTTAATAGATTCATAACATGTCATATTTGTCTATAAAATTAGTCGAGCACATTAAATTGTTCGTATAATATTTATTTTAATATTTTTAAAACCATTTAATTGATATTTCTCTTAATAAAATAATTTCAACATCACTATTATGTCACCTTTAATGATAATTATTTAATACCTAATGATTATAAATAAATTCATATGATGTAGATAATTTTATTATATTTCTGGATACTATTCACGTTCGAAGTTTCATGAATTTTATCACTTAATTGAAATTAATATACTTATAATATTTAAGAGAGTGACATGTTGTCACTTTCTTTGGTTTTAATAATAATTATATTATTTCATTGTAAAAATTATATTAAATGAGTCTAGTCCAACCCTTTGGTTATATAGGTCTACTTTTATTCATCCAATAGTATTTTGTGAAGTGTTAGGGTAATTTTATAATCTTATTTTTACACTTAATTACCCGATTTACCTTTAACTAGGGTAAATAAAATTTACCGTAGTTACTATTCATAATGCCCAAAAATAAAAAGTAGATTATTAACATAATTTGGACCCACTGATTACAAATATGGAATCCATTTTTCAGAATTCAATACACAAAATTTTCAGAAATTAAATTAAAATTAATCCTGTTTTCGAAAGAAAACAGGTTTTAGTTTAAAACATTGCAAAAGATTGAATTGATTTAACCTATGAATTCAAGGTAAAATAAATTCTAATGACATAAATTATATTAAATGGTAAAAATATATTATATTTATACTTAAATAACATTAAATTTTATAATTTAACCATATAAATTATTACAATGAAAAAAAGTTGTTTTAAATTAAAATATAGCGTGTTTTTACTATTCATTAAAATATTAAAGTTATCAGAAAAATATCAAAACATTATCCAATGTAAATTTTTATATCCTGATTCAAAAGTAGAATTTTATTTTGTAAAATTTAACTTATAAATATTTCAAAACTAGATTTAATGTGGGTGCGCCATTAAAATGCGGCAAAACTGCATTTTTTAAAAAATACTTATTTTACCTAAAAAATTTATTTTGTTCACATACCATGTTCTAGAAAATGTGTATGATGAAATAATAATGTTATAAGATTCAAAATTTAGTTAATACTATTCATAACGTCTAGTTCATAATAATATTATAACAAAATATCATTTTTTAGTGAAACCTGATATTGCGTACCACACACGCTATCGAGGAAAGTCGTGATTGCGTGTAATGAAATCCAAGTCAGGGTTGCGTGTAGTGAAATCTCCCTTTGGTGTAGCGTACAACACAAGACATCAAATAAATTAAAAGAATATTCTTCATAAAATCACGGGGTGTTATAAGTATTGTGTTTAAATCTAAAAGTTGGAATAGATTATGTTTGACATTGGATACTATTGTTAAGGTTAATGCTTTTCTTAACATTATTTTTTTATAAAAAGGAAAAACCAATGGTTAGGCGACAACCCGTGACTTCCAGAAAGGCTGCAGGACTTAAACCTACAACCGAAAGGGCAACAACGGTATATCACCGACCACTAGACTATGTGACGTCATAGTTTGTATAATGTAGTTTTTTTAAATAGTCTGACAAATAAATTATAAATTTATTATTTTTGGAACCCTATAAGATTACGATAAAAAAAATATTTTTGAATTCTATAGTCTTTTGAAGTGAAAGATGAGTTTGGGGAAGGAATTATTTGAAATATTAAACTCTACTTGCCACATATATATATTTTTCCTCTTATTATATGAATTAATTATTTCATAAACTTTTGGTACGGGGTCTTATAACCAAAAATGTGTTATCCGAATACCTTATGCTTTGATGAACTGATGATATTTTAAATCATCATTGATTGATGGATTTGAGGACGTAAATTTTACACTTGTTTATGACTGATTACCTTAGTCACTCTCTATAAATATTTACGTTTTCCTCCAATTATGTGTCTCTAATTTCTACCAATGTTCTCTTAATCGAGATCATATTTTGGTGGTGACTTTTTCATTTCTATTTCCCTCTTATTATGACTAAATTTCAATAACCATATTTCAGATGTGGATTTTCTACAAAGGTATTTTTCTATTTTTAAACTTTTATTTTCAAGGAAAAATTTCAAATTCTAAGGAAGAAATTTATTGAATGAGGGTAGAATTTAAAACCCCATGATTTCATTGTACGTTTTCTTTTAAAACTAATTCAATAACATGCGCTACAAGAAACACTGATATCGGGCGCTCCACGACTTACCAAAATAGTCATTCAAAAAGAGAGTATGAATAGTATTAACTGAATATTAAATTTTATATACTCCATATAATTTTAGAATCAATATAATTTGTTTATTAGACATAATATATGAACAAAATCTTTTTTTCAGATAAAATAAGTATTTTTTCTAAAATGCAATTTTACCACCTTTTAAGAGAGAACCTTTTTTAAAACGAATATTTGACACTTTTATATATTCAATTTAATGAAATTAAATTATTCTATAGATGAAGGACATAAAAATTTAGTTTGGATAAATTTTGGTTACTTTTATGATAACTTTAATATTTGGATGAATGGTGAAAAAAACTAAATTTTAATTGTAAACTAATTTTTAAATCTAAATATTTTATAGTGTAAAATTATATATTTGAGTGGTTTTGAAGTATCATTAGATTATATTTTTATCATATAATATAATTTAGGTCATTGGATGCAATTTCACATTTAAACTAGACATTAAAAATTAACAATCTTTTGATAGTTATTATTTCTAAAAAACATTCATTTTTTTTGACAATGGGAATTAATTTTAAATTAATTTATGCCACTTTTTTGATTTGAATATAGAAAAATAGATTCAATATTTAAAATCTGGAGGTCCAAATTGTGTAAATAAGGAACTTTTAATTTTTAGACATTATGTTTATTTAGTTTATTAAATATTTTATTTAGCATGGTTAAAAGGAAAATATAGTAAATAAGGGTAAAAAATATTATAATAATAATATTAAATTACCTCAATATGTGTCCTATTCATATTGGTTGATTAATGTATAAAAATGGGCATCCTTGTGTCATTTTTTGGACCCCATGGAGACATCTGAGGGTGATAATGACACATTATATTAATTAATTTAAAGTAAAGACCAAAATGACACAAACTTATATCTTTTACTAAAAACTTTACAAGGGGTTATATAGGTTATTTTTTCTACTGTAAATATTAATTTAAAAGATAAAATGATTTCTACATAATGGTTTTTTTATATATAATTTTTAGACAAAAATTAATAAAAAAATTTATGTCACAATAATGATGAAATGTTTACCTCATTAATGAATGATATAAATAAATGAGTTTTTAGAAATTAAAACAATATCAAAATCCTATCCAATTCTTACTAGATTATTTTATTTCATACATGAGTAATCTTATCTTCTACTATAATGTGTTTTGGACCATTATAAACCGAAATTCATTATATAATAATGTATTGTTTTCTAAAATTCTAAAAGAGCCCTTCCCCTCCCTAATGAAAATCCATCACATCTAACCCATTACAAACACCACTCAAGACCATTAGAAAATCCATACTCTGCCCAATTAGTCTCCCTACATCACTCTTTTTCTCCTAGATGAATTAACTTAGGTATAAGGCACTTCAAGGAAGCGTATTGGTTCAAACCATAGAGAGTTTCCCGATTCAATGATAAGGTCTTCTCTTAAGTTATTTTTTTTATTTTACTTCTACAACCCCATAAAAATTATTTATTATATATTTTATAACAAAATACACATACATAATATACTTGATTTTTTGAATGAGATGATTTTAACTACACTTACACACATCTCCACTTAATTGGTATAGAATATAATGTTTCTCTGGAAGGCGAACTACTGCCTCACGAAACATTGATTGTTCAATATTCTACTACCACCTCATTTATTGGAAATTATAACGGAACTATATTTATATAAGAAATTTATGATATATATTTTATCTATAATCTTCTGAAATTCTCTTTTATAGAATACCTTTCTTTTTTCATGTTCTATATTTACGATAATTTCATTTGAGGAAGTGAATACTACTGCCCCTCAAAGTGATATGAATCGTTCATACCTTAAATGGAACGTATAAAGATGGTGTTAATGAAAATATGTAATGTATATAAAATATTATATTATATTTTAATAATAATATACCTATGCATCATTTGGTTTTATTTCCTTTTAAAATTAAACAAATGAAATGGTAGTAGCGTTCGTCCGTATGTATATATTACCGTCTCCACGGATGCAATGAGATTCATTCCTCATCCTAACCATTCAAGAATAATTTTATTTTGATTAATAAAAATAATGTTTAAGAACATAATATCATTCTTTATATGAATCAAATACATCTTGTCCATAACAAACATATCTTACCTAACAAAACATATCATGTAAAATGAATTTGTTAACACCCGAAACAATGATACTATTAAAATAGTACCAACAAAGAAATATTATAAGATCATATATGATATCATATTTACGTATTTTGTTTCTTGTATAATATAATAAAAATGATTTAACTTTTATACATAAGGTTAACAAACACTCAACCTAGGAAAAGTACAAGGTAATGGTTAAGTCCTCAATATCATTATTATTCGAGATTGTTGATATGTATGTATTCACTGGGACATATTTATCATCAATGTCAATGTTTCATAAAAATACATTCTAAAGAAATCTTTAAAGGTTTTATGGAAGAGAATATTTAACTATATCATCATTTTAAACATTTTAACGATCCATGTTTCTTAATATATTTCATTCATGTCCATGTTTTGAAATTTATTTTAAAGATTTATTCATATGGACATAATTATTTTAAAATGTTAATTATTTTTGAAATTTTCAATCTGGTATCAGACAATTTGATTCAAAATTATATTTTAAATATAATCCTTTATAAATTATGAGACTTTTAAATGCTTTTGCGAAAAAAAAACGACATTTTTCTCAATGGGTTTTACTAATTATTTTCAACTATGTCATCTTCATTTTTGAATATTATTCTTGATTGAGGTCGATTTATTATGAATACAATATACAATATTGTATTGAATGTGTTATGATATGTTTGAATATGACTGTACTATTTTTATACCATTCATGATTTTTGGATAAAGTATTGGCATTTCGTATCACAGTTTTAATATTAATGTTTATGTTATGTTCTACATTTTCATATAATGAATGAATTGAACTTAGTAAGTGATGGGTGAAACCCATTATAGCTTATCGATGTATCGGTAGGTATCATGAAAGAAACTACTGTCTTGGCACTAGGACTTTCATAAAATGTATTTGGAGTATTGGAATGTGGCCTTGACTATGTGGTTATGATGTCTGACATTATGCATTTCATCAATATGAAATTAGCTACTAATATTACATGTGATTATTTGACTAGTAAAATATCCATTTGAATACATAAATGGAATTATTTGATTTATCTTTGCCGTATTATGCTTAATATTAATTTGAGAAGGATTTTTTTTGTTTTTTACATTTGTTTAATTGTTTATGCTTATTTATGATAGTTTCCACTAATTTTTATCCTTACTGAGTATCTAATCTCACCGCTTTCTAATGTTTTATTTTTCCCAGGTATCCAAGAAGTGTATTCTATTTGATAAGCAGGTTTAATCTAGGGGAATAATTGCCTTCACCAAAGATTGTTTAGGGTGCGTTTTATGTTTGAATTTGTCAGGTAACATTCATGTATGTAATCTATTTTCGAAGACAGCTAATACAATTGGTCCTTCGGGACTTGATTCTTTCTAATGATGAAAATGAATTAAAATAACACAACGAATCTGGGTAACAAGGGTCGGGTTGTTTCATTAAACATTATAGGTAATATAAATTATTATAAATAAAAAAAATATTAATCTATTTTAACATATTCGAACAATATATTTGGATAAATTTAATTTAATACAAAACCCTCAGATGTGATGAAAATTCCATTTTCATGAAATTTATTTTTCATGAACAAGATGAATTTTTATTAAATATATAACTAGTAAATAATATTGTCTCAACTAAAATTATTATAAACTATTATATAATATGTAAATTTATTTTAAATAATTCAACATTATTGGTTTTTAATTATTTAAAATTGATAAAAATTATTAAATTTATAACAGCTCAAATGAAAGTTTATTTTATAATAAATTAAATTAACGTATAAGAAAATCTTATATAAGTATGATTAAAATGTAATTTAATGGATTTAATATAACTATTGAATAAATTATTTAAACATAAATAATATTAAATACACTTTGAGAATTATTAACATAGTTAATTTTTGGAAAATAAATTACATTTTTATGAATATATATATTTCCCATTATCATGATGAACCCAATATTTTTTGAATTGAAAAAAATTAAAAACGTAAAATTTGTTTGATGATTTCTGAAATTAATTTCAATTTTTCAAATACACTTTTAAAATTTCATCAATATTAATATAATATTTTCTCAAAAAAATCACTAGAAATAATTTATAAGAACACATTTTTAAAAAAAATAAATTTACATTACATCGTTTTCTAGAAGGCCTGATATTTTTATTTATTATTAGATTATCATTCATTTTAATTAAATTTACAAGGAAAAATTTACCTCACCTAGAGCCCCAAAGATGTAGTGGCCATATTACATCACATGAAGGACCCTTAAACCATAGATTACCCAAGAACATGACACTCCCCATCATTTTCCCCATTGGTGGTCTACTCCAAAACTTTTAATGGCTGTCAAGCTTGAATTTACCCACGAAAAGTTAAATGGTTCATGGTACCAATGATTTGTTTCCTACCCTCTCAATCTATCATGACATGTCCCCCAGGGCTCATGTCGTGACTACCCCAATCCCACCGACCATAACTAAGGGATAGAGACTAACACCGAAAAGTAATATCCCAAAAGGGAAGGCATTTACATAAAACCCCTAAACACAAAAAAAAGTTAAAACAATGTAGAGTAACCAAAAAGTAAATCATAATTTTCAATGAGACAAATACTGAGTGTACAATACAACTAGAAAGTACAAGGTGCTAGATACTAGCTCAAAACCATGATGTAATGTATAGCTGTGATGTTTCATCTGCTCGATCCATACCTAAAGGGTATATGGAGGGTAGATATCAGTAGTCGCAGAAGTACATCTCATTTATCCTGTCTCATTGGGAACCACTTGGTCCTGGAACACTAAGGTCTATGTCGAAGCATCAATCACAAACATGATTCAAGACACATGTAGGCGAGGCCTATGTAGGGGTGAGAAACAAAATACTCATTAGGGACCCCCACTAACAAAGGATAGACCACAAAGTAAAATCAACAAAGAAAAGACAACTCACACTTAAAGAATACATAGAAATATCAAAAAACAATACCAAACAGAAAAGGAAACATACATAGTAGGACCACCGAAATTATCACATAGCAAGACCATATAACCAGATAGCTCAAAACATGAATAACTAAAGGCATAGAATACAATATTACCAATCATTGAGATGAGTCTGATTGTACTGCTAAAGTACTCATTTCTGATGACTCACTAATGTTCATTCAGATATTGAACCACTGAAATCTACTCTGCTACTAGACCACAGAGGTCTTCTATACTTCTTGGATAATGAGGTATTCTCTACTGTTAGACCCATGAGGTATGGTCGACTACTGGACCGTTGAGGTCCGCTGCGCTCCAAGAAAACTAAGGTCAACTCGGATACTCGACCACTATGGTCTGCTCGTTTGATAGACCATATATGTCTGCTCGGCAGCTGGACCATTGTGGTCGTCTCTTCTGTTGGACCACAAAGGATCTCTCATATGGTAGACCATTGAGGTCTGCATGGCTACTAGACCACTGAAGTCTGCACTTCTGCTGGACAATCGAGGCCCTCTAAGATTCTGGACCACTATTGTTTTCTTATCTGTTCAACCACTGAGCTCTGCTCATCTGTTCGACCATAGATGTCCACTTGTCTACTGGACCACTGAGGTCTTCTCATCATATCCTTTGTGTCACCACCATACATAATATTCCCACTCTACAGTGATCTCGATTTCTGAAGAAGATACTCCTCAAGCCATCAGTCATGTTGATACTACCACTAAAACTCACATAGAGTATTATCAAAGCATTGTATCGTCGCAAGGGTCCCAACATCATAGGAGCCCATAAATCTGATTCCTAATGTGATATATATTGGAATTTTAGTAACTATTGGATGATTACATCCAGCCCCGGTCCGACTTAGTCGGACCGACCCTACCAACCCGGATAGGGGCCCCTAATGACCCGACCAATTTCATCTAACTCAACATGGTCCGGCATGACTGAGTGGCAAGGCCCATTGGGCCTTGCTGGTCCTGGCCTAGTTCAGCTGTGGGTCCAGCATGCTGGGTCTCCTAGGGACCTTGTTATCCTTTGGACCATCCTGAATTGGTGGTCCAACCTTCATCTATCTTGGGCTGCCCAGTGGCCCAGTTCAAGAAAATTGGCCAGTCTCACATCGGTGGGCCAATTCAGTCCATCCCGGACGCCCGTACCACCATGTTCATTAGAAATGTAGTCATTCATTGGCATCTTCTCCCTTCCCCACGTAGTATAACATGTTCATTTCCTAACTCAGCCCTACGGGCTATCCTGTTGACACCACATCCCACTGGTGGTGCACCCTTCACAATCGTGGCTCGGTCGCACCATGTATTATGTCGCATGGTGCCTCCGACACAACTGGGTACCCGCGTCCGCCTACCACCATGTTGGTGGCCTAGTTTCCACCTCCTTGTTTCGCTATTTCGGCCTTGTGCCGAAGACTTTTGAATCTTCCATTTACTATACTGTGACCCACATGGCTGTGAACCCTCCTACCCGATGCCTACATATCTCGTGACCTCATGTCGTTGGCTGATGCACTAATGTTCCGTTGTGGTCCAGTTTTGACTGCATATACCATCATCATCAAATTAATTGTGATAGGAATAATGGGAAGAAATAAAGAAGATGAGAGTGGAAGGAGTCACATATAAGAAAACTCATATAATGATCTTGTTTTTTGTTCATATAGATCCAAATATGTCATTTTTAGCAGGATCAAGAAAACCCCAAAATGACGGAGTTATCAGCTTGTGAGATATCCACTTCATTTATCCGGCATCATCAACCCTCACATATGAACGATCTATACATGGGTTCACTTGTTCGTTTCTGAACTATCTTTTTCTGTTCAAAAGAATGAATGGGGAATGTAAATTCACGTAGAAAAGAATCAAACTCCTAGGAAGAAAAAGGATAATTTGGTGTTAGGGTTCAGTCATCATAGTAAATTCATCAATAGAAATCATTATCTGTCATCTCTTCAAAATTAAACATTTATATTTTATCATTGGTGATTCAACATTTGTTTCTCACTAACATAATTCCTCCAGTGATTCGGAGTGATTTTCAGGATCCATATTTGATCTCTAATACATATTATCACATTTAATGGAGAAATGTGTTGCAGTGTTTATGTTACACAGAGTCGCTGCGTCATTATCTTGTTTTATTTACAGAATGATGCAGGTGCCTTATCACTGTGTTGTAGCAGAACATTTTTGAATAAAATAAACATTTTTTTTTGCCAAAATCCCTCAAGGAATCCTCTCGGTTTGTTTTCTGTATGATTTTGTTTGTTGACAAAGCCATTTGACCACAAATGATAATTTTTGGTGTTTTTTAAAGATATTTTTTTAAGGTGGAGCAGTTTTATAGTGTTTTCCCAATTTTGGGGGCTCAAAATTTGGAATTTGTGTGAATAATGGAGAAAGAAATCAAAAGAGGAAGAGGAATGAGGAGCTAGGTACATGGATCTTGTAACTTGTCTTGCAAGGGTATGTGGCTATGAACTAGGTAAAGGGAACGGTATGGGGATGCGGTTCACAGAACCAAAAACAGTTTTCGGGTGAGTGGTAGTGTGGTATGGGGATGGACTGGTGTCGGCGGAGGAAGTCCACTGTGTTGGAGAAAAGGCGGTACCTGGAGCGCATATGAAAATGGTACACGGATGACTTGCAGTTGGCAGATGGCTTGCGGTTCGTTGTGGCTGGAAAATCCGTATGCGGTGGTGGCTGAATTGTTGATTCCATAACTCTTGATTTAGCGGATTTTGTATATATCTTTTCTTATATATGAATCGCTAATCCTATCGATTACTATGGATACAGAAGACCATTATAATGCATATTTTTCTCTAGGAATTCAGAAAAGAATAAAGGTAGTTCACAAAGGGAGGACCGCGAAGGCTGAAGTGTTTTGTGCTGAAGGAATTCCTCTGAAGGTGTTTACGGGTTTTCATAAACCGCAAAGGAAGTATGGTACATGGGGGAGGATGTCGTGTACACGAAAGTAGTTATCCTGGTACACAGAGGAGTAATCTCTAGTATACGAGAGAGATAGTTCCATGAGTAGTACGCGGAGGGGGGAATCTATCATTCGGAAGCAAAGCCAGTCCGCGAACTTTGAACAGTTCACAGAAAATAGGGGTATCATAGAGGAGTTTCAAAAATTCAGTATGTGGTAGCTGTATGCCATAGTGAAGTTGGAGGTCGTCTACGGATGGAGGAGGTTCGAAAAAGAGTCAGTCCATGGACAAAGGTGGTTCGTGGAAGAAGTAGTAGTACATGGACAAGTCGGTTCGCAAACCAAACCCGGTTCTCAGTATGCAGGAGAGACAAAGTGGTTCGTGATTTTCACATGAATATTTTGAAAGCTTCAATTCAGTTTTCCAATGTATTTTATGGTACCTAATAGTACTCGAGATGGTGGTATTCATATATGTGTGAAATGTTATCTTCAATAGAGAATCTATCTATAGTTGAGGATGCATGAATTTATGAAAATGAAGGGACCTATATTTCCATAAACTATGTTTGACATACATGTCAGTGAACTATGTGTAGATTCCATTCCAAAATCAGTGAGTGATAGCAGTGGAAGATGGTGACCCTTTCCACCTGCAGTAAGCCATGGAAAGAGGCATTTGGAGTGACGTTGGGGAATGTAGTGAGCATAACCTAAGCCCTATAATGGCAGTGAGCCAGGGTATAAAAAATCTAGCCTGAACATTGTAATCATTGTTGGCACTGATACGTAGTGAATTTATAACATTTGCGCATTAATGTTGTATGCTATGTGGACATATCCCAGTGATTGCGAACCAAGTAAAAAACATTGCATCCATGTCCATTATCTACTTCTTTACTTTCATTTCATCATCATCAGATATAATTCTAAAGGACATTAACATTTTCATGCATAAAAATTGACCCTTGTAATAAAGAGGTCAAGATAACTTAGGGAACAAATAATTTTATGAAGAATGTTTATACCCAGATTCACCCCCCCTCTTATGGTATTTAGGCCCCTTTTGGACTGAACAATTTGTATCAACGTGAAGGATTCATTAATCAGGATTTGTGTGCACGAAAAAGGTTCAGTCAATTTCTGATGTTAAAGATTCATTCAACACTTATATTGGTGAGCCTTCACAAAGAGAAGTACTACAAACAAGAAGTAGAAGTCAGGTGGTATCCCTCAGTGTGGAAGTGTCTACAAAAAATGTTTGATTGAGTTTATAGAATCCAATAGTTTACTGAATAAAGGTTTGGATGGTTCAAATATAAAATATATATACTCACTCAATGATGTTGTAGGAATGAGTGATGAACTTGAAACACCAAGTGATGATGAAACTAATGATGATGAAGAAATCTAAGGAATCCCATAAGAGAATGATCACCAGGAGACCAACGAATATGATAAAAAATTTGGTGATGAAATTAAATCTAATGATATCTGAATCCACGAACCGTAGATTGAGATCAACACGCTTAGAGGCTTAAATCAATGACTCATTATAGTGAGTAGTAACCTAATAGAGAAGAATGATTCTCATGGTGAAGAGATGTAAATTGTTTCTTCAATTATAAATAAACTCAAAGCTATTGATAAGGGAATGAATATGAACTCAGAAGAATTTGAGAAAATAAAAGTTAGAAATAATGATCATGGTACATAGCTATTTGAACTAGATAAGATGAATCAAAGTCAACCACAACAGAATATGTCCTTCTCTAATTATTTTTCTTAAAAAAAATTTAAAATGAAAGGGCAGAGTGATACGGTAGAAAAGATCACATGAGAACTGGGAGATTACACGAGTAGTAGAATGAATCACAGAAAAGAGCTCAATGGTCAACTTAAATCAATGGATAAGAAGATTAAGCCACTTAAGGAAGTGATATAATTATTCAATAATGAAATGGAGAAATCAAATGAAAAAGGAAATCATATGTTAAAGGATGCACTATAATTATTATTTGATTTTCCCTCGGTATGTGATGATGAAATGAAATCTAAATATGATACTTCAGAGGAGAAGCATGAAAAGATAATCTAATCTAAAGAAGCCATCATTTTAGGGAAAATCTTGAATTAGATATGATGATCCCACTCTTATAAAACATTGGAAGAAGGTAGTTAAAATCTCTAGAGATAAGAAAAAACTTGATGGTGTTGAGGATAAACATAGAAATACTTTTACATGCATTAATGACAACATGTTCTAGTTGTTTGGGATTCAAGGTCATACAAAAAGATTTTTTCCTAAGGCTCAGGAATACATTTCATGCTATGATGATATTTTTTTACTAAATATATGAATAAGAATAAGTTTCACGATAAATCAGAAAGAGAAGTGTGTCAGAAGAATGCATTCATCAAATGATATTACTGTGGAAGAATGGGACACACCCTTTGTATATGTCAGGAAGCTCAGGGGATCAATGTCAGAATAAGTACTCAAGTGGGAATCAAAATCTCGACTGAGAAATAATGAAATGATTTGTGCATTTGGTGGA
Source organism: Viscum album (assembly GCA_963277665.1). Classification (NCBI taxonomy): domain Eukaryota; kingdom Viridiplantae; phylum Streptophyta; class Magnoliopsida; order Santalales; family Viscaceae; genus Viscum; species Viscum album. Next base: position 1,525,949,974 of record OY728164.1, on the reverse strand, counting down.
AAATGTTTTATATGTTTTGATTATGGGAATTTAGCAAGACATTGTAGCATGAAGAAAGTAGAAAATGAAAAGAAACTTGAAAGGAGATTCTCAACTATGGTGGTTTGTAATGGGAAATCCTACACTAGAAAAAAATGTGATAAATTGAAAAATAGGGTTACATCCTCAGGGGAATCATGATGAGATAAACAAAAGTTGTATTGATCACCTTCTCTATCACACTCACAATAGCTCTCCTAGAGAGAATGTGAACAAAACTGGAAGATTAATGGGAGATATACTCCATCGGTGAGTAAGATGAATGCACATTCAATAGATGACTCACCACCAACGCAAAATATTGTGGTGGATTAGGTGTCTGATAAAAGAAACATTAAAAATAAATGTATTGAAAAATTAGATTTTCATGTACAATGACAAGATGTGGACGAAAGGGGAAGTTCTCTAAAATAGAGGAAGGAGCAAAAGAAGATTACAAGAATATATATTCTTATCCAGGGAAGGAATCAAGGGGAATGGATTTTTTTGTGGAACATAAACGAAGGAAATGTGTACCAATGGGATTATGCCCCAAATTGTGAGAAAGGCCAAGCATACATAATCTACCATAAAAAAAAGACTCATCATGGGTATAATGGATGCCAAGTCATATGGCCAGAGCATCAAGGGCAATTGAAGTTGGCTAAGAAGATTGATGAAGCATGGAAGGAGTGTGATGCTTCTCAAGAAAGAATCAAAGGGTTGATCCATCAGGATAAAGTACATTCTCCACGTTGAGGATTCTAGAAGTTCCCCTATCCATATCTATATAAATGCGATTAAATAATGTTAATGTGTTTCAGGTTCAAAGGGTGATACGATCCATGGGGATGTGGTATCCAAAAATGAAAAGCAAAGATGTGATGTGATATCTAATGTAAAATGATTCAAATTATTTACCAAAGATGGAGATGGAGAAGACGAATGTTAGTGGTTCTAAACAATAAAACATATAACTGAAAGTGCTGGACATCATAGGGGGGGATTTATACTTCCTAATCAGATTCAACAAAACGTTTCAATTATCCAAATCAATATAAAAAATGTGTTCTATGGAAATAGTATTTGATATGATTAAGATTCTATGTTTAAACTAAAGATATGTTAAAGATATACATGTATTATCCAGGGGTTATGAGTTGCATTGAATATATTTCCATTGGTTTCTCACCCCAGTTCCGGTATTAGTCGTCCGCCGAGAGAAGAAAGATTTTCGTGAAGTAGCAACAACCAATAACTCCATGATTATGTATATTGTTCTAAAAATTTGGTATCAGCTTACTATTTTAAGGATACCAAGGAGATATGAAGGAATATCAAAAACGATTCAAAAAGATTTTTATCGAATGTGATGATGTTGTATGTGAATTAGGAGGAGCAGATGTGAAAATGTTGATTCAAAAGAAGACTCAGCTGAAGAGGACATATCAGTGTCTTAACAGATACCAGCAAAAAGAGATGAAATTGATAAGCAGGACATAATTTGTGATCCGATAACACTAGTGTAGACAAGAATGATGAAGTCTCTACAAAATGGAATTAGTCATAGGATGATGGTGTCATTTTATATTTATGCCATAATCATTGGTGGATCAGATTAAGCACAATGTAGACATTTTCTAAATTCATATAAAGCGATTTTGAAGTGTCTATGATTGGAAAGATAACATTTTTCCTTGGTTAACAGGTGAACCAAGGAAAGAATGTCACTTTCATATCTCAATATAAATATACCAAAAAGGTTTTGAAAAAATATGGAATGGATAATTCCAAAGAGATGATGACCCCAATAGCTTCTTAATTGCAACTGTCATGGGATGATGAAACAAGTTATCAAAGAAAACTTAATGAGAAACAAATGATTGTAATAAAAAAAGAATTCTTTAGTATATCAAGGGAATGGAGGATATTCACTTACTGTATAATGAAAATCTCATCAAATGTTATTGGGATATACAGATGCACACTGTGCTGGTTTATCATATAATAGGAAATCAACATCAGGAGGTGACTATTATCTTGGAAGGTCTTTTATTCCATGGTTAAGAAAGAAACAAGGCTTCATTTCATTAAGAACTGCAAAATATGAGTACATCATAGCTACTCAAGCTTGCAGACAAATATTTTGGATGAAGCAACATCATAAAGATATTTTAATTGAAGTGAAATCTCTGATCCGAATTCATTGTGATAATTCATGTTCTATAAATCTGATAAAAATCCAGTCTGCCAATCAATGACAAAGCACATTGAAATCAAATATCATTTTATGAAGGAGAAGGTGGAGAAAGGGATTTTGATGTTAGTGTATGTTCGTATAGAGAAAAAAGGTTGTAGACATTCTAACAAAGGCCTTACCCAAAGAAGCATTTGAAAGGCATCAACTAGCTTTGGGAGTCCAGTCAACTTCCCACACATGAAAAAGTGTGGGTGTAGGTCCTCCTTTCCCTGGGGTATGTCTTGTCTTTCCCAAATATGCAGATAAGTGTTCTTTACCCTATTGTAGAAAACCAGGATGTTCGCTTCAGGTTCATTGTCACCTAGGTAGAATGTGTGACTATTTTTGGGGGAAGAAAGGACATGGGGAAGCTCTTAACTGATGCAGTGAGATTGTGAGATATGAAGTTGAGTGGAAGCTATTTGGAAGAGCAATGTTTGAATGAACTATTAGATAGGGGGAGCATTAAATTTGATGAATCTAGAAGTGATCAATAAAAGTGTAGATATCATGATAGCTGAGGATCATGATAAAAGCATAAGAGTGATGTTGGAATGGTGTGAGAAGGTTTCTAGCAATCAAAAATTGTTATTGGTTTAAGAAAATGGTATCACGTGGGTGTCAAAAGCTTGTATTTTAAATGAAGTGACTCATTTATAATCTTTTATTTTACAGTTGTTTCTCACGGTGATCATTGCTCATGTGGTCTTAGAGTATGTTTTTTGTGAATCCTTGATTTCTCTCAGAATTACAAGAGGCTGATGGTTGTAGTGGTTGGAAGAAGCATTAATGAGATATCAATGTGCATAGAATTTTTGTGAGAATAGTTGTCAAGAAACCCAAAGGGGGAGATAGTTGGGTAAAAATACCTCAAGGCTTCCTATCGGTATGTTTTGGGTATGAATGTGTTTTTTTCAAATCTTGTTGACCACAAATGTGAATTGTTTTTGTTTTCCAAATATATGTTTTTAAGTTGGAATAGTTTCCTAGTATTTTCCAAATTTTGGGTCCTCAAAATCAGGAATTTTTTGTGAATAATGGCGAACAAAATCCGAAAAGGAAGAGGAATGAGGAGCTTGGGACATGGAACATATACCATAATGGAAAAGGGTATACAGCTATGTACTATGCAGTAGGAACGATATATGGATTCATTTCGTGAAACCAAAAAATATTTCACGGCTGAGCGGTAGTGCAGTACGTAGATGGACTGATGTTAGCAGAGGATGCTAACCATGTTGGAGAAAAGGCAGTACACAAAGTGCATAGGAAACCAGTTCATGGATGGCTTGCAGTTTGAGGATGTCTTGGAGTTCATGGTGGATAGAGAATCGGTAAGCGATGGAGGTAGAATTGAAGATATGGTAAATATCGGTTTATCCGATTTAGTGGATATCTTTTCCTATTTAAGAATATTTAATCCTCCCAATTACTATGGAGATGGAACATCATTAGAAATCATATTTTTCTATAGGAATTTGGTGAAGCCCAAAGGTAGTTCGTGAAGGGAGGATCATGAATGTTGAATTGTTCTACACAAAAAGAATTCTGTCGAAGGTGTTTCTAGGGTATTGTAACCCACAATGGATGTCTGATGCGTAGAGGATAAGTCTGGTACGTGGAAGGAGTTGTCTCGGTATGCAGTGGAGGAATCTTTAGTACACGAGAGGGAGAGATCCATGAGTAGTACATAGAGGGGGGACTCTGGTATGGGGAAGCGAAGGCATTCCACAAACAATTAATAGTTCATAGATAAGAAGGGATTTACAGAGGAGGTTCCCAAAGTTGTTACGTTGTAGCAGTATTCAATAGTGAAGGCAGAGGAAGTCTGAGGATAGAGCAGGTTCATAGAAGAGGCAGTCTGCAAACTGAGGTGGTTCACGGAAGAGGGAATTGTACCCAGAGAAGGTGGTTCACATACCAAAACCAATACTCATTGCGTGGGAGAGACCAAGTGGATTTCGATTTTCACAAAAAGATTGTGAAAGATTCAATTCAGTGTGAAAATTGATTATTCGGTACCTAAAAGTACTCAGTAAGGTGGAATTAATATTCGGGTGAAAACCGAACTTCAACAAAGCATCTACATATAATTGAGGATGCATGAGTTCATGAAAATGAAAAGGCCTACATGTCCATAAACTTTGTTTGACCTACAAACTTATAAAATGTGAGTGTATTTATTTCCAAGAGCACTGAACAAAGGAAGTGGAATACGGTGAACCTTTCCACCAGCAGTGAGCCAAAAAATGTTTCATAAAAAGTGACCCTTTGGAATGTGGTGAGCAGACACTAAACCTTATAAAGGAACTAAAACTAGGTATAGAAGTTCTATCCCATACATTGTGATAATTATTGGCAGTGAGCCTTAATGAATTTGGTACATTGGAACATTTTTTTTTATGCTCCTTGATGTAGAGAAGTGAGGGTGAGCCAAGTAAAAATCATTATGTCCTTTTTTATTCTTTAATTATCTACTTTCATTGCATCATCATCAGAAAAAATTGGAAAGGTCATTAACATTAGAGAGAATAACAAGTGACCCTTGTAATAAAAAGGTCAACATCTCTTGGGGAAAAAATAATTTTGAGAAGAATATTCATACCCTTATTCACCCCCCTGAGGGTATCTAGGCCCCTTTTGTACCTACCTCATTTTAATTTTCTTTTCATTTTCCTTAAAAATCCCAAATAATAACTTTTTCCCTCTACCCGCGCAGGACATGGTTTAGCCCCTCAGAAACAGATCATCTTATTTGAAATTGAACGATGGGCTTAGATTTTTTTATCTAACTTACCATCTGTGAGTTATAAGGATTTGAAAATAGAATTATTTTTAATCAAATTATTTTATGTACTGTAACATCCCAAAAACCAACATTCATAGCTAACCTACAATGGACAATGTTAGGCTTCGACAAATGGTAGAAAACCCTTAGGAGCTCAATGGTACATTTGGATTTCTAACCTATGTTACCGTTTATTAGATATAAGGTGCTCAAGATGAATCATTATTAATTGATTATATGTGGTGTGATGACTCTAAAATAGAAAGATAATGGGAAGAAACTCAAGGATGAATGAATCCAGTGTTTTCATGTATGTTGTAGAAAAGGAGAATTTAGGGTCCAGGTGTATGGATATGTTGGTCGCCACACCATCACTGGACTCCCAATATAGAAAGCCAAACCCAAAACACATAACACCGTTTCCCCATCAATATTTTAGATACTCTTAGTTCATATGTAATAATAGACCTCCTTTGATACAACATTTTCACAACCCATCCCTTATGGCCCGTTCTGTGACTACCCCATGCCCGCCTTCCAAATTCCATGGGGTGATGACTAGCACCGTGAAAAATATTTGAAAAAGGGAAGGCATTGTCTTCAATCCTATACACATGCATGAAGCTCAAACTGTGGAATGTAAACAAAAATTAAACCCCAAATTTTACTGATAAAACTACTAAGAGTTCAATACAACTAAATAGTAAAAGGGGTTTAGGATAAAATCCCAAAACCATGATAGAATTTACAGCTTCCATGGTCTATCTACTCAATCCCTACCTAAAGGGTAGGTGGGTGGAGATGTTGGTAGCCTTATAAGTATGTCTTGTCTGTCCTGTCTCACTAGGAACCACTTGGTACGGGACCACCAAGGTCTCTATTGAAGCATTAATTAGTTGTACAAGACATAACACGTGCTGGAAAGGCCCATATATGGGTGAGTAACACCATACTCAATAGGGATCCAAAAACCCAATGGAAATACTAAAAAGTAAACTCCACAAAGAAAATAAATCTCACATAGAAATAACACAATGAATGATCACACAGATAGACCACACTGTAAAGACATATCACACAATAAGACCACACAATAATACCACACATAAAAACCACACAACAAGATTGTTTATAATAAGTATAACTCAAGGTATAAAATGTATGTTTATTAGTCATAAAGTATAATCATATTGTAATATTGATGGAATCATCCCTCATGAGTCACCAATGATCATTCTACATATGGACTACTGAGGACTGCACCTCTACTGGATGATTGAGGTATGCTAGGTTGCTGGACCACTGGGGTTTTCTTGGCTGCTAGACCAATGAGTTTTTCCATGCTCCTGGCCCACTATGGTTTTCTTGGATAATGTACCACTGAGGTCGGGTCACCTGTTGGACCACTAAGGTCTACTCGGCTGCTGGACCACTTTGGAACACCCATTTACTGGACCAATCATGTCCCCTTATCTATTGGACCACTACAGTTTGCTCGTCTATCGCACCTTTGATGTTCGCCTATTTTTCGGACAACTGAGGTCTACTCATCTGTTGGACCACTGAGGTCTTCTTAATTGCTAGACCGCTAAGATACACTCATCTGATGGACCATTGAGGTAATCTCATTATCTATAACACTAAGGTCCTCTAATCATATCCCTTGTGTCACATATAATCATATGATTCCCGCTCTCTCGTACACTTGATTCCAGAAAAATGTACACCTGAATCCATCAGTTTTATTTTGTATGAAATGAATACTATCATAGAGTATACTCAAAGGACTTACTCATCACAAGAGTCACAATGCCACAGGTGATGCATCAATCAAATACCTAGTTTTGAAGATATTGGTGTTTTAGTAATTATTCATCCATTGTGTCCGAGCCTAGTTTGACCAACCCATCCCTGGAGTCACACATGTCTTGACCCATTTCGTGCCACTCCACCAGACCCAGTTGGTTATGGGCCATCCCAGTCTAGCCTGGAATAGTGGAGATACCCATTGGGCCATGTTGAATCTGGCTTGGTTCGTCTGTGGGTCCATCCCACTAGATTTCCCAGTGACCCGGTTCTCATATTATCTGTCCTGCATTGGCAGGCCAATCTTTTTCCAGCCCCATCGGCCAAACGGCCGGATTCTTGTCATCCAGCCTAGCCTAAATCAGCATGTCAGTTCAGTCATGGCTGGACACCCATGGTGTCTAGTTCATTATACACACCATAGGTCATTTCTACCTGCTCTATTATGCATGTTTTCCAGTGTGAGTGTGTGCCCAAATCACCCTCTTGGTCAACCTGCAGGTTGACCAAATGACATAGCCACCCGCTGGTGCCCCCCTACACTGCTCCAACCTGATAGCATTGTGGCTTGTGCCGTGTGGCACCTCCGATGTAGCCATGTGGCCACATCTACCTAACTCAATGCAGGCGACCCTTGCGGGTACCACACCGTGCTCCCAACGTGTCGCCTGCCATTGTGGCCTGGGTGCCATGAACTCTTGTTTCTTCACTAGCCTTGTGCTTCCCCCACAGTTGGGTGCCACAGCCTTGTGCCAACCCCCTTTACAATATTGTGGCCCTTCCCGCACGATGCTACCATATCCCATATCCTCTTGATGTGGGAAGATGCGATGATGCACCATTATGGTCATCTCTCAACTGTGTATATCATCACCACCAAACTCACTATGCCATGAAGAATGGGAAGATCATAAGAAGAGGATAGGGGAAGGGGTCACAAATAAGAACATTGAAAGAATAATTTTGGTCTTTGTTCATATAGAATCAAATACATTCTTGTTAGCTGGATCACGAAGAATAAATAATGGTAATGTAATCACTAAGATATATATCCCATTTCATTATCCCGTATAATTAACCCTCCCATAAGAACGATCGATCTGCGGGAGTAACTTCTATGTGAGTTAACCCACAATCTTCAATTAAAATAACGAATATAGAAACTAAATTCACACAAAAAAGAATCAAATCCCTACCTAAAAAATAATCGGTCGGCGTCAAGGTTTGATCATCATTGCTGATCCGTTAAGAGAGACCATGATCCATCGCCTCATCGACCATTGACCTATGATCCTTCGTCACTAGCGACTCATCATTCATTGCTAATCAACAGAATTCCTCTAGAGATTTAGAGTGATTTTCATGATCCGAATATGATAATCAATTGTTGTTATCACATTAAAAGGAGAAAATGTGTTGAAATGTTTCTATTATGCTGAGTCACAGTGTCGTTATGCTATTTTATTTAACAAATGAAAAAACATCATCGTCGCTACATTGCATCAGAGCTTTTTTTAATAAATTAAATTTTTTAAGTTTATTTAATTCTTCCTTAGTATTCCCAAAAATCAACTTTTTTCCTCAACCCATTTTGTTCATGGTTAAGCCCTATATATGGAAGAAATATCATTACCAACTCAATGGTTGTCCAAATTATTAATCATAGTCAATATTTTAAAATTATGAGTATTCGATAATAAACTAATTTTTATTTTAATTATTTTATTTACAGTTTCGTCTTAGAAACCAATTTTCACTACTGGCCCATGTCTACTAAAGTTAGACTTAGCCTAAGGGAAGCACACCCTTTGGTGCTCAATGAAACATTCATATTTTCAATCCATGCAATTTTTTATGAGATAAAAATATTTGAAAATAAAATAATTTTTATTCCATTATTTTATTTTCTATGAAAAACAACATTTATATGTTTTCCTACACGTGCCAACGTTAGGTTCTACCTAATGAAAGAACACCCTTACGAGCTGAATAGTGGTCTTATATTTTCTATTTGAGTCACCGTTCATGAGTTATAAGTATTTTAATAATACATAAATTTTATTTAATGATTTTATTTACGATTATGAAATTTTTGGGTTTTCTCACTATTGGAATGCACTCACAAAACATAAGTCATGCCTAGGGTAAACCGGACCTTAAAAATGAAATGATTCCATCATAATTTTGATCTATGTACTTAATTAAGATTTATTCCACTATTTTAGAAAATTGTTCACACAATCTATTTAAAACATACGATTTTTGGAAAATCATTCAATGCATTCCAAGCCTCGTAATAAAACACCATATTAGCTTCTAGTCTTAATGTAATCTCATATAATTTAATAAAAATAAATGGAATTATAAGACATTACAAAATCATCATATTTGGTAGATCAAATTAGTATGACACATCAAATATCTAAATTCTCATTTATAGCATGATCCTTGCAGATAATCGATGCCCAAAGGCCCATTTTCCGGAAACATTGTCTATATGATATGAGAAGAATACACTTTTAATGGTACCAAGACATAACTACCACAAAAAATAATCTGTGAAGCTCATCACCATCGATAACCACCTCATCTACTATACTCCCACACCACCTCCCATCATCTTAATGAGAAACCATTTACTCTATCTGAGTCTAAAAACCTCTCATGAGATGAAAAACACCTTAAAAGATGCTTTTCTATGAACTAATTGGCCTCACCAACCATTCCCCTCATCATGGATTAATCCCATCAATTACGAGCCACATCATTTTAAAGGTGTTTTTTATCATGTATTCTATCAACCATAGCTTTCTTTATTGAAATCATATTCTATTACCCCCTAGTATATTTATTCTTCAAAATTTATAACTCATATAAATAATCAATGAAACTAAATTTGAAAAAATATTTCATGAAATCCCCCATCATTAAAAGTATTCATAAAATATCCTCTTGATAAGAGAGAAATGTAAATATGAACATCATCTATAATAGCATATAAATAGATCGTATGAAAACATTAGTGGAAAGAGAATATATTGAATTGATAGATGAGTGTAATGACCAAATAAATATGAAGAGTTATAAATATCATTGATCAGTATCCATTGAATAATAAATATAATGTTTACAACTCCAAACCCATAAACCAAATATGTTTTAAAATGATCATCATCTCCTTGAAAATAGTGTAATGGGGTAAAATATTTTTTAAATTTTTCTTGTAGTGTTATGGACCACCTAATAATTTAAAATATTAAAATATAGAAATATTATTACATGACATGTTTAATTTTATCAATTAATAAATATCCACAATAATCTTATCATTTCCCCCTTATATTGAGTATTCATGAGTAATATTTCATACATGAAGCACAAAAATAAATTTTTAAAGGTCTGCATGTTTATAAAATGGGTAATAGAAAAATATAGATAGCATTATATATTATCTAAAATAATAATATTTAACAGATGGAAGGATATTTAAAAATTGAATAAACCTATATATGTTGAAATAATACATCATCCCCCAAATTTCAATTGTAATACCAAAAGTTCAATATAAATAATTCTGTAAATAGATAACCCAATATCCAACATAACCTAAAAACATTGTCATTAATAATTTATTAACATTAAAGGTATTCTCCAACAATTATTTTTTTATTCCCTGAAATATATTGATCTTCATCAAAAATGTAATTAATCACATTATCACAAAATATTTTTAATATTTCATGGTTTTATATATGATAAAACATGTATTCTCTTCATTACATCAATATACATGATCATATAAACTCTACAATTTATTAGTTTATAAAACTAATACCCACACATTTTAATGTTGTTCTTCATGTTAAACCAATGATTTACATATAATTCATCCTAATAAAACCTCTATCAAAATGTTCTTCATCATTTTATGATCTCATTAATTAAAACCTAAAATTGGTATGTAAAATACATTGATATTATGATCAACCATAATATTATAGACCTATGATGGTTTCCATAACCCTTTAGATTACCTCACATGAAATTATTTGGACCTGAAATGTTATGTAAACCCTAATACAATACAAATTTTTTGGGATCAAATAATGTATTCCTATATTTGATTCAAAAATCATAAAAATGACAATTATGTAATTGATACCAATAAATGTAACCTAAATTTTTGAATCCAATCCATTAAAAATGATGTAGAAATATTTGATCACTTGAATCTAAGTGTAAATTCTAGGATTAGATTTTTTAGACAATTATGAAAAACACATACATAAAAATTTCCAATATCTTAAATTGTGTGTTCCTCCCAATAAAAAAATATTTTTTTATTTAACATTATGTCATCATATTAATCCATATTAAACCCTTATATACATAATTCAATTTACATCATTCTTGATAAATTTGGGATGAGGAAACAAATGAAATTTGATTCTAAACTCTGATTAATTGTAAAACTATGTAATACCAATTTAATATCATCTATGATATTAATAATAGAATTAAGGTATAATGAAATCATAAGTTTTCAGGAGCATAAGTTAAGGATATTAAAACTTCTAAATACCTGGATCATTCATCTTGAAACTTCGAATAAAACTATATTCATGGATGAAATTGTAATAATCAATAATCACAGGACATGTGATTTCAATCCTGATCAAAGGAATCAATCGAAACCAATAGAAATCATAATAAAAATGTTTTGTAGTATGGTAAAATAATCCTTATAACTTCTTTTAAAACCATGTTGAAAATAAATGGATCCAAATAAAGTCCATAAAAAATCCAATAACTCCCTTATTCATTCATATAAGTACGATGACCATTACAGAATTTTTTAGAGTGAAATATGTTTGAACCCATAATATATCCTATATTTTCCTCACATGACACTATAGGGATGAAACAAACATCTATGTTATATCAATATCAGTTTTTTATATAGGTGAAACCATCGTATTACATATGTCAGGATCACCCTTGAGCTAGAATGGGGATCATCCCATCATATAATCAATATCAGGCTTTTCGATTCATCATAAATACAATCAATCTACACATCAAAAATTAAAAAATTTACAAACTATTAGTATTAAATCATAACAATAATCAATGTTTATTCATATCTCTATAAACACATGGAAAAGAAATAAGTTCCCTAACAATCTCATAATGATTCCAAATAAATAATATTGGTGTTGTTAATAATACATGTCCCTGGTAAATTAAAAATATAATCATGGTTTACTGAAACTGATGAATGGATATTCAATTAAACCACAGTAAAAATAAATCTTTAATAAATTACCATTTTCACTTTTACTAACATCAAGGGAAGTAACCTTATATTGAATATTATTTTGGACAGTCACTAGAAAAATTTAATGAAGAAAATATCCATTCAATTTGGAAAAAACATATTAAAAATATAAATCAATATCAAAAAATTCAGAAAACATTTTATATGAAAATAAAATATGTAACTCCCCGACCCTAGTTACCCAGAGTCGGTGCATTTTACATAACATTGGCATGATCACAAGAAAGATCAAATCTCGAAAGACCGATTGGTTTAGTATCCTTGGAAACACTAGATATATTCATAAGTCTTACATTACATCATAAAATGAAAAACTACTGCAACAACATATTGTCTCCATAAACCACACTCATATCCCCACATAATATCCCTACAGGTCATTCATAATTTACTTCTTCACTTCCTGGAAAAAATAAAACATAGAAAAGGGGTGATCTCAAATGCCTAGTAAGGATAGCAATATAGCGGAAACTTTCATAAATAAGAATAAACATTTAAGGCAATGTATAACTAAAACAAAAGCCTTTCAAACATGATCTTTCAACATAGTATGGCATGAATAAAATGAAATAATGCCATTTACTTATTCACATGGATATTCTACTAATCGAATAATCACATGAAAAATCAATAACACTTTCATAATGATGGAATTCATAATGCTAAACTTCAATTTCTTTGTCAAGGCCTCGTCCCAAGACCTTGGGGATAACTGTAACCGGAACCCAACCCGGAGTGCCTCTAATAACCGGCCACCAACCCGGAGTTCCTCTAATAACCGGACACCAACCCGGAGTGCCTCTAATAACCGGACAACAACCCGGAGTTCCTCTAATAACCGGAGACCAAACCAGAGTTCCTCTAATAACCGGAGACCAAACCAGAGGGCTTAATTTTACCGGTCCCCAACCCGGAACATACTTGTCTAACACATTCATCTGAATGAAAGGTTGAAATATAACATAAACATTCAGATTAAAAATAACTTATGAAATGTCAATACTCTAAACAAAAACCATGAGTGATATAAAAATAACTTATCCACAGTCAAAAATAGCACAAAACCTTCAATAAAATATGGATGTTTTGTATCATAATAAATCAACTTCAAATAATCTTAAAAGCCATCAAAGAATGTTGACATAGATGAAATCAAAACTATTTTAGAGAAACATCTCTTTTTTTAAATCATTTTAAAAGTAACATAATTATAAAATAATACATTCAATTTGACAATATTCTTATAAGCTTGTAAGGGAAGCTTTGACGATTTTATAACGGCAGAAAATAACCGTACCCGCCGTATAAGTTAAAAAACATTCTTACCTTAATTCTGTCGAAAAGGTTAAAAAGAACCTTGTTTGGAAAACAACGGAAATATTCCTTTATAAACCTCTTATAAAAAGTCAAACAAGGGTATAAATGACTTTAACCCATATTCTTGTAAATAGTAAAAAATGTTTTGAAATACATTTTTAAGAAACATGGATGTGGATGATAAAGAGATCCCAGTAGATTATTACGTATAAACAACCTAGGATAATGAAGAGATTGTGAAACAACCCTTACCAATTTGGTAACTTATGAAACATACAACCCATTAAAGAGGTATCATACAATGAATATGTAAATACACATAAATTAGAGTGTATTACACAAAGAATATAATTATGGGCAGTACATACACCACACAAAAGGGTGATGGTGGCAATATGGCATGAATCTCACGGAAATAAGGAGTGAGATGAAAACCCTCTTACCACGTTAATCAACTGAGTCGTATGGCCAAAAGTTAATAACCACCAAAGGATTTACAGAATAACATGAATATAAAGATAATCATGATAATATATATCAAATGGTAGTACACAATACACCACTTTCAATAATTTAGTGGCGAACAATGGAAATCTCATGGAATTGAATGTGAGATAAGAAAATCCCTTACCTTGTACTTTTCCTTGGTTGGGGTAGGTTAACCTCCTTTATAATGGTGAAATACTTGTTATTAAATTATACAAGAATCATATGATATCATATATGATCTTTTAATATTTATTTGATAATAATATCTTAGTATTATTGTTGTCTTGGGTGTTAACTTACTTGTTTTCTTTTATATGTTTTGTTACGTAAGACATATTTGTAAAGGATAGGTTGTATATTATTCATATACAGATTGAAATCAATTCCTTAAACATCATTTTTAAATCATCAAATGATAATTATACTTTAATGGATATGATGGAGAATGAATCTTATCGCGTTCGTGGAGACGGTAGTCCGTACGTACGCACGAGCGACAATATCATTCTTTTGATATTAAAATAATATATAAATGGATGGTATATCATATATAATGAATCATTATCTTGTTATATTTATTATTTACATGAGTTAAACATCATTATTATACCCATCCAAATAATAATATATAGAATAACAATTACACCACGACGTGGAGACGGTAAGCCGTACGTACGCACGTATGGTGACATGTTATTCAAAGGGTGTATAGAATACTGAATATGGTTGTACCATATTTATAATAACATCACAGTATATATATGATACTGGATTTATTATTTTAGAGTGGTAACAACAAAGGAAAAAGAAGTGGAAGAAGAAATGAACTTGGAAAAAGGGTGGTGAAATCATTACCTCTTCTTCGGGTTCTTCCTTTTGAGTTGATCAAAAGGGCTCCTTAGGTTGGCTTTCTGATCAAACTAAGGACTCTAGGTTGTAGTGAGGGAATTTGGGAGAGTATTTGGGCAGATTTTGGCCGAACCAAAAGGCTTGGAAGGTGTGAAGAGATGAGAAGGAGGAGTGCCCTTTTATAAGAGGGGTGAGGGGCACCTTTAAAAAAGCTAGAAATATTAATTTATAATAAATTTATATTCGGTTTCTAATGGCTCAAGAGTTTATTATTTAGATGTTAAGGTGGGGATAGGTCGAAAACAACTCAACCAATAGAATTTGGACAGGTTTGGGTACTTATATTAACCTTATCTTTTAGTATTAACTCTAAGTTAATTAGTTTCACTTTTACAATGTCTCTTTGTATTTTTATATAATATGGTTAATAAACTTACTATATACATCCAATCGACCCCCAAGTGGTCCATTAATGATGAAACTATCAGGATATAAGTCTCTTGGCCGAACCTTAGATTTTTAGGAATTTAATATCAATTAATAATATAATATTTGTTTTAAGAACTCTTTTATGTCAATTTTGACACTATTCAATAGTTGATTTTTTTAAAACTCATAACAGATTGATTACTTCGAAAAAAGTAAATTAAATAAATTCTAATATATCATATTATCCGTGAAAGTTAGTTTAATTCATTAAAAGTTTCATATTATATTTATTTGGGTATTTATAATATCAATTAATTTAATTTTTCACTATTTTAGTAATTACTGCATCATCATTGTGTCATAAATAAAATAAATTATTTAATGTCTAAAAATTATAAATAAAATATCATTATATAGGAAATCTTCTTATATTTCTAATTAATATTTATAATATAAAATCCAACATATATAACCCTATGTAATAATTGTTTTTCTAAAAGATATATGCTTGTGTCATTTTTGTATTCATTTTAACTTAATTAAAATAAAGTGTCCCTATCACCTACAAGTGGCACCATGGGGTCCCCAAATCGACCCAAAGATGGATATGGTCTAACATGTATCAACCAATAAGTCTAAGACATGTTTTAGGGTAATTTAGTATTATTATAATATTATTTTTTTACCCTTATTTACCAGATTTACCCTTAATCATGGTAAATAAAATATTTACCACAGTAATTATTCAAAATGTCTAAAAATAAAAGTTACCTATTTACACAATTTGGACTTCCTGATTCCAAATATGGAATCCATTTTTCTAAATTCAAAACACATAAGTGGCAGAAATTAATTTAAAATTAATTCCCGCTGTCAAAACAGAAAGCGTGTTTTTAAGAGATAATAACTATCAAAAGATTGACACTTGTTTATGTTCGGTTTAATTGTAAAATTATGTCCAATGACCAAAATTATATTAAATGGTAAAAATATATTCTAAATATACTTTAAAACCACTAAAATTTATAATTTATCACTATTAATTATTTTGATTAAAAAAGTTGTTTTTAATTAAAATTTAGTAATTTTCACTATTCATCAAAATATGAAAGTTATCCGAAAAGTACCAAAATTTCACCTTAGTCTAAATTAGATATTCCGAATCCAAAAA
This sequence comes from Viscum album, assembly GCA_963277665.1. NCBI lineage: Eukaryota > Viridiplantae > Streptophyta > Magnoliopsida > Santalales > Viscaceae > Viscum > Viscum album. The sequence continues at coordinate 1,525,933,530 of OY728164.1, read as the reverse complement.
TGAAGTCCATTTTGAAATATAAAATATATATAATTTCAAAAATTAGGTATTACTATTCATAACGGCTGGTTTGATTGGTTGTGGTGTGTGTAAAAACTCAAGGTTGCGTACAACACACGCTACTGTATTATTCAAAGAAAGCGTACCGTGGAAGCTTGGGATGTTTCATTTTAAATTTTTGATGTCCCCATTTAGTCAAAAAGTTTAAAATATTGTATTTAAAAAGGGTTCACTATTAAAAGTTGATAAAATTGCAATACTGAAAATGAATTTGTTCTTGCATTATGTCTAAGATACTCATAATATGGAAAAATTATAAGGATTATATAAAGTATAAAATTTAGTTAATACTATTCATAACTTCTTTTGAATGGATTTTTGGTATGTCATGGTGCAATTGAACTTGTTGTTGCGTGTAGTGCAAGTTATTGAATTATTTTTAAGAAATAACACATTACGAATTCTTGGGGTGTTACATTCTCCCCTCCTTCAATAAATTGTGTCCTCGCAATTTGAAATTGTTCTTTGAAAATAAAAGGTTGAAAGTAGAAAATATATTGGTGGGAAAACCCACATCGGAAATTAGTTTACTAAAATTTAGTCTTAATATGAGGAAAAGAGAAATGAAAGGGTCACCACCAAATTATGATCTCGATTAGGAGAACATTGGTGGAAATTAGAGACATATAATTGGAGGAAAAACGTAAATATTTTTAGGTAGTGATTGAGGTCATCAATCACAAACAAGTGTATAATTGAGGTCCTTAAATTCATCAATCTATGAAAATTTTAAATACCATCGGTTCAACAAATCATAGGGTATTAGGATAACACATTTTTGACGTTTCAAAATATCTTAGTTGAAATCCCACATCGAAAAATGAATTAACGAGGACTCTATTTAAAATAAAGAGTGGAAAGTATGAAGATTACTGAAAATAACACATACTAGGGTTCCATGTAGGAAAATATGGATATGGAAGAGAAATCTAACCATCAATTATCTGATCGAGAGTGGTAGAGAACATGGCTATGAAAAGGCCAACAATCCCAAAGCCATGAATTAGTGATGATTTAAGGTACCATCTAGGACAACATTTTTGTTCTAAGTTCCTTTTATTAATGTTGAGGAATTTATTTATGAGATTGGCAAAGATCATAAGGAGATATACTTACTTTATAAATAGAGTTTTATCCATTAATAAATTTCTACCACAAACTCATCTTTCACTCTAAAAGATAATTGAACGTAAAAAAATTCTATTTATACTATTCGTATAGGGTTCCAAAATAAATGAATTTATAATTCATCTACCAGATCTTTTAAAAAAACTACATTATTTAATCCAGGACATCTCTTGGGCCATTGGTAGGTGATACACCCTTGTCGCCCTTCGGTTGCGGGTTCAAGTCTCGCAGCCTTACCGGACGCGAGGGGTTGCCGCCCGACTTCCGGGTTGTCCTTTTATGGCAATCCAAAATAATCCAAACTAGAACTATCCAAAATACTTCTTTCCAAACTCACAGTCCAACATTTATAAGGAAGGTAAACATAATGTAGATCCTTTTTACCCCGTAATATCATATGAATACCTTCATCATGTATTCTTTTAATACACTGAAACATCCTGAATTACCATATTCCTTATTGATTACATTCATGCTCCCTTATTCCATATAGAATTCTGGATATACTTCATCAATCCAAAAATGTTTTAAACCCCAACAATGATGGAATATACAAATCATTAATCAGTTTCAAGGTAGTCAAGAATATCCAATATAATTTATCCGAATAAATCATGTATTATTCCAAAATCACTACCTCGGTATCAGAACTATATTATGGTTTATCATTTTCTGAACCATATATTTTGCAAAAATTTATCCTGCTATTGAGTCACTTTTCTTTGTTCTACACAATCTCAAGTCCTTAATGAAAGAGTACTACAGTACAATCCTTATATACTCCATAATTATTATAACAAGTACATTATTGATACAACACTCAATTGATATAATCAACATAATAACTCTAATCATTCCTCTTCATCTGTGGTAGTATCATAATTTGATTATTATCTAATAACATCATTTGCGGCATAGTCTGATTACTAGGACATAAGTTCGCATAGTGTCCAAACTCCTTGCAAATGAAGCATTGTAAATTTGAAACAATTTTCTCACCCTTGCAGTCACGTACTTTGTGCCCTTCTCCTCCACACTTATAACAAACTCCCATTCCTTTCAGGCAAGTTCCAGGGAGTTTCTTTCCACAGTTATCACATATGGGAAATTTCTTATTTTCCCTCTTCCCTTTATCCATCTTTCTCTCTTCCATCCTTTTCTTCTCTTGCTTCCCTTCAAAGCCATAGGACTCAGTAAACTCTTTACTTATCTTATCAACACATGATATTATTTCTTCATATGATGATAATACATGGGAGACTATTTCCCTTATAAATTCTAGCTTAAGACCATGAAAGATATGATCCTTCCTTCTCTTTGGATCATGTTCATTTCTGGAGTTCTCATTCCTTCTACTAGGCGCCATTTCTAAACAATGGCATACACTAGATCAGTTTATGAATCATAATACATAATCCCATACTTATAAAACACTTAACATAAATTGAACTATTTATGGATATAATCCATAATAAAAATGTCTCCTTTCAGGATGTATATACTCATAAACCCTTCATAATGGTTTGTAAAGAAAATGAGAATTATCCTAAGCATATCCCCCGGGAGTGTCGTAACCAATAGTGCAGCAAGGCCCATTGTCGTGCACCAGTTCCCGTTCGAGTCTAGCTCAAAGCGGTGTTTTAAGGTTTTACCCCTAGGTACATCTGTGCCAGAGCCGACTCTACCTGCTCGTATCCAGACAGGGATGTATTGCTCGGAAAACTCACAAAATCTCTACAATACCAAAATTCTAGGAAGTTCTTCTATACTAATCCTCAAAGTTCATCTTAGGTCTACGTTCTCTAATCAGAGTTTATCTAAATCTAGCTTCCAAGGTTTTTACGAAACTTCCATTGATACCAACTGTAACGCCCCGACCCTAGTTACCCAGATTCGGTGCATTATTACATAACATTGGCATGATCACAAGAAAGATCAAATCTCGAAAGACCGATTGGTTTAGTAGCCTTGGAAACATTAGATATATTCATAAGTCTTACATTACATCATAAAATGAAAAACTACTATAACAACATATTGTCTCCATAAACCACACTCATATCCCCACATAATATCCCTGCAGGTCATTCATAATTTACTTCTTCACTTCCTGGGAAAAATAAAACATAGAAAAGGGGTGAGCTCAAATGCCCAGTAAGGATAACAATATAGCGGAAACTTTCATAAATAAGAATAAACATTTAAGGAAATGTATAACTAAAACAAAATCCTTTCAAACTTTATCTTTCAATATTGTATGGCATGAATAAAATGAAATAATGCCATTTACTTATTCACATGGATATTCTACTAATCGAATAATAACATGAAAAATCAATAACCACTTTCATAATGATGTAATGCATAATTCTAAACTTCAATTTCTTTGTCAAGGCCTCGTCCCAAGACCTTGGGGCTAACTGTAACCGGAACCCAACCCAGAGTGCCTCTAATAACCGGACACCAACCCGGAGTGCCTCTAATAACCGGACACCAACCCAGAGTGCCTCTAATAACCGGACACCAACCCGGAGTTCCTCTAATAACCGGATACCAAACCGGAGTTCCTCTAATAACCGGAGACCAAACTGGAGGGCTTAATTTTACCGGTCCCCAACCCGGAACATACTTGTCTAACACATTCATCTGAATGAAAGGTTGAAATATAACATAAACATTCGGATTACAAATAACTTATGAAATGTCAATACTCTAAACAAAAACCATTAGTGACATAAAAATAACTTATCCATAGTCAAATATAGCACAAAACCTTCAATAAATTATGGATGTTTTTTATCATAATAAATCAACTTCAAATAAGCTTAAAATCAATCAAAGAATGTTGACATAGATGAAATCAAAACTATTTTAGAGAAACATATCTTTTTTTTAAATCATTTTAAAAGTAACATAATTATAAAATAATACATTCAATTTGAAAATATTCTTATAAGCTTGTAAGGGAAGCTTTGATGATTTTATAACGGCGGAAAATAACCGTACCTACCGTATAAGTTAAAAACCATTCTTACCTTAATTCTGTCGAAAAGGTTAAAAAGCACCTTGTTTGGAAAACAACGGAAATATTCCTTTATAAAACTCTTATAAAAAGTCAAACAAGGGTATAAATGACTTTAACCCAATTCTTGTAAATAGTAAAAAATGTTTTGAAATACAATTTTAAGAAACATGGATGAGGATGATAAAGAGATCCCAGTAGATTATTACGTATAAACAACCTCGGATAATGAAGAGATTGCGAAATAACCCTTACCAATTTGGTAACTTATGAAACATACAACCCATGAAAGAGGTATCATACAATGAATATGTAAATACACATAAATTAGAGTGTATTACACAAAGAATATAATTATGGGCAGTACATACACCACACAAAAGGGTGATGGTGGCAATATGGAATGAATCTCACGGAAATAAGGAGTGAGCTGAAAACCCCTTACCACGTTAATCAACTGAGTCGTATGGCCAAAAGTTAATAACCACCAAAGGATTTACAGAATAACATGAATATAAAGAGAATCATGATAATATATATCAAATGGTAGTACACAATACACCACTTTCAATAATTTAGTGGCGAACAATGGAAATCTCACGGAATTGAAAGTGAGATAAGAAAATCCGTTACCTTGTACTTTTCCTTGGTTGGGGTAGGTTAACCTCCTGTATAATGGTGAAATAATTGTTATTAAATTATACAAGAATAATATGATATCATACATGATCTTTTAATATTTATTTGATAATAATATCTTAGTATTATTGTTGTTTCGGGTGTTAACTTACTTGTTTTATTTTATATGTTTTGTTACGTAAGACATGTTTGTAAAGGATAGGTTGTATATTATTCATATCCATAATGATATCAAGTCCTTAAACATCATTTTTAAATCATAAAATGATAATTATACTTGAATGGATACGATGGAGAATGAATCTTTTCGCGTTCGTGGAGACGGTAGTCCGTACGTACGCACGAGCGACAATATCATTCTTTTGATATTAAAATAATATATAAATGGATGGTATATCATATATACTGAATCATTAACATGTTATATTTATTATTTACATGAGTTACACATCATTATTATACCCATCCAAATAATAATATATTGAATAACAATTACACCACGATGTGGAGACGGTAAGCCGTACGTACGCACGTATGGTGACATGTTATTCAAAGGGTGGATAGAATACTGAATATGGTTGTACCATATTTATAATAACATCACAGTACATATATGATACTGGAGTTATTATTTTAGAGTGGTAACATCAAAGGAAGAAGAAGTGGAAGAAGAAATGAACTTGGAAAAAGGGTGGTGAAATCATTACCTCTTCTTCGGGTTCTTCCTTTTGATTTGATCAAAAGGGCTCCATAGGATGGATTTATGATCAAACTAAGGCCTCTAGGTTGTAGTGAGGGAAGTTGGGAGAGTATTTGGAAAGATTTTGGCCGAACCAAAAGGCATGAAAGGTGTGAAGAGATGAGAAGGAGGAGTGCCCTTTTATAAGAGGGGTGAGGGGCACCTTTGGAAAAGCTAGAAATATTAATTTATAATAAATTCATATTCGGTTTCTAATGGCTCCAAAGTTTATTATTTAAATCTTAAGGTGGGGATAGGTCGAAAAAAACTCAACCAATATAATTTATACAGGTTTGGGTACTTATATTAACCTTATCTTTAAGTATTAACTATAAGTTAATTAGTTTCACTTTTACAATGTCTCTTTGTATTTTTATATAATATGGTTAATAAACATACTATATACATCCAAGAGACCCCTAAGTGGTCCATTAATGATGAAACTATCATGATATAAGTCTATTGGCCGAACCTTAGATTTTTAGGAATTTAATATCAATTAATAATATAATATTTGTTTTAAGAACTCTTTTATGTCAATTTTCACACTATTCAATAGTTGATTTTTTTGAAACTCATAACAGATTGATTACTTCGAACAAAGTAAATTAAATAAATCCGAATATATCATATTATCCGTGAAAATTAGTTTAATTCATTAAAAGTTTCATATTATATTTATTTGAGTATTTATAATATCAATTAATTTAATTTTTTACTATTTTAGTAATTACTGCATCATCATTGTGCCATAAATAAAATAAATTATTTAATGTCTAAAAATTATAAATAAAATATCATTATGTAGGAAATTTGTTTATCGTTCTAATGAATATTTATAATCTAAAATCCAACATATATAACCCTATGTAATAATTGTTTTTCTAAAAGATACATGCTTGTGTCATTTTTGTATTCATTTTAACTTAATTAAAATAAAGTGTCCCTATCACCTACAAGTGGCACCATGGGGTCCCCAAATCGACCCAAAGATGCCTATGGTCGAACATGTATCAACCAATAAGTCTAGGACACATTTTAGGGTAATTTAATATTATTATAATATTATTTTTAACCCTTATTTACTAGATTTACCCTTAACCATCGTAAATAAAATATTTACCACAGTAATTATTCAAAATGTCTAAAAATCAAAGTTACATATTTACACAATTTGGACATCCTGATTCCAAATATGGAATCCATTTTTCTAAATTCAAAACACAGAAGTGGAAGAAATTAATTTAAAATTAATTCCCTCTGTCAAAACAAAAAGCGTGTTTTTAAGAGATAATAACTATCAAAAGATTGACACTTGTTTATGTTCGGTTTAATTGTAAAATTATGTCCAATGACAAACATTATATTAAATGGTAAAAATATATTCTAAATATACTTTAAAACCACTAAAATTAATAATTTATCACTATTAATTATTTTGATTAAAAAAGTTGTTTTTAATTAAAATTTAGTAATTTTCACTATTCATCAAAATATGAAATTTATCCGAAAAGTACCAAAATTTCACCTTAGGCTAATTTAGATATTCCGAATCCAAAAATGAAGTCCATTTTGAAATATAAAATATATATAATTTCAAAAATTAGGTATTACTATTCATAACGGCTAGTTTGATTGGTTGTGGTGTGTGTTAAAACTCAAGGTTGTGTACAACACACGCTACTGTATTATTCAAAAAAAAGTGTACCATGGAAGCTTGGGATGTTTCATTTTAAATTTTTGATGTCCCAATTTAGTCAAAAAGTTTAAAATATTGTATTTAAAAAGGGTTCACTATTAAAAGTTGATAAAAGTGCAATACTGAAAATGAATTTGTTCTTGCATTATGTCTAAGATACTCATAATATGGAAAAATTATAAGGATTATATAAAGTTTAAAATTTAGTTAATACTATTCATAACCTCTTTTGAATGGATTTTTGGTAAGTCATGGTGCAATTGAACTTGGTGTTGTGTGTAGTGCAAGTTATTGAATTATTTTGAAGAAATAACACATTATGAATTCTTGGGGTGTTACAAAATATCAAAAATAAAATGGAATATTTAAAATATTTATTGACTTTGATGGTATAAAATTCCATTAGTCATAAATACTTTAAAACATGATTCCCTTCACATTTTTTAAGAAAAGTAAATAAATTATCATTCAGATAAAATAGGTCGATTACATAATAAAAATATATATTTTTTGAGTATAAATGAAATTAAATAGTTAAAGTATAAATATTTTGAAAACATTTTTTGATAACATTAATTTAGAAGAAAAACTATTTCAATCAAAGAGATAAAGAAAAATAAATTTTCATAAAGATTTTATCAATAAATTTTTATCAAAGAGAGTAAAATGATAAAATTATATTATAATTTAATTAATAAACAGAACATAGGAAAATATATGTGCATAAAAATAGTTGACCTTATTATTTCCTCTAAATATACCTTAAATAGAAACTATACGAAAAATAAATGAGGTTGTATCATAATGCTTTTTCCACTTTGGTAACACATCAATTTTAATAATCAGGAAATTATATCATCATATTTACATTATATATAATGAAAATAGGGAGATTTGGGATATAAAAAATCAAGGGTAAGTATATAAAACTTAGAAAAGAATATTGGTTTATAACATGACATATCTACCCGAAGCGACAATTTGATGCAGGCAACCCTCTTAATGATCAAAACATTGAAGTGAGAATTATTCCATGAATTAAATATGTGCACGAAAAAAAAAATACTCAGAAAAAAGGAAATATAACATAATATTTTAAAAAATAAATACTCCAATAATCTTATTCTGTTAAATTAAAATTAATATATAATTTAAAAAAATGAAAAGAAATTGAGTTATGAAATTCAATACCACTTGGTAAGAATCCAGTAAAATATGCATTGTTGAAACAATTATAATTGAAAATTAAAATACCATTATAAAGGAATTATTCATGATATTACTAATAAAATGGGTAGTATATACCTCAAATATAATAAATCATCAGAAAACCATAAAATATGCTTTAATTAATGTACATTGAGATGAACTTCATTATCGTGAGTCACAAAATTCCTTGTATGTCCTTTAACTCATCTTTAATAAGGTTATGCCAAATATTTTATTTCATCGTAAAATATTAAATTGTTACTAAAATATAATTAGATATTTTATTTTATTTATTTTAATAACATATTTGTCATATAATAAGTTATTTCCACTTCACATGTTTTGAGGACAATATGTTCATTATTTTAAAATGGCTTTAGTTTCATGACCAATGTCAAATAAGTATGTTTTCCATAATATCTAGAGTAATAATAATGTAATTTTATAAATTTTGATAAACCAAATTTACTTTTAAAACCATTAATTATAGACCGATTTTTAAAATGAACTATTCAATAATCAGGGAGATGGTAGGTCAAACGTATGCATGAGTAACATTCTTTTTTCAATTATCATTATTTAAAAAAGATAAGTATTATTGTATTATTCTATAATGACCATATTAACATAAATACTATATTATTTAATTAAATATATATATATATATATATATATCACCAATGTGATGTGGGGATGAAATAATAATCACATCGCTACATCGAGGTGATTTTCCACACAAATACAAAATAAAATTATCATTTATCATTGATTAGAAAGGGAAAAATAAATGATATAATTTTTTAATAATTATATATATGTTATGAATATGAAAAATAATTCTTATATGTCACATATAATAATTAAAGATATACTTATTACCTTCCATGAATAACATTAGTGAAATATAAATTACTTTGCTTCAAGAGTCATAGTTTTTATTATATCCTAGTGGAAATTAAACCATTTAATCATTAATAGATATATAGGTTCATTTATAGAAATAATAAAAAGCCTATGGGTTCATGGAATTTGACCTAGGAATAGACGGTCATGCGTCAAAGAGTTATTTGGTTCCCCGGTGATGGCTAGTGACAGCGGTGGATATGATGGTCATGTGTCATCAGTGAGGAATGCATCCCTGATCATTCTTGTGACTTAATAGTGGTGATACAATGATTTGTTAGAGTAAATGGCATAATGATACATTGGGTGAAGAGGTCTGGTGGGACTAGCAATGGGAAGAATAATGGGAGGGTGTTTTTGGCCGAAGTTAGCAGTGGATTCTTAGAAGGGTTTCAACGAACAGATCACTGGGTATGGTCATATATCCAATGTCAGTGATGGGGAAAACCTAATGTGACCATGGTGGTAAGAAATTATTTTAGTAATGAAGAAGATGAAATCGATTATGATAATGGGATGAGGATTTTTGGGGTATTTTTCTTAGATGAGAAAATATGGGAAAATTGAGGGGAAAATTCTTAGAGGGTCCCAAATAATGCCTGACCAGGAAGAAAACACAAGAAATGTCCATGATTTGGATGAATTATAGGGTATTTATTTTCCATTAGTAGTTGAGCCTATGATTTCCAACACAAGTATTTGTTTCTAATAAGTAGTACATGTCATCCATATTCTAGTAGTAGAATATAATTATGTAGGGTAGAGATTACTATTAGGTGTTTTCTATGGGACGTCGTTGGCCATGTATTGGTCCTTTTTACATTTTTCCTATGGTACTTGTAAGGTTCTCATTCAAACCAATTTAAAATGATAATATCCAAAATTAATAAAAATATATAATGAAATTTTGTCCTTCATAAATAGCTTTGAGATTTGGTAGTTTGACGTACACAAGATCCCTGAATTCATATCCCTAACAAATAGAATTTAGGAAGTTATATGAGATATCATGATTCCATATGTATAATTATTTAAAAACTAATATATATATTCATTAAATTTATCATTATAATAATCCATGAGATGTGATTATGAGAAATGAATTACATCATTTCGTGAGGAGATTGTCCACCATTTATGTGAATGATTAACTTGTTTCACATTTGATGAAAGAGTTTATGATTTTATGTTATTTAATTACAATAATGAAAAAAATTATTATATATATATATTTTTATTTTGTCATCATAAGTAAATAATATTTTAAGGATGTGGAAAAATAAATAACATAAAGCTTATGCATGATACATCACCTTCTAAAAACCTCCTAAATTTAACCCAGGAATCCATTGTAGGAAGTCATCCTGAGTAACCAAATGATTTAGGTTATAGTGATGTAAGTAAGAAAATTAATTTCATATGAATTGGTTAGTGTAAAATTATTATATCGTGTTAATATGGTAGGATATGGGGTGCCCATTTATAGGTGAAATGAGTGGAACAGAAGAAATATTTGTAAATAATAATTGATACCCACATTTTTCATGTGTCCCAAGGATAAAAAAAGAAACAATATCAAAAATTATATGATATAAGAACAAAATATTTACATAAAATATAATTTAGACATGTTTTTATATAATTTTAACCATTATCTTATTTACATTAACCCTCCAAAAAACTCTTTTTCAACTAAACCGTTGTAATATATATTCCCAATTTACACTATTCTTTATAAAAAAATAAGTTGAATTTATTAGATAATATAATTTATTTTGATTCAAAATAAAAAATAAATTTTACCAAATGAAATTCATTCAACATAAGAATATTATTTAAATAAATTACTAGAGACGTGAAGAAAATGTTGTTTATTTAGTAAATGTTTTTAAAAGCATACTATTATTTTATATTAACTATATGACAATTGATAATCATTGTAAAAATATAAATTAAAAATTTATTATATATAATATATAAATATATATTTAATAATTCCTAGTTAAGGATTTTTAAATTAAAATGAAAAAGCATTATACAGTTTATAAAAGATTTTAGAAAAAATATAGTTTAAAAAATAAAATCTTATAGAAATATCCAATATAAATATGAATAAATTGTACAAAATTGAATTTAAAATACATATATAAAAATTATTTTTCATTATTTCATATTAAAAATATAATGATTCTTTTAAATTTCATAATTTATTGAAAATAAATTTAGTTTTACAAAATCTCTATTTCAGACCATTTAAAAAAAATATTTTCTGAAAAATCCCAGAGAAAATCACACTATATTAATTGTTATATGTTAATTTAAAAAATAAACTAAAATATTTAATCTTATTTTTATTTACCAAAATGTATTATAATATTTTTTCATAAAACCCAATAAAAATAATTTTTTCAAGACAACATATTTTTCAAAGTTAAAATTTATTTAATAATGTTTTTTATTATTTACAAGGAATTTATTAATACATTTATACAGTGTCAAAAATATAAATATATTATTCATAAATTAGTCAATATTATTCAAAAAAATAATTTTAATTCCTAGGTTATAACATCTATATTTAAAATAATATTATTTCATCGTTTGTTTTAGCTTTGTGTTATGTGTCATGTATGTGATCAAGCATAACATTCTTTTCTGAAATCATGGGGAGTAACATCTATGATAATGTATAATTAAATTCATTATCTAAGGAACAAATATAATTATAATTCAGATTAAATTGACAATTTATATTAATATTCTCATTTGTTATGCTTGATAAACTTTTCCATTGAATATTTAAATAAAAACCATCAATTTTTTATTGACAATCCATTGAATCATTATTGTTATTTTGACAATGATCCTTTCTATAAATCCATTTTTTGACTATCATGTCAGAATATGTTCATTATTTCATATTATAGAAAATAAAATCCTTGATATTTTCTATATTCATATAAAATTTGACCAAATATCTACCCACTTCAAAAATCATTGAATATAGTGTCTAAAGAGATCTTCATTTCATTTTTAAATATTCTAATTTTATGTAGACCATACCAGGTTTTCCTCATTATAATAATAATATTCATTATTCTTATAAGTTGAGAGAGTTAAACTTCACTATATTTAGTAAAATAATCATATGATTGAATCAATGATCCAGTTTTAATTGTAGTGGATTTAAAATTTTGATCTCTTATGGTCAAAACAAAAAAATTATAATTAAAATAAACGAAATTACATATTTAATAAATCCCAACAAATGTTTTTAATCATTTCTCATATATCATTTGGGTTTCAATGAAGCCATAAATCTTAGGATTATTAAAAATCATTAGTTAAACTATATAAATTATCCAATATTCCAATTAGTTATGAAAATTATATATAACATCATTTTCATGATTTCCATATGATATTTTCTTCTCTCCCAGTGATTGAATTTCATTAACAATTATCATAAATAATTGTTCCATATATGCCAAAAATTATCATGTATGGGAATAAATGGTATGATTCTCATATATTGACATAATTATATGATTTTCATGAATATTTGATTGTTCTCATGTGAGTTGTATGAAAGTCATTCTCTATTGTTTTTCTATATCTCCCATGATGAAATTTGGCTGTATATATTCCGCCTCACTAAAAAACAATATTTTTATCATTACCATTCTCTTTATACTTCATTATTTCATAATGAGTAAAATACGATGGATCATTATGTATAATTATAAAATTACAAGCCATCATTGGAAAATAATCATTCCCAAAGATAATTAAAAAATAATTTATCCTTTAACACCAATATTCATAGCCAATGTCATCAATGATCATTGGTAGGAGAGGTTATAAACCCTCTAATGTTCCTATAGGATTAATTACCATCAAATAAATTCTTTTATGAGATGTATTATAGGATTTGATATTACAATATGAAAATATAAAAATATCAATGTCCGATACATTTTATAAAAAACGAGGTAAATCCATGTATAATTTTGTTTTGAAAAAAAAATCAAAAAATAAAGAAAAATTATATACTACCAAGTGTTGGTATTAATTTTTAGAGTGATGTGGAATAAAACACTAGATGTTGGGGTATATTATGGTATAAAAAGTCACTAGAAATTTTATTCATACTTAATGTGTTTGAAAATAAGATTATGTAACATTTCATCCAATTTAGAACATATCATAGTAAAATATATATTAAACATAGTGTATTTTAGGTTCATCATCTATAATACACATAATAAATATAATGGTAAATATATTAAATATATATATATATATAATGGAAACAAATCAATTTTTTGGTGAATTTAAATATAATAGAAGATATTAAAAATATAATATGTATTGGATGACAATAAAAGTACCTAAAATGATATTATAAACAAAACATCTAATAATGGAACCATTCACTTTTATACTGTTGTAGTGGGAGATTCATAACAAAGACCATGGAATCCATGCTCAAATACTAAAACATCTTTGATATTAAATCTATCAGTAGGTATTAGTGTCATGTCATTAAACACTCGTTTTTCATAAATCAAGAATCCCTTGTTCAACAAGATCAGAAAAATGAAATCTCAAGCACCCTAAAATTCATTGTTTGTACCCCTATCAGAAGAATGATTACATTTTTTCTATGGAGTCTCTTGATTGACTACATCATAAAAAATAGCACACATAAAAGAATTTACCTGAACATAATGGATTATATAATGAATTATTTCCATAAATCATTCTAATATATTTAAAAAAAAATATTTAAAAGAAATATATCTTTTAAAAAACTCATCCATAAAAATATAATTTGAGAATTGTAGTCAATAAGTTATTATATAATTCCTCTAATTCATAATAATGTTGTCTTAAAAATATCCAATATCATTATATTTATTTCATCAATGCCTCAATATAAATTTATATTCCCCCACTGTAATAATCACTGAGGGTTGTAATCCATTTTTGTTAGTTTTAGTTGATATAGCATCAGGCATTTTACTCTGTCATCCAATGGATTTAACTTTATTCTGTATCATGTGATGAGATCTACTTTGTATCATTACCAAATAAAAACATGTTATCATAGTTTAATATATTTTATTTAGTTTATCAGTATATTCTATATGAATTTTAAATCTATACAAAAATACAAAAATTCATAAACAAAAAGTATGATCCAATTTAGATAGTAGTGAATTGTGATTTTCATACCCAGTGATAATGTGAATTATTTTATCAACACTAATAATATACTCTTCATCTTTCCTAGAATATGGATTACATCGAATGGCTTTAAATCAATTAAAACCACTTAAATCTTGTCATATTAAATAAAAATACCCATTATTAAGGATCATTGGACACTTCATCAAACCAAAAGGAGGGAATATATTCCTAAAGGTTTCCCTTAAGAATAAATGTCATCAATTTTGAGTGGGTGAGATCAATATCAGTATGTTATAATTGAGATGTTCTTATGGGAATAATGAGTTCTTGGTGTTGTTCCTAATTGTCAAAAAACCACCTCCAACGTTCATGGGGATCATGAACAGGATCTTCCATCCATTCGTGGAAATGTTTATTTAGCTTCATAAATGATATACATATCAAATATCTAAAAAATTTATTTTATGTTCATCATCTGTGGATTTAACATAACAATATTTATTAGTAAAATATATATGAAAACTCTCTACATGAAAATTTTTTACATGTGAAGTCAAATTTTTAGGGGTTTTCATCTCAAATATTGGGGTATTACTTTACCACATGTTTTTTTATTTCACGGTGTCATGTGAGCATCCAAAAGATTTTCTAAATGTTCCCACACATATTTAACAACCAATTTATTACAAGATTTTTTTTTAAATATCACAGACTAAGTATATCTAGACTAAACATGCCCAAAAAGAATAATTTTTACATTTGGAGAAATATTTGGGATCCTTTATGATGTTAAAGTGGTGATTCACTTGTTATCCAATTCGATCATTATTTAAGGATATTATTATTATTTTTTGATACCTTAAGATCTCTATTTATATGGATATAAGAGGTGACTATATATGGGTACAATTATCTAATACCACATTAGGATAACAATAAAAAGAACAATTTTTTTCTTATAGAATCAGTATTTTAGTTAAAAACCAAGATACCCTACCTAATCAAAGAATGATTCAAGTTTTACATGGAATATAAAAGTATCAAGAATATATTACCATACATGTTTCTTAATCTATGGTGGAGGTGATGGATAAATTTAATCCAGAGCTATGAGTTTGAGATATCCTATACCTTAAGAAAGGGAGATATTGTGGAAGATTCACTTAATAGTATGTCTCTTTATCAGCTACTGTAGGAAAAATCATTGCAGTTATCCAAAATATAGTTTTTTTTGTGGAATAAGGAGGAACCAGTTACCTTCCCTCAATGGTATGTCCCCTTACACCTTCATTGTTGTAGGAGTCCCATATTGTAGATATTAGTATGCAAGTACTTCTTTATAATGTCATTTTGGATCTATACAAAATAGATTCTAATAATGTGATGAGAAATTCATTATTTTCCAAATCATCATAATGGTTTTAATTTGGTTTTTGTGATGATTTATTTTGGGAGTTTAATAGATACCCGGTATCACCCCAATAATTCCTAATGTGTAGATTCTATATATTTTAGTAAAATTATGTTTATTTTGACATTAATTGGACATTGAAGTGGTCAAATGAAGCTTGAGGTTGTGATTTAGCAAAATATGCTATAGGTGGGGATATTTATTGATATATAGAATCAACTGAATGTCTATGGACATTACACTATTGTTCTAGTGGATGAAGTTGGGGTTATTACCTCTTCCACTATGGGTCCACTAGGGGTCCAAGGAAACCCTATATAAAATCTGAGTTATGGTGTGGCTTTACCATCCATATACTAAATCCATACTGTTTTTTTCAAAGAATTTATTAGTTTAACATTAATTTTAATCATATAAAGTGACTTTTTACCTAATTTCTTCACCATAGTATTCAACCCACCAATTTTATTTTTCTTTTATTCGTCATCAGTAAGAATTATTTTATCTCTCATTTAACAGTGGATTAGAATGTCAGATATCCCATGTTAACATAATGGGTAATTATATCCCCCCAATGTGCATATTACATGTTCCTATCACTATATAAATGGTATTCAATTGTTATGCCCAATTTATGGTCTTAGGCTAGTTATATCAATTCTTTTCCAATGGAGGTTGAATGAGTATGTCATATTCAATGTGAATTAATCTATTACACCAAGGTTGGTGTTTCCTATCTTTTTAAAAGAAATTTATAATTATATAATTTTACATATGAAATATAGGATGTAACTCAAGATACCCATGATAGAAACATATTTATTTTTCAGAAATTTCCTAATTTAAAGATCACACTTTTCAACCAAACACACAATCCCAAATCCTAAAAGATTAGTGAACTTATATAATAAATACATAGTCTTATGAAACCATATTTCTTAGAATTTTTCAATGAAATTTTTTATATGTGACTTCTTTCTATATATATTCCTATATTTAATTTATATAGATAATGGGGAACACACTGATTTATATCAAACAACCAATAAAGGAAAAAACTTATTAATGAGTATTCATGGGTACAATATATGCATATGAAAAAAAATTAAGAGAAATATTAAATGATAAATAAAACTGATTCATTTTATTTTTCTAAAACACATGATAGAATTTCACATAACCTAAAATATCCTTCATATACCATGGAATAAGGAAATCAATATATAAGACATTAACCATGAATCACAAAGCATAACATCAACACATCTACTAACACATAAATGTAGAACCATGTATAATTATAGGGAATCATTACATTGTGATCAAACCCAATTATGGCCAAGAACTAGGTTTTAAACAAACCTAATAATTTTACACATCATGTCAGGAGAAAACCCAGTTATTCTCATGCATTATGTTCAGATGAAACAAAATCATGTGCATTCCTAACATTATTATCTCATCCATTATATTTTATTACCAATTAATTACAATAAAATATATAACACCACTATTCAGATAATAGGAAATAATATGTCCTACATGAAATCATTCATATAACATTTCATGAAAATATTGTTGAAATGAAATGTTTTTCGTATCATTTCTTAGAAATATCACCTAACATGACGTCAATAGTAGATTGATTGAAACCCAAAAATAAATCTACCCAATGGAGTAGAAATTAATTTAGAATATTACAATTAAAATTAACCGAAATGAGTTGGATAGTTTATATTTATAAAATAACATGGATGTGAAGTCCAAAAATTATCTTTTAGATATAATTTATCTCATTTTTATAAGACTAAAAGTTACAATTCAATTTCAAAATTCATTATAAAAAAACCTAAAAGATAAATTTATATAAATATAACATCGAAATAATTGAAAATAATGGAACCATAAAAATAAATAACGAATATGCTTAAATTTTTTTATTGAAATAGAAAAATATTTAATCTTTTAAAGTAAAACCTTTTTATAGTTTAAGAATCTAAAAGATAAAAAAACCATGGTGAATGAGTTGAAAATAATATATTTCTTAAATACATAAAACATGATATCAAAATTATCAAAATAAAAATATATTATCATTTCTATATAAAATAAATATTTTTTTTTCATGAATAATATTGAAATGAAAGAGATATATCCATTTGAAATGAAGAGAATCATTTTTAACAACCACAAATTTTTATTGGGAATTAAATCACAAAGAAAAAAAATAATATTTTGGAATCAAAAATTAATTTTCCCATAGAAAATGAAAAAAAAACATATAAAATTTCAAAATAATTGAATAAAATAAAATAAGAGTAGAATAGTAACATACAATGGTTAATGATCCAACAAAAAGTAAATGAGTCAATTAAACAATAACCATTAATTTTATCTTGGTAAGACACACTCAAACCACCAATATAAGAATGATAAACTCATCAAAAATATTTTTCTAAAAAAATATTCATATTTATTAGATTTATATTTAATAATATGGTTAATTTTTTAAATAGTTTTAATTTATTTTAACTTTATATTGATCATCATTCATAGTAGATTCAACCCTTGTCTGGTTCGGTAAAATAGTTCCTGTTATCAGGCCTTGTTCATGAGTTCATCATATATTGAATATTATAGGTAATATAATATATGTCCATAAATTTTTTATTATGTTATTGGGGAATTTAAGGGGATTTTTTGGAATGTATCTCCAATATTAAATCCGTCACACCATTGTTTTAGGGATCTTTAACGAATAAATTGTTTTATAATAATTAAGTGTTAAATCTTAATATTACCATTCTTGAACAGAATAAATATTATCTAGTTATTCATATCACGTAATACAAGTAAATTATGTTTTGAAACATATATGATATAAATTTATATAATCATTCATATAGTTGATTAAAACTACCCCAAAAATAAACTTTAATCAATGGATGAGTGTAATTATGAATTTTTGTAATTTTAGCATAATCATTATTGAATCATAATAAATTTTTGTTCTCGGTTATTTAAATATATAATTTTTAATTATAATTGTTATATAGTGAAGATAAATAAAAAAAATATTATAATAATACTTATCGAGAATATATTGTATCTCTTTGGGAAAAATACTTTCTTTTTATGGAATCTATGATTTACATATGAATTATAGTATAGCCAACAAGGGTGAGGTTTATTAATAATAAATATATAGAAAATTTTTTATAGGAATACTAACTGAGATGCTGTAGAAATTTATCAGCTGACATGTTTATTACATAGAATTTATATATTATTCACCTAATCAGAAGATATACATTACTCTATGTACACATACCACATTATTTACATATAATTTGGAATAATTATTAACTATTAAATCTTAACAAATTGAAATGAAGTGTTCCAATATTATAAGTTCATTAACTACTATATAAATGGAATTACAACCTTTAGAAGTCAATAGATGACCATTGAAGAAATGCATTGTGATGTTATTTTATTTCCATATATATATTTATAATGGTTTAAATACCCCTTTACATTTCTAAATTTTTTACATTACTTATTGGAATAAAAAAATCCTGATATATAATCTAAAATCTCTTAGTTCATGTGGTCCAATAGGGAATTATTCATATAATAATCATATATCATTATAACACATATATATTCAAAAAAATATGGGATATGTGATTCATTTTATAGATCCCCACTTAAATAATGTATTTAAGAGAAACATATTCATTTACGGAGTCATATAACTCATCCATTGTCAATGATAAACTATGGAATATATTCTACCATCTACTAGAGATCCACTGCAACATTCTAGGCTTCATTAATCATTATAGTTATATATCAATAAGAAATAATATTTTAATAGGTGGATTTCATTCCATATATTATTAATTAAATATGAATTTATTAAATATCCATAATGATAGGGTCCCTTTGAATTATTACTACGGTTATGGAATCATGATGCTTTCTGCATATTGCATCTATCACATTATCAATCTTCATCAGATAGTAAGGTATTGAGAAATAATATTCATTGATTAAATCTATCTGTATCCATTGGTGAATGTTGATCTCATTTTATGTGAATATATAAAATAGTTTTTTATGAATGGTATATATATCACATGTTTCATCATTATCATAATGATGAAAAATATTTAATACCAGTATTAATACTCTCAAATCCATATCATTAGTCATGTAATATTTATCACATTCTTTTAATTCATGTGATTAATAAGCAATTACCTTTTCAATTTTTCTTATGAAAATATCCCATCCCCTTCCTCAATGTATCCTTATATATGATATAACCATATCTAATATAGGGGAATATATGTAGGGATACTTTCAACAATGAATATATAGTATCCTATTATACTAATGAAAAATATAGATATCTGTCAATGTAATTTGTTTATTCCATTCATGAATCGCATTCTCCTTTAAAGGATCAACATATAAATATTATATTTTGATTACATGACATGTAATTATAATTTCGTATACATGATTCACAATTCTTTAACTACGAAAACTGCTCCATATTTCATAAATTCCTCACAAAAATCCTAAATTTCTATTTATATTCATCATTTACTATATAATATATAAAAATTTCATCATATAAAGTAAAACAAAATAAATTCTTTATAATATCTGAACTCACTAGTAATTATATCAATGAATGTTATAGTGGAATTTAAAAGACCCAAATGAATCAGTATGAATTCATTGTGTCGTAATATTTCATGGATTATTTTCATTGGTATTAGTTTTCTCATAATATTTAATTAATGGTATCCACTGTTGAGAAGTATTGATACTCTTTAATTTGATCACATAAATTATTAATACTTGGTAAACAATATTTGTACATGATCGTGAATTTATTGTTCAAAATAATCAATCAAAAGGCTCATTAACTCATCCTTCACTTTATAAAAATGATTTTTTACTCTATAGTAAAGCACTTTGTCATATTATACCCATATCCAGATTCTAATGAACTTTAATCTAGAGTTTTTCTAATTTAATGATAGAAATTATATTTGGTCTCTTTTATATTAGCTTAAAACATGGTATTAATTAAATTTAAAACTCAAAATCAAATTCTTGGGTAATATGGGGTTTGTCATAAATAAATATATCAATATAACCTTGTATGATTGGCATGTATCCAATGTGGTTTTCCTCCCATCCGAATTGAGTCATGTATCCCTCACTATTACCTATAAATTCCTATATCTTAAAATTTGATTCCAAATTCTGTTTATAATAATACTTTCATTTATATTTTATAATATGATGATTTGGTATATGAAATGAGATTAAATTTTTACAAAACATTATATGATCATGGAGTTGGGAGAGGAAATCCTTGAAAAATGTCACATTAAATTATATCTATCAATGACTTACTAAATCTATAAGATGTGTTCTCCCACAAACAGTGATTTAAGAAGAGTCATATAGCCTCAAAAAATTCATTCGATAACCTTTTTTTCAATTATGATTCAATATCCAAAAACTGAGCTGGTGAATCAACATTCATTGAAAACATATTTGGTTAAAAAAATAAATAGAATAAAAAATAAGTAAGAGGTATATAGATCAATACTAGTGAATAATTTTATCTATAACCACCAAATTATCATGTTCTACTTTTGGGGTAGTGATTACATAGGGTCTTCAATGTTCCCTTAGTGTTTGATATTTCAGAGTCCTATAATCCTTACTAAACATTATATTAAGTAATTGATTGGTATAATTTCTAAAACACATGGTATTTAATAAGTCATGTATTAGGATTGAATTTTTTGTGACCTTATTCTCATCATTTTTTATAATCAATATATTTATATTTCTTTGGAAATTTAGAACTTGGTGACCTAAATTACTAATTGTAAAACATTGTTATTGTCCATTGAGAAAATTTAATGGTTGTTCTCTCCCATATTTTTTCTATGTTGGTGGTCTATCATTAAATCTTTTATGTTATTTATCATTACAGTATCTATGAAACATAATTTTACTTATCCTACCTCTATATATATGGGAATAATTAGAGTCTCCCATTTCATTCTCTTCTATATGATATCATTAAGACATTTTCTATAAGATTATCAAATTCACATTTATTTAACTAAATTGGAGTACCTTTTTTGGCCTCCAATGAAGAGATCAATCATTATTTATTCATCAATAATAAAACTGGAGGAATTCCATGTGACTCTATGTATGTTTTCATAATTTGTATGAATTGACCCAAGATCATTCAATTTGAACTCCTAGAATGTTATATCTTTTTTTATAAAGAGTTCAGGGAAAAATATTTAGTGTAGTATATTTTTTAAAACATCGTCCATTCCATACTGTTTTTTTCATATTCATTATATCCTTAACAAGATCCCACTCTTGATAAAACTTTCCTTCTTATTGATTAATATAGAAAACAAATATTTAATTTTATAGACCTAAAAGAATGTATAATATATTCTCAATTTTGGTGATCAGTTTCATTGAAATAAGTGAACCAGATGATCCAATAAAGGGTGAAGGTAATTGACACATAACGGAATTGGTTTATTATTTTTCATTACTTTTCATGTTTTAGAGATAAATAAAATTTAGGTTACTATTCTTCATATGTACCAGCACATCATGAAGGTATGCACTCTATCACCTATCAGATTAGGATTCTCATTTTTACAACCATTGTATTTTCATTGATAACCATTTTCCATATAGTTCATCATGACCCGATCAATTTTCCAAATAGAAAAAGTAGTATTATGGGAAATAATGAATAATATATTATAAAAGTTGGGGAAAATATCTATAATAATTTGAAACATTTTATCTAATTATTTCTTAATCTATAACGACTAAATTTTAACTGATGAATATTTTTGATCAACCATGGTATTATAATATTAGGTTCTCATTAAATTATTATCCTAATCCCAAAAAATTACAAATTCCAACTATTATACCAACTGATATGGCCAATAATAAATAGAAAAAAATATTACCTCAATTTTGTAGTTTAAATAACATATATTACAACAACAAAAATCTCATGAGAAAATTGTTTAGTGTCTCTAGAGATAACATACATAATATTATATCAAATTATTTATTTACAATATAATCTAAAATATTAAATATACGAATTCCTTATAAAAATAATACTATATGTGGTATTTTTAGATTAATGGAAATCACATGGAATATTATGATCATGTGATTGATAAGGAAAAAATGTATCAACAAGTCATAAAAGGTTAGATTATATGTATATGAGAAATCAAGAACATGAGATAAACATTAGGTAAAAATATCTAGGAATTAGATAATTTATTTTTAAGGAATTATAGAAGTCCATACGACCTCTTTTATCATACATATACATTAAGTTAATAAATGTAAAGAAATACATATTAAAAATGAGTCATGGTGTATAACACTGACATTTGGCATAAATTAAGAATGTGAGAGAATCCTAATAACATTAAACGATAAAATTTTGAGAATAATTAATCATTACCACAAATTATGTTTTTAAAAAACCCAAATAATATCAATGCATCATGTATTGAGAAACCCCAATCTTGTCCTCACATTATGTTTTGAAAATAAAATCATATCTACCCAAAACATCATTTAATCATGAGAAATAAATAATTATAAATTCATTGAAGGGATATATATCACCCCACCCATGATATAATGAGAAACCATAAAAATCTATTTCACAAGAAATAAATCCTATAATAAATCACCTATAACACATGAGAAGAAATTGGTTTTTTTATCATCTCTAAACTGTATTGTGTAACATTTCATCAAGCCTCTATAAATCAATATATCATATTCTACCAACCAAAGTTTTTTAAAAATTCCATCAAGGATGATCATAAACATAACTGTTTGTGAGTTACTTTCTTTTACGGAATAGGGGATATTTAAGAGTATTATCTAATAAGTGTTTCATGAAAACAAAATAAGATTTTCTATAAAATTAAAAATTACAAACCACATTCAAAATTCATTTTCATGTAAATGTAAATAACATATTATAAAAGTTTACTTTAAAATTTTCCCCAAAAAATTACTCTATAATCAAATAATCATTATGTAAAAAAAATTGTAGTGGAGGATAAAAATATATAATCATGAAAATTATTTCCTTTTTCTATTTTAGTATGTTTTAGTGAGATTCTGATATAAATAAGTAAAAGTAATTTTTTCCCTATTTAAAGAGTCAATGATATGTATGAAGATCATATATGATAATGTAATTTCTGATTAAAATATAATAGATGGAAATAATTTTTAGGATGATTTATATATAAATATTATTGAAATATACATTTAAAAGATGAGTGTTATTCACACTATAATTTTCTTGTATAGAGAATAATGCCCATCAACAATGATGATTTTGAAATAATTTTGTAAATAACTCACAGTGAATAAAAAATGCCTAATATAATAATGGAAAATATAATAGAAATATAATATAATAGTTATGGTATAATTTTTATGCCTAACATCATGTAAATTATGTTGACAAAACCATTTCTATGGATTCCATCACTTTGATGTGTTATAACCTATTTAATAATAAATATAAATTCATTAAAAATAAATTTAATAAATATATTAATATTAATTAAATTTCTATTAACATCATAAAGTAATTTCTAACATTTTTATTAAATATTTTTAGATCATCTTGATCATTATAATTATTGGTGTTAATAATTCCTTGTATGTTTTCGTACAAATGTTCTTGTTACCTTTCCATTTTATTGAGACAGTTATCCTTAAAATATTCATGGTAATATAATATAACATTTATAAATATTTATGATGATACATTATCATTCCTTCAATGTTTCAAGTATATATAACTAAGATGAACTTCATAATAATATGTTTTATGCATTACTAATAAATAAATGGTTAATGATTAATAAAAAGTTAAATAATAATATTACAATTTTAGAACCAAAAAAAATTATTTTTAACCTATTAGTATCATATCATATGTATAATTTAGTACTCATAACCATATAATAAAAAATAATTATAGCATTTTTAATAAATATAACGTCCTGGTTCCGGAAGCCACCCAGAGACACCCCATACCCGGTTGGTCACATGGCCTCAAGCACATTTCCCCAAACGCCAGAGGTTGCAGACTAGAAGTGAGGGCCTTGGTTGTGATAGTGCGGAAACTATTCCCACCTTGGCCGAGTGCACAGCGGAAGAGAAAATAAATAACAACAATAGTAGAAGTAGAAGACATGCATACAAGTTTAAACGGTAAATAGCGGAAAACTACCTAGTAAACAACTGGAGAAGAAATAAATGAAATGATGAATGATACAAATATGTCTAGGAAAACATCCAAAATAGACACAATGCTGAAATATAGTACTATGACAACTTATAAAAGAAAAACAGATGACCAAATCCTCAGCATCGTAAGCCTTGGATTCATCCCATGCTCACCAGCTTCAGTGCAATCAAGAAGCTAAAGTAGAAGGGTGCTTGCCCTTATCTATACCTACAACAACATAATCTGTTTGGGCCCAAAAGACTGACCCAAATAGGGTGTGAGAAAAAGTCCTAATAGGGAACCACCCAATGATCTGTGCCTAACGGTCAGTGAATATATTGCAGGTAAAGTACAGTAATAAGTAAATAGTATGCAGTAAATAGTAACCATTAAACAGGATAAAACACCGGAGAACAATCCACAGTTTCTAGCATATAATCTACTAACAAGAAACAAACACTAATGCAAGAAAAACAAAAGGTAACCACTGGGAAGTTCCCACAGCCTAACCCCTAAGGTTCAACCTACATGTACTTGCAACCCTCTAGGAAGCACACACAGTCTCGCCCATCTAGTTCAGCTTAAAGAATTAATAGACTCTCTAGGGAAGCACACACTATCAATTCCCCCTATAGTCTAGTATCACACTAAAGGATCTCTGTGGAAGCACTCAACATCAATTCTTCCTGTAGCCCGCGTCGAGGAACTACAGACGCTTTGAGGATGCACTCAACGTAAATTCCCACTGTGGTCTCACATCATAAATTGAGGACACCTTAGAGAATCCCTTTCGTCCATTATTTTTATGGTCCAATACACTAGGTTCACACAACCCTATGTATAAAAACATGCATAGCGCACATATCGGCCCAAGTAAACATCATGAACTACTTGGCTAACATTCTAAGGCACAACAACATAACAATACAATAGTTCTACTATCCTACAAATAGGCATGGAAACTGGAAAAACTCATAATAATAAAAACACACATGCCGAAGCACAAATAATACAATATAAAATATCCAAATTTTCAAGCAATGTTCTCTACTCAAGCAATCAAGAAAAACAGTTAAACAACAGGGGGAAAACAGAAAACCCACAATTCCCCGTTTAAGGGAATTGGTGGAATTTGCAAAAAATATTCACAGACATCCTACAGAAAGGAAAAAACCACCTCCCTCAGTTCGAGGAGATTGATATAAATGAACCAATACGATTGATTCCCCTTAGAACGTCAATGATATGAGAAAACGACAAAAACTCTCAACTCGCGATAACATAGAAACGAGGAGGAAACATAGAACAAGGCCAAAGCAGAAGAGAGAAATCACCGCTGCGATTCCAATGTAATCAACGATGATCGATTCAGAGAACAGATGGAGGAACAGAATCTCGTTGATGATCCGCAGATTCCCAGTGCTCTCGGATGGAGAAGCTGGAGAAGAAGAGCTTTTCGTCGATTAGGCGCGACCCCTGTCCGTTTAATGAAAAAAATAATGTACACGGCGTGTACTAGGTTTTTTCCGTACTCTGCTTTAAGTGGACTCCACGTCACCCCTACACCCCGTGTGTCTGCCTGGGCATGGCAAGCACACGACTTCGAGCCAGGAAAGAGTACACGGTGTGTACTTAGGAAGTACACGACATGTACTTCAAAATTTTTGAGAAACTCCATTTTTCTCAAAAATTCATGAAAATGGAAACACATACCTGAAATGAAGATATGTGTCCTAACAAACATCCCCCCCATAAAGATATTCGTCCCTGAATTTCCCTAACGAGGTGTGGAAGAAAAAACCCCGAACAACTCCAACCACTTCGATCGTACATCGGCCTCCCTCTCTCAGGTCTCGTCCTATACTCGCCCATGATGCCATATCACCCATACCAGAGGAACAGACTTCCCACAGAGTACCTTCGTATTACGATCGAAAATCCAGATAGGATGCTCCTGAAATGATGCATCCACTTCGAGTTCCACTTCCTCGGGCTGAAATACATGAGACAGGTCTAAAAGGTAACGTCGGAGCTGAGAGATGTGGAAGATGTCGTGCATGGCCCGGTAACTCTGAGGTAACTAAAACCAATAGGAAACCAGACCCACCCTCTCCAATACCTCAAACAGCCCGACGTACTGTGGTGAAAGCTTACCCTATCTCCGAATCCTCTTGTGTCCTAACCTTGGTGCGACATGCAGGAAAACCTGATCACCAACATCAAACTCTAGAGGTCGTCTCCACTGATCAACATAAGACTTCTTTCGAGACTGTTCTATAGCCATCATCTTTTGAATCAACTCTATCTTCTCTGAGGTCTCTTGAACAAGACGAGGTCCCAGCAAAGCTTCCTTTTCTGCCTCCAGAGAGCATAAGGTTGATCAGCATGGCCTATCTTACAAATCCTCATAAAGATCCATCTGAATTGTCGCCTGAAAACTGTTGTTATAGGATAAATCCACCAGAGGTATATGCTTCTCCCAAGAACCTCCAAAGTCTATAATGAAAGCTCAGAGCATATACTCAATCACCTAGATCGTACGCTCGGACTGGCTATCTGTCTGGGGTTGGTATGCAGTACTCAAAAGTACATGTGTCCCCAAGGCCTTCTGAAGCCCATGCCAGAACCAAGATGTAATGTATGCATCTCTGTCTAAAACAATGAAGTGTGGAACTCCATGTAGACGTACAATCTCTCAGATGTACAGTCATCCTAGATCATCATGACTGAAGGTCTGCTTGTTCGGAAAGAAGTGAGCAACCTTCGTAACCCTGTCGACAACAACCCAAATAGCATCGTTCCCTCGAGGTGATCTCTGAAATCTGGTCACGAAGTCCATCGCGAAATCGTTCCACTTCCACTCTGGAATGGTTAAATGTTGTAAAAGGCCTGCTGGTCATTGATGCTCTGCCTGCACCTGCTGTCAAGTAGAACACTACAAGATGAAACCAGTAACATCCTTCTTCATACCTGGACACCTGTACTGGATATGAGGATACCGATACATATTGGTGATTCCAGGATTAACTACCTAGACTGAGGAATGAAAATTCCATATCAGCTCCTTTCATATGTCTGCTGGAACCCATAAAAGTCCATGTAAATGAAATATCTCATCCTCGCCCACTGTCCATCCAGGAAGAGGGTCCTCTCCTGACACACTCTACCGCATGATTAAGACTTTTGAGTCTGATAGATGCTTCATCCTTACCCGATCACGTAGTGTAGAGGTAACCGCTATAGAGGAAAGAAAAGTCTATCCCTGTCTATCATGCACCTCCAGATGCATCTCAGAGAACAGATCCATAATCCGTCACTCAATGCTGGCCTCCTGAACTGCATGAATCTGAGTTATCCTACTCAACACATCTGCCACTACGTTGGCCTTTCCCGGCGTATAGGCAAGATCAAAATCAAAAGACTGAATATACTCAACCCACCTACGCTATCTCAGATTCAGATCATGCTGAGTGAAGATGTACTTGAGACTCTTGTGGTTGGTGAAAACCACAACGTACCCTCCCAGAAGGTAATGTCTCCAACAACGTAAGGCATGAAAAACAGCTGCCAAATCCAAATCGTTTGTCGGGTAGTTCCTCTCATACAACCTCAACTGCCAAGACCCGTATGCAATGACTCCATCTCCTAGTATAAACACAGAGCTGAGTCCGATAACTGAATAATTAAAGTAAATAGTGTAACTCTTGCCTGGATTTGGAAAGACTAGTATCGGTGCTAACGTCAAACTTCCCTTCAGCTTCTGAAAGGCTAACTCGCAAGAATCTGACCATAATAACGTCTCCCCCTTCTTGGTCAGACCTGTTAAAGGTGCTGCTAGGCTTGAAAAGTCTTGAACAAAGCATCTGTAGTATCCAGCCAGCCCTAGGAAACTCCATACCTCAAAAACGTTCTTCGGCTACTCCCTGGAAACTACAGCTCTCGCTTTCTCTGGGTCCATAGATACTCCTGCCTATGAGATGACATGACCCAAGAAGTGAATTTGATCCATCCAAAAGTGTCACTTTGAGAGTTTAGCATAATGTTGATGCTCTCTCAGTGTACTCAGAATGATTTCAAGATGGGTAGCACGGTCGTGTCGAGTGTGAGAGTACACCAAGATATCATCCACGAAGACCCCGACAAAGGATTCCAGGTAAAGATTGAACACTCAGTTCATCAGCTCTATGAATACTACTAGCACATTCATGAGACTGAATGGAATAACTGTATACTCGTAGAGACCATACCTACTCTTGAAGGTTGTCAAAGGTATATCTGATGGTCTAACACGCAACTGATGATAATCGAACCTCAAATTGATCTTCGAGAACACCCAGTCTCCTCGAAGATGATCGAAAAGGTCATCAATCCTAGGAAAGGGATACCGGTACTTGAAACCCTTTTCCTGAAACTCCTCCAAATTCTTATTGAGCTCCAGCAACTCAGGTGTATCCATCCTATAGGGAGGAATGGACACTTGTTCCACTCCTGGAACGAGCTCAATAGAGAATTCCACATCATGCTCTGAATGCAAACCTGAAAAGTCCTCTGAAAAGACATCCCTAAAACAATCCACCATTGGAAGAAAGTCCAACTATGAAGTCCCCTAGTAATCCAGATAAAGAATCGAAATCTAGGCCATCACCCAACCTATCCAATGATGCCCGAGTCCTGCTTGACTTGCCTGAACATCCCATTCTCCTCTGGGAAGAAAATATTCACACTCTGGTGAAATTAAACTCACCCTATGGAGATAACAGTCGATGAATTCCTAGAAGGGGACCAACCAGTCCATCCAGAGAATGACATCATAGTCTATAATCTCTAGGATGTAGAGATCCCATAATAAATTATACCCTGCCACCTCGAGAGGGAACACTCTACCCTGACGAGGGAACACTCTACACTGACGCACACTAGATATCCTCGTCCCCAAAGGTGTTTCTAGTGTCAAAGAGTCAGTAAAAGAAAATATACAGATCCCAAGGCTCTCCCCAAATGAAACAGAGATAAAGATATTCCTAGCACAAGTATCAAAAAGAACTGAAGATAAAACTAAGGCTACTAAAATCATACCTCAAACGGTAGAAGGTCCGAGATCCTTCTCTTGATAGGTCTGCTCCACAGCAAAAGATTGGCTTGTCCCGCGACCCTGTGACCCTTCCTGACCTCTCTGAGCTGATCCTCCCTGCTGGCACTATGGGACTCGTGACTGACATCCACGACCTCGACCTCCACCTTGGCCCGAACGGCTAGAAGAACTCCAGTTCACTGACTGGTGAGAAACTGGTGGTGCTACTCCTGAAAAAGGAGTCATGTAAGAACCCCTGTCACCCACCACAAGTGAGAAAACCTAGAAGAAACATTGAAGGTGACCCAACTATCCACAATATTGGCACTCCACTGGGTCTATCTGGCACCGCAGCATCGTGTTTCCTTCCCTTCCACACTGGTAGCATATAACCTGGCAACCTGAAGATGTATCTCGCCTCCTCGGATCACCACATGTAGGATCCCTATGGTGCTTACTCCTGTCAACTGGAGGAACACTAGCTTTGGAAGCAGAATCGATTTGGATCGTAGCTCTGGAGTCTCTTAGATTGCGCTCCGCAATCAGCGCCTGTTTGACGATGGAAGTGATAGAAGTCAACTGGAAGATATTCACCTGCGAGAATATCTCCTGCCTGAGACCATTTTCGATCTTCCTTGCTAAGAACACCCCACTCCCATTTCGGAGGGGTGTGAAATGATGCATCTCGGTGAACAAGAGGAATAGTTCATGACAGAAAGTGTACGCTGCTCCAGACTCAAGAACTCCCGGGCTCGATCGGCCCTCAGGGTCTCCGGATATAAGTTGTCGTAGAAAACGCACTGGAACTCCTCCCAAGTCATAACCAGCTGATGACCCGCCAGTGAGATCACGTCCCACCTCCTCTTGGAGGTGTCTCGGAGCATGTAGGTAGCGAGATTGACTAGCCTTTCTGGAGGGGACTACAGATGCTCGAAGATAGTCAGCTTGGCTACCATCCATGACTCTACAGCCTGTGGTCCTGCATCCCCAGAGAAAGTAGGAGGATGCTGCTCCTGGAAAACCCACGTCATGTTTTCCATAGACGTGGCAGGAGTATGTGCTCCCTGAAAGGTCTGAATAATCCTCATAAAACCTTCCCTGAACTACGCATCAGTTCCTGGAACTGGTATGACAGTCGGTTCCAAGGCTGTCCCGACCGGAGGATCGGAAAGAAGTCCCTGATCAGCCATTTATGGCATATGATCACTGCCTGAAAACTGACATACAACAGGATGACATCTCAGAGGCATAGCTCTGAAAGGCCAAAATCATTCCTTAGATTAGAAAAACAAGGATAGAGAACAAATGATTACAAAAGGAAACATGAGAATGAAACACTCAATATTTACAAAACAAGACTCCACTGTGTGTATAAACTCTACATGGAGTGTACATAAATCCAATCCCCTACCCGTGTCTCCTTACATGGCTAACCCACACGGTCTTCTTAAATTGAGACTACACGGCGTGTTCCAAGTGGACACGGCGTGTTGTAGGCAAGGTTTTAACGACCCGTGTTGTTAGTTACACGGCCGGCTACACGGCTGAGACTACATGATGAGTTCCGAACAAACACGGTGTGTACTTGAAGACTTTCCCGACCTGCGTTGTTAGTGACATGACCATTTACATGGTTGACACTTACACAGCATGTTCCGAACAAACACGGATTATATAGGGGGTAGGACATTGTCATGTGTTGTTTGTGACACAGTCAGGTACTGAGAACAAGGATACACGACGTGTTCATACATAACACAGAGTGTATGACACGAGCTTCCCCAACCCATGTTATTGGTTACACGGCCGGGTACACGCTCACTACTACACGGCATGTACCTACCGTAATCGGCGTGTTCCTAGAGGTTTTTCACAACCCGTGTTTCTGCTCACACAGTCAGTGACACGGTTTAAAACTACACGACATGTATATATAAAGTACATGCCGTGTATTCTGGGTTTTTTTGGGTAGTAGCTCTAAAACTGCACTGATGCCTAGAAAACACTGAAAAACAAGAAAAAAGGTGCCAAATTCTGATTTGTGAGGGCCCCTACTGCCTAATAATCAATTCTTGGAATCCATTTAAGAAAATTATGATACAATCAATCCTATAACAATAGTAGATATTCTAACAAAGCATATATCACAATAACATGCATAATTTACACAAGTTCTATCACATCAACATGAAATTTCCAATGCATCCTATATGGCATGACATGAATGCATGGAATGTGATTTCTATCAAGTTCCTACATGATGAAAGAGATGGAATATCTTCTTATCATCGAACTACGATAGAAATAGAACTAGAATATCCACAACAATAACAACCCAAATCATGTGAATCACTCTAGGTGAAATCATGTCAACCGTAAAATCTTATTACCAGAAAACATCAATACTAGAGATAGTATGGATTTTCCCTATACATGGGTTAACTACTCCCAAGCATAGATTAACACTAATTACTGAACCTATCCTATACCTAGCTAAAGGATCCAAATAGTAAATCAGGAGAAATGAACTCCTCTAATACCACTTTGTAATGTACCGGTTCCGGAAGCCACACAGAGGCACCTCGAACCCGGATGGTCACATGGCCTCAATCGCATTTCCCCAAACGCCAAAGGCCTTCAACAAGTAGCGAGGGACTTGTGTGTGATAGTGGGGAAACTATTCCCTCCTTGGCAGAGTACACAGTGGAAGAGAAAATAAATAACAACAATAGAAGAAGTAGAAGACATGCATACAAGTGTAAATGGTAAACAACGGAAAACTACCAAGTAAACAACTGGAGTAGAAATAAATGAAATGATGCATGATACATATATGTCAAGGAAAATATAAAAACATGTCAAAATGCTGAAATATAGTACTAAGCCAAATCTACAAAAGAAAAATAGATGAGAAACTCCTCAGCATCGCAACCCTCGGCTCAGTCCCATGCTCACCAGCTCTTGTGCAATAATGATCCTGAAGTAGAAGAGCTCTTTCCATTATCTATACCTGCAACAACAAAATTTGTTTGCGCCCAAAAGCATGACCCAACCAGGGTGTGAGGCAAAGTCCTAATAGGAAACCACCCAAAGATCTGTGCCTAACAGTCAGTGAATATATGGCAGGTAAAGTACAGTAAGTGGTAAATAGTAAGCAGTAAATAGTAAGCAGTAAACAAAATAAAACATAGCAGAACAATCCACAGTTTCTACCATATAATCTAAAAACAAGAAATAGCCACTCAAGAAATCAAAACAAATGTCAACCACTGGCTAGTTCTCACAGCCTAACCCCTAAGGTTCAACCTACAAGTATTAGCAACCCTCTGGGATGCACACACTGTCTCACCACTCTGGTTCAGCTTAAATAATTTATAGACTCTCTGGGGAAGCACTCACCGTTAATTCCCCCTATATTCTCGTATTGTACTAAAGTCTCTCTAGGGAAGCACTAAATTCCAATTCCCCATGTTTCCTACGTCAAGTAAATACATACTCTTTGAGGAAGCACTCAACGTCAATTCCCCCTGTGGTCTCACATTGTAATTTAAGGCCACTATGGAGAATCCCTTCCTTCCATGCTCCCTATGGTCCACTACACTATGTTCTCACATCCCTGTGTAAAACAAACACACATAGAGCACGTATCGGCCCATATAAACTTCATGAACTACTTGGCTAACACTCTAAGGCACAGCAGCATAACAATTAAACAGTTCCACTATCCTATAACTAGGCATGGCAACTGGTAGAATTCCTAATAAGAAAAACACACAAGGAGAAGCACAAGAATACAGTATAAATTATCCAAAATTACAAGAAATGATCTCTACTCAAGAAATCAAGCAAAACAGTCAAACAATATGGGAAAATAGGAAACCCCAAATTCCCAATTTAAGGGAATTGGTGGAATTTGCACAAAATATTCATAGACATCCTACAGAAAGGCACAAACCACCTACCTCAGTGCTAGGAGATTGATATACGTGAACCATGATGAATGATTCCCCATAGAACGTGGAAGATTTGAGAAAACTCCAAAAACACTCAACCCATGATAACATTGAAACAGGGAGAAAACATAGAACACAGATAAAGTAGAAGAGAGAACTCACTACTGTGATTCCAATGCAATCAACGTCGATCGACTCAGAGAAGGAACAGAGGAATGGAAGCAGGTCGATGATCTGTGGATTCCCGGTGCTCTCGGATGAAGAAGCTGGAGAAGAAGATCTTTTCATTGATTAGGCGCGACCCCGGTCCATTTAATGAAAAAAGTACACGGCATGTACTTTTAGGTTACATGGTGTGTACTAGGTTTTCTCCATACTCCACTTTAAGCGGCCTCCACTTCACCCCTACACCCCGTGTGTGTGGCTTGGGCATGGCCAGCACACGGCTTCGAGCCAGAAAAGAGTACACGATGTGTACTCTAGAAGTACAAGACGTGTAATTCAAAAATTTCCAGAAACATTATTTTTCTCGGAAACTCCCGAAAAAGGAAATACATACCTGAAATGAAGATCTGGGTTCTTAAAATGATAGTGGTTAAAACAACCAATATGAGAACATACTATAATCAATTGATGATTAGGGTAATATGGTGATGTTATTTTAAAATCATATTTTTGATGAATAATTATATTATCAATATATATTATTTAGGATATAATATATAAATTATATAATGTTGGCAAATAATAAAAATGAAAATTAATGATAATAAGATATTGTATATAAATAAGAAATTATATCACAAGTTGGAAGTCATTAATTTTGTAAAAGAATTTGGGTAATATATATGGGCTAGAATATAACCATCATGGAAATGTATTATTTGGGAAATAAAATATGGAAAAATATGGAGGATATTGTAATTTTAGTTTTTTATTTGGGGAGGGTTCATAGGGATCCTATTATAGGTGAGAGTAGTAGCATGTTTACCAATACTATTTAAGGAATATATACGATAAAAATTTTCATTCAATGAATCTTGATCCAGATTTGAAAAATAATGAAAAGAATAAGGGGAGGTAGATAAATTCAATGGAAACTAATTGATACCTATTTGTTTATGTCAATTTAGTTTTTTATTACTTGATTTTACTATCTTACATTATTTTAGTTCAAATCATGGTGATCATTTTTTACCCACGTTACTAATTGTTATAGCTAATAATTATTTTGACCGTATTATATAATAAATAAATAAAATATACAACCAATAAATAAATTTTAATTTATTCTATTTATGATGTGATAAAAATTTATTTTAATATAAATATTTGAAATGTTGAAACAAATATATTTTGGAATTCATTTTAAAAAATTGTTTTTTTATTATCCCATCCTATTAAAAAGATTATATGGAAAAAAATTAATTCCATGTATATTATAAATATATCTCTTTTTAAAATTCCTAAAAATTCCATGTAATTTCTTTTATATTATTTGAGATTTTTACGAGTCTATGAAAAATTACGGCGCATGATTCTAAGGCTCGGTGTGCCCAAAATGAATTTATAAAAATTTTTATGGCACATTTACTATACTCGTGGGTGTTGTTTTCTGTCTATTGAACAGTTTTTTAAGATTAAAAATATGAAGTCACTGTTGATTATGTAGTGCCGGGATTTTATTAAGGGAAGCATCACTTTTACCAGAGTTGGTTGGGAGAAATATATTTTTTACGACTTTTAAAGAAATAATAAAGTAAAATAATTATTTTTTCTACCACCTATTGAGCTGAAGTGGTGGGGGCCACAGAGGTGGTTAGATGTTAATTATAGGGTGTTATTTTCATTGTTACAATTTGGTTTCGTAACTATCCCTCACATCAATTAACAAGGCACTTAAATTATTTCAATTAAAGAGCCACATTAATTACATCAACTAAGGATCCTCATTAATTTCTCAAGGTATTGCTAACCTTTCCCCATTTTATTTATATGGAGATTGGATTTAGTTTTTGGCATGGATTCATCACGCAAGGTACCCCTGACGAAGTGACTCCATGACTTCCAACATCAGAGAAAGGAGGATTGATGACACTCGTTGTTTGATCAATCCGAATCTCGAAGGACAACGAATGCCAACAACTGTGATATCTCCAACGAATAGAGGTAGGGGTTGTCTTTTAATTTAAGATTTTTCACTCGATTAAATTCCTCATTCTTGAATTTTTGAGGGAGTTTGTTGCGAGG
Organism: Viscum album; assembly: GCA_963277665.1. Taxonomy (NCBI): domain Eukaryota; kingdom Viridiplantae; phylum Streptophyta; class Magnoliopsida; order Santalales; family Viscaceae; genus Viscum; species Viscum album. Next base: position 1,525,896,886 of record OY728164.1, on the reverse strand, counting down.
GATTTGAATAGGGTTCAAAATTATTAAACTGTTATAAAAAATTATATGTTTCTTACTTTAATTCTAATGCAGAGGGTGTGGAGCAAACCAACCTGGACCTGACCCTCTGCCACTTGTTTTTTTTGTGTTCTTTGGGGATGGTTTTCCCAATTCGAAGGAAATGTGAGATCGAAGGTCACGCTATTGTGGCAGAAATTAGGGAGGCCTATATGAGTAGATTTCAGTATGAATGGACCATTGAATCTTGTCTGGTGGCCCAAGGAAAAAAAAAATTCGGTGCGCCATGCCGGAGGTGGCCCCCTGCAACCGGCCACGGGCGGTAGGAAGGCGGTGTGCCATCACGAATAATGGTGGACAAAGGCGGCTGGACCATGCCGTCATTGTTGGATAACGGAAGCACCCATAGGCTTCGTCCGTGGTAGTAGTCGTGGCCAGCATGCTGCGATTGGAGGGGGCAGCACAGACCCTGCACCGTGCTGCGTTGAGCTAGATGAAATGGTCCCACATCCGAGGGTCCAACTAGGATGAGGAGACCCCCATTATGCAGTCTGGGCCAGTCTTGGGATGGTCGAATGGGAAGGACATGCCTAGAGGGTTTGACCAATCTAGTGGGCTAGACTCTCAGCCCAACGGGCCAGACCCGCATCCCTGAGGGCCAGCACAGGCAAGCTGAGCCCCACCCAGCAGGCTGGGCCATATGCATTCCAGGCCCATGAACCAACCATGCTGACCCCGATTGGCCATACCCAGTGAACTAATCCGACACTTTTTAGGATGGGCCCTGGCAGTGTGAGGTAGACCCCAGGACCCGTTATGTTGGGTCGGCCTGACCGAGTCAGATCGGGCCCAGACCTAACAAGCCCCTGAATAAAGAAACACATGTAACTGATGAACTAGGTGTCCATTTGACATGTTGTTAGTGGAGTTGGTACCCCTTTTGGGAAGCAGTCCTTTTGGAATATTTTGGCAGGCTCGACCGAGCTAGACCGGACTGAGGTGTGATCACTCATGATTTACGAAAATGGGTGTAACTAACAGACCGAGTGTCTAATCGATGCTCCATATATATCATAAAGACCCTTGTGACAAGGAAGACCTTTGGAGACACTCTATGTGTGTTTTAATGATGTTTTACATGTGACTTGGGTTGTATCAGATTTGAATCCTACCGGGCCCTTTTTACAAATGTTCCCATATCTCACAGATCGGGAATCTGATCGACGCGTCGTCTACCACGTTGGGACCCCTATGATAGAGAGGCCCCGTGGGTATGTTTCTTGTGTGAATTAGTAACATTTGAAATGTGACCGATGACTTGTGGAGCAGAATCATCCAATATTTAGGTGTGCATCATTCGGGAATCCAGTGGATGGTAGTGACATGGGGATGAAAATTGATCAATGCAGCCCAGCCTCAAAAACTACAGAGTGTTATGATATATCTATATGACTAATCATTCCTACTTGTGCCTCAATGACCAAGACGTGTTAGCACAAGCAAAAAATATGGGTGAGCACTGACGACGTATACATGGAAACAACTAGAGACCAATATGGGTCAGCACTAGCGACCAATATGGGTCAGAATCTAGTGACCAAAATGGGTCAACATACAGTGACCTATATAGGTTAGCAGTAGAGTATCAACAGATTAGATTATCTGGATTTATGATTAGTCATCCCTATCCCGGAAACCTTGATGTTATACCGTTAGAGTGAGCTATCACATTTTCTTTGTGCTACATGATTTATATAATGATTTTGATATTACCTTTTTGGTATTTTCTTGTGGCGTTTTCCTTTGGGGATTACTGAGAGCCCTTTGGGGGTCACAGGGTACCCTACTGTGTATTGTTATACTCACCCCCTGCACGGGCTCCACCCTCTTGTGTGTGTCTGTTGAAGACTACTGATGCTCTAAAGAAACCATAGGAGTTTCAATACTTGGTGGAGCATAGTGCAACTATAGTAGTTGAGACCTTCTTCTTCGACATTATAACTACAGTGACCACCCACCAGGTTGAGCACCAGGGCAGACAAAACAATTTTTTATTTTCTATCAGTTTCTAAGTATTATATTCCGACCCAATATTTTTAGTTTACGGTATTACTTTACACTCATGGATATACCCTACATTTGTTTGTTGTTTACTTTAGTTTCCCTTTTTGAGTGTCTACGGATCTCAAAGAAAATTCCTTCCCTATTAGTAAAAATATTTCACGGTCTAGTCATCAACCCCTGTCCTATGGTAGGTGGGTTTGGGGTAGTCATGTCTGGGCAATGTGGGAAGGGTCAGGACAAAGTTGTATCTGAGGGCTGTAGGTTCTACATGAAAAACTAAGAGACTAATTTTAATTAATAAAATATTTATAATTTCTCGATTTCAGTTTTTAGTACATGGATTTTAGTGTTGGTGTGGAGGCCAACATATCCATACTCCATGACCTAGAATTCTGTTTTCCGACACGTTACATGAAAACATTAGTTTCTAGTGTTTGGAAAATTTTTCTTGATCGTTCCTGAGTCATCTCACCTTGTATAACTAATTGACCATGGAATATATGCTACTTAAAGGATTCCTCCACATAAATAACCATCCATGATTTTGGTTAGATATCATGGTTGTGGCCCACCGAGCGATGATGCATCTGTACAGGGACCACTGACAATGATGGTGCATTTGGGTGGTGTACAAGTAGCACCACCACCCATTAAGCAGAAGATGCTACCAATGGATAATAAATGATGTTTTAACCTGTTTCATGAGTTCCAGAGATAGAGGCCTCCAAGGTTTCGAGGTGGGATGGACCCCCAGGTTGCCGAAGACTGGATTGAGGTTGTTTTTTGGGTCTTTTTCTTAATAGAGACATCCGCCAAGGAGATGGATATCTTGGATGCTAGCTTTATTCAGGGATAAAAAGGATGATGGTGGAGCTCAATTCTCCAGTTCCATGACGAGACGACCCTCACCTAGCTGGACTTTGAGGCCATTTTTAGGGTGGAGTTCATGCCAGCGACACTATGCTCTGTGCATATTCAGGAGCTGCTACATCAATAGCAGGGCAGCCAGAATGTGGCTCAGTGCTCCGTGGGATTTATTGACCTTTCATGATAATACACTAAAATGGTATGAGACCCTTAGTTTATAGCCCAATCTTTTGGGAAGGGGTTCCAAAAAGAGATTAGAGCTATGATAGTTTCCTTTAGAATCCCGATACAGGCTAGGGTGCTAGAGTGAGATTTGTTGATGGAGAGATTCCTAACCAAGCAGGCACTAATAGTGGGATCCCCTATAAGATGTCAGGTAACAGAGTCATCTGCATATGGGAAAATATATACAATGCAAAATACCAAGTGGGATAGACCTTCCTGAGGGTGACCCCATGAAATAGGGTTAGAGGTGTGAGGCTCAAGAGGCCGTTGGAGCCAGCTACGAAGCATGATTTGTTATTCCTATGAGGGGGCATGGTTTCAGAGATCATGACTCTATGAATCCTGGTGTCGATCATAGACAGATGGTGGAGGGGCCACCAAGGACACAGTAGCGAGAGGAGAATAATCTTCAACTAGAAAGAAGATGATTCGGGGGAGCATGATATGCAACGAGAGGTTTTAGGGTCCCCAGGCACTACAACAACCACCCCTCGGTGGTCCACCATGAGTTTAGGGAGCAGGTGGAAGGGGACAGGCCCAACTACAGGATGTAGAGTCTCATGATCCTCATGTACTTGAGATAAAATGATCTATGATTAGTATCATTTCTATTTTAGTAGCAGTTCTTATAGACACAATATCTAGCCATTATTTTCTTTTCATGGAGTTAGTTCATGACTCTAAGATTCTGACTGAGCTTTTAGCTCAACCATTGAATTTGGATACTCCTATATGGGGAGACTCAGCAATCACGCACTGGTGCCGAAAGTGTTATCATACTCTCATAGGAGAGATTATTAGATAGGACCTTCCAGTAGTAGTGTTGAAGCCCTCCAACGTCATTCTTGGCATGGACTGTCTATCAGCAGTTCACAAACTAATTGACATCTAGAGATGTACAGTGCGATGTATGCGCCGCTATGGAGGCCAGTTTTCCAATGGTGATGAGAAGGAAAATAGAGAATAATGAAATGGACATGCTCTCAGGAGGGTGCATAAGATTACATATCAACATGATTTCATGTCCTTCGATATGATGGATGAGGTGAGTCCACAGTTACCAACAGTGGTGGATGAGTATGAGGATGTCTTTCCAGAGGATGCCCCTAGACTACCTCCTCATAGAGAGGTATACATCTGTATTGACTTGCATCCAAGAACAACACTGATATCTACACCAGCATATCAGATGGCCCCTTGGGAGCTCCAGGAACTAAGGGTATAGTTGAAGTAATTACAGTGGAAGGGATTTGTAATGCCTAGTGTTTCTCCATGGGCATCCTCAATGTTATTTACCATGAAGGAATATGGAAGTTTGAGTCTATTCATGGACTTGAGACACCTACACCTGGTGACCCTAAAGAACAAGAATCCTCTGACAGGGATCGATGATCTATTCCACCGGCTTATGGGAGTGAAGTTGTTCTTGAAGATAGGCCTCAGATCAGGCTATCATCAACTCTGGGTATGGGATGAGAACATACTGAAGACAACCTTAACATGTTTTTATAGCTATTATGAGTCCTTAGGGATGAATTTATACATGACCAATGCTACATCTGTGTTCATGGGGATCATTAAAAAGATCATTCAGCCATACCTCAATCACTTTGTGGTGGTCTTAATCAACAATATCATGGTTTACTAAGTGTCTGAGGAAGAGCACATTGTACAGATGAGGATAGTTCTGAACACACTATGGAAGAACCAATTATATGTGAAGATCTCAAAGTGTGAGTTATGGATAAGTAAGGTCCATTTATTTGGACCCATCATCTCAGAGGCTATAGTTGTTGTGGATCCAGATAAGATCGAGGCCGTTTTTTCATGGGAGCCACCCATGAGTGTAACTGAGGTGCGGAGCTTCCTTGGATTAGTAGGATACTATCAGAGGTTCCTACCCAATTTCTCTAGAGTAGAAGAACCTATGACTACTATGGAGAAGAAAGGGAAACCCTTCCTTTGTTCAAAACCATTCCAGCAGATCTTTCAACAGCTGAGGCAGATCTTGATCAGTGCTCCCATCCTGAGGTTTCTAGAGGAGGGCATTGACTATGAGGATTGCTTTCATGCATTAGTGACATGACTCAGTTGCATCTTGATACAGGATGGTGCAGTGATCTCTTATAGCTCACGATAGTTGAGGCCTCATTACCTGAATTATGAGCCTTATGACATGGATTTGGAAGTAGTAATTTTCACATTGATGATGTGGTGACACTACTTGATGGGATACCAGTTCATTATTTACTCAGAGCACAATTGTCTCCGATATATATTCACATAGAAAGATATGAATATGAGATAACAATGTTGTCTAGAGTTCTTCTAGGACTATGACTTTGAGATAATCTATACGCATGGGAAGTGGAATATAGTAGAAGATGAACTTTGCTGGATATCGTGTTCGCAGCTATAGAATGAGGATTCAGAGCAGTCATCTTCACTTCAAATATGATACATTGATAGAGATGAGACAGTCTACCTCCAGCCAATAGAAGTATCCCCTTCATTCTTTTATAGTGTCAGTGTGGTGAAACTCATACACAGCTTCCATGAGACGTCACATGCTCTGATATCCTCTGGTCATGCACTTGATGGATATTCTAAAGGTGGGGAGCACACTATCCGTTTCAAATTACATACAGTTGTACCAGTGGCACCGCGATAAGAGGTACTGAGGGAGTTCCATAAACCACCATGGTAGTATATCCAAGAGTGATGAAGATGTATCAAGACCTCCAACGTTACTACAGGTGGCCAGGGATGAGGAAATCTAGGAAAAAGTTTGTTTCTAGATGCCTCACTTTCCATCATGTGAAGGCCAACCACCATGTACAAGCATGCTTGGACGAAAACCTAAAGATACCTGAGTGGAAGTGGGAAGTGATATTTATGGACAACATGACAGGGTATCCATGTATGTCTATAGGGCACAATACCATCTGAGTGATCGTTGACAGACTAACCACGTCTCCCCACTTATTTTCAGTTCGAGAGAAGGGTCCGATAGAGATCGTGGGATGTCTCTATGTTAATTAGATCATGCGACTTGATGAGGTGCCTTATACTATAGTCATAGACTGTGAGACATGATTCACATTCCGGTTTTGGAAAATATTACACGAGTCTTTCGAGACTCAGCTTCGCATGAGCACAGCTTTTCACCCATGGATATATTGTCAAACTGAGCGGACCTTTCGACCATGGGGGACATTCACCGTGCATGTTTCCAAGATTTTGGTCACAGTTGGGAGGACCACATACCCTTGGTGGAGTGTGTGAACAACAAAAACTATCATTCCACCATTTGTGTGGCCCCTATTGAGGAGTTGTATGGACAACCAGTCCAACAACACCTGTGATAGATAGATCAAAGAGAGAGAACACTCATGGGCCATGAGATGGTTTGTGCTACCACTGAGAAGGTGTAGGTCATCCGAGAGAAGCTGAAGACTGCACTGAGCTTACAGATGTCCTATGATTATAGGTGATGGAGACCACTGGAGTTCTAGGAGTTGGAAAATGTATTCTTGTAAATTTCCCATAGATGGGGACTATGGAGATTTTTCCAAGGCGAAAAACTCTCACTTAAGTTTATTAGATCATTACTGATACTTTAGAGGATTGGGATGGTGGCACACCGCATGGCACTGCCACCATAGTTTGATTGAGTGAAACATCTTCCACGTATCCCAGTTGAGAAGATACATGCATGACCCTTCTCAAATCATCGACCATGGTGATATTAAGATTGATGATGAGATGACCATTGAGGAGTTTCCGGTGGAGGTAGAGGATCGATAGGAGTGGATCCTTAATGGGAGATTAATACCTCTAGTGCACATTCTATGGATGCACATGAATCTCTAGGAGAGCACATGGGAACAAGAGGATCATATGTGTGCCCAATACCCCTCTCTGTATTTGAAGGCCTGTTTGGCTTTCGGGGACTTGAAACCCTAAGGTCGGGAGAATGTAAAGACCAAAAAATTCCATGTAATTTTTTTAAAATTATTTGAGATTTTTAAGAGTCTATAAATATTTGTGGCACATTATTCCAAGGCCTGGTGTGCTCACAGTGAATTTATGAACTTTTTTAAGGTATAATCAGTAAACGTGCGGGTGACGTTTTTTTATCTTTTCAACCGGTGCTCAGATTAAAAATTGGAGGGCACCATTGAATCCGAAGTGACGAAATTCAGTTAATGGAAGATTCAATTTGACTGCAGTTTCTTGGGAGAAAAAAATTAGTTTCTATTCCTTTAAATGAAATAATAAAATAACATAAAATGTTATTTTATTTCTTTTTTTCAACCCACCAGTTGAGCTGTGGTGGCAGGGACCACAGAGGTTGTCAGACCATTAATAATTGGATGTTAATTTCATGGTTACACTTTGGTTATATAACAAAACCTTGCAGCAATTAATGTGGCCCTTTAATTACATCAATTAATGAAATACAATATTTACGTCAATTAATAACCCTCATTAATTCCTCAAGCCATTTCTCGCCATTATCCCCCATATATATATGAAGCTTGGGTTTATTTTTTTTTCATGACTTCATCAAGCGAGGAACCCTTAACAAAGTGACACCTTGACTTTAACCAGTGGAGAATGGATGATTGATGAGGCCCGTTGTAGGATCGATCTGATGGTCGATGGATGAAGAATGCCAACAAATGGGGCATCTCCAACAAATTGTGGTAGGGGTTGTCTTTTTAATTCATGATTTTTCCCTCAATACTATTCCTAGATCTTGTATTTTTGTGGGATGTTGTTGTAGGGGAGTTGAATGGGGTTTAGCATTTTTAGAATGAGATGAATAATAAAATCCCCCTTTATTTAATGTTAATGAAGAGGCACGAGGAAAACGAAAAGGCATGGACCCTACACCACTTATTTTTTGTTGTTGTGTTCTTCGAGGATAGTTTTCCCAATATGATGGAAACACAAGGAATATGGTTATGTTGTGGTGGCAGTGATCTGAGAGGCCTATAGGCACAGATGGAACCAAGAACAGACAACCAGATCCTATCTAGTGGCCTACAAAAACAACCACTGATGCACCAAGACGGTGATGGCCGGGGGAGGCCTGCAGAAACTGGTCATGGGTGGTGGGTACCTGGCATACTGTCACGCCCCTTAGTGGTCAGAGGCGACCGGCACGAGCCGGTCATGCGGGAGAAGGGTGGTGCCCAAAGGCAATAGCCACAGACAGAAGGCCACGATAGGATTGTACGGCATGGACACCGCATCATGAGGGAAAAAACGACCCTGCATTTGTGGGGCGAGCTGGGAGGTGCAGTCCACCAGAAGGCAGATCATGCCGGACTCTGGCTGGTCAAACAGGCAGGACCCGCGGCCCAGCGTGGAAAGGTCGTGCCCCACCTCGTGGGCCAGGCCAATAGTGGCCCAGACCCGGGAACCCGTTCGGCCGACCCTGATGGGCCAGACACTTTGAATTGGACAGACCCTTAATAGTGCAGACCTAGGTGGGGTCAGTTAGCCCCCGGAACCTGTTGAATCGGGCCGACCTGATCATGTTGGACCGGGCCCAGACCCAAACACTCCCCAAATAAAGATAAACCTATAACTGATGATCCGAGGGTCTATTTGATACTTTGTTAGTGGAATTGGGACCCTAATTAAGAAGTGACCCTTTGGCATATTCTGGAGGGCCCAACCAAGCCAGTCCTGACTAATGTGTGATCACTTCTGTTTCACAGAAAGGGGTGTAACTAACATATCGGGAATCCGATCGACATGCCGTCTATGGCATAAGGACCATTGGGGCAAGGAGATACTTTGGACATACTATATGTGAGTTTTTATGGATTCTAACATTGGACTTTTGTTCAATTAGTCTTGAATCCAACCGAGACCTTTTTACAAAAGTGCCCATATCTCACAGACTAGGCATCTAATCGACGCACCGTTTGTCACGTTGTGACCCCTATGATGGGGTGGTCCTTTGGGAACACTTTTTGTGAGACTTCGTAACAGTTGAAATAAGACTGATGGCTTGAGGAGGAGAATATTCTAGAGATCAAGAAGGCTCCATGTGAGAATCCAGTGGTTGGCTATGATATGATGATAAAGAGAGACCAATAAAGTTCAGCATCAGAAACTCCTGAGTGGAATGATATAGCTGTATGACTAATCATTTCTACCTCTACATCAATAAACAAGATGGGTCATCACCAACAACCAATACGGGTCAGTACAAGAAAACAATGCGAGTTAGAACCTCTAACCAATAGGGGTCAACATCTAGCGCCCAATAAAGGTCAGTACTAGTGAACAATACATGTCAACATATAATGGCCAATACGGGTCAGCATACAATGACCGATATGGGTCTACAGAAGAGTTACTACAAATAGAATGATTTTCCTTTACGACTAGTCATCCTTATCCCAATAACATTGATGTTATACAGTTAGAGTGATATGTCTCTTCTGCTTTGTGCATTATGATTTAGATCATGGATGTGATTTTACCATTGTGCTATTTTCTTGTGATGTTTCCATTTGTGTATTATTGAGAGACCTTAGTGAGTCTTGAGGTCCCTAATAGGGTATTATTATACTAATCCCTCACACGGGTTCGGCTCGCATGTGGGTGTCTGGTGGATACTACTGACCCTCCGAGGTAGACTTTTCTGGTTTCGGACTTGGTGGAGATTGGTCCAATGGGAGCAGTCGACATCCACTTTTTCGAATTCAGACCTATATCTACAAACTTCTAGGTAGAGCTCCAAGGTTTACTCGACTGCTATATATATTCCATCAATTTCTAGTGATTGTATTCCGACCCACTATTTTTAGTTTTCAGTTGTACATTATTCTCAGGGTTATACATTACTTTTGTTGGTTGTTTACTTCAGTTTCCATTTTTGAGTGTTTAAATATCACTAAAGCAAAGCCTGACTCTTCATGAAAAGAATTCCGGTGCTAGCCACCAACCTCTGGCCTATAGAAGGTGAGCTTGGGTTAGTCACGCCCGGGCCCTGTGGAACGGGTTGTAAAATCATTAATATCAATTATATATATATCAATATAGTTTATTAGGTTAAAAACACAAAAAATATATAAAAATGGAAATTCTTTAAAAATTGTTTCCAAAACTATAAAGTATTTTATTCTTAATTTATTATGGTATTTTACCTCTTCAATATATGTTAATTAAATTTCGTTAATTTTTCATTATTAAATAAAACCATTATTATTTAATTTCATTTATTCATAATGGTTTTATTTTATTGAAATTTAAAATTTATATAATAAATATAATCCTATAAATTCAATTACATTAATAAATAAAATTTTAAATAATCAAAAAATCATATAAAAATAAACTCGTGTTTTATACATAACACTTAAGGGTATGATATGTGTCATGAACTAAGACAACGTTCTATCAATCCTAACATCGCACACGACTTGTGGTAAGGACTGAAGGGCTTTCTTGATCCCCATGGGCTGGAAAAAAGTCCATGGGTATCAAAAATGTTACTTTGGAATGGTTAATCCCATATAATTCAACATTATCAACCAAGAATAATAAATTATCTATAACTGAATAATCACAACCAAACACGACATAAAAATTTCCCAATTCAATTTCACAAAATTATGAACAAATAAAAAGTGGATACAACTAAAAGGGGAACCACGAAACTATCCCAAAACATCCCTAAAACATGTTAAGAATTATCATCAAGTCACCATAAATAACACCAACAAGATAAGACCACTAGAAACCTGATCCACTATAATGATACATCTTGTCTTTATCTATGTCAAACATAACCACAAATACATACACCCATGAGCGTATGTAGTGTGTGATCCAAATCCTAGTAGGATAGTATACAAGGATAATATTATATAACAAAACATTATAAGAAAAATTGACATCCATGATTTCTAAAAGAAAATATTGAGACATTTTTGTAAAAAATATTTTATAGAAAAACATGGTTTGATTTTGAAATAAACCATAAAGTTCACTGTATGACAATAGTAAGTGTGATATATTAAAATTTGATTAATTCATGAGACATACCTATTGAAAATAGATAAAATGGAACTCTAGTTACACAGTTTCTCAATGAAATGCTGTATAGAAACCACAACCATCAGAGTTCTCATGCACGATCCACTGGGAGGGAGCATCCAATGGACCTACTGGTCTCTCATCATCATCAAATTTTTTTTAGTGTTGTAATTGTCAAACCTGTTCGATGAAGGAAGGAAAAATCTATTTTTATTTACTAGATTACTAGTACTTGTCCTCCCACCTAAATCCTCATGTTTCCCTTCATTATCAATTACTATTCCACATGCCAAAAGGATCACAACAATTCACATACACACATTCCAACAAATATAAACAGACTTGTTAAACAACCATTTTCATATCCAATCATCTTTTGGAGACCAAATGGTCTCCAAATACATTGGGAAATAATTTTTTAATAACATACATAGTTCATTAAACACCATTAAAAAGGAAATATTCAAGCACAAACATTATACATATAGAACACACCACACTTCCCTTAAAACCCCAATTTTCAACACAAATGAACCATGAATCCTTTTAAAAACAAATTTCACACCTCACATGCAATCAATATAAAATCAACCAGAAGAAAATAAAGAATATTAAAATCATCAATAATTTTTGAGCATGGAACCACCAACCTCAATTATATAAATTTATAGAAAACAGAGGAAACTGAACACCACAAGCTAATAAATCCATATAGAGGAGATATTTAATCTTATAAATAATTATTAAACCACAAAAAAAATAAGATATACCCCTAAATAGGTGACCTAACCAATTGAATAAATTAAACCCCAAATAATTAAAAATAAACCCCGTGAATAGAGGGAGAGAAAATGCGATAAGGTAACTTACTTGACAGAATAGGGTGAAAAACAAAAGAACCTCCAAAAATAGGAGTCCAATGGCGAGAAAGGAGGAGGGATATGCACCAAGGGAGAAGAAACACCTTTGGGGAAGGAAAGGGGGTTTAGTGATAAAAATTTTGGGGAGAGAGGACATAAAAATCCAATTTTTAATCACATAGACAAGCCGCACAGTTCACCTACATGTTTTTCCAAACCTTGTGGTGACTATGTTCCCCTTACTATACAAAAAAGACATTCCACACAGTCTAAAAAACATCCACTGATTGTGCAACAATATAATGCTCAAATCCCCCACATGGTTGTATGGTTACTTGGGAAAGGGGTCATAGTTCTCCAGAACATGACCCAACCATGATCAACCTATTATTTAATAATATTTTCTTATCTTTATCCAAAAACATAATAGAAACCCAAAGGGAATATGAAAAAAATAGAAAAATACCTTAAAATGAAACCATGTATGTTACAATTCTTCCCATAATTAATACTTTCTTTCTTCAGAATTTCAAATAAAAGGATATGGACTAGTGGAATAAAAATCCAATGAAGTAGTTTATCATTGGAATCTACAATTAAGTCTAGAAAATAAAAAATAGATAAATTAGGATCTATTTTCAACTCATCCCAATTTTTCATGTGTGAGGATTTGGGTTATATTTCTTTTACTAGGAGACACGGAACACATCATTAATTGATGTTATGTTAATGTGAAAACACAACCTATATTCCACATTATCAATCCTCTAGGTAACCTCAGATGGTCTCAAATACATTGTAATTATCTTTCCTCTCTTTCCAAAATGGTGATGAACTAAGTGAGATGAAACTTTTCGAAACACTCGGTCACCCATAGAAAATCTAGGATCACAATGTCTCCAAATATCATAAAATTTGTGGTGACTCTGAGCTGTCTGTAGCCACAAAATTATCATCTTGAACTTTTTAGATGTATCATGTACTAGTGTTAATCCCAATAACAAGGTCTCACTACCCTCATCCAAAACAATAGATACTAACACAACTGACCAATGAGATCCTTAAAAGAATAAATTCGAATGAATTATTGTTAACTCTTTTTATTTGAAAAATTGACTAATTCCAGATGGTTATTCCTAGAACCTCCAAAATACAATACTCATGCTCAGAGTATTTCTTCAAAATTTTAATTATCCATCTTTGTATGACCATATAATTGAGGGTGGTATTCTGTTATTAAAAATAAATATTACTCGTTTCATTATGATGGCCCTCCAAAAATAAAAATGTAATAGGAGGGTCTCCATCTGAAACTATTTCTATCAGCACACCGTACATCCTCATATATTCTAGAACATAAAACTGAACCCACTCATCAAATTTGTTTGAATCCCTGATAGAAATTAAATTAGAATACATGGTTAGATGATCAATCACTACCCATATAACATTCCTTCCCCAATGTGTATGAGGAAATCCCATGAAAAAATGCATGGCAATCACTTCACCCTTCTAGTTAGGAATGGGTAGTGGATGAACCAATCTTTAGGGTCTATGGTTCTCTAATTTACCTTGCTAAGACATATGACATATTTATAGGAATTATTCTATATAATACCTAATACATGGCCACTGTAACTGTTGACGCACATCATTATACATCTTAGTAGCACATTAATGAATGACCCACTATGAAAACTGGAAATCATGCATCACCACTTTCTTAATAAAGAATGGCACTAAAAATAGACCCTTGAAGCACCGAATCCCTCTAGAGATAGTTACCAAACCCAAAATGTCTCCCCCCTTGAGGAGTCAAATAGACCACAAACATAACACATCGCCAAGATACACCCGCTGAATCAATTCTAGAAGAGAAGGATTAATGTTAACCCATGACAAGAAAGAACCTACAATATGCCTCTTAGTTTCTAGTTGAAACTTTGAAAAAATACCAATCAACGCCCACTCATCATTGGACTCCATAAATAGTTTCATTAGCACATTCATTATCAAGCAATTTCCCACGACATTACCTTAGCCTTGAGTTTAGACAATCTCCAAATCCAACCTGTGAAGGTACTCAACCAAACGATGCAGCCTCAAATTTAGAACCATTTGGGAGAAAATGTAGGCCAAGAACTTATGAGGGGAATAAACCATGAATTAATCACCAAAAATATAATGGAACCATGTATTTTGGTCTTGCATCACTGATACTTTCTCTAGGTCACAGTTTTGTTAATTCTTTTCATGTGGCCAGTGTTGTTGAGAACCATGAGCCCCCACATGGTCATTATAAATCATTACACCCCATGATCCTTACCTAAGGCATAAAAAAACAAAATAACCATTCATAGATTCTATCATGATTAAGAATGGAGAAGCAAAAAACCTATTCATCAGTTCCTGATGGATGCCTTCCAATCTAATCCCCACTCGAACATTACCCCTTTCTAGGTGAACGTCGTCATGAAAGAATCCAACCAATATAAATTACAAAAGAATTACCGATAATACCCTTACATACATATAAAACAAATGTTCTGAAATGTATTATTTGGTTGCTCCCATGACATGACTACACTAATCTTCAAAGGATCTACTAAAAAATCTCTCTCCAAGATCACATGTCCAAGGAAATTCACATACATGGTCTAGAATGTTCATTGTGAGAGATTTAATGGAGACTATGATCCGAAGGAGTTCCAAAAAAATTCTCTAATCCCCCCTATGCTCCTCCTCAGATCTCAAATAGACTAGAATGTCATCTAAAATAACATAATAAATGAGTCAATATACCAGTGAAACACCCTACTCATGAAATCCATAAAAGGATTTAGGGTAATTTTTAAATCCAAAAGGCATGACCAAATACACAAATGGCGGTGTCTTCTTTGAAATTATATTATTAGAACATCCACATCTCACACTCTAACTTCGTGATAAACAGAACATAAATAAATTTTTAAGAACAACCCTACCCCTTGATATTGTCAATTAAGTCATCAATGAGGGGAAAGGATCTCAGGGATTGTTTTTTTATTCAATTTTTAGTAATCAAAACATAGAAATAGAGATCAATTGACTTTTTTTAAAAAAAATAGGGTGGCCTCAGAAGATATGCTATAGAGAATGAATCCATTAGATTACAAGTCATCCAGATGTATCATTAATTCTCCCAAATCAGTGGGGGCTATTTGATAATAAGGAAACCATATTAGCTATGTTCATGGAACTAAATCTATTGAGAACTAGAAGTCATTATCCAAAGTAAAACCATAAAAATCATCTGAAAAAACCAATGAAAACACATCCACAATTAGAGTTAATCATTCTACAATACCACTATCTCTATCCTTAAGCATGATTGATGATATTTGATAAAAATGGGTTCTCAACTGTTGAAGAGGGGGTATTGCACAAATTAACTATGGCTCCCATTCTCCCTAAAAATATGTGTACTATAATTAGGTGCCACAAACCTCACTCACCAATGATAGCAATCAATGTGTGCCTAAAATCACACCATCCAATCCATCCTGATGATCCCTTCAATGATGTCCATATCTATGATTAGAAAATACCATTTCAACATAACCCCTGACATGGTAAGTGTTGAAGATGGGCATAAGAAACGGTGATATGTATTATCCGCAAGTGGTATTACCAAAAACATTGCATTCAACATAAGCTCTTTTGGAAATCATAAAACATCAACTAGGAGGGTCGAATAAAAGAATATAAAGAACTAGTATCAATGAGATAAACAAATATGGATGGTGAAATAAGTATAGCACCTTAAACTAAAAAATTACCCACATCCAATATTATTGGTTCATGATCCATAACATTATGTTTAGTTTTCTCATCCAAAGCTTGAGTATGACCACTAGCCTTTAGTTCTACCCTAAACTGGACCTTCATAGAAGTTGATCCAACCCTGCCACCACAACCTCTGAACTAAGATCCATCTAAAATTGATTTTATTGACTAGGTTTACCTACCCCTTAAATCCACTAATCATCTATCACTATTATATGGGTTAATCACTTTTCAAAAACTCTTCAAGTGTCTCATAGCTCCTCCTCTATGATAGGATCTATGTGGGGTTGGATACAACAACAACATGTACCTCAGTTTCTCACGCATATGTAACATAGAAATCCTAGAATCAGAAGCCACAGAAGAAGTATACTTGGAAGGGTAGCCTAAACTAATACCTCTCTTAGTCCCCTTATCATCCGAATTCCTCTACTTTAATAAAAAAATATCACTACCCATAACTATCATAGATCCTTAGAAACCAGGCTGGCTGCCGCGATCAATCACCACCATCATGGAATGGTCTAAAACCACATAATAGGAATTCATCTTAAAAAGAAATTCTTAAGAATATATCTCTAGTTGAAACCAACATTTAACCCTATAAGCCTTCATTTTCTCATTAGAATCAATTTTAGGTGTGTTCTTAACTAGCTCAGTAAAATTGTTAGTGTACTCCATCCCAAACCGGTCAAACTAGATAAGGTATATAATGTCCTAGGATATTGAATAGTTCAAGAACTCAATATAGGAAAAAATATTGGAGATGAATTTGAAGTCATTCATTTCTATCTTCTTGGCCTTACTAGATTGACCCACTAAGTCCCCCCTCCTTCGATTGGGACCCTCTAGTAAGAAATAATTACACTTCACCTGAACCTCTTTAAGAGAGTCAAGAAAATATAACTTTCAATCTATAATTTTTAGAAAATAATCAACTTCCCTAGGCTAATCATTTCCATAGAAAGATTATGGATTGCTCTTGGTAATCTGCTTAGAATTGTCTTTCTGATTACCGTGTTCAACTTCTCTAATCGGAGTGGGACCAAGGCATGTTCTCTATCACCAAGCCTGAACAAGATTGACAAAATCTTCAAACACACTCTTATAAATTTGTGAAGGAGAACTATATCTAACCACTTCCAATGGATAAATAGTAAATCTTAGAAGAAATATTTTTCCAAAAGAAGAAACAATCACAAGAAAAATCATCAATTTGACCATTATAAAAATTAACACCTATAACAACAAATACTAACATTCAATAAATAAAAAAATCATATTACAATATCATGAAATCCAAACTAATCCAACTCAATGAAGTTTCCATATAAAGTTCCCAACCTGTACATATGACCTGGAATAGTAGTCAAACAAAAATTACAACATCCCATTGAGACTTGAGATCTATTGTGAGGTGTTCTGGTAAAAAACCTTACTCACAACACGAACTTCATGCCCCTAAAATCTTATCACCAATCTATCCTGAAAAATCCAAAACAACTTGACCCAAAATAGAATTCCTTCACTGATAATTGTTTTCATGAAATAAGCTTGAGTTCCATTCAACATGACACTCATCCTTTCTTGTGGCATGTCCTGAAGTGCCATACCAAACCCCATGGGCTGGAAACAAGTGTTTGGGTGTCAAAAATAAAACATGGCAATGATTTTAGCCATATAATTAATAAAAAACAATGAAAAATAATAAATAAACCAAAAAAATGAAGAATCATAAATGAACTTGACATGCCAATTATCAGATTCATGTTTTCAACATATAACAAAACTAAAAAGTGGCTACAACAATAATGGAAACTGAGAATCAATCCCGAATCCTTGATATAGAATGGGGAGAATCATCCTCGAGCCACCACAAAAAACACCCCCATGAGAAGAAAATTGTCATCATGACCCACCATTGGGATAAATTTTACATTTACCTCTATGAAACATCACCAAGTCTACATACACCCTAACATGTATATATGGTGTGATTCAACGCCCGGTAGGATGCCACCAAATGAAAATATTCCTTGAAACAATATTATAAGAGAAAATAACTTGCATGTTTTATTACATAAAATCTGGAGTAATTTTTATAGAAAACATTTCAGTAGAAAAAAATATTTAATTTTGAAGTAAACCATAATGTTAACCATATGTTGATGGTAAGTAAAATATCATAAAAGTTCACTATGTCACAGGATATCCCTATAGACACTAGCTAAATTTAGACAATATGTACATCACAACTCGGGGAAATGTTGTAAAAACCCAAAATTCTATTAATTAAAATCCACTATCTAATGTTTATTTCATATAGTACATATCACATAAAATCTCCTAAAAACATAATAACAAAATCATAAATGATGAATGGATGAAACACTAGGTATTTATAGATGTTAAGTAACCTATATCAATTAAATGGTAACCTAACCATAGGAATAGTAATATGACCCTTATAAATAGTAAACTGGATGAATGAATAGTGACATAACATATTTTTGTATAAATAAAATGCAGTCATCTTAAATATGAGTGTATGAAATAATTATATCACATTATTAGAAAATGATGATTTTAAAAAATAATAATTGATTTTTGGAATTTTTATGAGTCATACATATTTAATTTGAATTGTATAATAACTGAAAATGATTAAAAATAATATTAATTTTCATAAAATTAATTCATAAATCAATATTTTATTTCATAATAATTTTAGGATAATTTTATGAGTCCTTAGTTAATTTTTAAAACTGTTATAAAATCAGTTATGGATTTAAAATCAGTATTTTTCATGTAAATAATGGTTTTAATTAAAAAAAATCCTCAAATTTATAGAATTCTTTTCATAAAATGAGGTTTATTTTATATTAAACAATTAAAAAAATGGTATGGGTTAATGTTAGGTATTCTTCTAAAATACATGAATTTTTTGTGAATAGTAATATACGATTATTTATGCGAAATGATACATACGTAATTTATTGAGTCATAGGGGATGTTTCGATGATGTAAGCACCCTTTGTTCAAAATAACATTCCATTGTTATGGTATTTTATCCCAACAGTTAAATTTGCTCCTTATATTGAGAAAAATAATAAAATAATGACTAAAATAATTTGAAATCACCCCTCCTCCACTTTAAATAACAACCCTCACCACCCCTTCTCCTCACACCTTATAAGATTTAAGACATATCAAATATCTATATAATATTCTCCCCAAGCCACTCCACCATGTCCCTGATTTCTTTTTCTCATCAAAAGAGGAAAATCAATAAATATATGGAGGTTCATAAAGTGGAATATTCAAGAGTTAAAATTCTCATCCTTTTCCTTTTAATTTAAATTCATGTTATTTTATTTTATTATACTACTATATCCTCATATTTGAAAATGATTATGATAACTCCAGAATCATATATATACTATAATTATATAATTTTAATTAAATATCCTTCATCAAACTGTTTTCTCTCTCTCCCTTATGTTTTAAAGACGAATTCATCATCCGTGAGGTGTCGATTTATAACCATTAGGGACGATAGATTTTTATTCTTCAATTTCCCATTCATTTATAGTAATGAAAAAAAAATTAATGTTAAAAAAAATTATAATATATTTATTAAATACTATCATATGTTTTTTATGTAATATATTAACAAAATACTAAATGATAGAACAAAATCATATAGTTATGATTAATAACAACCATAATACTGTAAAATATTATTACTAAATGTGATATCTAATTATTCGTCCCCATACCTTATAACCAAATGATATATATAATCATATAAACATTTTTATCTTAATTAAGATCACATAAATTCAATTATAGAGAATCATACCAACTCTTCTTGAACAATCATTCTCATATACATGTATATTGATCGGGAAACCGAGGAAGCAATTGATCCTAAGAAATAAAATCGTATATTATAACTCATAGAAAATCTATAAATTAACGAAATAATTTTTTTTAAAAAATAACTTTTAATAAGGTTTATAATTAATTAATTAATGGATTTAATTTAATTTTATTGTCATTATGGTCAAGTGCAGAACACATCCATACATAATGTAAGTGTTTCTCCCTAAACCTCCATTTTTAATTCAGCTTTATGCTTTCTATCACTTTACATAAATAAAATTCCAAATTAATTTTTTTAATTAATCCTTATTTCGGTTTTATGGTTCTATATTTGTGTACCAATCATAATTCATCTTTCATTGATGTAGATGAACATTTTTTATAAGAATCATTCTCAATTCTTTATGATAAGAAATCCCAATTAATGGGAACTTCTTGATTTCTTACCTATTTTCAATTTCAATATATAATCTTTTTAAAACCAAATTAAATTTAAAATGACTCATTTTTATGTAAAACTTATCTTAGTTTATTTACATTTCTATAGAAATATTTTTCCAATATAACTCTTTGCAAAATAAATGAGTATTTCTCTCAAAAAATCATCAACGATTTTGTATGAGAATTTTTGTCTATTCTAAAACCCTTGTTGATTCTTATATTTAATTCGGAGTAATCGTTAATGATATAATGTGTCATATTTTGTTGATTTTTTTCTGATTATTTTGAATTTGGATGTGATATCTTGATACTATTCACTATATTAATCTAAAGGGTAAGTAATTATATATACTGATTGAAGAATGTTATTTAACATTCATATATTTTTTTCAATATGAATGTATATGAGGAATATGTTTCACCCCATTAATATTAGTAATGAATTAGACTTAGTGTTGGGTGGAGACCACTATTTTCCCTTAAGTCGTCAGTAGTTCTCCTGAGCCAAACTTGTTTTGATTTTTACCTGTTTATGTGTGGTATTGGTATAAGGCCTTGAATGTATTTTTATGGTGTCCCACATTATGAATTCCCTCATTCAAACATTTTTATTTTATATTCCATAAAATTATTTCATTATTAAGATATCTATTTTTATTTTTTATTTCTTTATGATCACTTATATGGATATATTTAATCATTATTTATTCCTTCCATATTATGCTCATGTTTTTTCACTTATTCACCTAAACAAATGGTTTATTTTTAAGATTTCACTATATTACATTCCTATACTTTTCATATGATCTCATCCCTAACTTATGATAATTTTATTACTAGGATGTGAAGATGTATATTATGAATTACTTTAATGGATAAAATAGATGATAATGGGTGTTTCCTATATAGAAACATTGTTTTAATTAATTTTAATATGTAATTCCGAACATATTTATGTATATTGTTATCTTAAACAATAAAACTATTCATTACATTGGGATAAAAAAACCCTTAATTATTATTCCACCGTAATCCTTGGAAACTAGATTTAAAAAACATTGACTAGGGAACATAACCCTAGGTTATTATTTTAGAATATGTATAAAAGAAAATACTATAATTTTTATAAGGTATATATTATGTAAAATTTCTTATCAACAGATCACTATCTAGATAATACAAGTGTTCATGGTTATGGAATATATGTACCTAGGTGTAAAAACTCTCATAAGCTGTCACGGGCCCATCTCAGGGAAACCTAGTGCATAACAATGGGTCTTACTGTACACCTGGTTTGAAAATCTAGGGAGAGGTTCTTAGAATAAGTCACATATTACATACGAACCAAAAGAATGATTTAAAAGTAAATATGTCCATGAATAAAATATGATTATAATTCTAAGAATTACTAAGAATAAAATTTGAAATTATGATAATTGTTTCGTTGGATTTAGATTATACATTACAATTCATAAACTAATTATTTGTATTCAATTATTTATAAATGGAACCTAGATGAAGGAATTGAAATTGTTTCAACTAAAATATCACATGTCGTGATTTCCCTACAATAATATATATTATAATGATTGGGTTGGATCTATAACTGGTGTAGAGAAACATATAAATATAATGGGATTGATGAAAAATGTAAAGAAAATTAACATTACCCATATAAATAATCTTGAACCACAACATGGAGGGAAAATGATAGACTGCTTTATGTGATAACAACCACCATTATTCAATGGGAATACAAACCCATTTTTAAATGAAAAATGGATAAGTTCTTTAGAGAATATATTTCTTACATTAGGATGTAACTAAAGGTAGAAGGTTTTCAGGGAAGTTTATCATATATCGGGTGATGGAGATCATTGGTGGTCACTAATTTAAAGCACAACATAGGAGGATGAAATCGCAAATATGTAATGGAGGGATTTTAATGAAATTTTCCTAATGAAATATTTTCCCCCAAACAGTGAGAGGATAAGGAGAGGAAATTCTTCAGGGTAATATTAAAAGAGGAAGAAATATTTCAATGTATGAATTGAGCATGAAAAGGATATAAATTCTTTTCGTGGAATACATACATAATCCAAGGACCATTATTTATTGATTCATTGATGGTTTAATACTATTACTCAGAAATGAACTAGAATATCAAAATTTCACATCATATAGAGTTATAGTCTCATATTATATCAAGATAGAAGATGAATTCCTTAACTAATATTAATTCAAAGTAAAGTAATAGTTGTAGAGGGTGGCTGAAAACATTGGAAAAGGAAATAAGGAAATTGGGAATAAGGGAGGAGTTGACTTTCCAAAATGTAGTAATTGTTAGAAGAAAAACCAAAGTACTTTTCTAAAGGGAATGGGAGTCAGTTAAATGTTTTGAGAAAAAGGCCACCAATCCCATGATTTTTTAGGGAATGAAATAACTTGGCAACATAAAATTCAATAATTGTAAATAGATTTTAAATTATGGACATTAATGTCTAATAGGTCAATGAATTTTTCTCCCAATGAAATCTATTGGATATAGGCCAAGCTTATATAGTCACAATAGGTGAGGTTGAAGTTCCAATAAATGAGTTGTAAAGTCATTTAAATTTTTCTTAAGAGTATACAATGCATTATTTGGTTCTAGGTCATCAAATTATTTTATATATTCCTATTTTTCAATAAAATTATTCATCTCTTATTTAATTTTATAAAGGATTTGTTAGTCAAACCTCTTAAGGGAAGTATCATTGCAACAATGATGTGCCAATCAGTCACCATTATAAAAATTAAACATGCTTATTTTTTGAACTTATCATCATAAATATGATTTAATTTAATAAAATTATTTGTATGGTTTGGGTTTCAAATTATTTTGTTTAAAAATATTTCAAGAATAAGTAAATTACAATTTGTGAGAATGATGTATTTTCCATTATCTTTAGAGTGGAATTCTCACCGTATAATTCTTATCTAGATCCACCTTCATCTGCTCTTCCAAATTCAATTCTTGGGGAATAAAAGTAATATATATATATATATGGGTGAGGAATGAAATATTCAAATAGGGTATATACATAGTGTAAAAGAATATGTAGTTATATTTATTGAGGATTTACCTGGACACCCTTTAAAGAAGGAAATTTATTCTTCTATTGACAGACATAATGGTTCAAGGACTATATCAAAGACTCCTTATATAATGGCTATAATGGAAATATTGGATCTAAAGAAACAACAATAGAAATTATGTGATACATGATTTATTCTCCCCTGTGTTTCTCTATGTGGAGGTTATGTTCTATTTGATAGGATGAAAGATAGATCCACAAGGATATATATGGAATATAAGGAAAGAAATGCTCTTACAAAAATGAAAAAGTATCATCTTCCATGTAGTGATAATTTATTTGATAAAAATCATTGATCCCAATATTTTTTGAAGATTGAACACCAATTTTGATATCATCGGTTCTGTGTGAGGATGGAAGACCAGGTATGAGAATTATAACTCTACAGTAATTCCTTTTTGGACTTACTTATGCACCATATATTTTCATGGATCTAATAAATATATTTTTCAAATAATATATTGGAGATTATGTATTGTATTTAATGATGATGTCATATTATTCTCTAAATGTGATGATGATCATGAGAACCACATGAACATTATTCTGAAGACTCTTGGAAGAAATATGTTTTATGGAAAATTTGGTAAGTGTGAATTCTAGACACAAACTGTTTCTTTTATTGGACATACAGTCTTGAAAGATGGAATCTTAGTTGATCTAGGGATGATAAAGGATATTCTATGAACGACTGACACAAAAAAATTAAATGTGGTACAATTTGTTTTTGTTTAGTAGGTTGTTATTGGAGGTTAATTTAGAAATTCACCCAATTATAAAACATGTTAACCAATCTTACTCGTAAACAGGATTATTTTGTATTGAAAAAATAATATGAATAATGTTTTGAATAAATAATGATGTAATTGGTGAATTCTTATAACCTGCCTTTACCATCAAGAAATGGTGGGTTTGGGATTTATAGTGATGCAACAAATAAATTTCATGGATGTTTGTTTAGGAATAATGAAAGACATATTGAGTATGCATTAATTCAGTTAAAAAATAATTAACAAAACTATCCAACACATTATATTTCTTTAGAATCTATAATAATTTCCCTATATATTTGGAGACGTATTCTCAATGTTGAAAGTTGCGAGATATATATAGATGACAAGAGATTTAAATATATAAATCATAGAAATAACACAAAATGAGGAAAATGCAATGTATCAAGTCACTCAAGTATTATGATTTTTAAATAATGTACCAAAACGGGGAGTCAAGTAAGGTACTATATGCTTTGAGATGGAAATATCATAGTGTTCTAAAAAATAAGGATTGAAAAGGTTCTAGTGTACATCGATATAGAAAATGGAGATATGGGAATTATTTTATAGGTGATACATCATCACTTTTTAAACTATTTTCTCAACCATAATTATTTTAAAGAATAATTTTTTCTCAGCTTAATGTTGAGAATCTTCGAAAAATAAAATTAAATATGTGAATTATAGGAAGTTTCAAGACATCATGTGTTAGGATGGGATTCTAAATTTTGGGTGGAGGCTATGTGTCCCCTCTATACCCTAGTTAAAAAAGGAGTTATTGGATGATACTCAAAGCTCCAATTTCCTTATACACCATTGAATAACTAAGATGTAGTGATATTTGAAGGAACTTTTCTGATGGAATAACATGAAGTGTGAAATTGGTGACTATTTATCATAATGTTTTGTATATCAACAGGTTAATGCTGAATGAAAATATCCTAGTGGTGTCATAAAACACAATCAAATTCCTACATGTAAGTGGGATTTCATCACATTGAATTTTGTCAATATATTACCAAAAACATTAAGAATGAATGACAGAATATTGGTGAATATTAATCAAAGTACCAAATTTGAAAATTTTCTCACTAAAACTGAAGATTTTCCACTACATTACCTTTAATTTTTTTATTAATTATGTTTTAATAACTCATAGAGAATCACTATAGATTGTGTCTTATTGTGACCCACTATATACATAAATGTTCTGGAAAGGACTCCAAAAATCATTGGATATTGAGCGTCATTTGGGTTCTGCTTATCTCCCTCAAACAGAGAGGTAGTCAAAAAGAACGATCCAAACATTAGAATACATGTTGTGATAATGAAATAATGACATAAAATGTATGTGGGATGAGTATTTACCATTGGTATTGTTTTCATACAACAATAGTTTCCATTCTTGTATTCAAATGGCACCATATAAAGAATTGTATAGAATGATATGCTACACACAAACTTGTTAGGATGATGATGAGTTAAAGGAAGCATGTGGGACCAGTGCTAGTGGAGGGAAAAAAGAAAATTTAAAAACTATTCAAACCAATATAAAAGTAACTCATTGTACGAAAATAAGATACGTGTATAATCAAAGAAGGAATTTGAAATTTCATATCGGAGATCATGATTTTTGGAAAGTGTCTTTATAAAAGTGTGTAATCAGATTTGAGAAGAAAGGGAAACTGAGATCCATATACATTGGTAATTTTGAAATAAAAGATATCATTTAATCTTTTTCTTATCATTTGGAAATACCTTCTATCCTTTCTATTGAACACAATGTGTTCCACATATCCTTGTTATGGAAATACATGCCAGAAAAAACACATGAACTCACTTCTAATAGAATATAATTAGAACATGAATAATATTAATATGAATAGCCTGTCCAGATTATGGACACCAAATATAGGGTTTTGAGGAATTAAATTATTTTGATGGTAAAGGTGCTTCAGAAAAATCATAAATTGAAGATGTGACGTGGGATCCTTAGGATAACATGATGAAGAACATCCCAAATATTTTTGAAGGGTGAAATTAAGGAAATTTCAAGGATGAAATTTTTGTATGAGGGGAAAATGTAATGACCAAAAACTCTATCAATTAATTTTCTAATCATATGTTTATTTCATATAGTATAGATCACAGAAAATCACTTATAGAAGATAATAAAAACATCATGAAGGAAAAATGAAGTAAATAAGACGTATTTCTAGAAGTTAATGAACATATATTGATGAAATGGTAACATATCCTTATGAGTAGTAATACGACCCTTTTGAATAGTAAATTGGTTGAATGAATATTAACCTCACTAAATTTTATATAAATAATATTTACCCATTTAATAAATGAATTTATGATATAAATATTTCATAGTATAACAAAATAAATATTTTGAAAATTATTAATTAACTATTTGTATTTTTATGAGCCATAAATATTTAATCACAATTTTATAATTAATAATAATGACCGAAAAAATTTCATTTCATGAAATGAATTCATTAATCAGAATTTAGTTGTCTTATAACTATTTGATACATTTATGATACCATAGAAAATTTTGGAATGTTTTATAGAATCAGTTATAGATTTAAAATTTATATTTTTTAAGAAAATGACAGTTTTAATTAAAATTAAAATTTCTCATATTTATAAAATTATTTTCATAAAATAGACTCCATTTTTTAATTATACACACTGAAAATTGTTTTTGGTAGATTATTAAATTTTTTCTAAATAACAATTTTTTTTGGTGAATAGTAAAATATGATAAATTATGATAAATTATAAATACATGATTTATTGAGTCATAGGTGAGTTTTTTATGATGTAAGTACATTTGGTTGGAATTCATTGTCCTTTATTACTATATGTCGGAACAATAATAAACACTATTTCTTAGCTTGAAAAAATATTAAAATAATGACTAAATAATGGGAAATCATGGCCTCATCCACTATAAATATCATCTCTTCTCCTCACACCATCCAATAATTTATCCTTATAAAATATATGCCATTTATTTTTCTCCCCAAGACTCTCTCCCATGTCCAAGTGATCTTGGTCACATTTAAAGACCAAAACCAATCCCTTTAAAGAGGTTCTCAAGGAGGAGTATTGATGAGGTAAAATCCTCTTCCTATTGCATTAAATTTCATTTCATGTTTTTTCTATTATTATTATCTCCCCACCACCTATATTAAAATTATCAGGATAACTAAAATATAATATATATTGTTTAATGAGTTCATGTTAATGTAATAACCTTCATGAAACTTCTATCTCTGTCTCTTTTATTTTACTAACTAAAATATCGTCTGTGAGGTGCCGATTTACATCCTTCGCAGACCATGGATTTTCATTCATCAATTTTTCCTTCATGATTTGTAAAGATACAATTTTTTTTGTAGTTTTAAAAAATATAAAATATTTATTAAAACTTTTATTATATTTTCAATGTAACATATTTAAAAAATACTAAATGATAATCCAAAATTAGTTTAATTTAGTCAATAACCTACGTAACAATGTAAACGATTATCACTAAATGATTTAAAATCATACAATATTACCAAATTATAAATATAAGTGTTTAAACATATTTATTCACATTTAAATCTTATAAATTCAATTATAAAGAGTTATAACCATTCCTTATGAACGTCAATTCTCATATAAAAGTATACTTATCATGAAAACCAAGGAAACAAATGATCCTGATAAATAAAATAGAATAATATAACTCATAAAAAGGCCACAAATGAGCATAATTAAATTATATTAAATCAATTAAATGTATATAATCCTATTATTTAATTAATTAATATATTTAATTTTATTATATCCGGAAATAAGGTCATCCTTAGAACAAATTCACACTTAAGGTATGGGTTTCTCCCCAAACCACTATTTTTCATTCAAGTTTAGACTTACTCTCTCAATACCACAAACAAATTATTTATTCATTTTAAGTATTCCTGCTAATTTATGTGTGAATGTTATATATATGTGTACCAATCATATTACACATTCTTTTATGGGGAGATATATTTTTTATAAGGATCTTTCGGAATTCTTCATGATAAGAAGGCTCGAATAAAGGAGACTTCCTGATTTCTTTCCTATTTTTAGGTGCACTAAATAAGCAACTTTAAGACACCATTAATTTTGAAATAACTATTTTATTATGGAAAATATAACTTATTTTACATCTTGTTTTATAAAATTATACTTTTAAAATAACTATTCTTTTAAAATAAAAGATTATTTCTCTACATAATTCATCGATGATTTTATAAGATTATTTTCATCTATTTCAATACCCTTGTTTACATTTATATTTAAATGGGATAAATCTCTTAATAAATCATCTACCATATTTTATTTAATTATTTATGATTACATTGACTGTTGATGTTCTATCTTGAAACTGTTCAACATATTACTCTGAATGGTTAGTGATTATGTTTACTAATTGGGGAATGTTGTTTAAATTTCATATGTTAATTTTAATATGAATTCATTTGTTGAATATTGTTTTCCCCTTTTATATAAGGAATTAATTGCACTTCATAAGTGTTTTGTGGGGCCTAATATAGCCCATCGAGGCATCTTTAGGTCTCATAAGAAAAACTACTTTGGGTTTTAAAAATTCATATATGGTCTTGGAATGAGGCCTTGACAGTATATTTATAATGTCCCTCAATATCCATTCCCTCATTATTAGATTATTATTTGATATTAAATGTGATTATTTGACTATTTTAATATACCTGGATAATTTTCACTCTTATATAATCACTAATATGGATTTATTTAATCATATTTTATTCCTTCAAAATTATAATCTAGTTTTTGTTTTTAGTTATTCACCTTACATTACGGTTTATTTTTATTATTCAAATGTATTTTATACGCTTACTGAGCATCTGAGATCACCCACTATAATTTTTATTTTCCCTAGGATAAAAATATGTTATGTATGAATTTCATGCATGTATAATCTAGATTTTTATGGGTGTTTTCAATATAGTTACAATGTTGCACATCTTTTAATGTTTTAATGTGGAACATATGTATGTGTCTTGTTTTCCAAGTATTAAAAAATATTTTTTCCTTCAGGATATGAATCCCTTGTTTATTATTCCAATGTAAGAAATTATGGAACCATATACACACTACTAGGCCTAGTGAGATTACACGTGTGTTATAACACACTAAACCATTAGGGTTCTCATGCACGATCCACTTGAGGGTATATAGAATGAACCTTGTGGTCTCAAATTATCATCATAATTTAGATATTTTTATAATCATAAATCAAAATAAATTGATCTTGGACAATCAATTTCTGATTCACATGCACAATAGTCCATGTTCACCCACCTAGATACACATATTTCCCTTCATGCTCAATTTCCAGTCTACATGTCACAAGGATCACAAAAATTCACATACTAACATGTAAAACTAATTATTCACACATGTTAAACAACTATTTCTATAATCAAAACCCCTTTTGAAACCAAACACACACTAAATCCATTATAAAAAATGTTTCTCGTCACTTTTAAAATTCATTAATCACCTTTAAGATTCATACATTGAAGCCCACGCATTATACAAATGTAACATACCCCATTTCCATTATAAAACCAATTTTTTCTTCTTTAGAACCTTGAATCCTTTAAAAAAATTCCCACCTCAAATAAAATCCACAGATAATCATATATAATAAAATATATCACATTGAAATGACTATATAATGTTTGAACATAGAACCATCTACCTCATGTGTATAAATTTCTTAGAGACAGTTCAAACCAATAACCACACACCAAAAAATTATATAGAGGTATTATTGAAAAATAAACATCAAGATCCAACCCCAAATATCAATATCTAACCCTAAATAGGTCACCCAACCTGTTGGTCAAACGAATCCCCAATGTAAGAAGAATGAAACCATATAAAAGATTGTGAAACAAGTAGGGAAGGGGACATACTTGAAGAATCATTGTGAAACAACCCCAAAAAATCCATAATAATGTTGGTCCAGTGGTTACAAGGGTGGAGAGGGAGGCACCTAGTGTGGAGGAACTTGAGTGGGGGATGAAATTTGGAGGTTTTTTTATTGAAAACAATTGGAGATAAAACATAAAAAACAAAATATTAATGACTTGGACATGCCACAAATTTTTCGCGCATGTTTTTTTCAAATTGTACACCCCTTAATGTCTAAGAAGGATATTCCACCCTATTATACCACCCAATTTACAAACCATGTGCTAAAAATGTGATAAGACACTATTAAAAACACCACAAAGCTACACAGATACCATGGAAAGGAAGCACAGTTTTCTAGATCGTGCACCAACCGTGTGCAGCCTGATGTTTACCCAAATTTTATTCATTTTCTCTAAAATCACGATGAATCCCAAATTAAAAAAACTAGAAATAAAATAAATAGAAAAATATCTGGAAATTAAACCACATATGTGTCAATAAGTAATAGTGTGAGTGATGGATGTTGATTCAGTTAGCGCATATCTCATAGTGATTTTACTATTCTTGAACTTCTCTCATAAACAATTTCACTCATGTCATGTTTATTAATGTTCAACATGGTCTTTGAAAAGGAGAAATCATAGTTATGATACCTCATTTATGATATCAATTAATTGAGTCTCTTATGGAATAATTTTAATAATTAATATCATTGATTAATCTTTATCTATATATTTAATAATACTCATACTTCTATTTATACATTCCAATTCAACGACCATATTATAATAGCCATGTTTAATAATTTCATCTCAATAATTTATATTCATTCCATTTTTTGGTTCTTCATGAGGATCAATTTATCAAACACAAAAAATATATCTAAATATTTATATTTATATATATATTGTAATTTTTTACAATTTTGATCATCAGTGAATTAACTAAAAATGAATATAAACATTTTCATAGATTTCTCTGGTGCATGTGAGACCTAATATGGCCATGCGTTGTCACCCATGAGTCAAAATATTAAATCAAATTCATATAAAACAATTTTCCTTATTAATTTGTGATAAAATTATGGATTAAGACTCATTATGGGATCCTATACATTTGAAATGTATCTTTATAAACCTGGGGATGGGTCCTTGACCATTACATGGTTAGTGACAATAAGTTTGTGGGATAGGATGAGGATGATTTTTAATTGGCCAGTGATTTTAAAGGATTTATGAGAAGTCATTCTTATAAAATATTTTATTGTGGATATTCAATTAACATAAATTTTATGACTATATGTATATTAATCACATTGATTAGTGGTTAATGGAAATTAATTTTCTAACATTCTTTTTTTAATTTTCATATATTGATTAAAAAATTAATGTTCTATAACTTTATTTGGTGGTGCATCATACATTATTTCAATTGAGTTGGTGGTATTCCCTAAATTTTAATTTTTTTTATTCAAGGAAGAATCATACACATTATGGATTTTCCATAGTAGAATTTTTTTTAAATGAAGCCCTAATATGAAGCTTTATCAATCACATAAGAGTTGGTAGGGGTGTCACGTCAATAAATTTATGATTCAAAATGGTCATTTATTTTTATAGTGATAAATTATTCACCAATATTTCTAATGGTGGTGGATCATCCACTTTGGGATTGTAAAAGTGATAAAGTATTCTCAAAAGCCGTGTAGGGGTGTCACGTCACATTATAAGGAATTATAACTGTGATATGTTGTTCATTATTGTAATATAGTGTTCATTACTCATTGATATAAAATACATAATGGTGATAACCCCTTCGCCTTTATTTATATAATATGGTTTTATAAATCAATCACATTCGGGGGTTTTATAATATGGGGGTATCATCTTATTCATGAAGTATCTAAACCTGTTATGGTTGCACATGGTTTGGAAATTGATAACTCAAAAATATGGTGATTTAAATATTTAGATTCCATATTATATCATCATATTGGACATACACAAAAAAAATATAAGATTATTTTTAGAAACCATTATTGGTGTCCAGCTGAATTTATGCCACAACCTTATTTGTTCCCTAGTACCTGAGTAGATATCATGGCTATAAGAATATATATGTTTATGGACACTATGATTGATGGGTGTGTAAGGGGATCAAGGAGGAGTCTGGTAATGGTACTAGGAAGGGACATAGGTTCATTTTTTGAATTATTATTATTCAAATTGATTATATTTGGATATATTATAAAATATTGTCTAATAAATGGAATTACAATTTTACATTTTCCCATGTGACATCATTATACATTTAATTTAGTTATATAATGATTTTATTTATTCCAAGGTCATCTAATTTTTGTAATATCAATATATACAACCTATAATGTTTGATTCCTATAGTTATTTATTTCATTGGAATTTATAGTTATTTTCACATAATCGTATAATCAAATATTTTTTTCTCATTACCCATCACTAATAGTTAGCTAAATAATGTTTATGAGGAGTCATGATTGAGTTCATATGTCACCACATTCTTAATGTCCATTCAGGTAGTCAGATGTTTTATGTTAAAATGTTTAATAAACTAATTATTTATTTTGTCCATGCTCTTTGGGAATTATAGTTAAAGTGAGTATATTATTTGATCTTGGCATGAGCTTTTAAAATCTGAATTTTAATCCAACATAAATAAAATATCCATTACATAAGGGATGGGATTTTTGTTCAACATGTTTTGGGATCTAAATTCAAGTAATTTGATTGGATTCAATAATGATTTTTTGGTCTTAATAATTTATTGATTTACATATTTTTGTGGGAGGAGAGAGTGTGTTAATTTTTTATATAGTATTTTATCGATCACATCAACTTTTTTCATATGACGTCTTATTTGGATATGATAAATTTTTTAGTCATTTATAGTGACAAGAAAACATATATAGTGTTTTACAAGATAAATTTTTTTGTGTAAATATACATGGATAACCATTATATTTCGTGTTTTCTCTAAAATTTGTGATAATTAGTCATGTATAATATTCTGAGGATAAACATTCCATTTGAGTGGGATTGATGGGCATGACTCAAGCTGGGATTTTGAGACCCTAGTATAATATTTTGTGTGTGTAAAGAGTAATATATAACATTCCTTGTAACATAATTCTATTATATATGATATTATGATATCTAAAATCTATTTATCAAGATATGAAATTTAGAATTCAATGATATTCCTCCATGATGGGCTAACATGGGTTGCATTGTTGGAAGGATGTGCATGCCCCTATGGTTGTGAAATGGGTCCGTCTAATTTTTATTATACCTCTTATTAATTTTTTGATATTATATAATTTACTCTATAATATTTATATAGTGGGATATAAGGAACTAAGATCTTGGAAATAAATCTCATACCTTACACAAGATATCTAATTTAATTATTCACCGCACCCCTTAGGTGTGGGTGAACCAATGGACGACATAGTTCGTGATTGAGTCTATATAGAAAATCATTTACATAATCCATACACCCCAATGTATATAGACTAATTTCAAGTGGTATGTTATTCTTCAAGTAGAAAAATATTTGGGCCAACATTTAATGAATTTAAATGAACATTAATTTATATAAATAATTCTACAAATTAACCCTATAATATTTAGGATTTCTTAAAATGAATAGTATGTTTGATATCATGATCCACACATAACATTGAGCATAAATACACCCTAAAATAGTATAATTTTAATATAATTTCTATAACATTTTTTTTCATGGTAGGTATTAATAGGAATACAAAAATTATGAAATATATTTTGAAATTTTTCCATAATAAAATTCATTATATAAATAAAAACAATAATTTTATTATTTAATGGGGAAATGTTGAATAATTATATAATTTTATTCTATAATATTTCATTATTCATTATAATTGGTTTTAATGTGTTTTATATATAAATAATTTGGATAAATTATGATAATTATCTAAAATTTTATTGGAATTAATTTGATGAAATTTGAAATTATAATGTAAAATTTATCTTTGGATGAATTTTTTATATTTCTATGAAGTAGTTTTTGGGGTGAATATTGAAAAGTAATGATTTTAAAAATACAACCATTTCAATGAAAATTATATAAGGATAACATTAAATTTTAGAAGGCTATTTTTGAAGAAAAAATATTATTATTTTTAAAAATAATTTATATGAATATAAAATTTTAGAAATATAAATATGAGCTTGAAATTCTGTAAATCCATAATTTTTTTTATTTATGAAATAAATATTTTTACTTATTATCTCATGATAAAATATATAAAAAAATATATTATATATGGTATTAATATTAATTTAAATAAATAATCATAATATTTAACAAAATAAAAATAATTTCATTTTAGACAATATTATAATTTTTTTCATGGAAAATAATTTATATAGTTTAAACTAATCTTTTTTAAGAACATGTTTCCTTGTGTTTTGGAAACATATATTTAATGTAATTTTTACAACATTAGGAACATGAATCCAATAAATTTAGTCTTGTATTATTAATTGAAATAATAGTTGATTCAATAAGGTTTTCCTTATGACTTTTACACTCCTTGTTTTGAAAATCACAAACACCTTATACTTAAACCAATCAATATTTTACTTCTCTACGGAAAAATTCCTTCCTTGAGGAAACATACCCTAACCTAGATTTTCTTATAAATATCAATATTTTTCTTAAGTAAAAAATCGGATTCATACCTAAATCCTTGAAATCATATAATACTTAGATATGAAGAATTCTATTTTAGGATCCGAATTCAGGATATGAACTATATTGAAGTTCAAATCCAAATTTTTGATATAAACTGTAATGAAGTTCCATTCCAAATTCTGGATACGAACTCTAATGATGTTCCATTCCGAATTGTGCATACAAAAACTAATGAAGTTCCATTCCGAATTATGCACACGAACTCTAATGATGTTCCCTTTTGAATTCTGTATATGAACTCTAATGAACTTACATTCTGAATTCTGGATATGAACTCTAATAAAGTTCCATTCTGAATTCTAGTTATGAACTCTCATATAGTTAGACTCTGAATTCAGGATACGAATACTCATATAGTTCCACACCGAATTCTGGACTCCGAACTCTTACTAGTTCGACTCTGAACTCTAACTAGTTCGACTCTGAAATTTTACTAGTTCGACTCTGAAATTTTACTAGTCTGACTCCGAACATCTATGAGTTCGACTCCGAACATCTATCGGTTTAGCTTTGAACATTGTACATTCATATTCTAAATTCTAGTGAATCCAAAATCCAAATTTACATAGAAATTCAGACTCCAGATTCCTATATAATCCCGGTTCCTATTTCCTATAAAATAGAATATGAATATCTCTTTATTATAGACTCTAAATTCCATTTTGGTTTGACTCCGAACTTTTATTTTCTTACATTCCAATCATCAGTTTTTCATATAAATCTACTTGTTTTATTACAAAACAATGTCATGCTTTCAGTTACAGATTTTTTGTTATAAAACGATTTTTTCCATTCTATTTCTAACTAACCATTGGTTGAGTGACACTTGTAAAGGTCCCTCCTAAATTTAAGGAAAATATGACCATTGGAGGAGGGAGCCTACTGTTGGAGCTTCACCTATAAATAAGAGATCATTTGAAAAGAAGCGACAAATTTGAAACAACTTGTTCTTACTTGCTGTTGAAGTTTTTTCTAGAGAGAGAGAGGCTCTTATCAACTCTCAAGATTCATGAAGAATGTTTTAACAGCTTGTTCAATAATTTCCTTGTGCAGACTTGCTTTGTGCGACTCCGATTGTTGGTGATTGCAATCGAGGGTTTTCGGGGATAGGAAGATAGAGGTTCCAATACCTTGAAGTTGAGGGCTTCCTTGCTGCGGATGATAGAGGTCCAACTAACTTAAAGTTGAGGGCTTGCAGGGATAGCAAGACAGTGACTCCGATCATCATATCGAGGGATTACCCAGGTGTGGGTAAGACATACTTGCTTGAAATTATAAATCAAGGGACCTTTATCCAAGGTTGTTGGATACCCTTCTCTTTGGGTTAAAAGATTTATATCTGGTTACTTGTTTTTGTTTCAAGTTTTTCAATTGCATTTTGTGTTTTAAGGAAAGTATAACCTTCTTATATTTCCTTACACTTATAGTCTGACTTAGATAGATTCTATATGCTTTAAGGTAGAATCTTATATTGTAAACATTGGTTAAGTTTCATTTTCCGGATCCATATTTCTGAAACCTATTTTTTGGAATTACTTTCTCGATTTAAGCAAGTGTATAGAACATGAAATTTGTAACTTCATACTTTGTCCCAATATTTTAATTGGTGTTAGAGGTCGTGTGAATTTTCTTAGTTTAAATTTGTTAAACTTAGATCTTTCCTTGTTTAAGGAAATTTTTAAAGTCTACCATTCACCCCCTATTTTATATTGAGCATCTACATCGTTATTTCAATCCTACAATTGGTATCAGCGTAGGACTCTGAAATAATTATACTCACATACAAGTTTTTCTTGATCAGTTTTTCATTGTTCTATATTTTTTTCTTAGATCCATGAATATTAACTTTTTTTATTAACATGTTTTTTGTGTAGAATGAATTTTAATATCGAAGGAATCAATATTGGCTCCATTGACAACTTAAATCCTACAAGACAATCAATTTTAATGGTAATGATTATCAGTATTGGAGAGATTGAATGATGAATTTTGTTATCAATACTAGAGTAGAAAATTTTGTTATGCTTACTGGAGGTTATCAAATTCCTAACAAAGAAGTTAGTGCTTTTACTAATCAAGAGAAGCATGAACACCAAATCAACTATAAGGTACACAATACTCTACTATGTTAAATGACTAGGAACATATATAGATAGATTTAATCTTGTGAAATAGATAACTCTATATGGAAGAAACTTGAAGTTACACATTTTTGAACATTCAAAGTCATAGAGACTAGAAGGGCGATGTTGAGAGCTGAGTATCATGGTTTTAACTTTCCTTATGGAGAACCTATAAGAAAATTACATCAAAGATTTATGAATATCGTGAATAGATTACAATATATAGGAGAGAAAGGTTTAGATGATGAAGCTTTTGTGGACAATATCATTTATATTATGCCCAATGAGTGGAATCAAAGAGGACAACTATTGATGAGAACAGAAAGGTCACTCAAATTTCCTTAAATGAGCAGTTTGGAACACTTTTCCAACATAAAACAAGGATGATGAGAGATGCTGACAACATCAAAAAGAAGAATAGGATTGGTACTACTGCTTTTACTATAACATCAAATCACATGAAAGCTAAGAATCCTTAGAGAGTAACAAGATCCATGTCTAAGAAGTTTACTATCCAATCCGAATCTAGTGAGAGTGAAGTCTTAGAAAATGATTTAGCTAATCTTTCTCAAAGGATGAACAAGATAGCTGGAAAACGAAATTTCTAATCCAAGTATAAGAAGAATGAAAGGAAATATAAGAAAGATTTAGTGGTCACATGCTATGAATGCAAGAGAAGTGGACACATTAGACCTGATTTCACTATGATTAAAAATAAAGAAAGAAAATAGAGGCATTCTGAATGTAATAGGATGAAGTTTTACAAAGCTAGAGCTAAGAAAAGTCTGAAAGCTAATACTACTAGGAGTTCTAGAAGTGGAGACTCTTTTGAATGTGAATCTTTAGAATAAGATTCATCAGATCAGAAGGATATGGGATTCATTTCTAAAACTTCTTTTCCATACATGTCTTATGGCCAAGGTGTGCTCTACCGAGGATTTAAAAAATTTATCTCTTGATAAGAATTACTATTCCGAAAATAGTACTTCTAATGAAGATACTTCATCCTCAGAAAATGAAGAACCTTCATATGAAGAAGTATCTAGATTTTCCAAGTTACATGAAGGCAAAAATTGTAAAATTTCTAAGAAATAAGACAAGGAAAATACTAAGGAAGAAATTTTTACAAAAGATATTTTTGATCATTCCTCAAATCTTAATGATAAAGAAGATCTTTTAGAAAAACATTTTAAAGAACTTGAGAATGAAAATTCCATTAAGGAAGAACTTTCTAAAGATCATAAGAATTCTGTTTAAAAAATAAATTTTTTTGAGGAAAAATCTAACTCTAAGGAAATTATTCCTGAGGATAGGAATTTAGTTGTTAGACTAAAATATGAAATATTTTCTCTAAAGAAGCTTATTGAAAAATTTACTTCTGGGAAGGAAAATTTTGAGATGATTTATTCTCAAATTAAACCTTAAGGAAACACTACTAGAGTTGGTTATACTGACCAAAAACTAGTTTTCAAAAACAACTACCTTATTCCTTCTAGAGCCCCTTTTTGCAATAAGTGTCAAATTGGTGGGAATTGGAAGAAAAAATGTTCTCTAAATAAGGTTCAATCTCTTGGGTTTCATAAATTATATTTTTCTAAACAAATGTGGATACCCAAATTTTTTTTGTCTAACAATTCCAGATCGAAGCAAGTCTGGATTCTGAAAACCTAATTGTTCTTATTTTCAGGAAAATAAGGAATGTACCAACAATAATACCTGGTACATGGATAGTGGATGATCCCGTCACATGACTGGAAACAAAATCTATTTTGAAATGATTATAAAGATCAAAGGAGAGAAGTAACATTTGTAGATAATGCTCGTGGAGAAATTATTGGTATAGGTAATATTGTTCTTCTAGGTAAAACATTGATTTAAAATGTTTTGTTTGTTAAGGGTCTTAAGCACAACCTCATTATCATAAGTAAATTAGGTGATGAAGGATACCTTGTGAATTTTAGGAATGATAAGTGCTTAGTACACAATTCCAAGGAAGATTTTATTCTTTCTGCCCATAGGTAAGGGAATATTTACACTATGAACATAGAAGACCTTAAGAGCCAAGACATACCTTTATAAGTGCAATGGAAGATCATTCATGGTTATGTAATAGAAGACTAGGTCATTGTAACCTTAGAAAATTATGTAAACATTCTAAGAAGAAACTAGTCAACGATCTACCGGATCATAGATTTGAATCTTTTAAATTTTTTTATCCTTTTCAATATGTTAAGAAACATAAATCAAGTTTTAAATCAATTGGTGAAGTCTAAACAAATAATACATTATGGTTGATGCACATGGATCTTTTTGGTCCAGCACAAACAAGAAGCATTAGGGGAAAGTACTATGTATTTGTCTTAGTTGATGATTACAATAGATTTACATGGGTCTATTTTCTAGAAAAGTAGTCTGAAGCATTTTATTATTTCAAAATATTTATAGCCCAAGTTAAAAATGAGAAAACCATTCCACTAAAAACTATTCATAGTGATCATGTAGGAGAATTTTAAAATTATGATTTTGAAACGTTTTGTAGTAAAAAGGTATTACTCACAACTTTTCAGCACTCAAAACACCTCAACAAAATGGGGTAGTTGAAAGAATAAATATAATTTTCAAGAGATAACTAGAACCATGTTTAGTGAATATTCTGTTGCCAAACATTTTTGGGCTGAAGGTGTATGTAGTTATTGTCATACTATAAATTGTGTTTTGATTAGACCTTTTCTTAACAAAACTCTTTATGAGTTATGGAATGGTTGAAAACCTAGAATTTCTTACTTCGAGGTTTTTGGTTGCAAAGTATTCATCCTGAATAATAAAGATAATCTACAAATATTCTCACCAAAATCTGATGAAGAAATTTTCTTAGGCTACTCCTCAACTTCTAAGGGTTATATATTATAAATAAAAACACTTGTACTATTGAGGAAAAAATACATGTCAAATTTGATGAAACTAATAATTTTGTTTTCAAACAACCCCAACCGAAATCCTCGAATGTGTTTTCAAAAAATTATTACCAATCGTTGATAGAAGATCCTTATGATAAGGAAAATGTTCAAGAAGACGCTTCTGAAACATTTACCCCAGATGATATCCTACCCTATGTTGATGAACAGGTTTTACAAAACCCAAATCAGTTGTTTCTTAAGAATCATCCTAGTAATAGTATCATTGGTGATGTGAATCAACCTATAAAGACTAGATGTTCCTTTAGAAATGAAGTAGAACATCTAGCATTCCATTCCCAATTGGAAGAAAAAAGAACTGATTAAGCTTTAGGTGATGATGATTGGATTAAAGCCATGAAAGATGAACTAAATGAATTCGAAAGGAATAAAGTCTGGACCTTGGTTGAAAGACCTAAGGAAACATCTGTTATTGGTGTAAAGTGGGTCTTCAGAAATAATTGTGATGAAAATAGATTCATAGTTAGAAATAAACCTAGAATTTTTTCTAAAGTCTATAATTAACAAGAGGGAATAGGCTCTGGAGAAACCTATGCTCTATTATATATACTTGAATCTATTCGTATTTTACTTTCCTTTGCAGCATTTTTCAATTTTAATCTTTTTCAGATGGATGTGAAGTGTTCTTTTCTTAACGGTTATGTCCAAGAGGATGTTTTTGTTGAACAAACTCCTGGCTTTGAAGACACAAAATATCTTGATCATGTTTTTAGACATACCAAAGCTTTGTATGGCCTTAAACAATCCCCATGAGCTTGGTATGATAGACTTAAAATATTTTTTCATCAAAAAATTATGTTAAGGGAAATGCAGATCCAACCCTTTTTATAAAGAAAGATAAGAAAAATGTTTTTATTGTTAAAATTTATGTTGTTCACATTATATTTTGGTCAACTCAGCAATCATTATCTGATTCCTTTGCAAGTATAATGAAATCTGAGTTTGAAATGAGTATTATGGGTGAGTTATCATTTTTCCTTGGTTTCAAATTTCTTAAAAACCAAAAGGAACCTATATATATCAACATAAGTATATTAAATTTCTTCTTAAAAAGTATGGATTTGACAACACTAAAAGTAATATTACTCTTATTGGTACCTCAAACACACTTGATCTTGATGATGCTGGGAAACCAGTAGATCAAACATTATTTAGAGGTATGATAGGAAGTCTACTTTACTTAAAAGCTAGTCCACTAGAATTTATGTTTTCAATATTCTTATGTGAGTGATATCAATCCAATCCAAAGGAACCTCATTTAATGGAAGTGAAAAGAATTTTTTGATACTTAAAGGGAACCATAGATCTAGTATTATTTTATACTTCTGGAAATGATTTCGTTTTAAAGATATATTCTGATGATGACTTTGGTGGATGTATAATGGATTGAAAAAGTACATCAGAACTTATTATTTCTTAAGAGATTCGTTAGTTTCTTGGTCATGCAAGAAGAAACTCTCAATAGCACTCTCGACTACTAAAACTGAATATATAGCAGCTATAAGTTGTTGTGCTCAAGTGTTATGGATGCAACACACACTCACAGACTATAGATTGAGTTTTACTAAGACTCAAATTTTGGGTGATAAAACAAGTTCTATTGCCCTTAATAAAAATCAGGCCCATCACTCTCTTGCAAAGAATATAGATATTAGGAATCACATTCTTATGGATCACCCACATAAAAGAGATATCATTCTTCAATTTATCGGAACTCAAGATCAACATGCTGACATTTTCACAAAATTATTTCCCTCCAAAAGATTTGAATACATTAAACAGAAGTTAGGAATGATAACCGTGAGGTAATCTTACTTCAATATCTTCTTATTGAACAATTATTCTTATAGTAATAAACTCCTTTTCATGGGACATACTTCTTGGTATCCGGATGTTGATATTACTTATTTTTTAGGAATCCCATACACACTTCACCAGATATAAAAAATAATCCTTTCTTCTATATGGTTTGGGATATAGTTCACTACATAAGTGATTTGAGATATTCTTGGGGATCAATTAATCTCTCCTTAAAAATTCCTTGGTTAGTCCCTAGGGATTCTTGGATGCACCATTACGAAATGTGATGGAATATTTTGGAGTGAAATATTCAATTTTTTTTGAATGGACCCAAATAATTTACATGGATTGCGAGGGAATTTATTATAGGTCACCCTGAGTGTCATCCTCATTAGTTATTATCCAAGTCAGATTGTAATTATTACATATGGAATGTGACTATGGATTCAGACCTCACAATACATTTACATGGAATTACAGGTATGAAATCAAGCTCACTTCCACATTTATCTGATTTTAGGATAGTAACCAGAATCCTTTATTATAATGATTATAGGTGTGTATGGGTGATCTCATGGATAGGATATGTATCTACCTATGGTGACACTGCTTTCTCATATCGATATTTGGGGCTAGTTGATGAATTTATTTTTAATTGGGAATATAGACCCAATAACATCATTAATTATAAATTACATTAGTTTTATTCTATTCACCTCAATGCCTTACAAATACGGTTTCCAATTTATTTACATCTTTTCTCAAATTATATAACACGGATTCACATTATTTATTTATTTTATTTGTGTGTCATTGAAGATGATAGTATTGGATGACCATGAAATTTTGGATGATGATTAAAAAATCACCATTATTCTGGACTTATGAGATTTATCTATAGGGAAATTTACATGAACATTATTATCCTCACAGACCATATTTCTGGTCAAATAATTTTAACTAATTTATGATGGATTGGGGTGATTCCTAGGGTTTCATGACTGATTATATCCATTCATAGGAATTCTCTTATGATTAAACTTGTGTGGATCAATTTGCCTTCGAGACCGGTTATGTGGTTTTTCTATGAAAAAGTATCACATCCATTATTTATTATTTTAGTTTCATTAATGTAGTCATTTAT
Source organism: Viscum album (assembly GCA_963277665.1). Taxonomy (NCBI): domain Eukaryota; kingdom Viridiplantae; phylum Streptophyta; class Magnoliopsida; order Santalales; family Viscaceae; genus Viscum; species Viscum album. The sequence continues at coordinate 1,525,853,915 of OY728164.1, read as the reverse complement.
AATAATGGTAGGCTATGTTGGCGATCAGTGTTGAAATTAAGTCATAGTTTCTTAATAATTTACCACATTCCACAAATTATTTGAACATGTTTCTATTTTAGACTATTTTTTTACACACTATTATGTATTGAAATTGATGATTTTTTGTCCTTTTATCAATTTTTTTCTCTTATATGAGAGTGTAGTTTCCAAACTAACACACCTTGGGCCCTCACTACTAGTTATAAGCTTTAATCATATGAGGTGGGACTCGTGAGGCCTTATGGTGAATTGGATCAGGGCATTGGTTTACAAGAATCCATCTGGGGACATTAAAATGTTTTATGAAATATATTCTTTTACTGATGTATATAATATTTGGGAGATGGTATACATGATTATTAAGAATGTTTTAAAACCTATTATGGGAATCCTAATAGTATTTCAATGTCACTTGTTCTGTGAAAAAGTCCATGTTTTTCTGGGATATTGGATTTTTGTTCTTTATATGTTATGTTATAGTTATATATTAATATTTATTTGTAATATGATAATGTTGGGTATACATTTTATTTATTATGGATTTCTGGATCCCATCATACTGGGGAGAGGCTGAGGACTGATTCTGACTCTTATCCCGTAATGGTAAGTGGTGTCACATGCATCATTTTTATACATTAGTCTAAATTTTAAATGAAATTTATTATATGATTTTTCTCATGAAAATTGTCGGAAATTTTCGCTTTTTTCTATAATAACTTACATGGTATTTCTTAATATTTGTTCTTGGTGGAATTATAATAATGTACACCATATTTTTATTATACTCCAATAATGGCAGGTTATTTGGATTTACCTAAAGGCATTCAACAATGAGGATAATGGCTTGTTCTTAATTTACAATATGTGTAGTCTCCCTTGTAGTTTGATAAGGCACGTGTCACATGATTTATGGAACCATAATGGGGGATGTATCTTAGGATTGGTTATTTAATGTTTGAGATGTATTCAAATGTTTTTTCTTTACAAAATGGAATAAAGTTTAACTTATTCGAACATTTTATATATAGTTAACCCATGTTGGTTTGTTTTAGATATTTATTTCATTCTATTATATCATTGTAGGGAATATTCTTTTTAGGTACAGTTAAATATTGAATCATAACAATAAACATGAATTTTTTCCATTTATTTTTCTATGATATTTTACTTCAATGAACTAAATTTAACATTACCGAGTGTTATCCTCTTGTAAGATGATGATAGGTGAAGAATGTTTTATTATATGAGATGATCTCAAAGGGTTATTACCGTATATGTATAAAAACCGAGGATTAGTTTTTTATCTCTAATAAACTATTTTATTCCCTTATAGGGATTTGTTCTATATATAGATTCTTAGATAGGGTTTAGGAACTAGTAGTTTAATTTTTCAAAGCATTTAGCCATCATAGGTCGATGTTATTAGTACCACATTCATAGAGGGTTAACATTTAAAATATATGTCCTTTATTGGGATAGGTGTGTGGATAAAACCCCATAAGAGTTGAATTTGGTGAGAGGATAGACTTTTGGAAAATGTGGTTAAACCTATTGACACCATTATAAGAGTTGACTGATAGGTCTTGTTGGGAGACAAAGATACCATTTTTTCATAGAACATGGTATTTAAATATTTATCTAGATCAATATAATATTATTCGAAAATGTTTACCTACATTTATGGATGAATTTTTTGTTTGTTAGTTTGGTTGGATTCTCATTTGTGACCAAATAACTATTAGTTCTTTGGATTTAAAATAATGCACAGGGTTTCCCTTAGTATCATATGAAACACCTAGGGTGACTGTTTATTTAGATTGTGTCTGACAGGTTGGAATGTTCAGATGCATTAACCATTTGACTAATGGTTGATTATTAATATATTGTTCGATCATTGATAGATTCTTTTTTCTCAAATGATTTCGATTATTGAGACTCATGGAATAAATTTTGGCATTGGAGAAGTTCTTGATTTTGAATATTAGTTCAAAGGGAACCTATGGATTAAAGTGACTGATGTTCAAGGTAGTGTTGTTGTCTTGAACTATTATGGATGACTTGAGGGTTTTGAGAATTATTCACAACTATTGCATATTGTTCTATCTAAAAATAAATCAATAAGCATCTGTGTACAAGCTGAGGACTGAGGGTTTTAAAGGAATGTTAGGGGAATTGTTTCCAATGAGTCTTGATAAAATGAAAAACGTCTCTATGAAGTAGAGAATAAAATGAAAATAAATTGTGTGTCACATTATTTTTGAACAATGGCTGGACCTGAACACACATTATCAGGAAACGTGTTGGGTGGATTTGGTTAAATGCATGTTTTGCCTTTTTTAGTGAAATCATTGCTTGGGAGAAAGATACACACCTAGTGAAGGAATTTTGAAGTACTCATAGTCCAGAGACAGTCATTCATAATATCATGTCCTCGTCTTGAGTATTCTGAGAGTCCATTGGATATGTACCAAGTTTTTTCTCATTTTATATATCATTTCCATGTAGATTGAGTAACTCTATAGGATTTTCACTCATGGAGTGGTATAATGTAATCCAAATAGTGGGGATACACTAATGGCCTTTGATTGGTGGTGACCCTTTAAATGAGTAAAAATTAATCTTTTACATTATAAAAGTTATTGAAAAGTGAGAATGGGATATTCTTTGTAATTGGGAGTTAGTGATAGGAAGTGAGTGGATATGTCCATGCCATTCATTTTATTATTTTATGGATGTAGAATAGGCATTTGGTCATAGATTATGGTTGTTAAGTGATGATAATAATACTCACATGGAAGGGAGTATTAGATCAGTCATGATTGAATATTTTCATTTATTTTGAGAGATGTTAAAATTGTGATAGCTGTAAATGGATTTTCAAGATAACACAATTATGAAGATGTTAGGTGTGAGAGAATTAAAACTATTTGACCCCCAAGAGTTATCACTAAAGATTATTTTTATAGTGGTGAGGTTGTAATTACTTGTGTTTTCTGAACATTAAATATATTTTTTAATTTTAATTTTTTCCAACAGATTCTAATGACGGTTAATGGTAACTTCCTCCCTGTGCGAAAATGATTGTCAAAATATTATCATAGAACCTAGTTAGTCCCAGAATATAGTGCCTACATTAGGATATCATTTTCATAGAAATACTTGTTGTTCATATTATCTTGAAATAATTACTAATTATTATCTAATTAATTAAATAAAATTTTATCTGATTGACTTTATTTGGATATTACGTTTTAATGATTCATCAATTGATATTTTCTATCCAATATAGAGTCTACAACCAGGGGATTTTCTAGTCGAGTCATGATCTCATGTTGAACACAACGCATGATCCCAATCCTCTACATATTTTTTCTTTCTTGTTATTCTTAATCCCTTTCCACATATTTTTCCTAGATTCTCATGATCTCCCCAGTATTTGTCCTTCACTATAATCAATTGAAGAGCAGGATATGGCATAAGAGAAATATCAAGAGATAATGTGAGATGTCTCTTTAGTGGTCATGAGGTTTTTCATTATCGTACATTATATATAGAAATCTGAAATGGGTGAAGAATCTTTGGATTCTCCCAAAGGATGTAAATTCTTTTAGTTCATACATCAACAAAGATTTTTTAATTTATAATTTTAAATCTTGGTTTTGGTTTTTAAGGGACCACTTAGGGTTGGCCAATGCTTTGTTGTAAATTTTGTTTTTTTGGCCTTATTGTAGTGGTTTTACAATGGAATATCCTAATCAGATGGTATGTAGTTCTTTAAACACAAGACATTTTTCATTCATCTTTTGGGTAAATTAATTCTTCGAAAGAAGAGGCCTTTTAATTTGAGTACAGAAAATGTACTAGTACATAGTCATATGCATGGACTAATAGTCGAGTACTTTGGAAATTGATTATTGGAAAGTAGACATCATGTCCTTTTAGAACAAGACCTGTAATAGTAAATAGCTAGGTAGATACAAACTTAGGATAAAACCCTTTGTTAGGGGGACACAATAATATATTATGTACATGTCAAGATCCTAGGTCTGTACATTCCATCAAGTTGTACACAACTAGACGCTATGTATTCCCTGACCATGTAGTAGTACTTGGTCAGACCCCATGTTAGAGAGGATATTTCAATTTACATGGATAAGAATGAGGTTTTGGATTAATCATTCATCCAAATTTATGAAATTTTATTGAAAAAAATTCATATCTCAAACACATCACATAGGTCTAAAATAATGAAACCCAATAGGATCAGTTTTATATTACACATTGTGTACTTTAAGTTCCCTCCAGGTACTCCCCTAGTGTTACCCATTTATGTGGTTTTTAGGATTATACACCCCAAAGTATGAATTGGTCATATGCATAATCAATCATGAGTGTTTCCTCACATAGATAATTATGTTAGAACCCATGGGGTGATTTCATGATTTCTTAGATGTTTATTGGGGTGAATGTGGTTTTATGGAGATTTTATTCCAACAATAATCGAATATATTTATTTATTTTGTGTGATAATATCATATAAGAATGTCTAATTGTCATACCGATGAGTAAAAAATTATGTAACCCATCACATGAGGTGAAGAGTCCATTTTAGAATTACCCTAGGACGCTAGTAGTGGCCGATAATCTCATTGTGGATTCCTCCATTGACTTACTCCTTCCAATCAGATCCTGTGTATAATTTCTATACCTTCTTACACTTTTTAAGGACCCATGTTAGGATTACTTCTCTAACACATTCTAAGAAATACCTATATTATTCATCTGCTTATGTGTCAACATAGTGGATCCCTTATAGGATACATTTTGTAACCTAATTCTTCTAGAGAATCTCGTGTAATATACTTCTACAAGAATATTATTTTTAAGGATCCCAAAAGGGATTTATTTTCATACGAGAAATATTATATGATCCATATATGGATGCATTTGGTTATGTCTGGACCTTGATGATACCATGTAGGATTTCTATCGAGTGTTTTGATGGGATGGACTTAGTCGGTGCACCCATGTTTGATGTTCTCTAATGTATGGCGTCATGGTTTGGGGAAGATATAGTAGTGGGTGTAACCTTATAACATGTATCCAACCTGTATCCTATCAAGAATATTCTCTTAGCATTATGTTTATATATTCATCCACCATTACTCTTTTATTTAAGAAATTATATTTTACATATAATGAGGTTATGATTTCCAATGGTCCTTCCTAGTTTGGGGATGATGAGCCTGACGTGATGTGATATATGACAAGGATTCTGAAACATAATACTTATGATCAACATTTTTATTCTCTTTAATTTGATGTTATATTATTGGGATGACCAAAAATACAACCTTGGATTTTGTTGTTGAGCCTACATGATTAATTGGATACCTAAACCATGTTATTAGGAACCAACTGTTGATCCTAGAAATTTATTTGTATTCCTAGACGTACTTATTGGGATTTGGATTATGAGACTTACTTGAACACGGTGTGGGAAACTGTGCTCCTCATCATTGATTTTATATAAAATGGTGGATCAATTATCAGCTCCCTGAGTGATTCCTAGGATTCTCCCTAAGGTCGAGGGGGTGTTGTATTATGAAACTTGTTGGACTTCTATACGAGAGGGTTATTGATCCCTTTATAAAATAGATTGGGAGCATGTACACAGATGATTAGATCAATAAATATATATCCCCTATGTTTAATCGCCAATATATATTTTCTATGACCCAATATTTTGATTTCATATGTACCAGGACTTTGGATTAATGAATCTAACTAAATTTACATTGAATGAGTGGTATGACATCTGAATTAGTGACATTTTTATAGGATGTCTGGCTATTAACTATACTCATTCTTTTCAGGGATTAGAGGATACTATGGGTGATCCTACAGAAAAAAATTTATTATCCTTTGGTGATGTTGCTCTCTCAGATATGTTTATAGAACATGATAAATAATGTATTATCTGCCATAAATGCAAACCCATAGATGGAATTATTTATAAATAACATAAAGTGAATGAAATCTAGTTCAGTTCCATATTTACATGACATCTCTTTGATTAGGATCACTAACCCATGGACTTATGGTGGATTCATTTTATTTATTTACTAACCGCTGTTTCTTTTCTAGGATGAGCATATTGCATTGGCATTCACATATGATAGTATATTATAGGTTCCCTGTTGTGCTCTACTAAGTTGGATTTATTTTTAATCCCATTTCCATGAACCTTATTGTGTGTGAGTAAATTATATATGATTTTAGGTTGAGTGCATATTTACGATAGATAGTACCAAGGCCCATGGTTGGATGATTGAGTGTATGTGCTCGTGTGGATTACATATATAATTGGTATGGAGTAGAGGCTGGTTCTGAGGTCTATCTCTCATATATTGGTATATCCATGAACATTTTTATATTTATTTTATACAATCTTGCATGTGTATATTTGGCTTAGTGGGAGATATATTTTTCATGCATGACATAACCATTTGATCCTTTACTATAATCCAATTATTATTAGATAATTCTTCTCTTTTATTTTTTTTCTTTATTCTGTACATAGTATTTTACAACTATAGATGATATTTCATTATTTATAGTTATTTTTTAATATTATTTGAGGGAATTTCCTCCTTAAGAACATATAGTATCCCCCCAGTTCTAGCCACTAGCCCCTAGAACTTGAGTAACTGCACTCGATGTTTTGTGGAGAACATTCGCAGGGTACTAGTTTAGTGAAATCAAGGCTAGGAAATTATATTTCATGAGGATGAAAATCAGTCGAGTATTTATAAGTGGAGAGAAATTTGATAATCAGTTTATTATGAAGCCTGTTTTTTCCTTATCTTAGTAATGATGTAGTTATATATGTAGCTAGGTGTCAAGTTGTGAGAATTTATTTATAGTGAGACAATATTTATATAATTTTGGTATGGATTTTTTATTACACTATGTTGGATATGTTTTAAGGAGGTCTTCCAATTTGGTCATCAAAATAATATTCAGCATGATAAAGATAGTCTTTTGAGGATTTATTCACCTTTGGAGATATGTGCTATTTATAGTGGTTATGATGTATTGCATTGCAATCATCTTGTGATAATAGTTCCCAATATACCAATGGTTCTAATACTAGAATGATATTGTAATAAATATCATTTAATTTGTTTCAATTAGTTTTTTCTGTAATCAAAAAAGAATTAGTGTCTGGGGATATCATTTCAAATACTTATATAAGGAGTCCCCTTAGTGGAGTTAGGTGTCATGCATTTTTTATTCATTACATCTGATGGGTACTCAGTTTCAAAAACAAATGATCATATCCCATATAAAATAACTACTAATGAAACATATTGTAAATTTATGGGGTTGAAAACAAAAAGATTAAGGAATCCCAATGATAAATCTAAAAAATATTTTATATCAATAAAATATTTTCATGATCATGACGTTAATTCTAAACTAAACTCATCTATCAAAATAAATACAAAAGAATGAATAAAATATAGACACCTGATGAAGATCAGTTAATCATTATCAGTATATTTATTCTCTAATAATTATAACCTTATTTCACGTAGAAAATATTCTGAATCAATAGTTTCATAATCATAAATGTAATTGAAATTTTTCGATAAAAATCTATTAATACTACCCTAGCATCTCAATTCTTTATGTTCAGTGGAACCGAAATAAATAATGTTCTGTTTTATTCAATAACAAATGAAAAACAATAGTCACATTCAATAGAATTGAATCATTTTATACTACAATGATGGGTTTAGAAAATAATCCAATAAAATAGGTTGTTGTCTCTATTAAAAATAAAATAAATAAATAATGCCAAAACAGATAACTAATAAAAATATAAAATGAGATAAAAAGAATCAGAGAATCCAGTGACACCCTCTCCAACATATCCAACACTCTTTTACTAGTTTTGAAACACAATGATGGGTGGTAATCAATAATGAATAAACTATATACCTCAGGTGAGAGAATGAAAAAAAATAAAAAAAATAAAGAATTACATCACAATGGAATAATTAAATAAATTATAAATCATACTCACTGCATGAGTTATATAATTACACATGAAAAAACTAAATAAAATGAATAAACATAAAATATATCTATTCTAAACCCCAGTTCTATGCATTTCCCTCATCCTTGGTCATTGATCACATTCAAGCATCATATTTATTATCCTAACTAATCTTGAAATACTTTATATGATAGATAGATAAAATCTTCCTTAAATATTCTAAACTGATGAATGGATCATATTTCTCTAACTACTGCAAGAATTCATGTTGTTTCACTAAGGCTTCATATATGTTTTCAATTTCTTCTTTATAGAACTTTTAAATTTATATCATCTTTTTGGATATTATTTCATTCTAGACAAACAGTATCAATTCACATCAGTGTGTGGAAAGCTTCATATTTTTATTTAATCACTATATGTAGTGCATCAAAACCCAATTACACTTATCCATTCTATTATCTCAAAAAAAACATTCATACCCATGATGTAAACTACAAAAAAAAAAACAAAAAATGCTCTATGTATATTTATCTTCTCATGCACATTAAAATTAAACAAACCAATTGAATAATCAATAGAGAAAAAAATAAATTTCTAATATCAATTGAAGAATATATCATTACTCATCTTCAAACATCATGTAGACTAACATATTATTTCTTCATGAATGAAACATAAATATCTTATGTATTACAAACATCAGTATATATCTATTGTGAACTTATTAGCAAGAACATATAACCTGAATACAAACAATCATTATCAATTCAAGTGTCATGACATATACTATATGTTTTCACTATTTTCCAACATTAAAAACCATTTAAGGTTCCCCCACCACGTGACTACTATGCACATGCACCTCAATGGGTATGTGATATGGATATGGCATGATTGAAATGGATTACATCCAAAACACAAGGTGGAATATGACATTAATCAATGTTGTTTCATCCATTACATGCATATATTGTATTAATTAAATAGTATATGCATCTTAATTCCCAAATTAGACCTATACCTTATTTGGAGGACTCTTAGTAACACAAGATGTTCTACAAGCCATCAGTGTGCTACTGTAGTGTCACCCCACACTACTTACAATGATTTCTCCTCACCATGTATCGATAAATTATTGGCCCTACTATTACATCCTATATTTACATGAACTTGGATAGATTATTCCGCTACATTACACTCCCACCAACCACTATTATTGATCTTATTTCTACCCCAAGATGGACAGTATTTGGTGGTTCCATGTTGGGGCCTTCTATTTTTTTCTCAAAATTGTTATTTTATTTTTTGGTTATAAAAAATATTAATCACCTCATTCATTTTCTCTATGTTTCAAATAGCACAATTTTTTTTAAATTGATATTAAGAGAAATTCAGTTGAAACATTATATCTTGTTTTCAACCAAAACACTCTGAATATATATATACAATTTGTTTTATATATTATTATAAAATTGAGTAATCAAAATTCTACACACTTAAATTTTTTATATCCTTATATATAATCCAATCATCTAATCATAATGGATCCATTCATGAGTAATTTAAACATTCAATTTACCATTATCCTAAAAATAAATTTATAACTAAAATCACTTAAAACCAAAAAACGTACTTATTAAAGGGTGAGAAAAAATGTTTCAATTATTGATTCCTTATTCAATACATTTTCAAATTCCATTAACTTTATTAAACATTGTGTTACTATTTAATCCATTAATTATCTACCATACAAGAGATACATTTCACTAATCACTCTATATAATTCAATCAGAGTTATACCTAATCTATATTATATTCACTCAATCCTTGGGATTTCATATATTAAAAAACATACTTATAAATCAATCCAAAAAAACAAAATGAAATGTTATTTGGGATTTTAGTAATCAATGGCTATGTGTGGGTGGTTAATGATGATATACATAAAATTAAGTGATAAAAAAATGATGATGAATTATTTAAGAACAAAAATAGAAATTATATTTAAATATCAATAATAAATTAATTCTCCTAGAAAATAAAATAATGTAATACAACCTCCCCTACCATCTTCAATTTCAATTGGTTCCCAAACAAACTATGTATACAATGAAAAATTATATTCCTATTTTTGACCTTTTTCATTTCAATCCTTATTAATTTTTTTTATTTTATAAATTGTGGATCCAAATAAGAAAAAAATAATTATTTTATTTGAACCCTTCTTGTAAAATGATTATGTCATTCTTCCTCACACATTTATTTTGAACTCTAGAATCATGAAAATAGTGAATAAAATCTTATTAAAACCTATAACGAATAATCACACTATAATACCAAAGAATAATATTATGAAGTATATATAGGCATGCAATGTGTCTTATGATCAAGAAAGTATATGCACACCAAGGATCCATAAAGGATTAGATTTAGGGTAGTTATTTATATAAAATGCGTTAAATTCAATTAATGTACTTTAGCATTTTAATAATTTCTAGCGTCATTATTCTTTGATAAGGTAAATAAGTACCAGTTGTTATGAACATCCTACGTCCACTGATGAAAAATGTTATCAGAAAAAAAATGAAAAAAATACAACAATCAATAACATATTTATTATTTGATGATTACTCCACGATTTGTGAGTTAGAAAAAAACAAATTACTTTGGTGAGTTCAATTCATTTATTCCAAGGATAATTGGTTTTTAATTTTTTCAAGAACATTTTATGGAAATGACAAAATAATAAATGTAATCATGAAAGAATAATAATCCACTATCCACATAATTTCATGTTAATTTATTTTTCTTACATTAAAAATACTCTTATGTTAAACCTATAATATAAAATATTGACCAATAATGAAAGGTATAATAAAATTTAGTTTAAAAATAATAGTGACATAAAACATTCACAAATAGGTGGTTCCTAAATAAAATTCCTAAATCTAATTCCTAGAAATAAATAATTATCAATTTTCTCCTGAGATATATATTTTGAGTATATTCTAGCAAGAACATTCCATTTTTTGGTTAATAAGAGAATGACAATAATTTACCCAATATGAATGTAAAAATTAATTTAAATTTTACCATTCCAATATATGAGTTCCTATAATCTCCCATTAAAAGATCATGTTAATTACCTATGGTGAAAATCAAGATATATAAAGTATTATGAGTTAAAATGGAATGAAATATTAGAAAAAATATTTTATATCCCCTCTATAAAGAGTTATTGTTTCATTAATTATTCAAAATATATGTTGTATTTTTATTTTTTAGATGTTTCTAATTCATTTTTATGTTCTCACGGTTCTCCTACTTTAATATTGTTTATATGTTCCTTGATACTTTTATATAACATAAAATCTTTCATATTACCTTCTTATTTCATGAATTATTTATGAAATGTAGATAATTTTTCCACTTCATTATTAATTAGAGGTTTCTTTTCTTCAATAATTACCCCAAAATCACCACAAAAAATTCCTTCTCTAAATCCCACCAAACTAATATTTCCTTCACAACTTTAACCACCTCTAGATCATTATTTTACACATTCCCATCAAATAAATGTAAAAATACTTTATTCAAATGTGAATCAAAAATCATTCTAGTTTTTGAAATAATATGGTTATCTCTTCATGTTCTATTGAGTTTTCCTCATCTTTTTTGAACCTCATATCATCGTTATTAATTTACTTCAAAACAATTTCAATTAATTTTTTAGGAATTATACTCATGAGGTACATGAAATAAATAATTTCCCTAATAATATTACTCATATCACTATTTAACATTAATGTTCAAATATTATAGATCTCCACTCAAATGTTAATAGTATGTTACACTCTAATATTGCTTATTGAATTCTTCATAAACATAATTGTATGAAGAGTCTCATAATTATCCTTATTGTTTCTTCCATGGAAAATTTTAATTTTTCCATGTTTTAAGATCCTACTTATGACATTTATACTCAATAGTTGTAGTATAACATCGTCTTATCATGTGGTATATCCTATAAAATCAAATATGAATATTATATTCACAGATAGAAAGAAATAAAAAAAATTACAATCCTAAAAGAATAATAGAATAAAAAAACTAGAAATGAAGTGTATTTGATCTATAAAATTAGTCTAAAATCATATATTAGGTTTAAGTTTCCCCCAAAATAACACATAAACCATAGATTAACTCGTTTATCTCATTACATCAGACATTCTACTAGATTATTGAATTTATTTTTTTGTACAACTAATATTAACAACTAAGGAATATTATAGTTTAAGACTATGGTTTGTCAAATGAAAAACTAGAGAGCTCAAGGAAAATTACAAACTAAATTTCATAAACACAAGTATGTCCCACATCATGAAATTTATTTTAAGACCAAATAATCTAGAAAAATGTAGAAAAACATAGTGGAAATTATAGAGATATGGAAAAAGGAATAGGAATCAATATCCAAGGATGTTTTGTCTATTAAAAATAACCAAAAAACACTAAAAAATCAATATAACTCAATATTTTAAATATTATAAATGTAACTAACATATATTGGGGAAACATTTATTTAATATATCCATGAATATCAATTCCCTGTTATTAATTATTCCTAAAAAACTAATGTTAAATATAGAATAATAAAAAAAATCTCTTTATATGAGTCAATTACCACAATTTCACTGACGTCCATCTATTACCAAATAATATAGAGTTTTGAGATGATGTAAAATGAAATAAATTGGTTAATTAATAATGAGACACTACTAAAAAATATTATCTTATGGATGAGGTAGAATCAAATCAAATGGTAAAACCCCCATCAATCAATCTCAACATCTAAAATTGGATTAGAAAAAAATTGTTGAATGGCAATTGAGAAATAATAAAATAAACACAGTGGATCATATAATAGAATATATATTACTATGAAATTATTTTATATTTATAGAAAATATAACTATAAGATCAATTATCCAAAATGTATGAGTTATATAATTATATAAAAAAAACTGATGAACAGATTAATGATAATCCGTTACTATTGTAATCCATAGGTTGATTCACAGGTAATTGATGCCCTCTTAGGGGAATAATTTTTATTTTTAATACTTGTATAATTACCTTCATGATATAACATAAAAATTGGTCTTATATATGCCAAAAAGTAAGAGAAATCAAATTTATCATTCTGAAAAAACATAAATATATTTACATGAATGATTTAGGAACAATGAGAAATTATTAATTATCTATTACATATCATTTTAATAAATAACATAATAAAAAACCCTACCAACCACTCTACCTCATATTACACTATAGTGTGAAAGGATCAATCATGTTTTAAAAAACCCATGCCATAACACAACAATACCCCTCATGTATTATCTATAATGCTATATAGGTAGACTCTATCATCATTATGATGTCAAATATAAATCCTGGAATTAATTGTTCAATCTTAATTTAAACACATACCAACATGTATATCCCCGACACATTTATATATACCATAGTAAATATATATAATTTTTTAATCTCAAAACAATTTTAGCCTCCATCATCTTAGAAACCCATGGAGGCTCACTTTTGAAATATTTAACTGTTGATTATTACCATATTATGTATCACCAACTCTATTGATTAATTTGAATGTATTTAGTGAAAGTAGTGTATCACATCATTTTAGCCTCTCTTTCTTGATTTAGGTACAACACCTTATATTGCATGATGTGTCTATCCTTCAAAATTCAAATTGGGTTGACAAGAATAAACAATGTATATTCTAATTATATAGAGTTTTATGACATGGATTCTATGGTAACAATATACATGAAATACAATAAAACTATACAGTGAGGATTAATAGGACCTTAGGTAATGTCATTTCATCCCTTAAACATTAAAATAATTTTACATTAAAAGTTCCACAATATGATTTCCCATATTAGGCAACTACCTAATTTTGCTGAATATTCATAATATTAGATCCATTGAAACCATATATATTCCTCCCATAGTTCCACATGTCACTAATTACACCGATATATAAATTCTAACCACTTTACCATTCTTGGCCTTACTCGCACTCTGACCATAGTCCTAGTCTAATATAACATTTTCTCCTCCTTACCTCCCCAATAAGGATTGTAATGACCCGTAAATTTCAAGGAAATTTTTTTTCTTAATTTTCTTTGGAATTTTACAAGAGCACAGTTTTTTACGGCACCTGATTCTGAGGCCCGGTGTTCCCGAAATCATTTTCCGATGTTTGGCTTGGGTACGTTCAGTGAACGGACGAGCGGGTTTTTCTAACTATTGAACTGGTGCCCGTAATCGAATTCTGAGGTCACCGATGAAATCGCAGTGCCAGTGTTTTCTTAGAAACACCTCTTCCGAAGTTGCATTTGCGTGGGTGTGGTTTTTTAATTTTTGGGCTTAAAGTTAATAAATAAAATAAATTGTTCGACAAGAATTATTTTATTTCACTTAAGCCACTTGATGCCACTTGAAAGCTACTTAATTTGAGTTGAAACGGATAGGGTGCTATCCAAAAATATCCTACCCTCTTGGTAGGATATTTGCGAGATGGGGCCCGCACGAGCCCCACAGTTTCTTTTCCACTAAGTAACGCACCCGCAAAAACCCGTCATTATGAAAGTCAAATGACGCGTTTTCTTAAATCCTTAACGCACAATTTAATTGGGTGGTTTATTTCATGAATTAAAAGTGAGGTTTCTTTCGTTGAATTAATTCAACGAATTAATGGGTCATTACCTACCTCGTATTCGTTTGTTGGCGTAATAATAAAATAAAAACAACAAGACATTTTGGAGGATTACTCGTTGAGAGGTTTTTGACAGAGGTTCTTAAGCCTTCATCCTTCTTCACGAAGAACGCGAAGAACGTGAAGAACGCAAAGAACGCCAGCCTCCGATGAAGAACTCTGAACTCGGAAATCGACGACGCGATGACGTGTGCCGCGACGCCGACATTTTCTCTCCCGTGATGTTCTTCAGCGACGTTCATTAATCCGCGACATGAACCATCGATCATCCGTTGAGGTTAGGGTTTCAGTTTTTCTTTTATTTTACTTTGCGGTTTTAAACTCAAGAATGATTTAATTATTTTTAATTAAATCTCTTGTTCTTGAACCTCGGAGTTCGTCGACACGACACCCTTCCGTGACGACGCGACGATCCCCTCCTTCCGCGAAGATCAATCCACGAAGGACCCGCGCGTGCGACTTGACGAGGTAGGGATTTTTGTTTTGGAAATGCCCTTATTCCCGTGAACGTTTCTTTAAAATTAAATAACCGGATGCAAATGAACAATTTTAATTTATTAAAATTGTTGTATCATGTGTTGAATTATTTTCTCCCGTTGTTGTTAACTAATGCGGAGGGTGCGGGCCAAACGAACACGGCCCGACAACCCTCCGCCATTCTTCGTGGTTGTGCGGATTTGGAGGGCGACGACAAAACGTGAAACAGGGGAAGTTTGTTGATCCCGTAGTGAAGAACGGAACCCGGGAGGAACAACGGCGCAGACGTGAAGGAAAACGGAGCACCGGAGCAACTCCGGTGGCCCGCGGAAGATTCCGGCGGCGCGGGTCGCCGGCGCGGCGGCGGCGGCGGCCGGAGGCGGGGGCACCCCAGAGCGCCGCCAAACGAGGCCGCCGCGGCTGAAGCCGCATCCGCGGTTCTCCAGCGCGGCCCACGCAGGGCCGTGGCTTCCTCTAGACCGCGGGGGCAGCACCCCGCGGCGCTCGGCCACTCGGCCGCTCGGCCGAACCGAGCCAGGCCGGTCCGACCGGCCGGGCCGCGCCCTGTCCGGACCAGACCGAGTCGGACCGGACTGGCTCGGCCCGGTTCGGGTGACCCAAGGGGGGGGGGGGGTCGTACCGGGTCGTCCTGGACCCGGACCCCCCCGTCTTCGGACCGTTTTCGGTCAAATGCCAGTAACATGAGCTATAGGCCTCCGAAAGACGCGCCGTCAGTGGAAACGTGATCCTTGGATCGAGATTATCGTTTCGGTATATCGCACTCAAGGTTTTGGAATACTTTGGGTTCGGGCGGGTTGGTTCGTACACGAAACCAACCGGGCCCTTGGAGCGGAAACACTCATATCTTGAGCTACGAACGTCCGATTGACGTGTCGTCGGCTTTGTTGAATTCTTATAAGTGAGACGGATCTTTTAGGCATACTCCGCCCGAGGTTTAGACGCAGGTGGAGTACGGTCGGGTTGGTTCTGCCTTAAAAAACAACCCGGCCCCTGGGACGAAAAAGCCAATAAGTCTCACACCAGGCGTCTGATTGACGCGCCGTCTGCGATGTTGAGTTCCTGTTGACGATACAAAACTTTTGGATACATCAACTTTGGACTTTGTGTCTGTTGATGTATCATACTCTTGGCTCGTGGAGCGGACCCTCCCAAACGAGCTCGCTGTGTGCGGGAACCCTAGAGCTGGCTGCGACTACTACTTCGACAGCGACGACCGTGCAGAGATCCTCAGTGGACTGCGACGACGACTGTGCAGAGATCCTCAGTGGACTGCGACGATGACTATGGAGAGATCCTCAGTGGACTGCGACGACGACTGTGCAGAGATCCTCAGTGGAATGTGACGACTACTGCACTCAGCGATCCTACGAGGATCAGTGCTACAGGTCCTTTGTGGGCCCGATCCTGTGTGGGTCTGATCCTGTGTGTGTCAGCGCTCAGCGGTTCTATGTGAGCCAGCGCCTATAGGTCCTCTGTGGGCCTGATCCTGTGTGGGTCATTGCGGGGGTTAGTATCTTTCGATCCTTTATGGGTCTGATGACTTAGATGGTTCAGTGATCATCTTTATCGTCATCCGAAGAAGTATACCTGTGTGAGCTGAATCCTGTGTTACTCTCCTTTGTGGATTGTGTTGATCTATCCTGTGTGGATTTACTGTTTACTCTCCTTTGTGGATTGTGTTGAGCTATCCTATGTGGATTACTGTTTACTCTCCGTTGTGGATTGTGTTGTGATATCCTGTGTGGGTATACGTTTGCTTTCCTGTGTGGACTTGTTTGTGCTTGGGCTCGGACGTTGGAGCCGAACGGGAATTGATGACTTAGGTATATGTATGGCCATATACCTAAGCCGTGTCAGATGTTACTTCACGATTGTATCTTTCCTTTGTGGATTTCCGGAGACCTTCAGGGGTCTCGGGGTCCCTACTGAGTAGCTTATACTCACCCCTGCATGGGCTTTTCCCGCACTACGTTGTGTTGGTTGCAGATGACGGACAACGCTGATCGTGGTGGAGGCGTGCGGAGCAGGACGATACCTAGAGGTGGACCACTGGGCAGGACGTACTCGGAGCGGTCAGGTGGACCCGAGGAGCATTAGAGGCTATCTGTACCCTCCCTTCAGGTGGGACTTACAGAGGACGGCTCGACGCTGAGGCTTTTCCTTTCAGTTGATGTTTTCCCCTTTAAGTTGTACTTAACAGTTGGGCTTGTATTTCCGGCCCCCTTTACTTTCGCACAGCTTGTTACAGTTTTTACTTAGTGTTTACTTTTCCTCTTGCTTACTCTGTAGTGCTTGTTTACTTTTCAAAGGAAATGCCTTCCCTTTTGTTGGGATTTACGCCTTGGTGCTAGTTGCCAGCCCCTAGCCTATGGAAGGCGGGCTTGAGGTAGTCATGGCACGGGCCCCGAGGACGGGTCGTGACAAATTGGTATCAAAGGTGGTCCGTTCAACCGCATACTCTGATCTTTCTTCTATGAGAAGAAATAGTGTTTAGCATATTGAGTGTGGTTATCAGTCCAGGGAGTCCAGTGTCGGTGCGGCGGCCGACGTATCCGTACACCAGGACCCTGACTTCTGATTTCCGACTTAATGCACGAAAACATTGATTGCATGTGTGTTTCAAGTTTTCTTCGTGATTACTTGTGTCAGTTCACCAGGTATACTATTCTGACCATGGCGCACGTGTTTCCTTTTCAGGATGGCCCGACGATAGCAGCCAGCTAGGGTTCCAATATTAGAGCACGACGACAGCCCGCCGAGCGACGAGGCCTCGGTACAGGGCCCGTTGACAGTAGAGGCATCGACGATACCTTTACCCGCCAAGCCCCCGATGCTTCCATCACTGACCGCTGACAATGCATGTTGGCTCGGAGCTCTGCACGAGTTCCAGTGCCAGCGAACACCTAGGTTTCGTGGGGTGACAGACCCCCAGGCAGCCGAGGACTGGCTAGAGGCGGTCGTTCGAGTTTTCAGGCTAGTGAAGACACCAGCAGACCTCATGGTGATCCTCGGGGCGAGCCTACTACACACAGCAGCAGGACGTTGGTGGAGCATGATGCTCAAGGTGCACGATGAGGCCTCTCTCATCTGGACAGACTTCAAGAGACTCTTCCACTCAAAGTTCTTCCTGGCCACCCTCCGTGCGGTGCGCATTCAAGAGCTTCTTTAGCTGCGGCAGGGTAGGTTGATGGTCGCCCAGTACTGGGAGAGGTTTACTGATCTTTCTCGCTACTCGACCGACATGGTACGAGACCCCTTCTTCCAGGCCCGGTCCTTCGAGCAGGGATTGAGACACGAGATCAGGGCATCAATGATCTCTCTCAGCATCCCGACCCAGGAAGGGGTGCTAGAGAGAGCCCTTTTGATCGAGAGATTTCTGGAAGAGTCCACAGCGAGACCTACCGCAGGGGGGCAGGTAGCGGAGTCTTCGATAGCAGGCAGCCAACGGATGACTCAGGGTTTCAGGCAGACCAGACCTTCCGGCAGACGACCTCAGGACACTGGCTCAGCAGTGCGGGGCACACAGCATGGAGCTAGTCTTCCGAGAGGCAGGTAGTGCTACGCCTGCAGCGGGCAGGGCCACATGGCTCGTGACTGCCCGACCCACCGTACCGAGGAGCAGCCGACGGTGGAGGGGAAACCCAGGCAGAGGCAGAGGGTCGACCATGGCGGTCCGTAGGGAGGAGGCGGATGAGGCAGAGGAGATGGCCGAGCAGCAGGTGGTGGGAGACGCTTTGAGGCTCTGCCACCACCACCACCAGGAGGTCTGCCCCGACCACAGGGGAGCTGGCGGGCAGAGACAGGAACAGCTCCAGACAGTAGAGGCCTACGACCACGACACGTCAGAGATGATTTGAGGTACTATCTGTGTCTATTCCACCCTTGATGCAGTTCTTATAGACACAGGAGTGAGTCACTCTTTCATAGCTGATGCCCTTGTTCGGAGCTCGGAGATTCTGACAGAGCCGTTGGCTCGATCCTTACGGCTAGAGACCCCTACAGGAGAAGACTTGACGATTACGCACTGGTGCCTGCAGTGTGAGCTTACTCTAGGAGGCGAGAGATTCGGCTGGGATCTTTTTGTAGTAGCGTCGTGGCCTTACGACGTCATCTTGGGCATGGATTGGTTATCTATGGTCCATGCTCAGATTGACTGCATTAGGCGCAAGGTGCGATGTGTGCGCACCGACGGGAGCAGGTTCACCTTCACTAGCGATAAGGGAGCCTTTGCAGCATAGGATGGACTCACGCAGAGGAGAGGGAAGCCCATCACTCATTAGTTGGCTATCCTCATCCATGGATCATTTGACGTGCGGAGTCCTAGTTTTCATGCAGTGGTGGATCAGTATGCGGACGTCTTCCCCAACGACGTTCCAGGGATACCGCCTCGCAGAGAGGTAGACTTTTACATTGACCTATACCCCAGGATAGCCCCGATATCCACTCCAGCGTATCAGATGGCACCCGCGGAGCTTCAAGAGCTACGGGTACAGTTGGAGGACTTGCAGGGCAAGGGGTTTATCCGACCCAGTGTTTCACCCTGGGCTTCCTCGATTTTGTTCGCCAAGAAGGCGGAAGGGAGCTTGCGACTGTGTGTCAACTATCGTTTCCTGAACCAGGTGACAGTGAAGAACAAGTATCCTCTACCGAGGATTGATGACCTCTTCGATCAGCTCAAGGGAGCACGGTGGTTCTCGAAGATAGACCTCAGGTCAGGCTATCATCAGCTCATAGTTCTAGACAAGCACGTGAAGAAGACGGCCTTCAGGTGTCGGTATGGCCACTATGAGTTCTTGGTTATGCCTTTCGGCATAACCAACGCTCAGCAGTGTTCATGATCCTCATGAATAGGATCTTCCATCCATACCTCGATCAATTTGTCGTGGTCTTCATCGACGACATTTTGGTGTACTCAACCACAGAGGAGGAGCACGCCTACCACTTGCGGGTTGTACAAGACACACTCCGAGAGCACCAGCTTTATGGAAAGATATCGAAGTGCAAGTTCTGGTTACGTGAGGTCTAATTTTTGGGGCACGTCATTTCTGAGGTGGGAGTTGTAGTGGATCCCGCGAAGATCGACACAGTGCTAGCTTGGGAGCCACCCAGGAGCGTGACAAAGGTGCAGAGTTTCTTGGGTCTTGCCGGATACTATCGAAGATTTGTGCCGGACTTCTCCAGAGTTGCGGCGCCACTCTCAGCTTTGACGAAGAAGGGGAAACCCTTTGTGTGGTCATATAGTTGTCAGCAGAGCTTCGAGGAGCTGAGGCAGAGATTGACCAGGGCACCTATCTTGAGGTTTCCTGAGGAGGGATTTGGATACGTAGTCTACTGCGATGCATCAGGGACCGGACTCGGAGGTGTCCTGATGTAGGAGCGGGCCGTGACTTCTTATGGATCACGTCAGTTGAGGCCGCATGGGCAGAACTACGCTACCCATGACCTAGAGTTAGCAGTAGTGGTCTTCGCTCTGAAGACATGGTGGTACTATTTGATGGGAGAGCGCTTTATAGTCTTTTCTGACCACCAGAGTTTCAGGTACATCCTCTCTCAGAAAGACCTGAACTTGAGACAGTGGCGATGGCTCAAGTTCCTCCAGGACATTGACATTGAGATATTCAATACTCCTGGGAAGGGGAACGTAGTAGCCGATGCCCTCAGCAGGAGGACGAGCATTCAGCTACTTGAGGAGGTGACAGAGCAGCTAGCCGCCTTGTAGATATCCTTCGTGGATAGAGATGGAGAAGCCTTCCTTCAGTCTCTCACAGCCACCCCTCCACTACTGCAGTGGGTAAGAGAGGCACAGCGTGAGGACGCTGACTGTGAGGCACGGCGTGCACAGATATCCTCGGGACAGGCACCTGATGGTTTCTCCATTGGAGCAGAGCACGACGTCCTTTTCAGAGGTCGTACCTTGGTACCAGTCTCTTTACGAGAGGAGGTGCTGAGAGTGTTTCACACTTCTCCTTTAGCGGTACATCCAGGAGTGGAGAAGATGTACCAGGAACTCAGACAATATCACTGGTGGCCGAGCATGAAGAAGGCTATGGAAGAGTTCGTTTCACAGTTCCTCACCTACCAGCAGGTGAAGGCAGAGCATCAGGTACCATCAGGATTGGTACAACCCTTGGAGGTCCCGGAGTGGAAGTGGGACGAGATATCTATGGACTTCGTGACTGGACTTCCACGCACTTCCAGAGGTCATGACTCTATTTGGGTGATTGTTGACCGACTCACCAAGTCGACACACTTCTTACCCATCCGAGAGCCAGGCTCAGTGGAGAACTTGGGGTGTCACTACGTTTAGGAGATTGTACGGCTTCACGGTGTTCCATCATCTATTGTCTCCGATCGGGACGCTCGTTTTACTTCCCGGCTTTGGAAGGGGTTGCAGGAGGCATTCGGGACGCGGCTACGTCTGAGCACCGCCTTTCACCCTCAGACGGATGGTCAGATGAAGAGGACCATTCAGACTCTCGACGAAATGCTCCACGCATGTGTCCTTGACTTTGGTCGTAGCTGGGAGGACCACCTACCCTTCGTGGAGTTTGTGTACAACAACAACTACCACTCCACCATCGGGATGGCGCCATACGAGGCGTTGTACGACAGACCTTGTAGATCTCCTTTGTGATGGACATGCCCTGGGGAGTCAGCACTTGTGGGACCAGAGATTTTCCGGGCTACGACAAAGAAGGTCCAGGTCATCCAGGAGCGGATGAGGACAGCTCAGAGCCGACAGAAGTCTTATGCTGACAGGAGGTGGAGGCCACTAGAGTTCGAGGATGGTGACCACGTCTTCTTGAATGTCTCACCTTGACATGGTTTGCGGAGATTTGGATGAGGCGACAAGTTTTCTCCACGCTTCATTGGACCTTTCCAGGTCCACAGCAGGATTGGAGAGGTGGCTTATCTCCTGGCTCTACCACCTCAGTTACACCGGGTGCACGACGTCTTCCACGTATCTTAGCTGAGGAGATACGTGCACGACCCGACACACATCATTCACTATGGGGAGCTAGACGTGGATGATGGGGAGACTTTTGCGGAGGTCCTAGTGGAGATAGAGGATCGATAGGAGAAGGTCCTATGTGGGTGATCGATTCC
Organism: Viscum album; assembly: GCA_963277665.1. Taxonomy (NCBI): domain Eukaryota; kingdom Viridiplantae; phylum Streptophyta; class Magnoliopsida; order Santalales; family Viscaceae; genus Viscum; species Viscum album. The sequence goes on along the minus strand of OY728164.1, from coordinate 1,525,831,419 downwards.
TCTTGTGCGCATCAGATGGCAGCACGGGAACCTCTAGGAGAGCACATGGGAGCGGGAGGCTCAGATGCGTGCTCAGTACCCACATTTGTTTCCCTAGTTTATGATGTATCTTTACAGGGACGTAAAGCCCTGAGGTGGGAGTAATGTAAAGACACGTAAATTTCATGGAATTTTTTTTCTTTATTTTCTTTGTAATTTTACAAGAGCGCAGTTTCTAACGGCACCTGATTCTGAGGCCCGGTGTGCCCAGAATCATTTTCCGAAGTTTGGCTCGGGTACGTTCAGTGAACGGACGAGCGAGTTTTTCTAACTTTTGAACCGGTGCCCAGAATCAAATTCTGAGGGCACCGATGAAATTGCAGCGCCGGTGTTTGCATAGAAACACCTCTTCCGGAGTTGCGTTTGCTCGGGTGTGGTTTTTAATTTTTGGGCTTAAAGGTAAGAAATAAAATAAATTGTTCAACAAACTTTATTTTATTTCACTTAAGCCACTTGAAGCCACTTGAAATCCACTTAAACTAAGTTGAAACGGATAGGGTTCTATCCAAAAATATCCTACCCTCTTTGTTGGATATTTGCGAGGTGGGGCCCGCACGAGCCCCGCCGTTTCTTTTCCGCTAAGTAACGCACCCGTGAAAACCCGTCATTATGAAATTCAAATGTCGCGTTTTCTTAAATCCTTAACACACCATTTAATTGGGTGGTTTATTTCATGAATTAAATGTGCGGTTTCTTTCGTTGAATTAATTCTATGAATTAATGGGTCGTTACCTACCTCGTATTCATTTGTTGGCGTAATAATAAAATAAGACCAACAAGACATTTTGGAGGATTACTCATTGAGAGGTTTTTGACAGAGGTTCTTGAGCCTTCATCCTTCTTCGCGAAGAATGTGAAGAATGTGAAGAATGCCAGCCTCCGACGAAGAACGCCGAACTCAGAAATCGACGACGCAACGCTGTGTGCCGTGACGCCGATGTTTCCTCTCCCGCGACGTTCTTCGGCGACGTTCCTTAATCTATGACAAGAACCTTCGATCATCCGTTGAGGTGAGGGTTTCAGTTTTTCTTTTATTTTCCTTTGCGGTTTTAAACTCAAGAATGATTTAATTATTTTTAATTAAATCTTTTGTTCTTGAACCTCGGAGTTCGTCGACACGAAACCCTTCCGCGACGACGCGACGATCCCCTCCTTCTGCGATGATCAATCCGCGAAGGACTCGCGCGTGCGACTTGACGAGGTGGGGATTTTTGTTTTGGAAATGCCCTTATTCCCGGGAATGTTTCTTTAAAATTAATGAACCGGATGCAAATGAAAAATTTTAATTTATTAAAATTGTTGTATCATGTGTTTAATTATTTCCTCCCGTTGTTGTTAAGTAACGCGGAGGGTGCGGGCCAAACGAACACGGCCCGACAACCCTCCGTCGTTCTTCGTGGTTGTGCTGATTTGGTGGGCGACGAAAAAACATGACGCAAGGGCAGTTTGTTGATCCCGCGGGGAAGAACGGAACCTGGGAGGAACAACGGCGTAGACGGGAAGGAAAACGGACCACCGGAGCAACTCCGGTGGCCGACGGAAGATTCCGGCAGCCGGAGGCGGCGGCGCCCCGGCGAGCCGCCGGACGAGGCCACGGCAGCTGAAGCCGCGGCGGTGGCGGCCAACAGACTCGCGGCCATGCGGATCCGGCTCGACCGCATGGGACGCGGCAGAAGCCGCACCCACGGTTCTCCAGCGCGGCCCACGTGGGGCCGCGGCTTCCTCCAGACCGCGGGGGCAGCGCCCCGCGGCGGTCGGCCACTCGGACGCTCGGCCGAACCGAGCCAGGCCGGTCCGACCGGCCGGGCCGCGTCCAGGCCGGACCGGACTGGGTCGGACCGGGTCGGGTCGACCCGGCATGGCCGACCCAAGGGTGGGGGGGGGGGGGGGGGGGGGGCGGGCCGGCTCGGCCCGGGCCCAGACCCCCCGTCTTCGGACCGTTTTCGGTCAAATGCCCGTAACTTGAGCTATGTGCCTCCGAACGACACGTCGTCAGCGGCAACGCGATCCTGAGATCAAGACAGTCATTTCGGTATATTGCAATCAAGGTTTCAGAATACTTTGGATTCGGCCGGGTTGGTTCGTACACGAAACCAATTGGGCCCTTGGAGCAGAAACGCTCATATCTTGAGCTACGAACGTCCGATTGATGTGCCGTCGTCTTTGTTGAATTCCTATAAGTGAGACGGATCTTTTAGGCATACTCCACCCGAGGTTTGGACAGAGGTGGAGTACGGTTGGGTTGGTTTTTCCTTAAAAACCAACCGTGCCCCTAGGACGAAAAAGCCAATAACTCTCAGACCAGGCGTCTGATTGACACGTTGTCTGCGACGTTGAGTTCCTGTTGATGATATGGAACTTTTGGATACATTAACTTCGGACTTTGTTTCAGTTGATGTATCAGCCTCTCGGCTCATGGAGTGGACCCTCCCGAACGAGCTTGCTATGTGCGATAACCCTAGAGCTGGTTGCGACTGCTACTTCGACAGCGACGACCGTGCAGAGATCCTCAGTGGACTGCAACGACGACTAAGCAGAGATCCTCATTGGACTGCGACGACGAATGTGGAGGGATACTCAGTGGACTGTGACGACGACAGTGCAGAGATCCTCAGTGGACTGCAACGACTACTGCACTCAGCGATCCTACCTGGATCAGTGCTATAGGTCCTGTGTGGGCCCGATCCTGTGTGGGTCCGATCCTGTGTGGGTCAGCGCTCAGTGGTTCTGTGTGAGCCAGCGCCTACAGGTCCTATGTGGGCCCGATCCTGTGTGGGTCATTGCGGGGGTTAGTACATTTCGATCCTTTGTGGGTCCGATGACTTAGATGGATCAATGATCATCTTTATCGTCATCCGAATAAGTATACCTGTGTGAGCTGAATCCTGTGTTAGTCTCCTTTGTGGATTGTGTTGAGCTATCCTGTGTAGATTTACTATTTACTCTCCTTTGTTGATTGTGTTGAGCTATCCTATGTGTATTACTGTTTACTCTCCTTTGTGGATTGTGTAGTGCTATCCTGTGTGGGTATACGTTTGCTTTCCTTTGTGGACTGGGTTGTACTTGGGCTCAGACGTTGGAGCCAAACGGGAATTGATGACTTAGGTATATGTATGGGAATATACCTAAGCCGTGCCAGATGTTACTTCGTGATTATATATTTCCTTTGTGGATTTCGGGAGACCTTCGGGGGTCTCGGGGTCCCTACTGAGTAGCTTATACTCACCCCTGCACGAGATTTGCGCGCACTACGTTATGTTGGTTGCAGACGACGGACAACGCTGATCGTGGTGGAGGCGTGCGGAGCAGGATGGTACCTGAAGGTGGACCACTGGGCGGGACATACTAGGACCATTCAGGTGGACCCGAGGAGCAGTGGAGGCTATCTGTACCCACACTTCAGGTGGGACTTCCAAAGGACGGCTCGACGCTGCGGCTTTTCCTTTCATTTGTTGTTTTCCCCTTTCAGTTGTACTTTACAGTTGGGCTTGTATTTCTAACCCCCTTTACTTTCAGCACAACTTGTTACAGTTTTTACTTAGTGTTTACTTTTCCTCTTGGTTACTCTGTGGTTCTTGTTTACTTTTCAAAGGCAATGCCTTCCCTTTTGTTGGGATTTACGCCTTGGTGCTAGTTGCCAGCCCCTGGCCTATGGATGGCAGGATTGGGGTAGTCACGGCACGGGCCCCGAGGACGGGTCGTGACAAGGATCCACTCTTTTTCTTGTTAATAAATATAGATATCCATTCTCTAGTGGTTCTATGATTTTGTAGGTTAAATTTGTTTCCCTTTATTAATATTTTATTTTATTTTTAATTTTTTTTCTTTTTCAATATTTGTGGATGTTTATCCAGACTCAAATATAGTAACATTCATGTAATTAAATTGATAAATTTTAATAACAATACCTCATTACCAATTAAAACCCATGAAAATAAGTAGAATATATTATAAATATTTATATAAAATTGAGATATCAACTAATGATGGATGTTCAGTGATGGAGTATTGGTCATCTTCATATCATTATGAAAACTCCTAGTGGATTGGAAATTGACTATAAATTACCTAAGGTATGATTTTTTATTGTAAAAAACACCCTTGTTTTTTATTTTACTATATTGGTTATACACATTATTTTATATCATCATATATTTCGAGAGATCTATGTATTATTATATAGTATCTATATGTAATGAATTACCTCAATTCTCTCTCAAGGGTGTGATCTAATGGTATTTTGAAAAGTTTGGAGTATTCTATCCTGATTAGTGGGTGTTGTATTCATTGATATTTATTCAAGAAAAAATATGATAAACATTTATTTGATCCATTAAATTTCATTAAAAAATTAGTATCAAACCAAAATCAACAATATTCACTGATGAGTAACTTTCCCTTCTTCATAGGGTGGCTTTTATAGGTTTTCTATGGTGCGAGAATTAGCTAATGTCCATTTTGTACATGACCATCACTTGTTGTGGGTGATCATGTCATTTATTACTATCATAGTTCTATGATATTAATGAGACATTATAATAGATCCTTCCTCCCATGATAGAATATTTTGATGATATTTTTCATGAGGATTACATAGTATTTCTACCTAAGAGAGAGTGATATTGATCGAGTTTTCATGTACGGATCCTATAAATACTTCAACCCATGTTACCCAAAGTTAGTGGTAACATTATTATATTGGAACTAGATAAAATAAATCACCTTCCAATGGAATGAATATTATAGTAGTATTTATAATTTATACACAATATTGAATGTACCATAATATTTGAAAACATAAAACACAAAACATTGAGAATGTTAACAGTATGTTTTATTTAACTCGTTAAAATAGTCATTCTTAAAATCCTGGGGAAAGAAGTAAATAATTTTGACTCAGATGATCATTATCGGTGGCATATAATAGAATCCATCATTATTAAATAATACATAATTAATATATTGAGGTAAATAACTAAAAAAATTTACATTTAATCAATAAATTTAACATGAAGTATAATATAGAATTATTAAAAACAAGATAAAATGAAACAATATAAATAATAACATGATCATGAAAACTATCCGTTTATATTATTCAAATTAATCTCATATAAATAAATAGTTTATTTAGTACGGATAGAATATATGCTCCAATATATCATAAATATACTGTTCAGACCCCATGCTATGACATTATAAATATTCCATCAGAAGATCACACTAAGACATCTTAAATCCATGGGTAAGGCATAAGCCAAATACCAAAAATATTTTTTCCCTTGTGAACTATTGATACAACATAGAGATATGTAATTATGAACCCCAGTAATTATATAATAAATTAAATTAATTTATCATATGAATAAATATTACTATAAATCAATATGTTTAAAAAATAAATTATTATTTTTTTGGAAAAAATTATATATTTAATTTCATTACATAAACCATATCTAAAATGATTTTGTATGGAATCGTTGGAGTGTATCCTCATTAAATCAGAACATTCAAAAAATGGATTTTAACAAAGAAGAGAATACATTAAAATGATCACTTGAAAATTTCATGATAAAATCTATCTTATTACCTGAATAAAAAATTTAAAATTAAGAAAATTCCCCAAAGTTCTATAAAATTGTTTTGTTGAAAATAAAATTGATAACATATAAAAGATGCATTAAAACACTGACTATTCAGGAAATTATAAAATAAATTTCACACCATATAAGTTAAAAAAATATTCTTTCACACTTTTCTAGAAAAAGTCAAAAATAACTCGGTCTAGATCAAGAGAGGAATAATACTTTTAATACATTTTGTAAAACCAAAAAATGGATAAAGGATTCTTAAATATATATTTCAAAAATAATAAAAATAATTTCTAAAAATATTTATGGTGAATGTGGATGTCAAAGACAAAGGTACCAAATCGAATAGAATAATAATGTAAGTTTTCATTAAGATGATGATTTTATTATTTTGGTTACTTAATGAGTAGGAAATGAATGGAAAAAATGAATATCATGGAAATAAATATATGAAAGAAAATATATTAGGTCAAATATAGTAAAATATAATAATTCATATTTTAGATAAATTAATATAGACAACTCTGAATAATGATAAGACTGTATAATAAGCCCTCACTACATTTGTAAATTCTATATAAAAACACCCATGAATAAAATGATAAAAAATTGAAACATTAGATGACATTAAATTAAATGAAATAATGATATATCAAATCAACAATTCACCATGTAAACCTTTTCAATGTATCAATTTGTTAATATTTTATATGTTTCACATTAGAAAATGTTATATAAGAAAAAACATACCTAAGGAATGAATTCCATTTTAAGTGATTTTGGCCTTCTATAAAATAAATTTAAATTTATAATAATAATACCCAATAAAAAATTACATACATATAAAATCATATACAATCCAATAATAAAATCTCAAAAAACATTTATTAATTTTTCATTATTCAAATTATCATTACGAACAACTAATTATTTTGTATTGCCTGTATGTTTTGGTTTGGTAGTTTTAGTACATTGATTTTGATCATAGTTCTATAATATCTATTATATAAATAAGGAAATAAATAATTTATATATATATTTATTATAAACATAGTTCTAATCATCCTTTAACTGTGATGATTGAAAAATTAACTATAAAATAAACATAGATAGTATTCTATATATATGTATGAACACTATTTTTACATTTTAAAAGATAGATAAAAAGAATGGTAAATGATAATTTTTATTTAGATGATATTTTATATATCATATATACATTATGTATTCATTAAATTGATCCTTAATAAAATTTAATTCATGTGTAAATGAGAAATATATTGCATCACTTCAGCGAGTTGGTAGTCAACACGTACGCATGGGAGACATTATCATATTAAAATGTATTTGATGGTAAGATGGAATATTTAATATTATAATTTTTGAAAAAAGAATATATCAAGGATATATCATAACTTTTTTTGTTCCTTCTTTATAACTATCCATTAATGTGGTTATGAAAAAATAATTATTCCGTTATGCGGAGATAATAAGGTATACATGCTCCCGACCGATGCATTAATGTTTTGTAGTATAGAAAATAGATGGAAAATGGTTTTACAGAAAACATAATAACATATCAGTATATTTATGATATGAGATTACTAATTTTGGGAATGTTACATATTATTTAGAGGATGTAGAATAATAATTAATTATAAAGACTCGGTAATGAATATTAGCTCTTCTTGGAATGAATCTTCTAATGTATTCTCTTGGGGTACGTAGTGTTTGTGTTTTACAAAACAAACACCACCACAAAAACCTGAATGAAGAGGTTTATAATTTTTTCTGATTGGTTTTTGTTGAGATATGATGTTTTATGTGGTTTATATATGATAGGAGAGGTGTTTCGTATTTATCATGAACAAAAGGACACACATAGAATTATAAAAATGATTGAAATATAAAAAATTAATTTTCTTGTGAAAGTGGAAACATGAATCTATAATTTATCTAATACGAGAGGATATAGGTGAAATATAATCCATAAATATTATTTTTATTTTATATTTCAAATCATTTCATTTGGTTTAACGACTTTGATAACCTATTTTTTCCTTAACAATCGTAAAACCTTTTTCAAACTTTATGGGTTATAATTTAATATGTAAAATAACTATTGGTCCATAAATGGAATAGATATGAAAATAAAGATGATATATTGTCCTAATTTTCTTATTCAATGATATTTTTATGTTAAAAAAATTAATTTTATATTATATTTTATAAAATAACTATAATTTATTTTTTGACCCTAATCATTTAATTTTACTTTAAGTACATACTGATATATTAATAAATACAGTAAATAATTTCATTAATATATTGTATAAGTCATATATATAAAAAAATGTGTTTTACTATACCTCACACATATAGTATTCCTTTAATATTTTCAAATGACATTTATTTTCTTATTATAGAAATTGGATTACTATGAAATCGATGTTGTGTAAGAATAGTGATATTTACTTTATCAATATAATTTATAATTATATTAACAATACAAAATATTTATATTTAATTTAAAATAAATTTGTATAAAAAAATAAGTTCTATTTATCTCTATTAAAATATATTATAGGAATTATAATTATAAAATATAAATTTTTGTCTTTATCTGTCACATATATGACATAATGGTCAAAATAAAAACCGTTATTACACCAATTTAAAATATGTTCAATATTTTAATGGAAATGTTAAAAATAAAACCATCCAATATGATAAAAAATGTATTTGGGACATTTTTTATTCCTTTATAAACTATTTTAATATTAATTAACTGATTTACCATTACCATGTACACAATTATTTACTATAGTTAATATTAATAATGAAATAAATAATCGGTAACTATTTAGAAAAAAGAAAGACTAATTAAAAATAAGGAATACATTTTCTCGTAATTAAATCCTATAAGTAGAAGAAATAAATTTTATTAAAAACCCAAATGAAAGGGAATATAGTTCTTTATAATAATACCTTTTCAAGTATAATATTTTTTTACTATAATTAAAATTAAAATTTATTCCATTGAATATTATTTTGTTACTCATATCATAATGGAAATTATATTACATGGATATTAATTCAAAATAATAAAAAAATTAAAAATTCTTGAAAAAAATACAGTTCTCATTGAGAATAAGTTTGTTTCCCTATTTTCAATAAAATAAATATTTTCAAAAAAAATCCCAAAAAATATTATTCAGTTATTTTTTTTACATTTTTAAAATTGAGGTTAATTTTAGAAATTAACCTTTTAAATTATTTCAAAACTGTTACTAATTTATAGAAGTAGTAATAAAAAAAATCATTTTTTATAAACTATATTTATGATGTATATAATAATTTTTCTAAAAAATTGTGTAATTATTTATAGATTAATTTTATAGAACCTCAATATATATTTTAATATTGTGTTTAACCCAATTAGTACCTATCGATTATGTGGTCAGGTTATAAAACCCATTTTATACTAATAATATTCCATTGGTCATTTAGTTTTTTTGTTTATTATTGTATACTCTATCAAACATAGTTTTTTTTAAAATCACATATTGTTACATCCTACCTCTTTAATAAACTATCTTCTCACAATTTAACCTTTTTTTGAGTAGTCAAATTTTTGATATTAGAAAATACCATTGTGGAAAACCCACTTCATAAAAGGGTTAATAAATTTTTTTTCTTAAAAACATTGAAAGGGAAATATGAAGTTCCCCTGAAATAATAAAAAAAAGTTTTCTAAAGAGTATAAAATTATCAGGATGATAAATTATTTATATTAATAAACAATATAATTCACTAGGACTAATAGAGAGTGATAGGGATTGTGGTTAAGATAATGTTAACGAAAAAAAACATAAAAATTTTATGTGCATAAGGGACACTTATTGCAGAGAAATGATTGAAATTGTATTGAATTTTTGTTTCAAGATCTATTTAATAGTGTTTTGGAATTAATTTACAATCAAGATAAGGAACTCCAAAAAATATAAAAAAATTATATAATTAATTTTTACATAAAAAATATTATCATTTATCTATTATTCAATCATGTTCTAATTTATATCTTACTAGATGAAATAAATATCAAAGATGATTGTTTTTATACATGATGCACTAAAATTAACTTTTAACAAATTATAAATTCTCTAAATGTATGTATGGACTTTCACACTCTATCTAAATATTTACCAATACAAAAATGTTTATAAAAATAAATAACTCCTTAATATATCATCAATAACACAAAAACATAAAATTAATCAATTTCATTAATATGTATCCTTAAGATCATAAAGAAACATGTCTAAATTAATTTAAAATAAACTAAATTTAAAACCAAATCTCACTACATTTCGAAAAAGAAAATAGATCCTTGGATAATCATTAATTAACTATTTATTTAACATACAAATATTTCAATAACATGACCACCAAAATCCATCAATTGAAAGATAATTTTTTTCTCAAGATTAGCTATATTTTTATTCTATAAAGAAAATAATATATTATCAAATACATTCAATGAATCTAAAAATATTTTAGATTATATAATAAAAATATTCTTTAAATGAGTAATCATTTTAAAGGATACTAATACTGTCAAATTTACTTCATTAAATAAAATCATACCTTTATCAAAACAAAATATTTTTACATCATCATCTGTAACATATAAGTTTTATCTTTCCAAAATAATTGATTATCATAATGTTTCCACATACCATTACATCATATTTCAAGGTCATTAGTACCATTCAATTTATTATTTCAAATCCTTTAAAAAACATATGTGGAACTATCCTTATATGATTCACGGTTCTTATAATCAACATATCATTAATATAACAGTTCTATGACATAATTTTTATATCCAAATCCATAAAAAACAAAAAACCTCCTAGTTCAGAAATTGACATGAGAGAAGTCTATAATTGGTCTCAGATTTAACTATCTAGATTATGCAATTGACTCATATAATTCCCATGTTTCCGAAAAATAAGTCATCTAATTCCTCATTAATTCATTACATAATATCCTTTATATCCATTTAGAAAAAATCAACCCCATCCATTCAATAATTCCAGGATTTATCCCTTTCGTCGTTTTTGATGTGAATGAAATTGATCCTTCATTCTCTTATCATCTCTATAATCTCAAATCTCTCAAAAATATATCATTATCTTCTTTGGTGAGTCTAAGGTCAATTCAGGAACACATTTTTGTTCAGATATATTGGTAATTGATTAGGAATTACCATAATATATTTAACATGAGTAATTATACCATTATAGTTCTTATAATAAAAACAAGGTCCTTCATATTTCTTAATAACATGGTTTTTTCTTTTCTAAACCATGTACAAAATAAATATATTGTGTGAGAAACAATAATCTTTTTGGTATACCACATAATCATGAAAATAATTTATAGGATATTTAAATCATAACCCATCTTTTCATTCTAAGGCACCATAATTGTATTCTAATTAATTTAGGGTTATCTTCTATTCAGATACATCATATCTATTCACAATGAAAATTTAGATTAATGCAAAAATAACTCTTAAGAGTGTCAAAACATGTGTATAGAAATATTTGAACCATAATGGTGTTCAAAATAGACATGGAAAACTATTTTGAGGGTTATTACCCCTTAATGCATACTTTCCAAAACATTTACCACATTTAGTGTCCATAACAATTTATTTCTTCTAAACCAATATAATATCATGCTTTTCCAAACCTTAGAATGTAATCTGATAATTAGATGAATCCACAATGTCAGTTATAGGGTTATGATCCCTTAGGTTTGAATACATAAGTCCAGTTATAAATGGTTCAACTAAACAGACCTTAATAATAATTGTAAATACTCTGACCCCAGTAGCCTAGAGTCAGTGGTAAAAATATTACATAGAAAGTGGACATAAGAAACAATATCTCTAATGAAACAATTCTTTAGTAATACTTGGGTATTGGGTAAATAAATTAATATCACATCACATTTTAAAAAATAAAATATAAAACATAATGAAAGATGTTTTTATGAATCCTTGAACACACTCAAATACTATTGATCCATATCCTAGCGAAAGGAAATAAATAATGGTGCCTCAAATTCTTAGTAACGTTAATGCACAATGGAACATATCATGAAAAAATAAGGAATAAAGAATATGAAAATTTAAATAACTAGATACACATTTTAGATAATAAATAACCTATGAAATAATACTAATGTGCAATGAGTAAATCAACATCAAATAATTCTATATAAATAATAACATGATATTGAGACATATGCATAGATATTATTCAAATTAATTATGTGGACATTGATAATAGATTTCTTAATGATAGAATACATAATAAAATAAATCGTAATCCTACTATCTGAGCCCATTACTAAAAAATAGTAACCATTTTTACATTAACTCGTCTAATAAATAAAACATAAATGGTTATGGAATATGAAAAAATACCCCCAAAAACATTTTATATTGAGACGTATTTATTCTTTTAGGGGTTATATATTTTTTACCCCACAGATATATTAATAAGTCTAATGAAATCATCATATGAATAAATAATAAATAATAATCAATATACCCTAAAAACTAATAATAATATGTATTAGTAAAACTAGAAAATATAATTTAAATGGATATACCATCAATAAAAATATGGTTTAATGTTTTTTACAAGTTTCCACTACACAAATAGTTAGATTCAAAAAATTATATTTACATAGATTAAAAAATATCAAAATAACAATAGAAATTTATTTGATAACTCCACCATTTTTTAAAACACTTATTTTAAAAATAAAATGATACCAAATATAAAAAATTTATTTTTATTCTAAATAAATAATATAAACATACAATTGAAGCATTAATGAAATGAATCGACATTGAATATGGTAATTTAATTCTGTTTGTATATGTTAAATAAGAATTATTTTCACAATTTGATATGAAAATTAAATTGTTGAATGGTTGATAATATGATAGAATTATTCTTTTTATACAATTTTGTATAAAGAAACAAACGATTTGAATATAGAGTCAATACATCAATTTTTCGGAATAATTAAAACATTACCAAAATTGGCACCCAATTACTATATTAGTTTAGTGCGTTTGGAAACTTATAAAAAATACCTTATAAAATAGTGAAATATATTCAATGTTACCTACAAATATATTTCACCATACTGATTATATTTAAAAAACATCATTCATGAACTAGTGAATGAATACATAATAATGTGATGAGCTCAAATGCTCATTAAAAGAAAAAAATAAATTGATTAAGCATATCTTAAAAATAAGGGTATGGAAAATGATAATAGTCATTTGAATATCATAACCTAAATATAAAATATCATAATCATGAATCATATCATATTTATTTTTATTTTATAAGACAAGAATCGAAATTATATCATGAACATAAGCCATAAAATTATAACATAGGAATAAGACATGGAATTGTGGCATACACCTAAGAATATAAAAACATGATATCAATGTTTACTTCTAAGACCTTGGTAACATGTTAGGATTTGGAAAACAACATGTTTACCAACTTCATGCATATGATGACCTCTTGATTACATTATTTTTTTGGTCATTGGATGCTCTCCCATGTACCCATATATTTTGGGCTTGAGATTACTTCTATGTACCCATTGATCACAAAAAAATTTACCATTAACTAATAATTTAGAGGGAGATATATGTACAATCTATCAAATAACTAAAACCATGCATATGTGATCCGTAATAAAATTAATCATTCATCATATTTGATCACATTGAAATAAATGTATTTCATGAACTTCATTCGATCATATCATATCCCATGAAAAAGAAATAGGTTTCACAATTATCATTCAATTATTAACATAAAAACCCCATATGAATAATAGATTTAGAGTCCTTGAATTATGTTCCAATATGTTACAATAGTTAATTTTATCATATATGTAAAATAATTTTGAGGGATCACTTGAAAATAATTCTTGAGGAAAATATCATTTCTACCATGTAATTTTTTCATTTCATAAAATTACAAACAATTTTAAATCTAATCATTTTCAGTAAAAACATTTAATTTTTAAGGTTATTATCAATGAAAAATGGTTATAAGAAATTTCTTAAATCCATTTATGTCGTATTAGTATAAAAAACAACTTTCTCATACTTCTTTTGAAAAATTTAAAATTTATATCTTTAGGAAAATGAAAATGTGATTCCATTAAAACCATATAGTAAAAATACAAAATAGGAAAAAAATTCATTTATAATCCATAGAGTAATAATAAAGAATTAAAAACTTCTTAGAAAAACATTCACATGGATGATAAATATTCAACAATGGATACTTAAAATGAGACAATACCAAATATTTATGAGATTATAAAATAAATACTCATCACATTATAATCTGTAGAATCAAATTCACCAAGATGGAAAAAAATTATAATGATATGGAAATACCATAATATTTTTTATAAGACTAAAAAATAAATTCATGTGTTGTATATCTACCATGTAGAAAAAGCACATATTGTATAAGGCATGTGACTCATAGAAATAAGGGTGATGCAAAAAATATTATACTAATTGGGTAACATTAGAATTATGAAACCCATAATAAAATAACATAAATTAAATATTTTAATATAATTAAATAAATAAAATTAATGATATATAATTTCATAGTTCTGTATATAAATTCCACAAAATAATCGAGTGGTAAATATGTTATGTATCCCATGGAAATAAAAATTGAGATGAAATTCCCTTACCATAAGTTTTAATTTCCTTAATAAATTTTAAAAACTTATATATAATAAAGATATGTTTATTAAATCTCAACTAGTTTACCATATTAATATATTATATAACATATATGGTTTACCTATTACTTTACATTACTCTCTTATTAACAAGTCATGTTCATGTTATGCCTTGAGTAATAACCACACTGTATTCCATTCAAGTTTTGACTTTTTTTCTTTGGTCCTATTATATATGTTGTCATTTAAATATCTAGAAAATGATAGTCATGATATAAATAGAATATATATATATATATTCATTGTACTTTTTTCTTAGATATTATTTATAATATGAGATATAAAATAAAATACTTTTTTAATGGGGACGGTAGTTCATACCTATGCCTGAACATTGTTTTCATTATATTATCGAGCTAAAATAAGGGAAATAATATGATATACTATTATTCTAGAATCGCTTTAATTTCATATATAACATAAATATTCCTAAAATTCATCCTTATTAAGATCTCTCTGAAATATAGGTGAATACCAAAAAACATCACGTCGTGGAGATGGTAAACCTTATATACCAAAAAGAGACATGATCATTTCAATAAATATTAAATGGTAAAATTTAGATATTATATTGTAATTATAATATTAAAATTATATCTTAAATATCATATTTAATTATTAAATCAATAATTATTCTAACTTATAAATGATGGAGATGGAAGATAAATTTTATAGAAACATGGAGACAATACGCTTTACGTACACATGAAATATTGTTTAATATTTTGTATGATGGGACAAGGGATGTATAATGGTTATTTTATACTCATAATAATATTTATTAATCTCTATGATGATAAATTTAATATATTATGAAATATATATATATAGATGATTTAGATGGTGTATAGTATAATAGAAAATGTGAATGATCGGTTCAAGTGATTACCTTTTCTTCAAAATGGATCATTTAAATATCCTCTAATATACTCTAGAGTTAGTTAATTGGTAAGACAATAAACTGTATAATGTGTCTACTGAATTTAATAAGGTAAATTGTTAGGTTTTGTTCATGGTAGAAGGCTAAAATTGGTGAAATGAGATGAAAGAGGAGGTGTTCGTTTATAATGTTCGGAATCCCCAAAAATAATATTTGAAAATAAAATAAATCCCTATAAAAAAAGTCAAAAATTACATTTATTCAAATATATTACAATATAATGGATTAATATCATAAAAAATTAGGTTTTATATGTGTTTTTGGGTTATTTTAATCGATATAATTTTGATTAACCTTTAATTAAATCATTTTAATTATATCTAATGTAACCTATTTATCTACAGTAATAGGATGTGTGTTTTACTTATAAGGTATAAATTGGACCATAAATGGATAATGTATTATATTTTTAACCATATCTCATCCCCTTTCTCTTGGTTAATATTTTTAGGATTATTAGATAATATAATAATATATTATTTTAATAAATTATGAAAAGTGTCAATTCTGACACAATTTATAACATTGACATTACGAAATTAAACACAAAAATAGAACTTCTATCAAATTATGTAAACACACAACTAACAAGTCTTATTCCCCCAAAAAATTATTGGGTTGCATTAATTAATAAGAATTATATTTTGTCTAATATTTATAATATCATTTGATTGATTGTTTTAGTAATTTAGTAATTATTGTTTCATCATTTTGTAATATTTGATGATAATTATTTATTTAGTAAAAATAAAAAACTAAATTTATATGATTTAGGTTAGAATATTATCTTTCATAAAAACATATATAGTCGACCATATCATCTATTTATTCCCATATTAAAAATATTATACATAATAAAATTAAGAGTTTGAAATTATTTTCACTTCCATTGAGCTTAATAAAATTTAAGTCATGTTGTTAGACAAGTCTCGATTAAATAACAAAATAAATATAGTTTTATACTATGCGTACAATAATCTTCATAAAATAACATTTTGCGATATTTTTGGATTGAATTTTTATATTTATTATATAATTTTAACCCTTAATTAAATGACTTATCCCTAATCATGGTATTAAAAATTACTAATGTATCTAGTCATATTTTTCCAAAATAGAATGTTACAATATAATAAATTTCAATCGTATATTTCCAAATAAAAAATACATCTTACATAATCAAAAATAAATAAATTTCTTAAATTAATCTCATGGGTAGAATGAAGAAATATGTTTTTAAATTGAAAACATCTAAAATATTTCCATGTTTGTACATAAAAAATAAATTTCAAAATGATTACAATGAAAAACATTGGATTAACTGATAATAATATGATATAATGATACATTTAAATAAATCATATATTTAATTATATAATATAATTAATTTTTCTAAAAAATAAATTATCAATTAAAAATTATTTTTTTTTACTTTTTTTCATAACAACTGACTTATTATAAAAACCAATTATTAATCCAAAGAAAAATTTTATACCCCAAATTCCAAGAAGAAGTATAATTTGTAAAATATATTTCATAAAATTTTCATAAATCATATTTTAAATGGGTTCTCCAATAAAATGTGGTAAAATTAACCTTTGTAAAATATAGTTTTTTTTATAAAATTTGAGTTCTTCTTATATTATTCCTATAAAATATATTGGAGGAATATAAAAAATACTTTTTTTTAATATGTAACCATTATATTTAATTAACATCATTTATGAATTTTAATAAATTTAATTTATCAGGACAAAACATATTTGGAGAATAGAAATAAAATTATTTCATTAATAATCAATTGGTATATATTTTATATTCAAAATAATTGGGAAGAAATCATTACATATTAAAAACCATATATTTCTGTAATTTAGTTAATTTTATTAATAAACATACACTTACAAACAAGGATATATCTTATTATATAATATAATTATTTTTTTATAATATATTATTGTTCGTTGAAGCATGTTATTGAATTTAATAACTGTTGTCAAAAGAACTCACTGTTTTAAATATCACTAGTCAGGAATAGTATTTCCTACATTTCAAGATAATATAATTATTTCATATAGAGAGATCATGACTTGGTGTTTCACATAACTCAACCCAAATATTGTTTTATTCATATAAAAATGTAATATTACTTATTATGTGAAATGAAAATTAACGAAAAGATTAAATTAATTCAAAAAAAACTATTTCAGATAATATTGGGGTGTTACATTTTACCCCCATTGAAATTAATATGTTTCTCAAAATTCATTTTAGTTATCAAATAATTAATGCTTGAATGTTCTAATCATATAAACCCCTCGTTGTTAAAATTACTAAAACTCTATTTTTAAATTCAACTGTTATAAACATAGTAGTTACCCAATGTAACTCAAAACTATGATTTCACATTTGAGAACTTAGGTGGGACTTTAAAACATGGACATGGAAAATAAATATACCCCTCATGATTTGATGGAGAGTGACAGAGGTCATGGTTCATAGAATGTTAAAAATCAATGACAATACCTAAAGACATGAAAATGGTAATTGATATCATTAGAAATGATTATATCTGGAAAAGTTTTTATTTCATGATCATTTCCTAAAGATTAATAAATTTCAAAATGAAATATTCAAATATTATTTCATCACAATATTATTATTTTTTATTCCCTAATCAACTTAAAATATATATCTTATTTGAATAAATGGAGGTGAATTGGTCATTCCTTCAGTATTAATAGACCGTTAGATCAATAAATTAAATTATAGGTCATTACACCTATAATTATCACAAAAATGGATAAGAAATGTTATCCAATATACATAAATATACATATTGTGAGATAATAATTTAATCACACAAACATTTTCAGATTTTTAATTTAAAAATTACAAAAATGAATAAGCTTTTAACCCCCCCAAAATATAATCCATATTTTATTCATTAAATAATCTATTATATCATTCCTAAAACATTTTCAATATAAATTGATTCGATACTATTTATGAAATAATATAAAAAATAATTTTATTTTTCCTTAATCTATATAGGGGAAGCTGATCACATGAAATCTCACTAGAGTATTAATAATAATATTTTCACCAGTTTTATTGAAACAAAATAAATAAACTCATAACTAAGGTGGGGAGAATAATTATTTCTTAATTACCTTGGTTGACTTCATCCATTATGATAGTATAAGGTATCCATTTTTACATATTCTTCAAATGATTTTTATGGATTTTCATTAACATTAATCCTTGGATTGGGGAACTTGTTATATTAATGGAAAAACTTAATGAAATTGTAACACTAACGTGTATGAGGTTCATTTTGGGGGGATTTATCCTTATTGAAATATTAAGGTAATATTCATATGTCAATTAATCTTTTAGATTCATGGTATCTATCCCTTATGCATTTTAAAAAAAAATTAATCCAGATAATATAATTCCCTCTATGCTTCTCCACATAATTTTTGTATAATGAAATGTTCATTTTCTTTATTTCATTTTTTAATTTTATTACATTGAACAATATCTACCTTTTCTTGTAAAAACAATGAGATTGATACATAGCTCCAACCACTATTTCCACCTCTATATAAAATCATATATCTTATCAAAAAGTTCAAAAGTCACATATTTCCATGTACTTTCAAAGAATATGTTTCACACTACTAATGAATCAGTCAATTGTTCATTCAGTATGAATGGTAATACTCAATGAGTAGCTCATAAGTGTTGTAATTTTTAATTCATGTGCACAAAAAGCTTCATAATATTTCTTGTTTAGATCTATAAATTCATTTCTCATCTTCATACGAAGAATACAATGAACGTAGTAATTGAAAAATAATTTTATTAACTCATCCCAATCGATGGAGTCTACTTTTTTTCCACCTCAAATTTTTTATTTTAGTCATCCACTATTCCAATTTACCTTGTAAACAATAAAAATACTGAATGAATTTCTCATATTATGCACATTATAGAATTGAAATTGTCTTTTCAATGATACTATTACATTATTCTGCAAAAGTGGATTAGAAAACCCTTTGAAAAAGGCAGGCGTTGCCTCATGAAGACTCAAAAAAAATAATCTATTTTTTTAACATTTGGGTTTCTTTCCTGATCCATATCTTGAGAAAGATGGTTGAGTATTGAAATGATATTTTTTATTTCAAATCGAATAACATTTGATTTATGTAGAGGAAATCGCTTCATTTTCTAATACAATCATTATTAACAAGGTTCCCATGTGTTCCTTCCATTGACTAAAAAAAATAATAGTATAATAACAATTATCATTTTAATGGACCACATAAAAATGGGAAAATACTTAAATAATGTAGAAATTATATCACCTTCTTTAATCTATGACATAATATGCTTTCCTGGGTAATTCAAAGACAAATACTCTTTAAATCATTCATGATGGTTAAAGAAGAATTTGAGTGTTTCAAATTCATATCACCTGGAAATGTCGAACCATGTTTGTAGAAAGGTCCTTTGTTATATACCAGGTTATGCTCGAGTCAAGCTTAACACAAGTTTTTATTTTTCACCCCTATGTACATATGTGCTAAAGCTACATCCACTTGTTGTATCCAGACATGGATGTAATGATAGGAAATAACTCTCATAATGCCTTACCAAAATCCGTGGATATTTTCAAATACTTTTCATTATCCATATACATAACATTAGAGAAATCCTAATACATTTCATTTAAAATATCTTTTGAGATCTCACTAAATTATTCTCATTCTAGTTTACAAGGGTTTACCAAACTTTTTTTCTAATACCAACTATAACCTCCCAAAATTAACATACATAGATATTACATCACTTTTTTTTGAATATATGAATAATTATAAATAAGGATCCCAATGACCATTTTAGTATATTAACTTTGGATACTTAAAAAAAATCTTGAAAAGAAACAATATATCTATAATGTTTCAAAAAAACAACTTCCCCCTTGTTTGTTTTACTTAAAAACCTTCTTCCATAACCTCAGGGTGGGAAAATAAGAAAGGGGTGAGATCAAATTCTCTTTATGGTTAAATAGAGAAAATTAAAAATAATATCATGATAATAAGGGTATCATAATTTGAAGATGATCATTTGAATATCATATCATACATATCACGTTTATTAACAGGAATCTTGGAATAATGATATTTATTTAATAAGAAATGAATCATATTTAATTTTAGGCCATAATCCATGAAAGAAAAACGGACGAATAAGACATGGAATTGTGGAATACATAAAATAATATAATAAAAATATTTCAAGGATACTTTTTAAGGCCTCATTAACATGTTATTCATGGGATAACTACCCAGGTACCTATTTTAGGATTGTGATGCCTTCCTGTGTACCCTCTTTTTTGGGATTTGGATGCCCTCCAATGTGCCCTATTTTTTAATGTGTGGGATTCCCTTTAATATACCATTTAGTCTCATAAAAAATTTATAATTAACAAATAAATTTTAGGGAGATATATTTTCAACCCATAAATTGAATAAAAATCATAAATACGTGTTCAATAAAAACCAAAATCATTTATCATATCAGATCCTGGGTAACGATATGGGTTGCATAAACATCATTAAATCATAACATAACCCATGGAAAGAAAAGATGATTCATAAATATATTTCCATAAAAATAAATAAAAAAAACAATAAGAATAATATAAATATAATCCTCGAAAAGTATTCCCATATGTAACATTAATGATCATTATCATAGATGGAAAATAATATTGAGATATCACTTAAAAATAATTCTTAATGAAAACATCCATTCTAATTTGAAAATATTTTCATTTATAAAATTCATTGAAATTTCATATGAAAAAAGTTTAATTTAAAATAATCATGTAATATTATATGGGAATCATCACAGAAATAAGGATTTATAAAAATAGAAAAATTTATTAATGTCATATAAGTTTAAAAAATCACTCTAGTATTTTTTACCAATCAACTTGAAAGTACCTTGTTAGGAAATCGAAATTTATATTCATTTCAAACTATATTGTAAAAAAGGGTTAAAAATTACTTTAAATATTCATTTAATGAATTTTAGAAATACCTTATTAAAATAAATTTCAGAAAACATGCACATGGATGATAAATATTCTTTAATATAGACTTAAAACGAAAAAATCCTTAATATTGACGAGATTGTAAAATAGACACTAAACACATTATAATAAGTATAATATTATTCCCCCTGACAAAAATAAATTTACAAGGATATGAAAATATAATATTTTTATAGAAAATACTCATTTTAAAATTCATGAAAAGTATATACACCACACGGAAGAATCATTTTCTGTATAAGGCATGTGTCACACAAAAATAAAGGGGAGATAGAATTCCATAACTACTTGACAAACATTTGAATTATGAACCCATGACATTATAAAATCAATTAATGATTTTAATATCATTAAATAATGGAAATTAAATATATATCATGAAATTTATTATTATATACACCACACAAAATAAGGGTGTGGTGAATATGGAATGTATCTAATATAAATAAAAATGTGAGATGAAATTCCATAACATTAAGTCTTAATTTTCTGAACACATGATAAAAACTCCTATATAAAAAATATACTTTTATAATAAATCTATAATATAACAATAATCAGATATTTAATACCTTAAATTATTCACTTATGACTTTATATTACACCTATGTTAAAAATTCCATGTTGATGTTTTGTCTTAAGTAATAACCAATTTTTTTGTCATTCAGGTTTTGACTTGTTATCCTTGGTCCTCTAACATAGATAATTATTTCATCATCTATAGAATTATAATAGTGATATAAATTGAATATAAATATTCATTATATATTTATTATTTTTTATTCATAATATTTTGTGATAGAAAATAAAACATGGTATTCATGGAAAAGGTATGTTGTACATACGGATAAACACTATGTTCATTTTCTATTTGAGATAAATAAAAGAAAATTATATGATATATTTTATTAAAGAATAATTTTAATTAAATATATATAACATATTTATTCATAAAAACCATCCATACTACCATCTTTGTAAAATATATTAGAATAATTAATGTCATTTCATTGTGGATATGGTAAGCTATAAGAACACATGATCGAAATTACTATTTCCCAGAAATATTAGATGGTAATAATGTAGACATTATATTATCAGTAAATAAGTATAATTTTCTCAAAAATATAATATATATAAACATTTAAACCATCAAAATTCTCACTTAGAAAATATGGTGATAGAAAATAAATTATATCGCTACATAGAGACGATAAGCCATACATACGCATTAGTGGTACATTCATAATTTTCATGATGAGAAAGGGTATGTATAATGTTGTGTTAATAATAATAATAAAATTTCATAAAATTTATTTGTGTAATATTATTATTTTATGATATATTTCATATATCAAGAGGATTTATAAATGTGTAGAATATGAGACTGATCGGTTGTAGCGATTACCTCTTCTTCGGAATAGCTCTGTAAGATATCCTCTAAAATACTCTAGAGTTGGTCATTTGGTAAAACCATAACCTATATAATATTTCATGGGATTTTTATAAAGGAATATTTATTGTTATGGTTAACCTATAACTCTCAAATAGGTGAAATGAGATGAGGGAAGAGGTCTCCTTTTATAATACAGTTGAGGGTCTCTTACAAAATCCCAAAAATTATTTATTCATAATAAAATAAATATCAATACCAATCCCTATTAATTCCATTTATTCGATGCTATGACTTAATACAGTTTTAATATCATCACCAAATATATTTTAGACATGTTTTGGGGTCATTTTAATCCTTATCATTTTGATTAACCATTAATTGACCCATTTAAATTTTATCTAAGGTAACCATTTTTTCAACAATGAAAGGTTGAAATTTATACATATAATGTGTCAAATGAACCATAAATGGAAAATTGATGTCATTTTAGACCATATATCATCCCCTTTTACTGATTTAATATTTTAATGATTTTTAAATAATTTAATAAATTTTTTTTTATAAAATATCATAACTATGAATTTTGACATAATTCATAACTTTAATATTAAGAAACTACATACAATAACATAAATTCAAACCAATTCAATTGAAACACCCATAAAATGTTATATTCAGAAAAAAAATTTGTGGATCACATTTTTTAAGTAAAATAATAATTTTTTAATTTATAATACCATTTAATTGATTGTTTTATAATTTTATTAATTACTACATCATTATTTTTTTATTTAAGAAAAATATTTCATCAATAAATCATAAAATAAATATTTGATGTAGGTAAAAATTTATATTTAATAATAATTTACACAGTCGATCAAATCTTCTATTAAAACCATATTTTAAATATTATACAAATTAAAATTAAAAGTGACATTTTTTCACTCAATTTGAGCTTAATAATATGTAAGTAATTTTTTTGGACAAATTTCCAATAAATACTTTTTACAAGATTCAATTTATATAAGTTTTTATAATATGTTTATATTAAATTTCAATATTCAAGGGAAAATATTGTCTTTTAAACACCATTTATTTATTGAAATGATTCCATAATAAATTAAACCATGAAATTGTATCCATAGAATGCAATTGGAATAATAATAAAATAATGGAATTAATTTTACTATTTAATAAAAAATAAAAATTCGTATGTTCTTGAAAAAAATATATAGTTTCCAGTGAAAATCATTTCTTTTACTATTCAGTGTAAAATCAATCTCTTCTGATAAATACTATAATTTCACCATAAGATAATGTAATGACCCAGACCCTCATGACCCCTTGCTTTTCCAATTATCTGTGCGACCCATCGGAGAGACCGATTGGCGCGAACGATCGTTGAGACCGATCGACGCGACCGATCGGCGAGACCAATCAGTGTCACCCAGATTTGGTGGTCTTTTCTTCTACAGCCTCCCCCGTAACCCCACCTTTAGGCCTATTTAAATTTTTAAAGCATTTCAGGGCCATTTTTAGGCCCATAATTAATATCTAAAAAATCAAATAAACCCCCTACTAAATAACTATTAATCCAGTCGTGTGGGGTATCCCTATCCGCGTGGTCAACCCACGATCCCGCTCCTTACACGGTTTCCCTCTGTATCTTAACCGTCCGGGAGTACTGTATCTCATCCCTTATAATCCATTATAACCTAAATTCTTATCCCTATGTTTCTTTTTCTCGATCATCCTGCTCAAAGTAACCTTCCTCCCGACGAGCCATACCCATGTTATGAGGTTTTACTTTCGAATTCCGTGGAGTTTCTTCCACTCCTGTTTTCTAGTTTCCATGCGAGGACATAACGTCGATCCTTGATCGTCAAGTAGGGGTTTCACATTAGTCTCCCCTTTCTGTGTATCTTGCGAGGTGGTTATACTAATGTATCTATATAATTGGATGAACCAAACATTAATGAAGATAATAAATGGATTCTAAGGAATGAAGGGGATGGGTGTGATCAATGATGCTACTCTGTTTTCTCCTCTTTCATGATTAGTGGTTTCAGAATTGTGCGGGCCTACGCCTACTGAAAATCATGGTTGTTTGTGGTCATTTTCTATGCATTAATAAACCCTTAGCCCTTGTGATGCTTAAATGGCTTGTATTTTGGTTGTGAACCCTTTTTTATATGTAAATGAAATTGGTTATTTACGTATTTTCGGCTAATTAAATTGGAAGCACCATGATCAAATCCTTTTATATGATAACCTCGTTTTAAGCCCAGTAGAATTGAAACCATGGAGTATGTTAAATCATTTAAATCTGAAAATACCTTCTTGGTCCTGCCTTGTGTTTGTGGTAGTGGTTTGGTTGCTTCTTTCACGGGCCGATTACTGGGTTGATACAGGTGGGGATGGGATCCCCTGTTGTTGAACTTTTGCTGAATGTGAATTTATGGCTCTGTTATTACTCTTCTTATATCACGAATTGGGGTGGGATTATCTATTGTTCCGAAACCGTTGTCTCCTATATTTTGGGGACATGGGTCTGTATCTTGGGGTTTTCTTTGGTTCCAGTACTTTGAGGAATCTCACTTATCCCTTTGTTGTTGTGACTTTACAAGAGAACCAGGTGTGTATGCTTAAATTAATGTTCGGTGTATTCTTTCCATGGCTTGTGCTTATGCTTAATAGTTGCCCAAGTAGGTGCAGAAACTTATTTAAACATTATTAATTAACATGGAAGCAAGTATGGAACATGGGGATTTGGTGTGGTGTGAGTTGTGACTTGGATGTGGGTGATGCTCTCATCTCTTTTTAATGAATAGTATGGATAGTGTTCTTTAGGCTGGCTGAAGAAAAACCTAGATTGGGTGAGTTATTTTTACCTATACATATACTTCTAGTATTTTTGTTTCTTATTCGCACCCCAACCAAGTTGAGGACTTAGTGCCGAACACCCACACTTCATGGGGAAGGGTGTTTTTCCCAACACTCTTATGAGTGGCTGGTTATTAGCTCCTTTTCTACTCCCTTTCCCAAATAGCCCATGACTCTTCGGGCAGGCTTTGATGGCTTGATGTCCATTATTATCCCAAGAATCTTCAGGCAGGGTAGTGTGGTGGTTGGCCCAGGTGTGTGCGGGCGGGTGGATTCCCATGTATCTTCAGGATGAGGCCTAGGTGTCTTCGGGCATGGCAGTGGTTGTTCTGGCCTAGGTGTTTGTGGGTGTGGTTAAATGTGATAGTTTTGTCCCAGGTGTCTGGGGGCGGGTTATTGGTTGTGGCCCAGGTGTGTTTGGATGTGGCAGTGGTTATTCTGGCCTAGGTGTTTGTGGGCAGGATGTGTGGTTGTGGCCCAGGTGTGTGTGTGCGGGTGTGGCAATGGGACTGTGGTGAGAATGGGGGGATTGGTTCGATGTGTAGGATGTCTTTAATAACCAGTGGGAAAGTGGCACGGGGCACCCAAACATCGATGTTCTATTACTATACATTACTTGATATGTGTTATTTGGGGATTGTGACATGGTGAGGCATTGGTGGTTAGTTTCCTTGTTTGGTGTTGGGTTATCTATTTTCTCACATTTCATTATTATGCCCCCCACTTGTGCATGAGAGTCATTGGTTTTTCCCAACTGAGTATAATTGTATCCTCACCCTACATATATAAAACTGCTTTCAAGTTTCTAGAAGTATTTCTGGGATCGTGTTGGACCGTACTAGCTAAGACCTCGTGACAGATCATCGTAGTTGCTGTTGTTCTTTCTTTTTTTAGTATTTTTCTTTGTAGGATCCTTTTAAATTGTGGATTTTACTTTTGTAACATGCATTGGGAATTGTTCTTGGCTTTACATTCAATTCCAGCTTTGGTGTTGTGGAATATACTATCTTATCTCCCAATACTATTAAAATAAAAAGGGCAATGCCTTCCATTTATTGTGTATTTTTATACCATTGGTGCTGGTTTCCACTCCGGGACCTATTGAAGGTGGGTTTTAGGGGTCATTATCTATCCTTCATCTTAACGAAGGGCCTGGAAATCTGCTGACCCTCCCCTCCTTTTGGTGAAGGCGGGTCGTGACAGAATGGTATCAGAGGAAGGTTGAGAGATAGGATAAAGTCTAGATTTAGGCATAGTAAGTATTGAATGGGATGGTAGGTAAATAGTGTTGGGTGACATTGGTGCTTGAATTAGGCCAGGGAAGACCAGCAATGACACGAGATTTTAGGGCACCCCTTGATCTGATTCAAGGACTCTGGACCTAACGAACGACGAAGTGAGGCTACACTAATTGCAGGGTATAGACACTTGGAAATGTACATGCATCAAAATGACTTGTGTTCTCGTGTTTCTGGGTGTTTTGGGTATTCAAAAAGAAATAAATAAGTCAAATAAAATTTAAGGGCGATATTTTGAACTACTTGGGATTAGGCATTCCATGTTTACCTTGCAGCTATGGCACCTAGGAGATGACCATGAGTTTTACAGGTGATCGAGGCCCAGGAGGTTGACTTGGCTGATCAGCAGAGGGCTGATTGAGAGGTGGATGATGACCATTGGTAGAAGACGCTTCGAGCCTTCCAGCGATAGAACCTTGGGAAGTACGAGGGAAGCACATCTGACATGAAGACTGAGTGCTGGCTAGAGGAGTTGGTGATATACTTTGGCCTAATCCAGTCTCTGACCATGTACTGGGTTCCTTTGACCATCTTCCAGATGCTGGGAGTGGCGCGTTAGTGGTGGACGCTCTACCTGGGGTAGATGAGAGAGGTCGAGGAGGCATGGGTTGATTTCGAGAAGGAGTTCCAGGAGGAATTCCTCTCTTCTACAATGAAGGCAGAAAAGAGGCAGGAACTACTATACCTCCAGCATGGGATCATGTCGGTAAAGGATCTGAGGATCAAGTTCAATGATCTCCTCCACTTTGCTTCGGACATCTTTCTGGATGTGGAGTCTTGGGTGAGATGTTTAGAGGAGGCACTCTGACCTTCCCTCTAGTACGCCATTACCCCTTCACCTGGCTGACATACATGGTGGTCCAGAAGAAGGCAGAGGTAGTAGAGGGAATGAAAACACTGGGTGGTGTGTCACGAGAGGGGATTCAGCTAGGCCCGTCAAAGGGAAAGGCCTTCCGCACTAGACCTCTAGTATCGGTACCCTCTAGGTTTCGACCAGCAGGGAGCAGGCCGCGGTAGTTCCAGTTCCGGTCCCCAAGTCCTTGCCCCTTCTGTTTGGGCCTAGGACTGAGGTGCTTCATCTGTGGGAGCCATGGACATCTCCGAAATCAGTGCCTGGACCGAGTTCAGTACGGTAGTGGAGGAAAGGCCCAGCACCTGGCCTAGCAGCAGCTCACAGCTAGGCCCTTTCAGCAGCAGTATCAGGGGCAGCGAGCTCCATCTCCCCTAAGGACAGACATTGCTGGGGGAGGCCGGCCTCAGAGTGATCCTCAGGGACCTCGACCAGTGCATGATCAGGGAGGCGGCCGATAGCCAAGGGCTAGAGGATCTGGGCGTAAAAGTTTGCATGACGCAAAGGCAGCAGTTCTAGCGGGACCAGAGGTTGTTCGAGTTACGATCAATTTGTTCCGTACCCTTGCTTACGCCTTGTTCGATACCGGAGATTTGCACTCCTTTGTTATACACAATCTAGCCCGTTCTCTAGGTCATGATGCAAAGAGACTTCTAGTACCCCTGATGCTGAGCACACCAGTCAGAGTTCAGACTGACTTGTTATATGTTTGTAGAGGTTGAAGGCTGATGATAGGGCCACATAAGTCGGTCAAGGATCTACTACTACTATAGATACAACCATACAATTTCATCCTTGCAATAGACTGGGTGTTCTCTTTGCGTTCCACCATAGAATGATTCCAAGGAATGTTTGGGTTCTCAAAGTAGGGTGTCCAACATGTTACATTCACCGGTGAGCGGAGTGGCCAGAAGGGCAGCAGGCGAGAGGAACCCCTCCTCTCCTTGTTAGTCGAGCAGTCAGTAGAGTCGGTGGATGATGAGATAGTGGAAGTACTAGGTATTGTCAGTGAGTTTATGGACGTCTTCCCTGAGGAGGTGGTGACTCTACCCCCTCAATGTGATATCGAGTTTGGGATAGACTTGTAGCATGGTGCTCATCCGATTTCGATGGCTCCCTACTGGATGGAGCCTACGGAGATAAGGGAGTTGTGGATTCAGATCAACAATCTGAGGAAGAAGGGTTTTGTTCGACTGAGTGTGTCACCATGTGGTTCTCTAGTCTTGTTCGCAATGAAGGCAGATGGTGGTCTCAGGTTGTGCATAGACTACAAGAGGCTGAATCAGGTAACAGTCAAGAATAGCTACACTCTTCCAAGGATAGATGATATTTTCAACCAGCTGAAAGGGGAAGGATGGTTCTTGAAGATCGAACTGTGGTCTGGATATCACCAGTTGAGGGTGAAAAAGGTTGACATCTCGACGATGGACTTCAGGTGCAGATATGGGCACTTCGAGTTTTTATTCATGACTTTCAGTGTTACGAACTCCCCCGCTGTGTTCATGGGACTTATGATCTCTGTCTTCCGAGAGTACCTGGATCGGTTCATAGTTTTGTTCATCGACAACATCCTAATCTATTCAAGATCATAGGAGGACCATGCAAAGAATCCGAGGATGGTTTTAGAGGCCCTCTGACATCACCATCTCTATGGGATGTTTTTGAAATGCATGTTCTGGACACGAGAAGTAGACTTCCATGGGCACATAGTGTCCGAACAGGGGGTAGTAGTGGACCCATCAAAGGTTGAGGTGGTTGATTCTTGGGTAGCACCCAAGAACGTGGTAGAGGTTCGTAGTTTCCTCGGGCTGGAAAGTTTCTATTGGAGGTTTTTACCCATCTTCTCCCGAGTTAAAACACCATTGACAACCTTGGCCATGAAGGACCAGGTTTTTTTATGGAGTGGGTTGTGTGAGACAGCCTTCAGCTATCTGAAGGATAAATTGGTTTGTAACGCAGTGTTGAGACTAACAGAAGAAGGACTAGCATATGAGGTGTTCTATGATGCTTCAGGGAAGGGCCTCATATTTGTATTGATGCAGCGAAAAGGGGTGATCTCTTATGGGTCTAGGCAGCTACGCCCTCATGAGTGTAATTATTCGACCCACGATCATGATCATGCAGCGGTCGTTTTCACACTAAATTTTTGGCGGCATTACCTCATCGTAGAATGCTTTGTGGTCTTCACGGATCACAAAAGATTGAGGTATATCTTCTCCTAGTGGGACCTATACTTACGGCAGCGAAGGTGGATGGAGTTCCTACAAGATTACGATTTCGAGATTTCCTACACCTCAGGGATAGGAAACGTGGTGGCTGAAGTCTTGAGCATGAAGTCGCAGAGGGGTGTGGTACAAGATTTGGCAGAAGCTTGGAGGGTGATGGAGGAGTTGGTTGCCCTTCACCTGGATGCGAGGATGGATAGTGGAAGAGGCTTCCTATATCAGATGACAGTATAGTCTTCCCTGTTATGTCAGGTGGAGGAGTCTCAGTGGGGAGACCCAGAGTGCGAATTGATGTGTGTCTGAGTTGACCAGTGCAATGCTCCGGAAGGGTGGATGGAGGATGGTCAGAACCAGATGCTTTTCTGAGGAAAGTTTTTTGTTCCAGAGGCTATGTTCATCCATGTCTTTAGTGAGTACCACAACTCACCCCTAGCAGTCCACCCGAGGGTTTCCAAGATGTAACAGGGTCTGAAGAGATAGTTTTGGTGACCCAGAGTAATGCGAGCAGTGGGAGAGTTTGTGGGATGTGCCTAGTGTGTCAACAGGTGAAGGCTGAACATCGTGTTCAAGGTGGGTTGTATCAACCTTTAGAATTCCCCGAGTGGAAGTGGGACAACATATCTATGGATTTCGTCATGGGACTACCCAAAGTGCAAGGAGGGTGTGATGCCATATGGGTAGTAGTGGACCGGTTGACGAAGTCATCTCACTTCCTGGCAATTAAGGAGTCAAGTGGAGTGGACTCTCTAGCATGGAAGTATGTGGATGAGGTAGTGTTGTTGAATGGAGTTCTGAGTTCTATAGTCTCAGATAGAGATGAATGTTTTACTTCAAGATTCTGGAGGGGATTGCAGCATGCTTTTGACACCTGTCTATGTCTTATCACTACTTTTCTCACCCAGACAGATGGGCAGATAGAGTGCACCATGCCGACCTTGGAGGACATGGTACGGGTATGTATTCTAGACTTTAGGGGGTCATGGGTGCTATACTTTCCTCTGGTAGAGTTCACATAAAATAATAACTATCACTCTACCATTGGCATGGATCCATTCGAAGATCTATATGGTAGGCTGTGTCGCTCACCCGTGTACTAGAATGAGGTTGGGGAAGCATGTGTTCTTGGCCCAGAGGTGATGCAGAGCACGACAGAGATGTTTCTGCTTATACGAGAGATAATGAAGGCGGCTCAGGACCGGCAGAATTCATATGTCAACGATAGAAGGAGACCCTTGGAGTTCGAGGTCGGGGACCACGTATTCTTGAAGGTCTCCCCTTGGCGTGGACAGTGGAGGTTTGGCAGAGGAAGTAAGCTTTCTCCCATGTTTATCGGGCCTTTAGAAGTGTTGCGACGGGTCAGTGAAGTGGCTTATCAGCTAGTGCTACCACCGCGGCTACTGAAGATACATGATATATTCCATGTGTCCCAGCTCTGATGATATCTGAATGACAATTCACACGTCCTCGACTGGGGAGGGACAGATATCAGTGATGATGCAAACGTCATAGAACAACCGATCAAGATCGAGAATCATAAATATAATGTACTACATGGGTTAACCATTCCATTGGTTCAGGTGTTATGGAGACATGGTGGGCTTGAGCAAAGTACCTGGGAGAGGGAAGCATAGATTCATTCCCAATACCCTGAGTTGTTTTTTAGTTTTATCCTGTTTTTTTAGTACTTTTTTTCTGTGTACTGATTACCTTGTTGTCAATAGATGTGAAATTTCATTTTCTTTTCTCTGCATGTGTTTGTGATGTGTCCTAAATAATGGGGAGGGGAGGACCTGATCCCAAGTTAAGAAACATTAAAAAACATGTGCCTAAACCCGTGTGGGTGAGTCAGTACCGCCCAAATGGGATAGTATCTTAACATGGAGGAAGGGAAACCCTTATCCCACTGGACCGGGAGGTTTGGCCCTTTTGTTTTGCAGGCAATGGGGAACGAGCGGTAGGGCGCTTGTGTTTGTTCATAAGATAAGATTTTCCTATGTTGGAGAGGTTCACTCTTGAGAGGTATCTTCAAGGGTGGTTTTTTGGATCCCCCCATCCTTCATCGAGGTCTAGTTTTGATTCTTGAGGGTGAGAATGGTTTGATAGGTATATGATGTAATGACCCAGACCCTCATGACACATTCCTTTTACAATTATCGGCGCGACCGATCGGTGAGACCAATCAGCACTACCGATCAATGACACTGATCGGTGCGATCGATCGGCGTGACCGATCGACGATACCGATCGGTGCGACCGATCAGTGTCACCCATCCTTGGTGGGTTTTTCTTCTACAGCCTCCCCCGTAACCCCACTTTTAGGCCTTTTTAAATTTTTGAAGCGTTTCAGGGCTGTTCTTAAGCCCATAATTAATATCTACAAAATCAAATAAACCCCTTACTAAATAATAATTAATCTAGTCATGTGGGGTGTCCCCAACTGTGTGGTCAACACACGATCCCGCTCCTTACACATTGTCCCTATGTATCTTAACCGTCTGAGAGTGTTGTATCTCAGCCCTTATTATCCTTTATAACCTAATGCCTTATCCCTACGTTTCTTTTTCTCGGTCATCCTGCAAATAGTACCCTTCCTCACAATGAGCTGTACACTTATTACGAGGTTTTACATTCGCATTCCATGGAGTTCCTACCAGTCTGTTTCCAGTTTCCATGCGAGGACTTAACGTCGATCCTTGATCGTCAGGTAGGCTTTTCACCTTAATCTATCCTTTATGTATATATTGCGGGGTGGGTATGGTACTGTATCTGTATAATTGGATGAACCAATCATTAATGATGATAATAAACAAATTCTAAATAATGAAGCGGATGGGTGTGATCGATGAGGCTGCTCTGTTTTTCTCCTCTTTCATGATTAATGGTTTCAGAATTGTGCGGGCTTACACCTAATGAAAATCATGGCCGTTGGTGGTCTTTCTATGTGCATTAATAAACCCTTACCCCTTGTGATGTTTAAATGGATTGTATTTTGGTTCTGAAACCTTTTTTCTCTATAAAGGAAATTGGTTAATTACGTATATTCGACTAAATAAAATGGAAGCACCATGATGAACTCCTTTTCTAGGATAACCTTGGTTTAAGCCCAGTGGAATTGAAACCATGGAGTGTGTTAAAAATTTTAAATCTGAAAATACCTGCTCGGGCCTAACTTGTGTTAGTGGTAGCAGTTTGGTAGTTTGTTTCACAGGCCGATTTCTGGAGTGATACGTGTGGGGATGAGATCCCCTGTTGTTGTACTTTTTCTGAATGTGAATTTTAGTCTCTTTGATTACTCTTCTTATATCAAGAATTGAGGTGGGATCCTCGGTGGTTGAGAAACCATTGGATCCTAGATTTTGGGGACATGTGGATGTATCTTGGGGTTTTCTTTGGTTCCAGTACTTTAAGTGGACTCACTTATCCCTTTGTTGTTGTGACTTTACAAGAGAACCGGGTGTGAATGATTAAATTTCTGTTGGGTGTATTCTTTCCTTGGCTTGTGCTTATGCTTACTAGTTTCCCAAGTAAGTACAAAACATATCAAATCATTATTAATGAACATGGAAGCAAGGATGGAACATGGGGATTTTATTTGGTGTGAGTTGTGACTTGGGTGTGGGTGTTGTTCTCATCTCTTATGAATGAATAGTAAGGATAGTGATATTTAGGCTGGCTGAATAAAAGCCTAGATTGGGTGAGTGCTTGTTACCTATACATATTCTTGTAGTTTTTGTGTTTCTTATTCGCACCCCACCCATGTTGAGCACTTAGTGCTGAACACCCCCACTTCATGGGGGAGGGTGTTTTTCCCAACACTCCTATGAGTGGCTGGTTATTAACTCCTTTTCTTCCCCCATTCCCGAATAGCCCAAGACTATTCAAGAAGGTTGTGATGGCCTGAAGTCCATTATTAGCTCATAAATCTTCGGGCAGGGTAGTGTGGTGGTTGGCCCAGGTGTTTGTGGGTGGGTGGATTCCCATGTATCATCGGGATGAGGCCCAGGTGTCTTTGGGAGTGGCAGTGGTTGTTCTGGCCTAGGTGTTTGCAGACGTGGTTACATGTTAAAGTTGTGTCCTAGGTGTCTGGGGGTGGGTTAGTGGTTGTGGCCCATGTGTCTTTGGGCGTGGCAGTGGTTTCTCTTTCCCAGGTGTTTGCGGGCGGGATGTGTGGTTGTGGCCTAGGTGTGTATGGGCGGTTGTGGCAGTGGGACTGTGGTGAGAATGGCGGGATTGGTTCGATGCGTAGGATGTCTACAATAACTAGTGTGAAAGTGGTGTGGGGTACCCAAACATCGATGTGCTATCACTATACATTACATGATTTGTGTTATTTGGGGAGTGTGTCTTGGTGAGGCTTGGGTGGTTAATTTCCTTGTTAGGTGTTGTGTACTCTCTTTTCTCACAGGGCATTAGTATGTCTCCCCACTTGTGCATGATTGTCTTTGGTTTTTCCCTACTGAGTATTATTGTATGCTCAGCCTACGTATATAAAACTGCTTTCAGGATTCCATGAGGACTTCGAGGATCGTGTTGGACCGTACTAGCTCAGACCTTGTGACAGATAATTGCAGTTGCTGTTGTTCTTTCTTTTTTTTGAATGTTTCTTTGTAGTCTCCTTATACATTGTGGTTTTTACTTTTGTAACATGCATTGGGAATGGTTCCTGGATTTTCTTTCACTTCCAACATTGGTGTTGTGGGATTTACTATCTTATCTCCCGATCATATGAAAAGAAAAAGGGTAATTCCTTCCATTTATTGTGTAATTCTATACCCTAGTGCTGGTCTCCACTCTGGGACATATTGAAGGTGGGTTTCAGGGGGTCATTATCTCTCCTTCAAATTAAATAAGGAAGGGCCTGGAAATCTACTGACCCTCCCCTCCTTTTGGTGACGGAGGGTCGTGACAGATAATATTTATTTGATTATTTAAATATTATGTTAATTTTAAAAAAAAATACATTTCAATGTTGTTGTAGAAATTAATTATAATTCCCATACAGAAAATGAATAATAAAATAATTTTTTTAGAAAATTTATTTTTTATGTTTAATTTTTTTTACTAAAGATGATAAATTATATATAAATACAATATAAAATATAATTTTAAAAATAATATAATGTGGATTAGGCAATTGATATAATCCAAATGTACTACTAGGTCATTATAGTAATATTTTAATAATAGCATTTCATCCCTCATATAAAATTTTTATTGAACGTTGTGTGAGTTATATTAAAATTTAAAAATCAATGAATTTTTTTAAGAAAAAATACCTTATATATATAAAATTGATTCTATACTAAATTAAATAAAGAAATATATTCCAATTAATTTAATTAGATTAATAATAATCTAAGTGTAATAATTTTACATTTAACCAATTTAAATCCAAAATGGAACTGAGTAATGCTTGAAAAAAAAAGATAATTTTCAATAAAAATAATTATTTTTCCTTAATCATTTTAAAATATATCTGTTCAGATAGACAAAAATATTTCACCATAAGTTATTTTTATGATGATGATTTAAAATATTGTGTTAATTTGAAAAAATACATTCTCATTGTCTTGCAGAAATTAATTATAATACCCAATGACAAAATGAATAATAAAACCATTTTTTAAGAAACTATATGTTTTTATATGTAATTTATTTTTCTAAATAATTAGAAATTATTTATAAATATATTATAAACATCATTATAGATATTTTGATAAATTTTTTAACACTATTTATGGACTCCAACTCCACTACTAGGATATAGCATAATATTTAAATAATAATATTTCATTTCTAATTTTAGTTTTTTGATGCGTGTTGTGTGAATCATTTAACATAATGTTAATTTAAAATCTAATGGTGTTTTAGAGAATAAAACAATTATACCAAATATGATTCCTATGTAAAATCATATATATTTGATGCTCTAGCTAAAGAAACATGATGTTAAAGTGGTTTTCCATCCATGAAATCCCTCTTGGGGTCATACTTTTTTATTCTCTAAGGTGGTGGATGGTTTATTTCACATGAGTGTCGATTACATGATGTTGATACATGTTATGGACAAGAAATTTTATAATGTTCCACATATAATTTTCCTATTTAATCATTTATAGGAATCCATGAGGTTTTATAAGATATATTTTGGGTTAGGGAATGACCAGTTGTGTGTGAGGCCCTTTAAAATACTCATATAATTTTAAGTATATATTATATAATGTATGGGTATATCATGAATTTGTTAATATTAAGGAATCATTAGATATACATCATCCTCCTAATTAGTATGATCATCCATTTATATATTGTTTCGTTCATGGTAATATTTTTCAAGGAAATGTTGAGGTAATCCCACGTGAGGGAGGAAAGTTACCATTTGGAGATCCACTCAGAGTGAAATTTAGAATTATTATAACCATTAAAAGTGTAATTCTATATAGAGTAGTTATACATTATAGGGAATGGTAAATTTATGTTTCGTATATTTCTATATTCTTATAAGTTTTATGTCACGGTTTTATAGTACCTGTTTAAAAATGTCATCAATAGTATTCTTGGATAAACATTTTACACTCAAAGGCCTATCATGTACATCTCTTAGATGGTAGTTGTAATAAATTCCTTGTCCCTGAATGGTGATTACGATGAGTGGTAATATTTATAGGTGATGGTATTTTAGGATTTCGTACGAATTTTGAGGTCTACAATGATCTTGAACATACATGATCTTGGAAAGATGCATATTTTATATTATGATGGATTATGAGTATGGTGTTTGGTAGTTAAAATAAAATACAGGTGAGAAGCCACTTATGGGTTTGAGAAACTAACTCTGCATGATCAAAATTATCTAATGCATGATCTATAGTTGGTGTTGGTTGTGTACTTAATAGTGTGGGTGTCGTAATATATTTCTCTATGGTCCCCATTATGTTTTTATATATCATTATGTTTTACTTTATGTATGTTCAATTATTGATACATAGAAATAGAAGAAGATAATCACAAATTATCTACGAATAGAGTCTCATTAAATTTTATTTGGTATACATTCATTAATTAATTTTATTCCCAATTTATGGAATAATAATTATTCATGTCATTTTCATCACATAATTTCAATTAAGATATATTTTATTTATAATATTTGAGTAAATTATATATATATATATATATTGATTCACAAGTTGATGAATATAATATTTATTTATTAACTTGTGTAGCAAGTAGAGTAAGACAAATATTTATTCAAGTTTCATTAATATAAAATGAATTATATATTCTCATGATTACTTAATAAAATATTAATTTTCTTTATTTCATGATTATATTTAATAATCCATGTTTTAATAAAATATATTAGAAAATATGGATTGAATTTAATGACCCATTTGAATTATATAATTCATGTAAGATAATTTACATTAAAAATTATTAATTATTTAGTAAGTTTTTTACATATATTTCATGCCATAGTTTATAAAAAATAATTATATTATTATTATTATTATATTATATAGGGAAGGACTATAAATACATAAAATGATAAGGGTCATTTTGAAACTATAATTTATTTAACCGGAAGTACACATTTAAAAATATATCATTATTTTGAGTTATTTGTTTAAACACTTTGGATATATTATCTCGAAATATCTCCAGACATAGAGAAAATAATTTATCCTTGTCAGCCTCTTACTAAAAAAGATCGAAAGGTTTTAATTTTTATTATCAATATTAAATGGATTGAAAAATTTAACCCCTTTTTTATAGTACTAGGAATATCAAGAGTTCCCTATCATGTTGTGGTGGGAATGTGTCAATAAACTGAGTGGAACAATTTAGTGGACTGTAAATTCAAATGATAATTTAGTTTGGGAGGATATATAAATTTGAATAATGGAAATTAATACGAATAAATTAATTAATTATTTAAATTAATTGTTAATTAAATTTTTATTATTAATACATTAGATTTTTGGGTGTGTTCATAATTTTATTCTAGTATTGTTATTTTTTTAAATATTTCATTTAAAATAATTATCATGAGTACAAATGAAAAATTAAAATATCATATAATAACATTAATAAATGTGTAACTTATTTTATAAAAAAATGATAATTATTTAGGTATGTTATACATATTATTAACATTAATTGGATAATAAATTAAATAATATATACTCATAATCTATCCAAAATCACAAAACTAAGAAATTGAGTAATGAAACACCTTTTATTAGATTTTTTATATTTTAACCAAAGTTAAATGTACTAGTGTGTACCTTTTAATGATAATTTTAATAATTTGGGTGTTTTAATAATAATGTTGGGTTGACGTAATCATGTTAACATCAATTGATGTTTTTCTATAAACAAATAAATTATCCTTGAGAAAGGTGATGAGGAAATATTCACATAACAATTTAGAATTGTTGAGTCGACTCAATGTATCAAGAAGAAATGATTTAATGAAAATGGTAATAATAGAGAACGTAAATACCACTGAATATATTTACATGGACTTTATCTAAGTTATGAGAATTTAAATATTGATCCTTTTTTCTCAAATATTTTATTGTGTAATAACAAATAATTAAATAGTGATGGTTATGGGTATGATATAAGATTTAGGGATTAGATTAATAAATTATTTAGTTTTTTTAAATTAATCAAGATAAAATATTGAATTTCATTATTTGACATCAATAATGGAATTTTACCCAACAAGTTTAGTCCCATTGTGTTTAGTTCTTAAGAATAAGATTATATTTAATTCATAGACCCTCTATGATTAGTAATGTATCAATTACATAATATTTTACTATGAATTATATCTATATATATCATATCCCACTTTTTATTCATATCCTTCAGAGAAGGTGAATGAGATGAATAAGAGGAATGTATTTTGGAAACATTTGGATGAACAATTTGATATCTAGGGACATATGTTATCAACCATGTATAATAATATTTATATTAATTATGAATTCATGAAGGCATAAACCATGTTTTGTCCTCTCCAAAATCATTACATGGTGAAAAAAATACAATAGAGGTATGAAATATTAAAGGAAATTATAAGATGAATGATTTGTGAAAAATTATCTATTTGACTTCATGTAATCATTAGTATTAGATTCATTGAGAATTTTGAAAATCTATGATTATTTTCGAACATATCACTCGATAAATACGACATTCATTTTACACTTCCTATAATTACTTAAAATTTATTCTGAATTTACTCATAATAAATATAGAGAGATATCTTTTATATCATGTCACATTGATTATACAAGAAGATTAACATAGGATGGCTTGGAATCCTACGATCATTATGGTCTATAAAAGGAATGAAATGTAAAATACGGTTTATAGAAATTTTAAACCCCAAATAACCTCACAACAATCTTTATAGAAACAAATTATTCAGATATATATTAAATAAAAAGATAGTATTTTTTTACTTATACAGATAACATCCAATAGTAGATGAAATATACATCACTTAAGAAGAAATTGGAAGCATCATGTATACTAATTATCAAAATTTTTATTTCCATTTATATAAGATTATAATTTGATATAACTTTAGGATTATACATTTTTTTCAATTATATGATCCAATAATAATGTATAATATTACCAAAGGATTGGTGTACATTTGAGTTATCAATGGAGTGATATTACATGCAATTAAAAAAATACTACCTTCTCACAATCAAAACTATATTGGTTATTAACTTATAAATATGTTGTTATATTCTCTATTTAAAAAATCCTCAACAATTTTATGTTTCATTAGTCATGGATGGATTTATTTTCCTAGTCAGTAATATATTTTTATACATTAATATAGATAACAGATGTTATAGTATGGAATTTCTAAACATATTCCTTCATAATCAATAATATGAAAAAAATATCAAGGAAATCCATATTGAATCTGGTTCACGTTACTAGTACGACACCTAAAATTTTTAATTATCATCTATCTCATGTAATATATAATAATTTAAAATATTACATCAAAAAGAATAATAAGAGTAGTCTGAGTTAAAACACATTAATATATTTCATTCTTATTTACAGTGATGTATAACCAGTTTCCTTTTAAGTGGATAAATTTAAAAAGCCACAAAGTTTCCAGAATTGGTTCAAAAAAATTATGTGTTCATCATTTCCAGTAGAAACTATTTGTGGATTGTAACACTTTATAAGTTTGAATAATAAATTATGTAGATATGGAAATAAAACACTGATGTGTAATATGCCGAAATAATCTTTTATATTTAAAGAATATATGAATGAAATTTGAAATTATCATCATTTGATGATGGAAAAACATATTTCAGATATCAGAATGGAATATCATACGCCAAAATTCATTGAATATCAAAAACAATTCATTATATTATCCAAATTCATTCAACTTTATACACCATAGTAGAATATTTTTAGTGATTATATAAACTTATAATAATAGTAAATTCATAGATTAATTATGTGTCATGAAATTATAAAATTAAAACATTGGGATATATAATAAAATTAAGGGAATATATTTTTA
Organism: Viscum album; assembly: GCA_963277665.1. NCBI lineage: Eukaryota > Viridiplantae > Streptophyta > Magnoliopsida > Santalales > Viscaceae > Viscum > Viscum album. Next base: position 1,525,790,611 of record OY728164.1, on the reverse strand, counting down.
ACATAGTTCCATCCAAATTAAAAAATATAATCATATAATGTAAATTATAAGGGTAGAAATCCCTTTTTTACATTTATGTGTGGCTGAATGTGAATCAATTGGTAATTCTAATCCTAGAAATAAACATTCATGTTGAAGTAAAATTTAAAACAATATAGGATATCTTAGAGAAACTGGGGTATATTATATGTATCATCTATTAGATAGAAATTTATTCCTATAAATAAAAGAAATGATTCTAGAAAAGGAAGAAATCTACAAAATATGTAGTGGGGGAAAATAGGAATTAATTAAGTTGAGTCTTAACAAACAAAAGAGTAGAAAAAGGATTGAATTAAATTGGACCCATTAAATAGAGTTATTTTAAAAGAAAAAGGGAAACATAAGTATACTAACGTGTATATAGAATAAGATAGAAATGATATTAATTTTACTGAGGAAGGTAACAAATTAATTTTTGAGAGAAATTTTTTTTTAATATAATTATAAAGTAAAAAAATTATAAGTATCAATTCCAAATAAATAATGTAATTATAAAATAGATTCCATATACCAAAATCATGTTCTGGGAGATACTTTAGGTGATATAATGTTTTCAAGGGTAAATGGGTATTGAACAAAATATTAAGCATGGGTGTAATTGTTAGTAAATACTAGACATAATTGGTATCCAAGGATTTAAGGAATCATCATTGTATAAACAATGATGAAATTGTCCCATTAGTCACAATGAAAATGACCATTAGAATTCTACATTCCTTAGCTTCCTTTCATTATTATAAATTAGAGAATATTTTTTCCATGGACACATTCCAATATTTAAAAATTGAGAAATATTTCTATATAAAACATTCATATTGGTTTTGACACTAGAGGATTCCAATGAGGATTGAAATTTATAAATAAAAATTTATAGGTTGGAGAAATACATAAGATCCTTTGATATTCATCTTGATGAAAACATATAATAATTTGTATTTATTAAATATGAATGTGGGACCTATGTATATAAGGAATTTAAAAGGAGTATTATTGATTTCATAGATATATATATTGATGATATATTTCTACGGTTAAATGATATTCATTCCATAAAATCAGTTAATATTTTATTGAATTAATGTTTCATCATGATAGACTTGGGAATAAAAACCAATAATCCTGTAAGGAAGATCAATTGAGATTGATCTAAGACATATCATCGAAAATACCAATGTATATCGATTAAAAAAGTATTAAAAATATTCATTATATGTTAGTTCAATATAGGGTTATTGTATCTGTCACATGGCATTCATATCTTTAATATAATGTTTCCATAGACTAAAAAATGGAAAAGTTAAATTAGTATAATCCATTAAAAATATATTGTAGGACATATCCTGTATTCCCTGTATTGTAAAAGGACTTCTGAATTTTACTCATTGAGAATGTAAATAATTATCAAGAAGATTAAATAAAACCAGATTGGATTGACACAAATACTATCATGTGGTAACATATTCCTAAAAAGTATAATTTTTTTGAGGGACATGATGACATACTTATGAGGGGAAAAGATATGCTCAATTCCAAACATATCATTCTGATCAAAATTTTGAATTCAGATTTATTTTTTCCATCATTAAAAAAAAATTGAGGTGAAATTGATTTATGAAATTAGTGGTTTATCATTGAATTAGACAATTAGATTATATTAAATCATTTGTTGTAATTAATGAACCAGTGTGCATATAAACCATCATAATAGACCTAGATATTTTTAGTAGTAATAATGAGACTTTTATTTTTTTCTATAGTATTATATTAATAATAGTTCTTGCAATGGATATTTGGTCACATCAACAACTGAAGCATATAAAATTCATGTAACACGTCTAAATATATTTTACTCATACTAGTGAAATCACAATTAGTAGTATAGGAAATGAGAAGATATAGTAAACTCAGTATCTAAATAGATTCCATTGAAGATGTATAGATGTAATATGATAGTATGTGGGTTAAGAGTTTTATTATATTTCCATAGTGTATATAAGTAACTTTTAGAGTTAATGTAAAAAATTTGATATTTTAAACTATATTTATTTCTTTTAAAACTAATATTTTCAAAAGAATACATCACATGAAACATTGAACAAAACCAAACCATGAAACATTATATAAAAAATAATATTATAGTTGTATATGTTGATTTAAAAATTGATGTAACTAAAATATGAAATATATATTGAAATAGAAATTATTTCCCTTATAAATAAAAATTCATTGATAATTAATATTTTATTAGATAAATAATTAATATGATTGAATTATTATTTATTATGTAACCATTCTGTTAACATAATTTTTTGGGTTCATTGAGAAAATACATATATTATGAAATATATATATTATTGATATGAATAATATATTAACCTTGATTTAATAATTAATTGATAAGAAATAAGAATATAAATTTTTTATATCGTTACAAAAAGGTATTTTAATATGAAATAATTTTCATTTTATAATTCATGTTTTATTTAAATAATAATTTAATATATTTTTTATTTTTTATTTTACAAAATTTAGTTCATTTTTTTAATCATATAAAAATTTCAGCATATTATTAATTTTTTATTTCTTTTTTAATATTTTTTTGTAGTTTAATAGTGGAAAAAATATTTGTTTTATAAATACATTTATATATTATGAATTTATAATTTTATGTAGAATAAGTAGATGTTTATAAAATGATTTAATTTGTAACACATATATATTTTTGGTTAAATAATCATTTTAAAAATACCATGTTTAATTGATAATATATTAGATTATCAATTTGAGGTCTTAAGTAAAATTTTCATAAAAAATATATTTGTTTCCTTTTCTATAATATAAATATTGTACATGAAAACCTCAATTTTTGATTTATTTGAAGGATTTATAAAAAAAATTAGTTAAAATAAAAAAAACTTATATAATTAAAATCAATGAAATTGATTATTTTATCCTACATATAAATAATTTTTTAAAAAGTATCATTTAAAACTAAATAGTTTTTTTATATACTATAAGCATAATATTAATATTGAGTTTTCTTAAAAATTTAAATTTTATCTGCTAAAAATTCTTTAAAACTTGTGATCAATAATTATGAATTATTTTAAAAGGACAATTGTATGGGTTGATAAAAAACATTTACTACGGTAAAAACCAGTAACCAATATAAAATCATAACTAGTGAAAATGAAATTTTAGCGTGTAATTTACATTAAAAAATGTATAAAAACATGTTAAATTAATGAATACGGGTTGGTCAACATTATCTCATTTACACCCCATTTTCATTACATTTTTCAGTCTTTGTGACATGTGAAACATTTTCCCTCTTTATGTAATATTTAAATATTTTCAAACAACTCATTCTCACAACTTGTAAAAGGGTCATCTTGCCACCCCTTCAAGACCATCGAAAAAATCATTTTACACTATTGAAACTCCCCCTTTTGATCCTCATGTATCTTAATCCTTATATTTAATCCTATGGATTGAATATATTTTTCATAGACCTTAATTTCTAATGATTCATCTAAGGGAAAACATATTTCCACTAAATGATTAATTTTTCCCATTGTTGTCTTCAATTCATTCATACATTCCCAAATTTAATTTTATATTTCCCATTAGATTAAATATGAATTTCATTATGTATAATTAATGTTATTATTCTAATAGAATAAATATTAAACATATTTTATAGTTCCCATTTTGAAATATGAAGCTGTTGTGTGGGTGTTGCGTAGACTGATGCCTTAATGAGGCATATACATATTTTTTCTATAACACCTATATCCACTAACTACAATTTCCAAATTGTAAAAAAAGGAAAACCTATAATAAAAATATTTTTTCTATGGGAAAAAATATTATCCACATACTTTCCTTTTATTTAGTTGTGAAAAGAAAATGTGTTATGTGTTATGTTTGGACTACCTCCTACAAAATGTAATATTTCTTACTTTTCAGTTAGTTTTATTATTATCTGTTAAACTATCCTAATATATTATTCAACACATTTTGCATATTTTCTTAATATAATTTTTCTTCTATAAGAATTATATTATTTTAAAAAAATCATTCAACATAATTATCATCCATTAATTTTATTATGTTCACGTTCAGGTTAGCACAATTTCATACATGAATGATGGAATAAAATAATATCATAGATATTTATGAGAACACAATTATATATAAATAATTATATAAATAATAAAAATATATATTTTTATTTCTCCAATATTGTTATCATTTTTAAATCCATATTTGGAGACCATTAAAATGGTCGATATTTAGTGGTTTATTTTTCAAAATTCTAATTCCATTCAATTCCACTTCGTGAACATTTTAGAGATATCAATCCAATAAATTAATTATATCATCCAAACCTATTATATTGTAAATATATTATATATTATCTAAAAATATTAGCATGGTTCATGATTATTTCTTACTCCTTTCCATGTTTTTTATCCCCCCAAACATTTGTTCTTAACTATCTTTAATAATTTTTACAACCAAAGATAATACATTCCAAACTACCCAATGCCCAATGTTTCTAACTTCAAATATTGTTTGTATAAAAAATATCAACTATGTTTCACCATATCTGGAGCCTAGAAGAAAGTTATTCAATACATAATAGTTGATCTGATAAATAATTTTATTCCTACTCTCATTGGTTTCTTTTTAACCACATGGACATATGTTCTTCCTCCATATTTAGATGGATAAAAAATTGTTCATGTGTACCTCCACAAATAACAATGTAGTAAATACTCTTCACAGAATATAAGCTCATTTCATACACTTTTTGTAACCAGAACATTTCCATAATAACCACATTTTTCACATAAAACAAATAAAGGTTTCTTGGGACATAATAATACATAAATGAATAACCATATGGTCTACTTCCACACTTATCACTAAATTAAATAGTCATGCGACTTATTTCCATACCCAATACATTAGAGGTTATAATGGAACCATCAATCCTTGTTTTATCACGGATCCACTCATCTTAGGTATATCAGGTAACCACCAATCATTGTATTTTCACTTAACCAACCATCAAATGTCTAAGTACAATTATATAATCATAACACATAATGATTTAAAATATCATCATTTGACTATTAAAATTTCATTCGAAATTATAAGAAATGTATTAAATATATTTTCCTAATAAATACATTATCAAAAAAATTAAATACCCAACTACATGAATGAGAATATGGCATTTTGTTTTCTTTTTAAAATATTACGTCTTTTAGAGGAATCCAGATATGCAATAATGGTCATGACAACAGAGAAGTAATTGTCACCTCATAGGTTAAAAGTATTCCTTTTCTTCATTAAGTAAAATGTTTCATAGTAAAAATATTCCCTTAGAATGAAATTTAATGTAATAGGGTTTTATTAGGCACCATATAAAATAAGGTTTTGTATATTATCAAAATATGCCATAAGAACAGAATATTGAGATTATATCCCATACCTTGAGTCTAATATATTTCATACAATGATTATTTTCCCAAAATATGAACATAGTTTAATTTTTACTCTAATTGGTACCTTTTTCAAGTTTATTATTCATTTTATATCCCTTATTACAATTTTATTAAAAAATAAAAAACTATTCTAGTTCATATCGGTCATTTTTTTTATTTGGTACTTGGATAAAAAATGAACTTTATTTATGTAAATTATATCTATAGTATAAATAAAATAATCTATGAAATATTATTGATGACTTAGAAATAATATATATCATGAATATATGTATTTTTAATAGTCTATTATATTTGGTGATATGAAATGAAATGCACCATTCATGCAGACGATAGGTCATACATATTCTTGAACGCTACTTTTATTTATTTATTTATATTAACCGAGTAATAAGTAAATGATATAAATGTATATTAAAATAAATGTATTTTATTAATTTCATATATGTCTCATATGTTAAATAAACCGAACCTTTTTTACATTCCATCTATATTTGGAATGAGTTATATCACTTTGAGGGGGTGGTAGTCCACACTGTCTCAATTGAAATTAATGTTTTTACACAACACGGAAAGAATAAAGGAATGTTCTTAATAAAAACTATATAATCATAGTGAAAATATAAATATAATATATATAATATATAAAAATATTCTATATTATAATTGACACCCTGAGAGGTGGTAGGGGAAAATTGACTAATCATCATTTCATGAGGTTGTGGTTTGCCGTACACAGAAATACTATATTACTTATCCATTAAATGGAGGTGTTCATAAGTGTAGATATAAACCATAGCATAAAAACATCCATGTATAATTATTATAATGGTTTAGTTGTGTAATAATAGAATAAAAAGTGTTTAGGTATGGGAGAATGTAAATGAATCTAAAAATCATGAGATAAGGCATTTAATCTTAATAAGGTAACTTTTTTAGGTTTAAACCAAAAGGATTAATTTGGAAGCTTTATTCCATAAGAGCAGTATATATGATGATTTTAGGGATTCTAGTAAGAATTTTGGGTAGGGATTAGCAAAACCATATAGTTCTTGAAGTTTGATTGTCATAGAAGAGAGGGTACCTTTTTATAGAAGAGGGAAGAGGAACCCTTAAAGACTCTGAAATTAATTAATTAATGTACAATGAATTTTTAATTCAAATATCTCCCACATGAGATATGTAGAAGATAAGATTTGGATATTCTGTACTATTATCATCCTATAATTTATATACATTTACTAATTTTATTTTAACCATTATCTTTTCTGTTTACTCATAATTGTTATTTTTTAATATTAATTGTGGTAACAACATTTTAATTATTACGAGGTTATAAATTTTAATTATATGGGGTAAATTTAAAATAATTGGAAATGTAATGATCTTTTAGACCTTATCATAGTCATTTTGGGATTTTAATAGTTTTTTGTTTTTTAAATAATTTAACAAATTACTATTTTTATAATGCATCGATTATGACAATTTTTCACTATTCATTTTATTGAATTTAAGTAAAATATGAACAAAGAGATAACTTAAATCCAAACCATATAATAGTCTTTCAACATGTCATATTAACCTAGAAACATCTTGTATGAGTTAAATTATGTCAAATAATATTTATTTTAAAATTTATAATATCATTTATTTGATACCTTCATTTATAAAGAAATCACCGCATCACCATATTTTCATAGTTAAATTTTATTATTTAATGTCTAGAAATTATAAATAAAAATACCATGATGTTGGAAATATTTTTTTTCAAATTAATAATTATAGTCGAAGATATCACTTATATAACCGTATATTAAAATTATTTTAGTAAAAAGATATATTCTTATAATATATCTCTATTACATTAAATTTAATGTTATAAGTATCATAATCACACCCAAGTGAAGTAAAAAGGAAAACTTTTAGTCCCAGGGGTTTTATTGGTCAACCATATCGCATTAAATATTATTATTACTTGTTTTAGGATAGTTTTATGTTATTATAATTTTAATTTTACCTTTATTTAAATGATTTACCCTTTAATTGTGGTAAATAAAAATAATTAATAAAGTAACTATTCATCAGGTCCAAAACTAAGAGGGAACTATTTAGATAATTTGGATCTCTTAATTCCAAAAAAAAATTAAAATTCAAATAATAGAAATTTTATTAATTAATTTAAAATTTATTCTTAATTTCAACAAGAGAAAATGTTTTTTTACGTAAAATCCATCCAAAGATTGATATGTGTTTATATCAAATTTAAATGTGAAATTAACTACAATGACCAAAATTAGATTAAATTATAAAATATTAATCCAATTACACATTAAAATCAAATAAAATTATAATCTATCAACACAAATAAATTAGAAGAAAAGGGAGTTGGGAATTAAAATTAAGTATTTTACATTATTAATTATAAAATAATTTTATTAGAAAAATACCAAAATTCAACCAAAGTAAATTTTTTTGTCCCACTTAATAATAATTTTATATAGGGAAATATAACATATAAAAGTCACAAAAACTATATTTACAAAGGGTTTTCCATCAAAAGGAGGCAAAACTACCTTATGAAAATGTTAGAGTATTTTATTTGTAAAATTTGATTTATTCGCATTTAAATCCTCTAAAATTTAATTTGGGAATGTAAAAACAAATAATAAACATGTGTAAAAATAATATATCAACATTTTATCATTCCCCAAATACAATGTCTTTGTGTTAACTACCATTGAAAAAAATATTATTAACAATGTTTTAGTTTTAGGTATAACTCAATCTTGTGTGCCATGTATGATTTTGGGGAAACCCGTTGTTTCATGTCAGGTATGCTATCGGAAAAAGAGTCTACATTAACATTAAATTAATATTTTATTCATAAATATTAAAATATATGAATTTTTTATTCCTTAATTATCTGGGATGTTACATCCTTCCCCCTATTGAAATTTATTCATCAAATCATTAAATTTGGGTTCAGTAATTGAGAAAACACATAATAGAATTCCATATAAGAAAAAAAGGATATATTAGAAAAACTAATTTTAATGTTTTTATAGAAAATTATAGAATAAATTATCATAAGAAAGATATAAATCACAAAACAAAAAAAGTTTTATTTGTTAAATTGTTATTTTTCATTGAAGGAAAAGTAAAAAAATGTTTTTGTTTGAATATTTTTTTCATAAAGTTGGGGGATTATTTTACTAAATTTATTAAAAACATGTTAAAATAAACCTCAATTAAAATTATTGTTTCTTTCATTAATCTAATTCCACCACATACTCATCTCTTTCTCCAATCGATGATTATTTAAAATGACCGTTTCACACCTAAATAAATAGAATATACTTTTAAATAACCACATAAAACATAAAAGATGAAATATATATATATTTCCCCTATATTTATAAATTAACCAAAAGAAAAATGGTTAAATCAAAATCAATAATTCTAAAAAATATTTTTACTTTATTAGGATAAGGACTTCTTTTAATTGTTAAAATTCGACAGTAATACCCAAGTAAAACATAGACCATTCAACAATAAAATTTCCTTGAAAGTAATCAGAATAATACAATATATGGTTGAAACCCAAAATTAGGATGGATTGGATCACATAGTCATCCAGGATATGTTTTAAAATTTATCTCCATAAATCACTCTTAATTTTCCACAAAAAAATGTAAATTCATAATCAAATAATCTCATAAATAAGTTAAACATTTCTATAAATAAACCAAATGTATATAATTTCAGAATAAAAATCAGATATTATTATGAAATAATAATAAATCATTACTCTTAAATTAAAATTCCATAGTATTCTATTTACCTTAATCATTTAATGTTCTCAAAAAATATAACATCTTCCAAAATAACATTTATCGCTAAATTAATTTCTAAGACTAAGGATATCAATTTAATAAAAAAAAGTTCCCAAAACAAACTAATTCTTATTCCATCACCACGATTAACTAAAAACAAAAGTCATAATAACTAGGTAATTGATGTAGGATAGTGGTAGGAGATAAATCCATATCACACTTCGGTTGGGAGTTTGATTCCTATAGCCTTTTCTGATGTGACGATTTATCCCACGGTCCACGTGTTGTCCATTTTTCATAAAAAATATTCTTATTATAACAGTACCAAAATGTGATAAAATCAAAAAAAATTCCAAAACATGTTTTAACCTAAATGGTTATTCTATACCTTTAATTTTCCAATAAAAAAATTAATAAGCTTCAATCATCTCAGAAACAAAAGATCATATGAACCCTAAACGTTATCCATTACATTTATCATTATTTCCATACAAGAAAATATAATTCTCTTTTGAATAAAATTTTAAAATAAAAAACATTAGTGTCACACATACTAGAAAAATCCTTCCAATTAATTCCCATAATGAAAAGGTAATTAATACTTTTAATCATTTCATCATCCTATAATCTACCATAACTCCTGAAGCACATATAAAGAGACTTAATAATAATGATGAATTCATCATGATAACATATACAATATTTTTAATATTATTCCTTCATACTTATTTTATACAACCAAAAAAATTAATCATGTCCTAATATTGTATAATGTTAAAACATGATACGAGAAATAATCTATACCTTTCATAGGTCATTTTATATTTTTTCATATTCAATTTGAATGACATTATGCATTGCTAGAAATATATTTTTATGGTACTATTGATCATATTATCATACATTCTTTTGGGACTCCAGTTTTCAAAATCAGTATACTCCATATATTTGAAACAATCAATTGATAAATATGAAAGAAAATATGTCCCTTTTTGGGAGACAATTTAATGTTACATTTTTCTATGGAAGGCTATTGATTTATTAACTTCATTACCACATATATAACACCTTCTCATCCATTTGAATCATTTTCCTAGGTGTTTATTTCCACACTTTTAACACATATGTAATGAATATTCATACATTTATGATCATTAATTAAACTTCTACATAGATTCATTTTTCTTATATATAATGCATCATAAAAATCAACACGATCTATGGGGTCAATTAAGAGTATTTATAGTTTGTTTAGAATAACCATAATATTTCACATTGTATCTCCCATTTCATTTCGTTTTTTATTCAAAAAACCACCACATTTTCTATCACTTCTATTGTTACTTTTGTCCCTACCATATATTTACTAAAACCAAAATGATTAGTGTGTGTGTGTCAATAAAATCATCCCATATTGTCTTATGAAGAAGATAAACTCTAAGATATTCTTATTCAAGTAATATAAAAATCATTCAATTAATCTAAAATTATTATAAATATTTATATTATTATATTCATTTGTGTTATATATAAATTATATCTTATGCTTAAATAACACCATAACTTCAAAAGTTATCTAAATCATTCTTTGATACCAACTATACGGATCAGACATTGAACATTACAGAATCTTGAGTTACTTTAACAATTTGACCTTGTTTCCCATTAGGGAAATTTTCATGATTATATATTTTTTTAATTAGGACATAAATCATATAAAAAATATATATATTACAAATTATACACTTGTACTCGCTAATAAATTTTTTCAAAAAACAAAAAAAAATTAAATTAATCATAGTGAAGCTTCATTTTTTAACATCATTTTTTCCATGAACATATCCTCAACTATATTATTCATTGAATCTAATGAAAAACATTTCAAAACTTGGAATGACCATATAAATATCAATAGGGGATATACAACAAAGTAAAATAGTTAGTCTTGCAATAACCTATAAACAATTAATACCTTATCATAAATTAATAGTTTAAAATTTACTAAATAGTAAATACTCTTAATTGAATATAAGCTCATTTATTACACTTTTTGAAACCAAAACAGTTCCACACAAACCCATATAAATTACTTATAACATTTTAAGGTGACATGTGAAACAATCATACTAAAAAAGGGAAACCAAATCTTCGACTTGCGCACATATCACTAAATGGAATAGCCATACGACCGACATACATACTCAACTAATCGGACTTTATAACATAACCACACAAACTTGGCTTATCATTGAACCATTTATATTTGGTTTATCACATAACTTCCCATCTCTTTTTATAATATAACAACCCATCTAATTTTTAAGTAACATTATATAATCATTACACATAATGATTGAAATTATAAACATTTCAATCTTAATATTTCAATTCCAATAAGAATAAATATTATCCAGATATTGGCATAATAAATTCTTTATAAAACAACATTTAAATGAAAAAAATATATGAAAATGTGATTTGGTATTTATTTTCCATTTGAAAACATTGAACCTAGTAGTGGAATCCAAATATCAAATGATAGTCATAGTTCTGGAAAATTCATTGTGTTCAGAGATGTTAAAAACATTATTTTCTTCATTTAGTAAAAAAAGTCAAAGGAAAAATATTCCATTTCACTGAAATTAAAATTCAAATGAGTTTATTATACACTGTATTAATGACAGTGGTGTATATTTTCAAATTAACCCTGAATGAATGTAGTTGGGATGAAGTCACTAACCTTGAGTCTGAGTTGTCTCATATATTATTTATTTTTCTGAATAATAAACATAGGAAAATTTCAACATTATTTAGAACCTTTATTAAGGTTATTATTTTTTTATTACGTATTATCGTTTTATAAAAATTACTTAACTATTTCAGTTTATATCGGTCATGTTGTCGATATTCGGCACATCAGTCAAAAATAATCTTATTTTGATATAAAAGACCATGTGGTAAAAAATATATCATCTCTAGATTAAAATTAATTATTTAAATATCTTATATATTAAATATATATTAATTTATATTAATCCATAATATATGGAGATAATAACTGAAATGAACCATTCATGGAGATGGTAAGTCGTATGTACGCATGAACGCAACATTCATTTCATTGTCATATTAACAGCATAATAATTAAATGATATAAATCTATATTATAAAAAATTATATTATCAATGTAATATATTTATCATTTTTGTAATATAACCATCCTTTATACGTTCCATGTATACCGAGAATGATTTATATCGCTATGAGTGGGTGGTTGCCCACGCTTCCTCAAACGAAATTATTTTATTTACCCAACATGAAATGAATAAAGGTACATTCTAAATAAAATATATAGAAACCTAGAGAAAATATATATACATAATATATTTTATATTAAAAAATAGTGTGTTGTATAATGTCCACTATGAGAGGTGGTATGGTAAAATTGACCAATCATTGTTACATGAGGCAATAGTTAATTGTACATAGATATATTACTTTCATTAACCATTAAATGGATGTATGTGTATGTGTAGATGGAAAACACACATAACAAAATCATTGTATATTTAGGTTACTAGTGAATTTATGTATAATAACAAGAGTTTATGGAGTACAGAATGTAAATGGGACTAAAAAGAGTGAGAGAAGGGGTAACCTCTTAATCGGGTAACATCTTTTGGGTTATACCAAAAGTATTCCATTCGAGGATTTAAGCCATCAAAATGGATTCTAGGTGAGGTTAGGTATTATTGGATGAGGTTTTTGTACTGCATGGTAGAACTAAAGGGTTTTGAAGTGTTTTTATTTGAGAAGAGATTGTGCACTTTTACAGGAGACTGAAGGGGAACCCTTATATTCTCTTAAATTATTACATTAATATAAATTAATTTTTTTTAATTAAATTTTCTCCAACATGACATATATAGAAGATAAGATTAGTATATTTCTAAATCATCCCATCCAATAAATTTTAGACATTTATTTATATTATTTTAAGCATTATATTTTCTTTTTACCCTTTATTATTATTTTTTATTTTTAATTATAATAACTACAATTTTATTATTAAGAGGATATTAATTTTACACTTATTGTGTAAATAACCACCAATTCCACACTTAATTAAACTTTCTACCTTATATTAGTTACATTTTTTGTTTTACTAAAAAATTAGTATTTTTTAATAATTTGATAAATTACCATTTGTTTTGAACCCCTATTTTGAAAATTTGACATTATTCATTTTATTTAGTTTAACAAAAATCTAAACCGAGAGATAACATCAAAATAAGCCATTGATTAGTCATTAAAATTTCACATTCACCTTCAAAAATTGTGTATGACATAAATTATGTCATATAATTTTTATAATAATATTTATAATATCATTTATTTGATTCCTTCATTAATAAAGAAATCCCCCAATAATAATTGTGTCATAATTGAATTTAATTATATAATGACTAAATAGTATAAAAAAAATATTATGATTTATTAAATATTATTATATTTATAATTATTATTTATAGTCAAATTTATCACTTATATAAACCCATATTAAATGTTTTTAGTAAGAATATATATGTTTCAAATATATAACTTTTACTTTCAATTAAAATGTCTACGCGTCATAATCCCATCGTAGTGGTTTACCGAGGCCAAATTTTCCTCCCAAGGAATATCTTGGTCTTCCATATCTCATCCAATAGGATTATGACAACTGTTTTATTAGTTTTGTTTTATTATATTATTATTTTTACATTTATTTATTTGATTAACCCTTTAACGGTTGTAAATTAAAATAATTACAAAAGATACTATTCATCATGTCAAAAAATAAAAGGGTCCTATTTACAAATGTTGGACCATATTATTCAAAATATTGTATCCATTTTTCCATATTCCAAACCATAAATTTGTAGTAATTAATTTAAAATTATTTCTTGTTGTCAAAATGAAAAAAAACCTTTTTTAATGTAAAAATAATCAAAAGATTGCCATGTGTTTATATCAAATTTCAATGTAAAATTACCTCCAATGAACAGATTTGGATTAAATAATAAAAACATAATCCAATTAATCTTTAAATTGAATTCATAATATAATATAAAAATAAAAGTAAATTATAAGACAATACAATTTTGATTTCAAATACAGCATATTTCACCATTCATTAAAAAAATGAATTTTATAAGAAAAATACCAAAATTAATCCAATGTAAATTTTGATGTCCCTATTAAAAATAAGAATTTTATTTTTTCAAATATTACATATAAATCTAAAAAAAACTACATTCAAAAAAGTATTCTCCATAAATATTTAGTGAAACTACCTTTTAAAAACATTGGAGTATTTTATGATTAAAATCGGATTTATTAAAATTTAAATCCTTTATATTTTATTTAATGAATGTAAAAACATATAAAAAAATGTGTAATCATAATATATATATTTTTATTTTATTTACCACCAATAAATTGTCTAGGTGTTTACTATCATTTAAAATAATAATATCATTAATGGATAATATTTTGGTATAACTCAGTCTGGTTTGCAATGTAAGATTTCGGAGAAACCTGTTGTAGTTTTTCAAGTAAACTATCATAAAAAAACATCACCTTAAACATGAAATTAATATATTATTCATAAAATATAACATATATAAAAAATTAGTGTTATATAATTACCAAGTATGTTACACTATTGGTTCATTATTGATAGGGGTTACTTGAAGAGTTTGTGTGAAAACATATTGTGAGACCATGGAGGAAGAGAGAAAACGTAACACTATATCATTATGTCTATTATTATTTAATTATTTTTAATATTATAAAAAATTTAGTTCCAAAATTTCTAGTCCCAAATCAATTATGCACGTGGGAATTCATTTATTAATAACAAATTTTATTCCTTTACCTGTTTATTTTTTAGTAATATTGTCTCATAAGGGCAGCCCTCCTCTTTCATCATGTCACCCAACATAGTGTTTCTTGGATGAACCTATCTACAACATGTTAATGTTTTATTCCTACCAATATATGATATATATCTCTACTATGAATATTTATATCATCTCGGGCTATCCTTGCAGGTTATATCACATGTTTCTCATCATAGATCCCACATGTGTGGTTAGGATTTCCACATGTCTTCTAATAGGATGGCTATATTTTAAACAAAACTCGTATAATTGTTCAACTAAATGCTTCATATAATAAAATTCCATATCCTCCTCATAAAATACTCCAATAAAATAAAATATTTTTCCGGGCCTTCAAGTCATATTTCTAAATATATACCTATCCTGATGATACTTAATTCACACTCATCATGTGATGGTTTTTTCATGATCTAAACATATTAAGATCTCCAAAAATTATACTATCATGTTTACATATAAATTATAGAAATAAAATATAATAATATTATTTATGAGTAATGTTTCTAAAAGATTTATCCAATTAACTTTAATGAATCCATAAAAACTGTTAAAGAATTACCAACTAATCTCTAAACAACAAAAACATAGAGACTCTTTGAAACAAATACAACAATTATCTAGGGATTAAAATCACCCATGTTGTATTTCAAGGTCAATATCTCCTCACATCATAAAATTATAAATGTAAACAAATTTATGTCTCCCTTTATTAAAAACTAAATGATATGACGAAATGTAGGGGAATTATCATTTACCTCTTCATTGCAAACACAGTCAAACTCCTCCCTTTAAACATCAATGCAGGAGCTAGTTTAATAACTAGAATGATATCAAATGATATAGTAGAATAGCTACATTAATTAACATTCTCTTAGAATTTGTGGGATAACCCTATGTAGATAAAAATAGGGAAATAATTAAACCACTCTATTATATCCATAAAGACATATATATATAATATTATTCTCAAAATTTATCAATTTATGGTTTGTAGAAATTAGAACCGTGCATCTCAAAAACACATTATTGTCTTTAGGTGAATGATTGAATACTATAACATTTATAATATTTTTCATCATTCAACTCCCTCTTTTAATAGACATTTGTTATACATAAGTTCAATGGTTTTATGTCACATTTAGTACCCCATTCCTATAGTTTAAAATAATTCAAAAGATTCTAGATACTCTATAATTCAATACAATGATATATTCTATTCATGAGCTTACACAACTATAGATTGAACTTATCCTTTTAATCTCATTTATTTAATAGACTACATTATGGAAAATCACAATATGTTTTGTAGTGGTGATAACCTTAATCGTCTTTTTCAATTCCATTTAATGTTAGATAATATAACACAATGTAATCAGTAATAAGGATGGAGATCATAGTTTCTATGATACAGTATTCATTTTGGTTAATTCCTATCATCCTTGGTTATTAATTTCTTTTAAAAATATCATATGAATAATTATTCGAACTGGTAATTTTTTTAGAGTCTCAATAGATTTATTACATCCATTCTTACCTTGAGATTATACATGGTGTTGAATTTATTCTCTACTTCAGTAATAATGGTGTTTTCATTTCATTTTAATTTTAGTAAAATTTTTATTATATGTTATTATGAATAGAAGGTAGCCACGTTATTCATTAAATCACATCAATTTTGTTTACCCCTATCATATTTCGTTATGATTTCTATGCCACCATTTATATATGAATCCTCATGAAATTTAACACCATAATTTTTTTCTATTTTTTTACTATATCCAAAACACTTACATGATATTCCATAAACTATTTATCCCTTCCCAATTCATTAGTCCAATCGTTCATGCAGACCATATTTTTTTCTCATATTCTTTACGATTATCTTATTACTTTCCTTTAATCTATCAAAAAATTAAATTCATATTTTTATTTGCATACTTCTCATCAATTTTACATTATAAAAATAATCTCCATAACGTATGGTCATACAAAAATCATCTTTTCAACCTTTTAACCCACAACTTCGACATATTTATTTAAAAACCACAATCTGATTTCTGTGGTTTTTTTTCTATTGATCTAGTCACAACCTCATTAACTTCATTTTCGGCCCCCATATTCTTACCAAATATCCTCTTTTGTTCATTCCTCTTTAATGGGAGTGAAAATTTAATAAAAAACCCATTAATTATTTCTAAACCATGCACAACACTAGAAATTCCTTATAAATTGTGATTTCTCAGCAAGGTAGAAAATATTTCTTAGGTAAAGTTGGTTTTTCCTTTCATATAGTTGAGAATCATTTTTCAAATGGGGAGTTTTATTCAATGTTTAAATGGATGTATATTTCAATAAAATCTAATAGATTTTTTATTCTATTCCTCCTTAAGTTTTTTTCATGCATCCATTAAAATATAAATATTTTTTGAAACAAAATTTTTATAGATTTAACATGTTATCTTTGTCTTTTAATGTCATCATATTGAGATGGTTCACCATTTTACATTAATGAATATTAATAATATTGTCAGAAATTTCATAAATCATGATTGATTTTAAGACATATGGTATGTTTCTAAAAAAGAACTTCCTATTTTTGTGTATATTTTACTTCAAGAATACACACTACCTACTCAAGTTAAAAAACATTAAATATGTTATACCAGATCTCATCAACATAATAAATATTTTTACAACCATATCAAATATCTCTTAAAAGAGTTTTTTATATATTTTTATCCTTCACTCTTTATTCAGTAACCATATTCTTATTCTATCTCTCTAGATTCATGTTTTATTTATTAAACAATGTAATCTGGTCAACATATTATTTAATCATTAAATTAACCTCCCATTAAATTCTATTTATATCTTCTTACTATTCATCATTGATTTTTGAATCTTATCCCATCTCAACATGAGAATATTAGTTCACATCATCTTTTAATAAACTACTATTTAATTCATCCATCTCTTTTTTTCTAAAGTATTCCTTTTGGTAACTAAAATAATTCTTATCACTAACATATGATATTTATTAAGAATTGAAAAATTTTACAAATATTAAAACACCTTAGGGATTTCATATATTTTTTATTCTATTTACTATTAAATAATTCATTTGGGAATGTAGAAATAATTTGGTTGAGATCGATTATAGATTTAAATATATTTGAATCATATGATTCATTATATTCTTAACCTTTGTTTTCAGTTCCATTACTCTTTCAAATAGATTGAAAAACCATTTAATATTATTTTCATCTATAATGATGGTATTTTTCTCATTTCATATGTTATGAAAATATTTTTGAATTCATAAAGAGATAAATATTTTCCCTTTCATATAGTGGTGATATTTTTTTTAACAAATAAATATATAATATTGCTGAACAATTTTTCTTAAAATAATGACATATTCTTTCATTTCACCAAACCCACCAATGTTGTTCCGAATGTCATTTAATATTGTAAATTTATTATCAAAAGTCTCATCTTAATTTATATTTATATATTAAAATTATCTCACCTAGAGTTTATGCGTGGAATCATTGATTATCAAAATAAATTAAAAAATACACAATAATGTTTTTCAGATTATATTTCTACTTTAGAAACCGACATCCTTAGTACAGAATTACCCTAATAGAGACACAATGATTAAATTTTAATATTTTACATCAAACTCAATATTTCTATTATTGTCTTGGGTCCTAAGAACATATTTAGTATTTAAAGGAAACCCATTGTAGTTACATCTAATACCTTCTAGATGAGATATGAGGGACAAGATGAAATTTTAATCCTTTATCTATGTTAATTATCCTCATAAAATGTTAGAAACCTAACATATTGATTGAGTTATGATATTTAATAACAATCCCTTTGTGTATAGATTCAGGTCCTATCAAAGAAATAATTGAATTCTGTTCATGACCCACAACTCTATCCTTTAGTAGGATTGGAGTTTCTAAATAGAAATGAAGGTATAAAAATATAACATATTGAATGAATTAAATTTATTTATAAAAGAGGTATTGAGAGATATGGTCTAAAAATCATGGAAAATACATCTCATAAAATCATAATGAAAACCAAAACAATCCAATAATGCATGTATAATATTAAAAGATAACAAAGAATATCCCCAAATTAAAAATGACTGAAATTCTAGGAAAACGACATAACAACACCTCCAATGTTGGGGCATATAATTTCCTTCATGTCCCCCAAAGAACTTCTAGAATGATATATTATTGTGTTTATTTACACATGGTGATAATAACTGAATGTATAGTAATGTCATAACTATAGTCCCTCGTATAAATGTAGAAATATCTAATGATTTAACCATTGGATTAAAAAATAGAACTAACATGGACCTTGAAAGGGAAACTTACAAACCCCATCCTCAGTACTAAATGTTCGTCAAATAATTCACCCAATGTTGTAACAAAATAATAAGTATATCTATAAACAGTACCATTCTTTACTTTCTAATTTATTTTAAAATCATACTTCCCATCATCATTCATCACGGTACTCTTATACCATTTGTAATGACCATTACTAAAGTCACTAGGGAAAAAATCACATCTTTTATGAAGTCACCTTGGAAGCCATATCATACCATGTACCTCTTAGAAAATTTTATCCCATCCACATGCCCTCATAAACACTTATATATGACTGGATTAGTTGGATATCATGATGATGGAGGAAAAAAACCACAATCCCACCCTTTACCACGAACAACCACCACTATAAACCCTTTAATCCCATAATTAAACTCTAGCTCAAGAGTACTTTTAACCTATGTCCATAATAGCATGTGAATATCAATATTTTCTATAATAGATAGTAGGGATGAGGTGGTATCCAAACATACATAATTACTGCTGTGGATATTAGGAAGACTACCTCCAACACAAAACTTTTTGGTCTCATTGTAAATATATAAAATACATAGGGAATGTATAAAAATAACATAAAATTAAATGATAGGTTAATTACTAAAAAGAGAAACATAAATATTTGAAAAAAAACATACAAAAAAATATCATAACATATCCATAAGGTCTCATAACCTCTCCAACTATCTTTGACACTAGTAAATGTACAATACCACAATATCAACACACATACAAGAATTTTACACTCAATATTTCATTTCAAGACAACCCATTCCAAAACATATCAACTATTAATAATATTTTTATTACAACCATATTCATTAAATCGATATCATTCATTACATTTTCTATACATTACATTATTTATTGTAAAATAATTCTCACCAATATTCATTCATATATTATCATATCATTTTTAGCTCATAGATGCTGGGAAACTACACAACCCAACACATAAAATCCAATGAACCCCATATCCCAACCACCACACTTCAAAACCACCACACATCATAACCACCACAAACACTAATTGCCACACATCACCAAATTCTTTTTTATCATCACCTTATATCATAATTTAAACACTCAAGGGAATTTTTAAACAAAACAGAAATTCCCTATGATATAATTTATTACCTGTATATACTTTCCTATAAAATTTTTTTATGTTGAATTTAATAAAAACACATTATGTTCACAAATTCTACATCCAAAACAACACACTTATCTCAAAATAAGTTAAATTTTAAATGAAAAATAAAAATAAAAAAAGTTAGAGAACACATCTGATTTCCTTCCTTCTAATTTAGTTTATCATTTACAATTAATTATCATCATTAATATCATTCATACCATTTATTAAAAGGATGAAAAATTTATTAAATTATAAACTAACATCTAAATATGGAGAGACAATGTATCTCTTTCCTCAAAAAATAATTAATATAGAATCACATAAGAAGGAAGGATCATCCACCTTTAACCTTAAAAACATCACCATTGGAACCTTTTCATATCAAAACTCTATAAAACCTACCCAAAATATAGATAAACTCCCCACTTGGTGAATTTATTGATTGGAGATAATTATTTGATAGTATGGATGGAGAAATATAGGGTTACCCTAATCTTATGAACTCTAAATTTAATGATCTGTGATAAACCAATGGGTTCGAGACACCAAGGGCGGTTATTTCAGAATTATAGGTTCACTAGGTGTTCTAAAATAGTTAATGAAAGGTGTAGAATTATTTAAATGTTGTTAAATTCTCACTACATTTTAAAAATGAAAAATTACATTCACCATGGTACTTTGATACCATCATCATACCATGGTGGCCCTTTGTTAACATGATGTCAACACCCACCACACCATATCCTATTTTCCACCCATTATAAAAATTGGATTTTATTACCACCATTTTATAGGACATGGTAGGGTCTAAGTCATGGTGGGTTTTCAACCTTATAGAGTTATCATGCACCATGGCCCAATGCTTAGGAATTGATCATTCTTCCTCACCAAACCATATCGTATGGTATGGTGAGTTTAAGCTCCCTATTAATAGTATTAGTTTCTTTGACAGGAAATGATTAAAACCTCATTGTCCCAATAAATATTTCCTCAATTATTTTTTAATATGAAAAAATAATCCAATAAACCCAAAACCATTACTTCCTTGAGACATGATTATATTTCTTGTGTTGTACATAATCATAGTAAATCCAATGTTTTCTCCTCCATGACTAGATAATACATAAAACAAACCATGGAGTTCCTAAAAAGGGAAAATATCATTTCAAACATCTATATCTGCACAAAACCATCCCACAACATCTCTTATAATTGAAATAGCTCAATGGAATGTTTCATAGATTTTATGACCTGAAATCAAGAAATGATAATAAAAATATTCTATAAAAGAATAAAAATAGAAACGAAAACATATAAATGAGAGGATAGTCCAAAAAACTATCATTCTAGATACCTATTAGTAATCTCATTATAAATAAAAAGTAAAACCTTCTCACACCAGTCACAAGAAATCTATCTTCTACACAACCATTTGTACCACCATATCAACTAATACATAGATCATGACAATAAGTAGTGAAACTAATACACATCATTTCCTTAAGAACACCGATCAGATAACTCACACTCCATATCAATATATTTTAAAACATTTGTTGGAATAACAATCCCACATTATTTTAAAACATTCTATAATAATAAAATATCTCGATTATGAAGGTGTTTTCCCTTATTTATATTCCAGAATCGATAAAATAAACTATTAAGAAGTAAAATGATCTTTTCACTAATCATTAACATTCTAGAATATCATTATCAAAGATTAAAATATGAAAACAATTTGGGTAATAGTAACACATATACATCTAATACTCCCATTTACACTCCTCAAAGTAACCATACCTCTATATCACATACACCAAACAAATGGTTATTCCGTGCAACACCTTCTCTTGATGATCCTAGTTCAATACTCATCACTCTACAAAAGTAATGTAATCTTCAATATCCATCAATCCCCATTCAATGGCATGGGTATCCTCATGATTATAATGATAAATATGGAACACATGGAAGATTTCACGAATCATGGCCATCCATAGTGGTATACCCAATTGATATTCTATCATGCCAACATGCCCCTACACTATGGAGGGTCTGATGAACTTGTGATAAATATTAAACCCATTTTCATTCAATGATGATGGAAAACCAGTAAGGAAATATGGTTCCTAACCTAAAAATTTACTGATATCATATTACAATCTTCCTAATATTTATTTCAATAATTAACCTTCTTCATCCTCTAATGAACAACGTAAATATTTTCTTCTCTTCTCTTCAATTAAATATAATTGAGAACAGAAGACACTCCAATATTGATAAATCATAGTTGGAATTGAACTGGGGTCCTATATAAATCCCCAAATGTGTCGAAGTCAATGGGTGAGTCATATATTTAATTTTAGGTGAACTCAAGCAAATTTAAGTGATATTCCTATGATGTGTGTTCA
Organism: Viscum album; assembly: GCA_963277665.1. Lineage (NCBI taxonomy): Eukaryota > Viridiplantae > Streptophyta > Magnoliopsida > Santalales > Viscaceae > Viscum > Viscum album. Next base: position 1,525,767,314 of record OY728164.1, on the reverse strand, counting down.
CAATGTACCCTACATTGTATGGACTTTCCACAATATTTGTCTTTCTATTTGAGGTTGGAAATATTTTTTGATGTATAAATGAGTTCCAAAAGTATGATATAACCCTATAAACACTTTTGAGTTAGAATGACTGTAATTTTATGATTCAATGGAGCTCAGATCTCCATGCATCCACACAACCTCATTCACATACCTCTTTCAAAAAACAATCATGATACTCAACAACTTCATCTGTAGGAAGTGAAATAACTTCATCAACCAATCTATAGTCAAATAGATACCATAATATCCTCCCTAATCTCAGGTTAATCAAATAAAACATTGAATGAAATTTTATCTCCCTTCTACTCAGGGATGTCCGAGGAAAGTAAAAAAGTCATCATATATTGATGTTCTAGATGTACCCTTAGCAAAATCAATCATCGGGTAACAAACTCAATGGATATTAATTTTATCCAAGTCCATTAAAAATTGTAAACCCATTCCCCAGTACAACTCAAATACTCTATATTTCACCCTTAATGGTGTGGTATAAAACTCCCAATTCAATCTCTCATAGATATCATCCATGATAAAATTTGTATCCTCAATCAAAATATTGATCTAACCATCCTCTGTAAATCCCATCAATGATTCACATGTAAAACCATTGTCATGTATCACCTCGGCATTTTAGTCTCCATATTGAGACTCACCCACCTTCACTCTCTGAGAAAAATGAACTTTCATCTGATACAAGAAAATTCTTCCATCAACCAAACCTATATATTGCTAAAAAATGTCTCCACAATTACGATAAGAAATATTATGATTGGTAATAAAAATAAATCATTAATTGATGATGTAATGTCTCCACATATTCAGCTAAAATATAACCATCATCAGAAAAATATCATTGGTGGAATAGTTATAATTTAGGTTACATAACTATGTAGACCTATATTATATCATAATTTTCTACTATATAAAGACACATATGAAGCTCTGAAGGGAAGTGACAATGAAAAACTCAAACATAAAACTTTTATCTAGGAACCAAATTATTGGATCATTAATCAATCCACCTTTTATATAGTCAAACATAGAAAATACACGATCGTTATAGATGAAATTTAATTCTTTCCATTTCAATACTATTAATGGAACTGAACACCATGAGAATTTGAATTCTGACCTCTATTAATAGCTCGTTATACTTAGGAAATAGAAATACCCTACCACATATTGGTTGTTTCCCAATAAATAACAACCTCAATTATCAAAGGTTCAATTCGGACACCTTGTTGGTACAACACATAACAAATTAAATACACATCCCACATACCTAAAATGATCCCAGACCAATTTCTATAATCATAGTGTAATCAAATGTTCTATATTATGTATCTTAGATGTTTGGAAATATCCTACTTGGAAATAGAGTATATATATATGTATTGGATGAAAATTTCAGAAAAAATCTCTAGTAACTCATGGAATATAGAGTTCATGAGAACCATGATCATATATGGTGGGTTTGTGACAATGAATTCCGTGGCCAACTAGAAAGATGATTCTAAAACGTATATCCCCTTAAGCATGATCTGGTGGTTTCCAAATCACAAATAAATCATTTAATAACAATAAGTTTTGCTTATTTTGAAATTATTTTCAATACTCTGATGAGGGTAACAACTATGGATCGTGACATAATTTAGCCTTCTGTAGTATAAAAACAACCATAGAATACCATCCTCCTTTTGGGTGAAAGACATTATATCCCACATGATGAGACAATGGTTCTAATGAATACATTTGGGGTCATGTATTCTATTTAAATTGTCATCTACCACAAATTAGAAGGGTCCATATGCTAATGATCTATTAAAATTGAAGAAACATCAAACTATAAATTTTTTATGAAATCAATGTTGTGTCGAAAATTTTGTGTATAATAACCCACCTATTTAATTTCATAGTAATACATGATTTACTATATAATATTACACTTGATACAAAATTTATGATAAATAGGACAAGATTTTTTTGGGATATTGGAATATTAAATAGAAACATAAAATACATAATAGAACAACATTATTGAAGACATCTTTAGCATGCTCATATTACCACTTAATGGTTAAAACTGTATGGGATAACTTAGTGACATGGATAAGGCATGGATGATCTATAAAGCACAATAAGAAAGTAATAAATGAATAAGGAAATAAATTTTAGAAATTAAACATTGAATTGATTAATAAAACGAACATGAATACCAAGGAATAAAATATCCTGATGATCTTAACATGATACATTTGGAAACAACATAAAATAATTCATCATAAACATAGATCAAGGATGAATTCTAAGATAGCATGATGGAAAAAGTACCATAAAATAAGCAGGTTCACTCCATGTCCAAAAATTACATATCATGATAATAAAAATTATACCCAATGCATTGGAGTGCTATATAATTCATGCTTCACCCATCACATTTATTTCATTATCATGTTTATATGTGCCACATAGATCATTAAACATTCATTAAATTATCATCAAATTTTATTACATGAATAATGAGTGTGGAATAAAGAAAACTAAATTCCAAATTCAAATAGTTATATGTCAGTAAAGGTGAATAACATTGATATTTAATGGGTATTATACTCACTACACCATTGATTTTTCTTTGCAAAACATGATTAAATTTCTCCAGTACTACGATGTCACTTAAAAATTCATAAAAATGGGTTGATGAGAGTTAAAGGGGTATCTAATAATATGTAAATAAAATGAATATAAGTGGTTATTTAAATAAATATACCAACAATAATAATTTAAAATATAAGGCATAATATAATAAAGGGACTTTAATATAGGAGAGAACGTGATAATCCCTTAATAGATTTTGGTGTGGTAACAAGTGTACATAAAGGATCATGGGAGGATTATTGAGAGTGTAAAGCATATATAATTATTTATAGATCTAAATTTTTTCAATGGAGATATGGAAGAACATATCCCAACATAACAAAATTAAATTTAATATAAATAACATTAAATATGTTATTGATAAAAATAGGATATTGGAAGAACCCTTATAAGATTTTTTCATGGTAAAAGGTATATCTAAAGGTACATGAGAAGAAATAATGAGAGTGAAAGTGTACTCTCATAATTAAGACAATAAATGGTAATGAAAGGTTTAGTATGATAATATACCCAAAAACAATAAATTGAATCAAATAATCATAACATTAAATAGATGCATGAATGGAAATGAGAAGCGATAAATGCCCTACTTGAGCGTATGACTCCAAAAGATAGATAGATGCTTATTCAAAGTTTGGGGTTGCCTTGGGAGTACAATATAATGATGACGGACGAGTATGTACATGATATATGGAGTTTTAGTGAAGATAAATGGTTGCATGGGTTGGTATATATAGGGAAATATAAGGATTTTGTAATTATTTAGGTTTCGCACTCTACGCAATAAAATAACCAAAACCAAAAAAAAACAAATGGTTTTTTCCTATGGTTTTTGAAAAATTGGAATGGTTATTTTTATTTTATAAGTCCATGTGATGAAAATTATATCTTAATATACTTTTCTATATGTAGGTGAGTCATACTCTTCAAAAATTGATATTAAAACATTAAAATATATTAATGGCATTGCAGGATGAATAATGGTATTATAAAATTAACCAAAAAAACATAAGATCACATTATTTTAATTTGAAAAAATATATTTCTCCTTAGATACCATTTATAGTATTTAATACATCACTTTTTGGTCATTATAAGGTCATAATAAAAATTTATATTTATACGGTATTTAATTTTTAAATGAAAATTTGACTATCTCAAAAAATTAAGAAAAATTCACTATTGGGTAATTTGAAAATTATGATTCTAAAAATAATATTCATTTTATCTAAATAATTTTATATGTATGTTAATCTTAAATTTAAATATAATGAATATTTATTTATAAATTATATGATTTTTTTGACAATAATAGTTTCAAAACACTTATAAAAATTACATTGGACATCAAAAATTTTTTATGATAAATTATAATTTATAAAAAAAATTAATAATAATAAATTATTAAAAAATATTATATTTTATAAATGCATTAATTAACAAAAATATATTCCTTATGAGAATTCGAATATTACTCAAAATGATTTGTGTTTTTTTATATTCAAATATATTATTTATTAAATTACTAAATTAACAATTTATAAAGTAATAAATGACAAAATATAACCATAATTTCAATTATATGATATGACTTATATTATATTTAATTCAGTTCTATATTTTGTTATATTCATTTGAAACATTGTAAACCTATTTTCCTTTTACCGTGGTTATTAATATATATTAAATTTAATATTGATATTATACAAAAAATAAGTTGAAATTATGACTTAATATTATTAACAATGATTGAAAATATGGAATAAATTTTATAATATTCCTTTCATATATTTCGAAGTAATTATGTTAATATAAATCCATCAATAATGATGAAAAGTGGATTTTTTACAAATATTGTTTTATGGAAAAAATGATTTCAGTTTGAATATATAACTAGTTATCATAATTATATTAATTGAAATTAACAATGATATATATTTACTCTAAAAAATTAATTTACATCATTTATCATTATATGTAGTTTTAGTTAATTATATTTTTGATACATTAAAAATTTTAAAATTCATTTTTAATCCTAAAAATAAACTTGAAATAAAATATGTTATGAAGTATATTTAGATTTAATTAACTGAATTAAATATATAAAATTAATAAATATGTTAAATTGAAATAAAATAAAAATATTACTTTTAAATTAATTTATTTATTGATATAAATAACAATTTCACTTAAAAAAATTGTATTTTCACTATTCACCAAAATACCAAACATTCCGAGAAATCCTAAATTTTCATATAAACATAATTTTGATATGTTGATAAAAAATGGGACTCCATTTATGAAATAAATGTTAAAACTGATCTATAATAATTTATAATATATTAGTTTCATAAAAATAAATAAAACTAATTTATGATGAAAACATATTTTCAATAACAAAAATTCATTACAAAAAAATTAATTATTATTTACTATGAATTTAACAATATATATATATATATATCTTAAATTAATTAATCCTAATATTTTATAAGAATATTAAGAAATTGTTAAGATGGTAATATTTTAGTAATTAGTTTTTATGTTGGTTCGGTTTTGTGTATCACATAAACTATTGAATATAATTACAGCTAAAAACTCAGGGTGATACATTTTTCCCCACATTAAAATATTGAATCCTTTCTATTTTAACATTATTTTTTTTACATATTTCCATCCATTGAATATAATATAGGGAAAATTATAGATGATTATTGTAAACTATTAGACATAGAAACAGTAACCCAATGACATTAATGGTATAACCTAAAAATGACATTTATTTCCTTAATAATGAATTTATAGGCATATAACTATTATATCCATGACTGATTTCCTATCATATAATGACATGGTAGTTTTTTCCCATTAATAATGATTTGTAATGATCTTATGATATTGACATGTAATATCAATCTAGTAGGGTCAAACCATGTGCACTGTCCAACCCAATGTCTTGTACCCTATTACACCATGCTTGGCCCGACACACCTTATCAGAGATGATACACAAAGGTACATCTATTCCATAACCACATACATTTTTAGTATCCATATAGGGATTTATTTTCTTGTTAAACCGCATAATCTATATGTACCAAAATTTAGGGATGTTTTTTATTATTACTCAAAATCCTATAGATTTCACTAGAGTTTTATACCCCTTATCCCAAAAATAACAAAACTTTTCCTCTAATACCATCTACACGAACACTTATCTATATTTAACATTAATACATGACTTATTTAATAATATAACACTTAATTAAACATGTATCATAGATAATTATAATTTATTTGGGAATTAGTACATTAAATAAGAAAATTTAATAGGGAATACAACAACATTGTTGAAAATTTATATAACATATTGATATTACTACAGTGTACTTAAAATGGAATTGGATAACCTGGGGAAATCGTAAGAATATGGTGATCTATAAATAGAAGTATGGTAATTGTCATGGAATAAATAAATAAATTTTATACAATAGGAATATCAATAGGGAATAAATGGAACATGAATAATAATTCATGGTATATAGTTATAATCATAAAATTGGAAATGTGGACACATCTTAAAACACATCATCGTAAACAAAAATCAAGGATAAAATCCAACACACCAAGATAGAAAAAGACGTATAAAATAATCAGGTTCACTCTATGTCCCAAAATAATGTATCATGACTCTAAAGAATACACAATGTGTTAGAGTTATATATAATTTTAGGTGCGCCCATCACTTTAACTTCATTTTCATTCTTAATTGTGCCACATGGATCATATGACATGGATTAACTCATAATTAAATTGTATTCCATTAGTATGTATTTTGAAATACATACAATCAGGTCCCATGCAGAATTATGATATGTTTATAAAGTTTAATACACTATATAGGAAAATGGTATGATATTCACTGAAAAATTGATTTGCAATGGAAAAATTAAGGTTCTGGGTGTAACAGAAGCGTGGTTGGGATGGCACCCAACATTGATATTTATCGTGATAAATGATTATTCCAGGATCAATACAACAACAAACTCCAGTCTCCATGAAATATAATCAATGATTTAGATAAATAAGAAAATGGCCTGAAACCTTTAGAGACGATCTATCACATCATATTTATAATTAATTTAATTAATTTCATAAAAAATATTAGCTGGATCTTTAGTATTTTTCTTCCTTGATGATGTCTATCATTCAGGATAACCCTTTTGAATTATCTCTTTGTTCTTTTAATTATCTAAACAAGAATCTTTCTAAAGGCGATCCACACGTGCTTTGAGGGCCTCCGATCGATACGTCTTGTTCTCCTATTTCTATCACGGAGAAGCGAGTGTATTGTATCTATCATTCTTGATCGCTTGTTCTTCAGCCATAAAGAATATCTCCCATTTATATGAGGTGAGAGAAGAGGATTCGAGAGAGAAATTGTTTGGGTAAACAATTCTCAATTCACGAGGCATGTGGTGTGTTGTATGGCACAATAGGTTTACTTGAATATTTATAAACCTGGAAATTGAGTTATAGTATTTAATTGCATATAGACAATTATATACATTCATGAACTTATATAAAACTCCTGATCATTATAATAATAATGCATCATTATTCATGGTGCTCCGAATTGCGCAAAACATAATAATAAAATAAAATTCAGAGTCATAAAAAATAGAAGTATCAATACTATTTTAACTTGTTCCAACTAGTTAAATAATTATTTACCATTTTGAAAATTATTATTTTACTACTAACCGACATTGGTCCGCTCGAACTCAAATTCCATTTTCTGAACACCAAAATAAATAAATAAATAATTTATTCCCTTAAATAAGTAATTAATTTACAAACTCGTAAGTAAATATTTATTAAATGTTCAATAAAATAAATAAATATATATTATTTAATTTACGCGATCATTTTAAATGGAATTAAATTATTCCCTGGTCTTGAGAATAATATTTATTTCATTTATTAAATTCATATTGAGTTTAACTAAGATCACCAAAAATACTTTGTTTGTGACTACCTAGGAATCATTCTTGGATGCATTAATCGTCCTTTCCTAAAGTCCAAGAATAAAATCTAGAAATGGATCAAGGAACCCCATAGAATGAATTTAAAGTTGTAAGAACGATATCCACATACGAATGCTCACTGTGTAATATAATACCTTTATCACAATATATCATAAAATAGGTTTCATGATAGTGTCATAAAAGTTTATGGTTGATATTTCATTATTTGAATACCTGTAAAAACTCATCGCAACACCATGGCCTTGCAGTTTTTCACGACGGTTCTATTTCAATCAATGGGCCGAGATATCAACTTCCATAAATGGATGGAAAAAATACTTCGTCAACTTATCCTTTAAAAATATTCCACTCATGATGCAAGCAATGTACCCTACTTCCTTCCAACTTCCTGTGTGAAGGTATTCATTATTAAATCAAAGTGTTCAAGTCATGACATATATTAAGGATAATATTAAAGTCTAAGGATCATTACACAGACTCGAAGATAGAATTATCTGATAAAACTAAAACATGGATAATTCTACTAGATTGTCTGTTATTATAATCCCCAGCCTTGGAGATTACCATGTGAAAACTTCATCAGAAAATGTCGCATCTGCTTACGATTACTTTCACCAAAGAGGATTCATGCAATGTGTACCATCATAGTATGTCCACCAACCACAAAACAATTTTTAGGAATATTGTTATTGAATTTCAAGGTTCTCATCACAGTAGGAAATTTTCATTCCATTATCTATGCAAAAAATATTCAAGGACATTATAACATCATTGTCATGAAGAACAATTAAGAATATGCAATAATACATTAAATATCCATGTAATAAAATTAAAATGAGTTGTCTCATGTACACCAACTCTTAAAAACTCCCACGTAGACTATTCCCAACTGCCAATGACTTTCAGTATGCTAGACCGCACAAGTTGATCATGTCTCTACTGAGACAAGGCTTTAGTGAAGGGGTCCGCCATGTTGTCTTCCATGGAAATAATACACACTACAACTTCACCTCTCTACGAAAAAACACTCAAGAGATGATACATCTGAAGAATTTGTTTCGTCCACTGATGTGACCTTGTCTCTTTTGCAAGATCCACCGTTGCAGTATTGTCACTGTACAATGTGATAGGATCTTGATTGCTAGGTTTTATATCTAGATCCTGAACAATGCTTTGCATCTAAACTACTTCATTAGCTGCCTTAGAAGCTATTATATACTCGTACTCTGTGGTCGAATCTATGACCACACTCTTCTTTTCGCTCTTCTAGATCACTACACCCCAATTTAAATTGAAGATGTATCCCGTTTGCGACATCATGTCATATTGACCAGTCTCGAAACTAGCATCTTCATATCCTCTAATGACTAGTTTCTTATCTTCTCCATAAATAGGAAGTATCCTTGGTATGCCTCAGATACTTTAGGATAGTCTGGACTGCCATCCAATTGCATCACCTAGATCTGTTTGATATCTTCCTACCACGCTCATTATGTAGGTGACATCCATCATAGTAAATTGCATGTCATGAATAACTAACCCAATTGCAGATGTATATGGAGTCTTATCCATTATCTTTTATTCCTCATGTGTCTGATGACGCATTTTCTTAGAAATATGAATGCCATGTGATGCTGGATATAATACCCTCTTTGATTTTTCTACAAAGAATCTCTTTAGTATCTTATCAATGTATATACTTTGACTTAGGGCCATAAATCTCTTAGCTCTATCCAGATGGATCTAGATCCTAAGAATATATGCTGCCTTGGTGAAGTCCTTCATGGAAATGCATTGATTCAACTATTCCTTAAAAGACTCTTAGGCCAGTTTCTCTTTTCCAAAAAGTAATATGTTATCAACATATACTATTAGGAAAACTACTGCCCTCCCACTAAACCATTTTTAGACACAAGCCTCACATTAATTCTAGAAAAATCAAATTCTTTTATAGCTTCATCAAAATGAATTTTCGAAGACCTGGATGCTTTCTTAATTCCATATATGGATTTCTATAACATGCATACCAGATTAGATTTATTTGGAGTCACAAACACTTTATTTTGTGTCTTGTAGACATCTTCCTGAAGGTTCCCATTAAGGAATTTTGTTTTGACATCCATTTACCAAATATCATAGTCATGTTAAGATATAATGGCAAGTAGAATTCTGGTGGATTTTAGCATGCAACTTGTGAGAAGGTTTAATCGTAGTCAATTCTATGACACTGTTTAAACCATTTTGCAACCATCCCTGCCTTATAGGTACTTACATGTCCTTTCATGTCCTATTTCTTATTTATACCCTTTTTCAACCAATTGGAATTACATTAACTGAAGTTTCTACCAATATACATACTTGGTTTTGGTACGTGGAATCCATTTCGGAATTAATGGCTTTTTTCCACATGGAAATAAATGTCCACCTTACTGCTTCCTTGTCTCTTAAAGGATATTTATTATCAACTAGTAATGAGTCACCATCCTTAGTAACTAGAAAACCTTACTGTTCCAGTTCTCTAACCTCTCTTGTACTCCTATGGAGAACTTGGGTCTCTGGATCAGATTCTTTTTCCATGGGGCTCTGTAGGATTTGTTCCTGTACCAACTCTTTTGTACCTTGAACCTCTACATCATTGAAATATATCTTACTCCCACTATATATTTTGGAGGAGTTCTTCCTCTTAAGGAATGTGGCATGTCCTCACACTATAATCTATTTTGAGGGTTTGTAGAGGTAATATCCACTTGTTTCCTTGGGGTATCATATAAAAGTACACTTTGTGCCTTGGGGTGTGTGTTTTCTACCTGATGAGGCCTTAACAAATTATTCAATGCACCACACATGTAAATTTTAGAACATGGATTTTCTTCCACTCTATAACTCATATGTAATACCTTTTATCGATTTATTTGGTACTTGGTTTACTATGTGTGCCGTTGTTTGTAACGCGTACCACTAAAAGACTAATGGAAGTGTTTCATGACACTTCATTGATCTCACCATGTCCAACAAGGAGCGGTTCCTCCTTTTTCTTATATCATTCCATTGAGGTGTGTAAGGAGGATTGAGTAGGGAAGGGATCCCAAACTCTCGTAAGTAATCAATGAAATCCTGATTAAGATATTTCCAACCTCATTCAAAGTGTCTTTTCTTAATTTTCATACTAATCTAGTTCTCAAATTCATTCTTTTATTCCTTAAACTTATCAAAGGAATTTTACTTATACCTCATTAAGTAGATATAACCATATCTTCTAAAATCATCAGTAAAAGTTGTGAATTATGGGTACCCACCCCTTGCTTCAACTAGGAATGGTCCACCCACGTCATTATGAACCATTTCATGAAGAAATTTATTTATTTCACCTTTCCCATAAAACGGAGATTTTTCCATTTTGTCTTGTAGTCATGCATGATAAATGCCCAATGGTTTTAGTTAAAAAGAGTCTAAATATCTATCTTGATGTATATTTTTCAAGCATTTCTTGTTTACATGACCTAGCTGGTGATTCCAAATTTGGGTGTGGTGTGAGTAATGTGAAGTATATTTTTCATTGATTTCCATTACATGGTTTTTGTAATCCAACACATATAGACTGTTGTATAAATGTTACCTAACAAAACAAATGATGGTATTCTAAAATATGAAAAATTCTTTTAAAACATGAATAAAAATCCATTTTTATCTAGTCTTCATGCATAAATTTGGTTTTTGGTTATAGAAGTCACATAAAAACAACCATTTAACACAAAGATAATTCTAATTGGAAACGTGAGGTGGTAGTTCCCAATAGCTATAGCCGCAAGTCTAGCTCCATTGGCTACTCGCATATAACACACCAAGCATACAAGGTACGTTTCACCTTGAATAATGCAATAGCTTGCATTGTATGCAACTTCGAGATTCTAACACACCATGACCAACAAAACTAGCTGTTATGAATAATAATACTCACTTTTTTAAATTTCATATAAATTATCTTTCAAAACGGATTTCCTTTTTTTATTTGGAATATCGAAATTAGCTTAGGGTAATTTTTTTTTTCTTGAAAATTTGCAATTTTTGACGAATAGTGAAAAAGCACTGTGTTATTGGTAAAAATCGATGTCTTATTTAAATAATTAATTAATTTATTTTATTTTATTTTAGGTCAAAATAGATACATAATACCTATATATGTTCAATGTAATTCACTAATGTCATTTTTTAATATGTTTAGATATATAAATGTTTATCGAAATTTTTACCATCTTCTACCGACCTCATAGGAGAATTTGAAAATATCTATAAAACATAATTTTACCACTTCTGTGAGTTGAATTTAAAAAATTCTATAGACATAGTTAATATCCGTAAGTAAAATGTGGCTCAATAAGATAAAAATAACTTTTGGTGGATAGTAACTTTTGAATTTTATTTACCACGATTAAAAGTAAATACTGTAATTAAGGGTAACAATAATATCCTAATTAGCATAAAACATGACCTAAGTCTACTGGATAAGTATGATTTGACAAAACAAAACTTAGGAATAAAATATGATCCTCTTTGGTCCGCATGGATTACATTTGCACATTTATTATTATTTTATTTAAAGAATAGTTAAAAGAGATAAATTGAAAGTTTAATAACTAAACCATTTTTAATTTAGAGATATACACTATATAAATTAGACCATAAATATTAATTAGAAATATAAAAATATTTCCTACATAATTTTATTTTATTTTTAATTTTTAGACATTATGTAATTTAATTTACATATGACACAATGATGAGGATGTAATTACCTTATTAATGAAATATTAAAATAATTGACATTATAAATATACAAATTAATGTAACTTGAGACTTATGATAAATTCCACACATTTTATAGGTTAATATGACCGGATATAATTGTTTAAATATATTTTATTTTAAGTTATAATGTTTTTATAGATTTCAAAAAACCAAATACTAAATAGTGTCAAAATTGGAAGAATTCAGTTTTTAAAACAAATATTATATTATTAATTGATATAATATTCATAAAAATATAATGATTCGAAAAAGGACATATATAAGGATATATATAATAATATTTACCCTCTTGGGGTTCTCTTGGCTTGTTATAGTATGTTTATTTACCATATAATATAAAAAGACAAAGAGGCGTGGTAAATTTCAAACTATTTAACAATGAGTTAAATCTAAACGATAAGGTTAATATGATAACCTTAACCTGTATAAAACCTATTGGTTGAGATTTTTTAGACCCATACCCAACTTATGCCTTAAATAAATCATTTTGGAGCCATTAGAAACCAAAAATTATTTTATTATAAAATAATATTTCAAGATTTTCCTAATGTGACCATCACCTCTCTTATTAAAGAGAACTTCCCCTTCTCTTAATTTCACACATCCAAATCCTTTTGTCTCGTCCATCACCTACCCAAATACCCTCCCAGAATTCCTCCCTTAATATTAGAGGAATTACATCGGAAAAAATTCCAACCTAATGATCCATTTTGATCAAATAAAAAGGAAGAACCTAAATAAGAGATAAATATTTCATCACCTCTTTCATGTTATTTTCTTCTTCCTCTTCGTCTTTATTTTTTGTTTCCATTCTAAAACAATAACTCATGTATCTTATATAAAATTTGATGATATTATAAAAATGTTATAACCATATTCATTATTCTATCCATCCTATAACTGACAAAGTCACCATACGTGTGTACGTACGGATTACCGTCTCCACGTCGTGGTGTAGTTTGTTATTCAAACACTTCATTATTTATATGGGAATAATAATGAGTATAAATAATGTAAATAATAAATCTAAAATGTTAATGATTCTGTATATGTGATATACCATCCAATTAAATACTATATTTCCATCAACATAATGATATTGTCGCTCGTGCGTACGTACTGATTACTGTCTCCACGAACGCGATTAGATTCATTACCCATCGTAATCATTCAAGAAAAATTTTCATTTTATGATTAAAAATAATTTTTATGAACATAATATCATTATATATATTAATCATATAAATCCTATCCATAACAAACATATCTTACATAACCAATCATATAATGAAAAACGAATCTTTTACCACCCAAAACGATGATACTACAAAAATATTATTAACAAATAAACATTATAAGATCATATATGATATAATATTTATATATATAGTACTTATATAATTTAATAAAAATGTTTTAACTATTATAACGAATTTTAACATTCCATCGACTATGTAAAAGTACAAGGTAAGGGTTAATTTCACAATCACTTTATTATCCGAGATTGTTTTTACGTAACTATCTACTAGGACCTCTTAATCAACCACATTCATGTTTTCTTAAAAAAGTAATTAAAAAAATTATTACTATTTACTATTCTATGGGTTAATGTAAATTATAACCTTATTTGACCATATATGTTTTGAAATAAATCTTTTCGTCGTATTCCAAACAAGGTACTTTATGACCATTTTGAAAAAAATAAGGTAAGAATGTATTTTTTTAACTTATACAGTGGTTGTTTCTATTTTAAACCATTATAACATCATCAAATATTCCCATTAATTATTATAATAATATTTTCAAATTAATTGTTTTCTTTTATAATTATTAATTATTTAAATGATTTCAAAATAGAAAGATATATTTCTCTAAAAAAGTTTTGATTTCATCTATGTCAACATCTTTTCATAGATTTTATGATTGTTTGATGTTTATTTATTATGATACTAAAATTACATATTTTATTGAAATATTTTAAATATTTTTTCTTTTGGATGTGTTATTTTTACACCATTCATGGTTTATGGATAAATTATTGACATATCTTATGTTAGTTTTAGTATGAATGTTTATGTTATGTGTAAACCTTTTCATATGAGGAATGCATTGGACTTAATAAGTGACAGGTGGAGCCCACTATTACTCCTCGATTCATCGGTAGGTCTCATTAGACAAAATAGTGTCTTGGAACAAGACCCTGACAAAATATTATTTATAGTCGTGGCATAATGCCTTGACTATGTGGTTATGAAGTCTGGTATTATGCATTCCCTAATTATGAAAGTGCCTATTGATATTGCATGTGATTATTTGACAATTAGAATATCCATGCGAATAAGTAAATTGAATTATTTGGTTTTATATTTTCCATGTTATTATGATGTTAATTTTTAAAAGGATATTGTTTTAGTCTAATACATTGCCTTCAATTTTTATGATTAATTATGAATGGTTCCGCTATATTGTTATCCTTACTGAGCATCTGAGCTCACCCTTTCTATGTTATATTTTTTCCAGGTTGTGAATAAGTATTTTATGGTAGACCTATAGGGATAGGATAAGGATATAAGTGTGTTAAAAAGGGAAAAAATGTTGTTGACTTTTTTATTTAATGATGTAATGTAAAACTTCTGAATGTATCTAGTACATCCAAGGCTACTAAACTAATCGATCTTTTGGGACACAATTCATTATATCATTCCAGTGTTTTGTAATATTTCACCAACAATGGGTAACAGGGGTCATGGAATTATAGTTGGTATCATAGAATGTTTAATACAAACCTTGGAACCTGGATTTTGAAAAACTCTGATTATAGAATACTACAGTAAGATAGACAATGAGTATTAGAATAGAAGAACCTTCTTAGAATTTTAGTACTATAGATATTTTCTTAGTTTTCCTATAATTATATCCCTATTTGGATATGAGTTGGTAGAGGAGGATCTATTACATATGTACTTAGTGGTGAAACCCAAAAACACCACGTTACGCTACACTCAAATGGGAACTAGTGCACGACAATGGGCCTCGCTGCTGTCTTGGTTACGACACACTTGGGGGATATAATTAGGATAAATCTATTTTTCTAAAAAAAACCATTATGAAGGGTTTATTTGTATATAACTACTCAAAGAAAACTTTTTAATGATTATAGATTATATCCATAAACATTCCAATTTATGTTAAGTGTTTTATATGTTTGGAATTATGTATTGTGATTAATAAACCAATCTAGTATATGCCATTATTTAGAAATGAAACCTAGTGGATGGAAAGGAAACCATATCAATTCACATAATACATGTAGATATTTCCCTCCTACTCAAGATAATTATAGTGTAGCTGGTCAGGAAACTTGTGTAGATCAGCTTATCACCATACTCAGACAACTCAATCAGGTTATGAATAATAACCTTACCCGTATGAAGAAACCTGATCCACAATGCAGAGGTATAATGTTTGACCGATTCCTGAGGCAAAAACCACCAATAATCAATGGGGGTAAAAGTCCATTAGTAATTTAGCAATGGATAAATTCTTTAGAGAAAATATTCCATTCTTTTGGGAGTAGTGAATGTGAAAATGTTTTTATGGATGTTTATCACCTCACGGGAGATGCAAATCAATGTTGTTCATTGATTCAAAACACAATGGAAGATTATGTCATATAAAATATGGAATGGAGGGAGTTTAATGAGATTTCTGTAAAACAATACTTTCCACATGACCATCGAGCGGATCTGGGATGTAAATTTCTTAGTCTAAGGAAAAAACAGGATGAGAATGAAATAATTATGGGTGAGGAAGATAATGTTTGAATAGAGGATATACCTATTGTTCGTGAATATGATGATGTGTTTCCAAAGGATTTACATTGTCATCCTCCAGAATAAGAAATTGTGTTTTCCATTGATTTAATTCCTGGTTCAAGGCCCATATCGATGTCCCCATAAGGAATGTCCACTTTCGAATTAGTGAAACTAAAGAAAAAACTAGAAGAATTGAGTAATAAGGTATGTATTCGCCCTAGTGTTTCTCTATGGGGAGACTCTATCGTTTTTGTTAATAATAAGGAATGATCTATGAGGTTGTGCATTGACTATAGGGTGATCAATGATATAACAATAAAGAACAAGTATCCCCTACCTCGCATTGATGATTTAATCAGCCAAATTCATGGAGCACAATATTTTTAAAAGATTGAACATAGATATGGATATCATAAATTGTGTGGGAAGAAATAAGACATTCCAAAAACCGCATTTCGAACCAGGTATGGGCATTACGAGTTTACCTTAATGCTTTTTGGCTGACTAATAAACCCTTTGTTTTCATGGATTGATTGATTATATTTTTCAAGGAATATTTTGATGACTTTGTAGAGTTATTTATTGATGATATCATGGAATACTAAAAAAGAAACTAATATCACAAAAATCACTTGCGCATTATCCTAAAGACTCTAAGAAAAAATGACTGATATGGGAAGTTTAGCCAGTGTGAATTTTGGATTCAAGAGATTTCTATTCTTGGCCATATTGTCTATAATGAGGGAATCTTTATTGATCATTGATTAGTCACTGAAAGTGGCTAATATTCATTGTTGAGATCTTAATATTAATGTGTTTAAAAGTTCATAAACATCAATTTTAGTCCAATTCAGAAATTGAACTTCATTTCCCATCATTGTGCAATTCATGCTTAAAATGTCAATTTGGGCCCACTCAATAATTTTCTTGTGGAAATTAAAATATTCATCATTTTAATTTGAAATTTTGGGATATGATTTATCACTTTGTTTGGAACATTTTATCTTTTAGGTCCGATGGATGAATTGCAAAGGAAGATGGAGAATTTTGCGCCTGAAGGCAGAAACTTGCTAGAAAAAGCATAATTGGCCTAAGGCCCATCAAACAAATGTGGGGCCCAGAAACCAAGCCCAATGAAGCTCAAATTTATACAGTAGAAAATAAAAATATGAGGATCATTTTATTCAACTGTGGCCGGAGCTAATTCTGATGTTATCATGATGATAAATGGATCTGAAGTTGAGATTTAAATGGTGGACATGACATTAATGCTCAAACATCCGTCCCACCATTTCGAATATAACATCCAAACGGCTGGGATAAATTTCCTGAAATTTTTACAGCTCATTGAGGACAGATGGATGAAGATATTTATCTTCTACAGACCATCCGGATTCGGCCTTCTTCAATTTCTAATTCACACGTCAATGTGGTGGACGAATCTGGACAGTTTTCTGGATCAAATTCGAAACATCAATTTCCTTTTGATTATTCACCCTCCATTTGACTCTATTAATTGTTAGGGGGTGAATTAATTGTTGGGGGATGTACCTAAGGCTCCTAATATGCCTATATAAGGATCTAGTGGTGAAGGGAATGGGGGTGTAAAATTTTTCTTCTCATCTTGGATGCTTTGTTTCATTGTAATGTTTTTCTGTCCATTTGATGTTGTAATCATTCTTCATTCTCATGTTAGTTATTTGAATCACATTAGTTCTCAATAAAAGTTCTTCATTTCATATTTTTTTTTTATTCTTATCACTTTGATAACGTTGATTTAAGGTGTGAATTTATTCACACCAGCACTTGTGAATTTATTCACACAACGGTGGAGTGATCGTTTCATTATTTTATTTTTCTTCTCCAATTCTACTTCATTAAGTCGACTTCCCGCTTCCATTTATTTAATAGCATAAATGGAGGGCTAAAACCTTATGGGTTGGTCCTAGAGAGTTGCATCGGGAAGATTGGATGTTATTTTATGATCTCAAATTCTTTAATCATATCATTAATTTAAGATTTCCATTTGATGATTAATTTCTTCTTCATCTTTGCCAACTTTAACAATAACACATTTCGAGTGCTAGTACGATCCAATTCCTTGGAGTGATCATTAAATTGATCCTCTAAGTGCATTGGTGATTATCCTTGAATTGTTTAGGGATTAAATTGGTGAATGATGTTGAGGAATTATATCATTTTGTGGATACATCTTGAATTAGTGAAACGAACGTTATAAGATAATAAATACATCCAATCTAACCCTAGTAACAACTTAGGATCAACTCATCTCCATTAATTGTTTTAGACTAAGTAAGTGTATGTTTTAATTTATTTTCTTTAAATTAATTCAGTATTTATTCAAATAAAATCAATCCATATAGTTGGCCACTCCATTGCCAAATCCTTCCAAAATCAGAGTGTCTCTCGGTTTCTTCTTCGGTCCCTGTGGACTCGACCCCTACTTGTAATACAACGACCGCATACCTGTAGGGTAAATTTGGGCGCAACCAAATTTTGGCGTCGTTTCTGGGGACCCAAGTAAGTACCTTAGACACTCATCTTCTTTTTCTCACCCCAATTTCATTATTCTCACCTTAATTTCTCTTCCCTATTCCCCTTTCTGTTTCTGCGTGTCCAAGATTCCCAAAAACAAATTTCAATCAACTCTAATGGATTATCTTCAACAATACCCATTAATATAACAAGACTATAATCAACTGGAAAATCAATATTTTGAATCACCTCACATAGAAAATTTTATTGACCAAACCATGATTGAATACACCACACCAGATGAGATGTACAATCAATGGGATGCTGATTGTTTAAAGGATCAATTTCCATACCTCTCGAGGATGATTGAAGAGATCAAACATAATGAAGTTCATGATGTCCAAACATCTATCAATCCAAATTCTGAAAAAATTCTTGAACAATTGTGTGAAAAAATGGATAAAATGAATTCAGAGGTTTCATCTTTAAGAGTAGAACTACAAAGCATTGAAATGGTTGTGGAACCCATTCCCACTCAGGTTGTCTCTTCCTCATCACTAATACAAGAATCTTGTCTCCCACAAACCTCAAATGAATTTATTGAAGAACCAACCATTGGATTTGGGATAGTTGAAGCTAATCAAGGAATTGTTGATGGGTGCTTAAATCAAGAATAAACTGATTTTTTGTATTCACAAGAGGGAAACCTGACATTGTGGATGGAGAGGCCTGAATATTTCTCCATTGATGATTTTTCAATAACACAAATCACTGAACAATTGGGAGAAATACCAAACATTGAGCCCATACCCACACCTCAAATTCAACTAGACACTTTTGGGGATGAATCATATTTTAAAACAGAACCAATTCTTTCTAAATTTTTTGGAGAAGAAACTGACTTTCATTTAAAATTCCAATCTTTATTAGGAAATTACAATCGACCATAACTCAAAATCATTATACTTCCTTCCCCAGACAAGATTTACAACATAGGTGATAAAAAAGACCTTGTATTTGTAGTTCATTCTTCTCAAGAAACCAATAATTTTGGAATGGTCATTGATGTCTTAGGAAATACTAGAAATTCAACTGAGTCAACCATTACCAAATTTCCTTGGACTTCTACACTCATTATTGACCATGGGATTTCACATGAATCAAATTCTAAAAAAATCAATCTTAATCAAGTTGAAGTGGACAAAAATGGGGTCCTAAAAATTTTGAAAGTTGGTATTGGATAAGTTGGGGGGTTCAAGTCGAGATAACGACGTTAAACAAAAGCGCTGCATGGGAGGAAACCAATGGTTTTCATGTTTCTAATAATTTTGAATCATTTTTTTCATATAATAAATTACCATAAACTGTTGACATGTTCTTCTTTTATGAGTAAGGATGGGTATGAAAGGGGAGCGCCATATTCATCCGTGTCACGTGGTGTGATCTCTGAGTAATACCTTACCCAAAAAATATAAAGAAGACAATGTATCATCAGTTTATATTGTTTTGTTTTATTTTTATGTTTTTATAGGTTAAAAAAAATAAAAGGACATGTTGAAATCCATAAGGAAAATCCATTCACCACCATCCAAGCCACTGAGACTCAAATCCAGGATTTAAGGGAGACTATGGAATGTGCTATCATAATCAACTACCAGGCGACTTCATTCCATGATTTTCATTTTAAATTTCTTCATTGAACTCCTCTCCTACCCCCTTCTTAACTTTTCTTTTCTTTAAACACTGGGGACAGTGTTATTCTAAGTTGGGGGGGGGATAAAAATGATTTTTTTTTGAATAAAAACATGCATGAAAAGAAAAATTCCATTAGACTTAAACATGATAAACACACATTGCAAACTCTAAAATTGGATATCAAATAAATTTTGCATTCCTTGATTCTGATTTTAATGCAAGTTTACGTTCATGAGCATAGTTTTTGGAAAATGCGGTTGTCTGATGTGATTTTTCAATGTTTACAATTTCATCCTCTTAATAAAAATGCCACAATGCACGTCTACTAGATTGTGGGTGTAAATTTGAGTTCTTGGGTCCCTTTCATTATAGAATAGGGTTCTAGGGTCACTTTTAGTTTAATTTGAGTATCCAAAAAATAACAAAAAAAATAACAAAAAAAATAACAAAAAAAAAATTGAAAAAAATAATAATGACCACATAGAGCAATGTTTTGTCCAAATGTATGGCGTCCGACACTTGGGGATCGTGACTCCATAGTTGTCTTGCCCAGAGTTAGGCTTTATATCTCTATTGTAGAGCATGAAACTGACAATATGTGTGGCGTCCGACACTTGGGGATCGTGACGCCATAGTTGTCTTGCCCAGAGTTAGTCTTTTCATATCTATTGTGGTTAAAAAAATAAAAAAAATAAATAAAAAAAGGGATACTCATCTTAAGGTTTAATGTGATTCCCACCTAGGGCTTCCATTTTTTTCCCCTTGAACAATAAAATGGGCCCCATATCTTTTATGATGCACAACACTTTATCATGCTTAATTGGAATTGGATGAAATGTGGCAATAATTTGAACAAAGGAATGGTCTTGGGCTTGGGATATGCTTATGGACCTAGCTTGTTTTAAATTATTTTGATGGGTTCCATAATATTTTTGGTATGAGGTATTTTGGGTGAGCAATGTGTATTTAAAATGTTTTTGGAAAAGGGGATTTCAATTTCATATTTGTAATTTATTTTTCTCGGGACTAGCAAAACTCAAGTTGGGGGGTGTGATTAGTCACTGAAAGTGGCTAATATTCATTTGTAAGATCTTAATATTAATATGTTTAAAAGTTCATAAACATCAATTTTAGTCCAATTCAGAAATTGAACTTCATTTCCCATCATTGTCCAATTCATGCTTAAAATGTCAATTTGGGCCCACTCAATAAATTGATTTTGGAAATTACAATATTCATCATTTTAATTTGAAATTTTGGGATAAGATTTATCACTTTGTTTGGAACATTTTATCTTTTAGGTTCGATGGATGAATTCCAAAGGAAGATGGATAATTTTGCTCCTGAATGTAGAATCATGCTAGAAAAAGCATAATGGGCCTAAGGCCCATCAAACAAATGTGGGGCCCAGAAACCAAGCCCAATGAAGCTCATATTTATACAGTAGAACGATAAAAATATTAGGATCATTTTATTCAACTGTTGCCGGAGCTAATTCGGATGTTATCATGATGATAAATGGATCTAAAGTTGAGATTTAAATTGTGGACATGACATTAATGTTCAAAAATCCGTCCCACCATTTCAACTATAACATCCAAACGGCTGGGAAAAATTTCCTGCACTTTTTACAGCTCATAGAGGACAGAAGGATGAAGATATTTCTCTTCTACAGACCCTCCGGATTCGGCCTTCTTCAATTTCTAATTCACACGTCAATGTGGTGGACGAATCTGGACAGTTTTCCGGGTCAAATTTGAAACATCAATTTCCTTTTGATTATTCACCCTCCATTTGACTCTATTAATTGCTAGGGGGTGAATTAATTGTTGGGGGATGTACCTAAGGCTCATAATATGCCTATATAAGGAGCTATTGGTGAAGGGAATGGGGGTGTAAAATTTTTCTTGTCATCTTGGATGCTTTGTTTCATTGTAATGTTTTGATGTCCATTTGATGTTGTAATCGTTCTTCATTCTCATGTAAGTTATTTGAATCACATTAGTTCTCAATAAAAGATCTTCATTTCATCTTTTTCTTTTTTTTCTTCTTATCACTTTGATACCGTTGATTTAAGGTGTGAATTTATTCACATCAGCAATTGTAAATTTATTCACACAACGGTGGAGTGATCGTTTCATTGTTTTATTTTTCTTCTCCAATTCTGCTTCTTTAAGTCGAATTCCCGCTTCCATTTATTTAATAGCATAAATGGAGGGCTAAACCCTTATGGGTTGGTCCTAGGGAGTTGCATGGGGAATATTGGATGTTATTTTATGATCTAAAATTCTTTAATAATTTCATTAATTTAAGATTTCCATTTGATGATTAATTTCTTCTTCATCATCACCAACTTTAACAATAACACATTTCGAGTGCTAGTACGATCCAATTCCTTGGAGTGATCATTAAATTGATCCTCTAAGTGCATTGGTGATTAGCCTTGGAATTGTGTAGGGATTAAATTGGTGAATGATGTTGAGGAATTATATCATTTTGTGGATACGTCTTGAATTAGTGAAACAAACGTTATAAGATAATAAATACATCCAATCTAACCCTAGTAACAACGTAGGATCAACTCATCTCCATTAATTGTTTTACACTAAGTAAGTGTATGTTTTAATTTATTTTCTTTAAATTAATTCAGTAGTTATTCAAATAAAATCAATCCAAATAGTTGGCCACTCCATAGCTAAATCCTTCCAAAATCAGAGTGTCTCTCGGTTTCTTCTTCGGTCCTTGTGGACTCGACCCCTACTTGTACTACAATGACCGCATACCTGTAGGGTAAATTTGGGCGCAAACAATAATTATAAGACAAAGGAAATCCGAAAATGTGTAGTCCCAATGAGTATAACTAAGGTATGCAGTTTTGTTGGTTTAGTAGGTTATTATTGGCATTTTGTCCAAAATTTTTCCTGACTAGATAACCCAGTAAACAAGATCACACATTAAGGGGATAAAATTATTTAGAAAAAATATTGTAAAGAATATTTTGAAGAACTGAAGAGATGATTAGTTAATTCTTCTTTATTGACTCTACCATAAGGGAACAATGGGTTTTTTAATTATAGTGATGCTTTAAAGAAATGACTTGGTTGTGTTCTTTTGCATAATTATAGAGTAATTACTTTTCCATCATGAAAGGTAAAAATTCATAAGAAAAACTATCCCACCCACGATCTTGATTTAGCAGCTGTAATCGTCGCTTTGATGATATAGAGACACTATATCTATTGTAAAAATGTGATATTTATACTGCTCAAAAGAGTTTAAAGTATATTTGCTGACAAAAGGAACTCAACATGAGGTAAATGATATAGCTTGAAAAACTCAAATATTATGTTTTCACTATACACTACCACCTGAGGAAGTCATATAAGGGGGAAAATACTTTGAGAAGAAAGGATCATAGAGTTTTAAACAAGATGAGAGTAAAAAAGGATCCCATTTTTATTGATCTAGTAATGATGGATATGGTAATAACCATAGAATGTGGGACATATATTATTATTCAAATGGTTTGAAAACTATCTTTCTATAAAGGATAAAAATATATTAGACTGATGATGAAAAATTTCAAAATAAAATTAAAGCTGTGAATGATGGAAGATTGATTGACTTCGTAAATAAATATGGAATTTTGAAATTTGTGAAGATACATTGTGTTACCAATATACTTTATCTAAAATGGGAATTATTGGATGATGTTCATAGCTCCAATTTCTCTATACACCCTTGTAGCACTAAGATGAATAGTGATTTGAAAGAACATTTATGGTTGGATAACATGAAGAGAGAGATTGTTGAATTTGTGTCGAGATCTATAGTTTGTCAACAAGTGAAAGCTGGAATGCAACAACCCGTAAGTGTCCCGAAACTTCTTCCCATACCTTAGTAGAAATGGTATAATATTACGATGGACTTTTTCATGAGGCTACAAAATACTCAGAGAGGGAATGATACAATATGGTTCATTGTTGATTGTCTTACCAAGTCATCACATTTTCTTACTATAAGAGAAGATTTACCACATGAATATATTGAAGGACTATATATTAATGATGTTATAAGACTTCATAGAGTAACCCTATCAATATTTTGGTGATAGATTCCCATTTTACATCAATATTCTAGAAAATTCTTCAGAAGGCCCTAGATACTGAACTTCATTTGAGCACTATGTACCACACTCAAACTAATGGAAAATTTAAAGAAACAATTCAAACCTTAGAATACATTTTGAGATCTTTATCACTTGACATTCAAGGAATGTGGGATCAATATTTACCTCTGGTATAATTTTCTGATAACAATAGCTTCCATTCATGAATTTAGATGGCACCATATGAAGAATTTCATGGCATGAGATGTTGGACACCAACTTGTTGGGATGATGTTGTTGAACAAAAACATTTAGGCCCATAACATGTTGAGGAGACACTAGAAAAGGTGAAGGTTATCCAAACTAATACCAAATAATCTAAAATAATGCAAAAGAGATATGACTATAACTGATGGAAGGATTTGGAATTTCATGTAAGAGATCATGTTTTCTTGAAGGTATCACCAGGGAAGGGTGTTAAACGTTTCGGTAAGAATTGTAAATTGAGTCCTAGGTACATTGGAGCTTTCAAAATTGTAGAACGAATTGGAGTTATAGCTTTTTATTTGATAATGCCTCTAATCTTTCTAAAGTTCATGATGTGTTCCACATATCACTGATGATAAAATATATTCCTGACCCAACGCATGTACTCACCTATGTTAAAATTAAAATGGAACTTGATATATCTTATTGTGAAGATCCTATAAAAATTCTTGAAACAAGATAACAAGTGCTAAGAAATCGGCGGAGTCGTCTGGTAAAAGTTCTATGGAGAAACGATAAGGTGGATGAGGCAACATGGGAACCAGATGAATTTATGATGATATACAACCCAAATATTTTTGTGTGGTAGAATTATAGAAACTTTGAGGATGAAATCATCTGATGGAGGGAATAATGTAACACAATAATCTTCCACGGTATTTTTCCCTTTGAATAATTCAATAGCTTGCATTGTACGTAATTTCGAGATTCAAACACACCACGACCAATCAAACTATCTGTTATGAATAGTAATACCAATTTTTTGAAATTTTAAAAAAATTATCATTCAAAAAGGACTTCATTTTTGGGTTTTTAATATCAAAATTCGTTTAGGGTGAATTTTTGGTATTTTTCTAGAATTTTTTTTTGAATAGTGAAACAACACTGCATTATTGGATAAAACTGACTTTTTATTAATTTAACTAGTTTTTTATTTTAATTTTGAGGTTAAAATAGATACATAATACCTATATATGTTCAACATAATTCATTGAAGTCGATATATAAAAAGTTTATATATTTATATATATATATAATTTTACCCAAATTTTTACAGCCTTTTTCCCACCTCCTAGGAGCATTTGCAAATTTGTAAAAAAAACATAATTTTATAGAATCTTTGAGTTAAATTTAAAAATAAAGAGAGACATGGATAATAATAGTAAATATAATGATTTTCAATAAGATGAAAATTATATTTTGTGTGAATAGTAACTTTTGACTTTTATTTACCACTGTTAAAAGTAAATAGGTTAATTAAGGAAAAATATGATATCATAATTATCCTAACACATGTCCTAATTCTTTTGGATATGTATAATTCGACCAGAAACAACCTTAGGAAAAAATTATGATCCCTTTTTGTCCCCTTGGATTAGATTAGGACATTTATTATTATTTTATTTAAAGAAGAGTAAAAATAGTTAAATTCAAAGTATAATAAAAATACCATTTATAATATAAGGTTACACACAATATAAATTCATCTATAAATATTAATTAGAAATATGAAAATATTTCCTACATAATGGAATTTTATTTATTATTTTTAGAAATTATATAATATAATTTTTTATAGACACAATGATGATGCAATAATTACTTTAATATTGAAAGATTAAAATAATTGATACTATATATATCCAAATAAATAAAAATTGAGACTTCTGTTGGAATAAACTATTTTTCTAGGTTAATATGATATATTAGGGTTGGTTAAATAAATTTTAATTTATGTTATAATGTTTTTATTGTTTTCAAAAAAATGAAATACTAAATTGTGTCAAAATTGTCATAATTGAGTGTTAAAAAATATATTATATTGTTAATTGAAATAATATTCCTAAAAATCTAATGTTCGGAAAAAAAGACTTTGATAAGGTTATATATATTAAAAATTAAGCACATGGGGTTCTCTTGTCTTGTTATAGTATGTTTATTAACCATATAATATAAAAATACCAAGAGACATGGTAAATGTGAGACTATTTAACTAACAGTTAAATATAAAAGATAAGGTTAATATGATGACCTAAACCTGTCTAAAACCTATTGGTTGAGATTTTTTCAACTCATCCCCACCATAGCTATTTAATTATTTATTTTGGAGACATTTGAAACAAAAAATGATTTTATTATAAAATAATATTTCAAGCTTTTCCTAAAGTGACCCTCACCTCTCTTATAAAAGGGCAGTTCCACATCTCTTAATTTCACACATCCAAAGCCTTTTGGTTCATCCACACCTGGCCCAAATATCCTCCCAGTTTCCCTAAATCCACACTAGAGGCCTACTATTGGTAAAAAAGTAGTCCTAAGAAGTCCTTTTGATCAAATCAAAAGGAAGAACCCGAAGAAGAGGTAAATATTTCATCACCTCTTTCAAGTTCTTTTCTTCTTCCGCTTCCTCTTTCATTGTTTTTTCGATTAAAAAATAATAACTCCAGTTAATTTAATATGATGTGATGTTATTATAAAAATGTTATAACAATGTTCATTATTCTATCCATCCTATAAATGACAAAGTCACCAAACGTGGGTATGTACAGATTTCTGTCTCCACGTCGTGGTGTAGTTTGTAATTCAAACACTTAATTATTTGTATGGGTATAATAATGAATATAAATAATGTAAATAATAAATAATAAATGTTAATTATTCTTTATATATGATATAAAATCCCATTAAATACTATTTCTCCATCAATATAATGATATTGTCGCTCGTGCATACGTACGGATTACCGTCTCCACGAACGCAATGAGATTCATTCTCCATCATAATAATTAAATAATAATTTAATTTTATGATTAAAAATAATGTTTAAGAACATAATATCATTAATTATATTAATTTAATACACCCTATCCATGAAAAAACATGGCTTACGTAACCAATCATATAAATAAATATGAATTAGATAATTCTCGAAACAATGATACTACGAAAATATTATTTACAAAGAAACGTTATAAGATCATAGATCATATCATATATATGTATATATTAATTTTATAATTTAATAATAGTTTTTTATCTATTATAAAGTAGGTTAACATACCATTGACTAAGGAAAAGTATAAGGTAAGGGTTAATTTCAAAATCTCTTTATTATCTGAGGTTTTTTTACTTAAGTATATACTGGGACCTCTCTGTCATCCAGATCTGTGTTTTCTTAAAAATGAAATCCAAAACATTTTAACTATTTACTATACTATGGATTAATTTAATTTATACCCTTATTTTACCATATATGTTTTGAAAGGAATATTTCTATCGTTTTCCAAACAAGGTACTCTATGACCTTTTCGACAAAATTAATGTAAGAATGTCTTTTTATAAATTATACAGTGAGAGTGGCTATTTTCCGTTGTTATAACATCATAGAAGCTTCCCATGAAAGCTATGAATAATATTTTCAAAATAAATGTTTTCTTTTATTATTGTATACATTTTAAATTATTACAAAATAGAAAGATATTTTTCTTCAACAAAAGTTTTGATTTCATATATGTAAACATCCATTGATGGATTTTAAGATTGTTTGATGTTTATTTATTATGATAAAAAAAATTTGTATTGTATTGATGATTTTGTGATATTTTTTCAAGTGGTTATGTTATTTTTACACCATTCAAGGTGTATGGATAATGTATTAACATTTAGTATACTATTTTTAATACGAATGTTTATGTTATGTTTAAAATGTTTTATATGAGTAATGAATTGGACATTGTAAGTGGCGGGTGGAGCCCGATATAGCTCCTCGATGCATTGGTAGGTCTCATGAGACAAACTAGTGTATTTGCACAAGTCCTTGACAAAATATTATTTGTAATTTTGGCACACAAGGCCATGAATATGTGGTTATGAACTGTGGCATTATGCATTCCATCATTATAAAAGTGGCTATTGATATTGCATGTGATTATTCAACTAGTAGAATATCCATATGAATAATTAAATGGAATTATTTGATTTTTTCTATTCCATATTATGTGTAATATTATGTTTAAAAGGTTTTTGTTTTAGTCTAATACATTTACTTAAATGTTTATTCTTATTTATGAATGTTTCTTCTATATTGTTATACTTACCGAGCAACTGAGCTCACCCCTTTCAATGTTTTATTTTTTGCAGGATGCGAAGAAGTATTTTATGGTTGACATGTAGGGATAGGCTAAAGATATATGTGGGTTTATAATGGGACAACATTTTGATTAGGTTTTTATTTAATGATGTCACGTAGAACTTATGAATGTATCTAGTAATTCCAAGGCTAATAAACCGATCGGTATTTTGGGACATGATTTCTTATATCAAGACAATGTTATGTAATAATGCACTGAATCTGTGTAACTATTGTTAGGATGTTACATCACAAATCTACCTCCCCTGGATTAATCTTCCTAAATCTACATGGTTCCGGAATTTGGATACATATGTGAGAACTATAAGCAGTATTTAATTCCAAATTTGTACAACTATATTGATTGCATTAGAAAAAAATGCCCCTAAACGTCCAATTGTTTCATAGGATGGGTGTTTTATTTCTTCTAGTAGCCCTTCATGCCAAATATGAAATAAACAGTCGCCTCTTACCTTGCCTCCCCTTTGATCTTCCTTTTTTTTGGAAGGCCTTGGTGATGATTTGGAAATATAGATGTTCACCTTCCCTTTCCTCTTATTAACCATAAGTATAGATGGATTTTCACGCTTCATATATTTCTCCACATAGAAAATGAGGATAATAAGATCAGATAAACACTTCTCAATGTTGTTAATATTGATATTGAAAATTATTTTAGATAATCATAGAGGGAGTGATGAAATAATTAGATCTGTGCCCAGTTCCTCTGGGAGTTTAAACCCTAGAACCTCTAGGCTCTCAATATAGCCATTGAGCTAGACTGCATGAGGCCCAGATGGAGAACGGTCTCCAAGCATACTCTGAAAGAGTGTCTTAGGGATCTCAAACCATTATTATCTTTCTCTCTCTTGGTAAAGACGATGGAGGTTCTCCATAATTCTATAAGAATAAAAGTTTTCATGAGACTCCATGAACTCACTAGGCATTGATGATAACATCAAACATTGAACGTCTACTACATTGTTCATAAGTTTCTCATAGACACAGAAATCCTCACCACTCACATCTTTGGAATGCGGTTCGGATAATTCAGACTCCAACAAATAATACTTTTTTTCATGGTGTAGGATAACATGAAGGCATATAAACTATTTTAGGAAGTTACTGTCGGTGAGGATATTGTCTTTTTACAGAATTGATTGCTAGGATAGTGTGGTTTATGAGCATGTAATTTCTATTCCACAATTAAAAGAGCAGATCTTTATTACTTTCTTGAGTACTGTTAATGAGAAATAATAAATAGTATTAAGTCCCCCACTATTTTATCATGTCCCAATGGACCTCACCATTGAACTCATAATGTCATGAATACATGACATTCTAGTGGAATGGATCCATATTCCCCTATGCATTACCTCAACAAGGGTTGGTCATGAAATTTTAAGGTATTTAGGTAGGAATTTATTTGCTTAATGTGGGCGTGTAGTTTTTTGATCTGTTGAGTGATCTCCAAAATCCAAAAATAATGACTTGGGATTTCCTCAACTCTTGCCTCTAATATTACACCATGTCTAGAAAGGGCTACTCATCTTGATGTAATATAGTTAAGTCAACCCGAAACTGTTCATCAGGGCTTCCTGTTTAAAAGTAAGTGTCCCAACAAGGGTTGGTCAAAAACAATGTTTTATTGTGTTTTTCTATTAATCAAGTAACTGAAGGCTTATTCTGACTTTATATTTTATTTGAGGGATTTTAATATCACATGCATGAATTTTATATTATCACATACTTGTTAATATTAAGTGGAATCTACTTATGTGATTAAACATGTCTTGATAATATTGACATGTAAGTTTATTTTATTTTGGTTCCATCTTGCAGTTTTGTTTAGTTCATTAATTATTTGATCATAAAAACACATCCATAATGATAAACAATGAAAATGAAATAAATAAATTAATGTAAATGGAATGAACATGATATTTTCAAAAAAAAATTATCTACCGGTTTATAAAAAACCCTGGACTAGGGGAGAAACACCTTGAAACCTTTGTGTTTGTGTTTATAGATTCTACTTTTCTACCTCTGTATCTCATGGGATTGGTTTTTTCTCTACTGTAGCTTGAATTTCCTTCACTATTTTGGGAGTTCTATCCATTACATATGTCATTTTTTAACTCCCTTGTAGGGGAGGGGTAAAATTTGGTTTTACATAAGAGAAACATTGGGAACACATGCCCTACATATTAATGAGGGGAAGGCATGTGTGCCAACAAATTTAATTCAAATAAATATATTAAAAGAAACCATGCACATACAATGGTCTTGGAATATCCCATGATCATCCATACATGAAACGATATTTATGCATGAATAAAACTAGCATTAAATTCTTTAATCATACACGTTTAAGATAAATCAAGCTCGAATCAATTAATTATCATCTTTAATTATTCTATCCTTTTATCTTAAATCCTTTTATGATAATCCTTAAGATTCTCATCTATCATAATTTAAAACAAATAAACTCATTTAAAATCATCTTTGTACGTAACATGTAACTTGTATGAAACCCAATGAATTCCTATTCATAACTACCCTGTGAGTCGAAACGAACACTTCACAGTTGTTAAATTAATCACATACCTATAAAACACTCATCACGGGTTGTGCCTCTACTTTACACCCACACGATGGTACACATCTGATGGGTTCATATAATATAATAATTAATTTTAAATAAATCTGCGTAATTTTGATGAGTACATAATGAGTAGTTCCAACTACATGGCATGTAATATTGTTCACCATCCATCTGAAGTACACGCATGGGGAATGAAGTTTGAGTGTACTTCAGAAATCGTCAGAGTACACAGTGTGTCCAGTTTGGCCACATGTCGTGTAGTTCCACATTACACAGTCTCCAACTAGTTTGGCCATATACAGGGTAACGATCCAATCCTAACCCGAAGGGACTACACGCCGTGTCCACTTGGGTCACACAACGTGTAATCTAAAAACTGCATTACACTGGTTCATTGTCAATACACTGAGTCATTTAAGACATAGAAAGACTGTAACACACGTCTTGGTTTGGAGGACCTATCTGATTCATTGAGTATTGACTAACCGACATGTACTTTGGAATACACACCATGTGTTCTGGTGTTGTATGACCAGGAATCTTTGTCACCTCTAGATGAGATCATATATTTTATTTTAATTAAAATTAAAAGAAAATATCATTTTTAGCATGAATGAGAAACAAAAGAGGAGGAATAGATCTTTAGATTCTGATTTGTAGAAGGATTAACACGAATTGAAACAACTAAATTATATAATGCATAAGTCATCAAAGAAATATTTAAATAGTTAATAACTATAAGGACCCGTACATTTCAAAGGATTTTTTTTCATAAATTTTTTGGATTTTACGAGTACGCAGTTTCTGAAGGAACATGATTATGTGGACCGGTGTGCCCGGAATCAGTTTCTTAAATTTTTCTTGGGTACGTTCAGTAAATGAATGAGAGTATTTTTCTATCTTTTTGTACTGATGCTCGGAATTGAAATCCGAGGGCACCGATTAAACTGGAGCACCGGTAATTGATTAAGATGACCTTCACTGAAGATGTGTTTGCATGGGAGGAGTTGTTAAAAATTGTGGATTAATAAAGAATTGAATAAAAATTGTGAAACAATTTTTATTCTTTATCCAAGTGGTTATATCCAACGTGGGGTAGTTGGGGTGGGACCCAAAAGCCCCAAACTACCCAAGTGAGGATATTGGTGAGGTGGTGCCGACATGAACCTCACCCATTCACATTCCTTAAAACACCTCTAACCCCCTCTTAATTTTTGTAACTCATCAGAACTTGTTAAACTTCCCCTTTAAGTGGACGACCCTTCCTCTCCCCACTCCCTAAATTTAATTCTTGCCAAAAAACATATAATTATTTAATTGAACCACAAAAATTAATTTAATTAAGTGTTTGATTTCCAAATTTGAAATTCATGGAATGAGTAAATAAAATAAGGAAGATCCTTAATTTATTTTTGTTGGAAATTGTGGTGTTAAGAAAAAGGGAAGGGAGATCCTGAGTTTTGGAAGATCAGTTCATCTTCTTGTCGAAGAACGACAACTCTTCGATGAAGAACGTCGACTCAGAGGCTCAGTTTCTCCATCCTATTCTTCCTCCAGGACAAGGGATGAGACACCGAGGACACGAGAATTCTCCAGCAACGCCATCATCCGTGGCCCTTGACAACCGTGAACTTCCATCGAGGTAGGGGTTAAGTTCAATTTTTAATGAATTAAAATTTTTCTTGTTTTATCATTGAGCATCTCGTATACTTTGGATTCTTGTTATCGAAATAACGGGAGGAGACATGACTGCAAAAACACGGCCAATTCTCCTCCCTGCTTTCTTTTTAATCAACGTTGATGTTTGAGGCGACGGCGGCACGGTGTCGTTGCACTGCGCAAGAATGAAGAGGAACGCGATCGGAGCGGGCCACGGCGGTGGGGCGCGATGCCTTCACCACGCTCGGGTGAGGCCGAAGAGGACCGTGGCCAGAGCGGTGGTGTGTGGCGCCATCGCGCCACGCCGGTGAGGACGAAGGGACTGCGGCCGGATCGGGTCGCGGTGGAGGTGCGTGGCGTCATCGCATGGCGCCGATCGAGGAAGAGTCACGACCTTAGGCCACGGTGGTCCAGCAGGGGGTGGCTGGCCAAACAAGATGTCGGCGCTCAAGGAGGCAGGACACCCGTGGGTCATGCGGTGGCTCACTACCAGTTGTCCATTAAGTTCGGCCATTACCCAAAGCAGGGGGTGTGTACCCCCCCTGACTTGCCTAGGGAGGACCTCACTCGGGGGGCGCCATTTCCGATTGAAAGGGGGTCGCGCCCCCTTCACACCCCGCTCGGCCGACAGCTAATTTTTGGCTGGCTTTCAAGCCGAGCCCCACGTGCCGGGCTGCGCCCAATCAGGCCAGACTCGGAGCCAAATCGTGTCGCCCCGGTTCGGGCCGACCCAGGGGGTATTGGGCCATGACGGACCGGGCCCAAACCACCTATTTTTTGACCAGGTTCGTTCAAACTCCCATATCATTGGATATAAACCTCCAATCGACATACCATTAGTTACGTAGGGATACTTGGATCGAGACGGTCATTTCGGTATATTACACTCGAGGATTCAGCGAAGATTGCGTATGGTCGAGTTGGTTCGAACTCGAAACCAACCAGACCCTTGGAGAGGAAATGCTTATAACATAACGACGGGACGTCCGAATGATGTTCCTTCAATTATGTTGAATTCATCTTAGTGAGACAGTTCATTTGGCTTACTCTACATGAGGTTTGGATGCAGCTGGAGTACTGTCGTGTTGGTTTTAGCTTAAAAACCTACCGGGCCCCTAGGACAAAAAAGCCAATATTTCTCAGACCGACCGTCCGATTGACGTGCTGTATATTGCGTTGAGTTCCTATTTACGAGAAAAAAATTTGTGATACATCAACTCGGGACTTCATGATATTTGAAGTATCAACCCCATGGATTGTGGAGCGGACCCTCCTGGAATCGAGCATGTTGTGTGCGGGAACCTTAGAGCTGGCTGCGACTGCTACGACGGTGACGACTGTACTTGGATCCTACGTGGGTTCGACGGTGAGGAAAACTATACTAGGATCCTAAGTGGGTTTGACAGTGAGGATGACTATACATGGATCCTACTTGGGTTTGGCAGTGATGGTTATTATACTAGGATTCTATGTGGGATCGGCAGTGACGACTTCTATACATGGATCCTACATGGGTCTAGTAGAGGAGATGATCCAGAGGCTACATCTAATCATCTCCACCCCTTTTCATGAGTAGTATATCTGTTTGAGCTGAATCTCGACTTTCAGTCATTATCATCGATATGATTGACTTGCTTTCCTGTGTGGACTGGGATGTTCTCGGACTCTTGGGTTGGAGTCGAACTAGAATTAATGACTTAGGCATATGTATGGGCATATACCTAAGTATAGTTGGTTGATACTTCGTGTTTGTATCTTTCCTTTGTCGTTTATCCTTTGTAGATTCTAGGAGACCTTTGGGGGTCTCAAGGTCCTTACTGAGTATCGTATAGTCACCCCTAAACGGGATATGCCCGCAATACGTTGTGATGGTTGCAGACTACGAACAACGCTGATCGTGGTTGAGGCATGTGGAGCAGGACGGTACTCGGAGGTGGACTATCAGGCGGACGTACACGGTGTGGAAGGACAGATTCGAGGAGTAGAGGAGACCATATGTACCCATCCTTCAGGTGGGGTTTCCGGAGGATGACTTGGTGGTTACTGCATTACCTTTCAGCTTTTGTACTTTCTTTTCTCTGTTGTACTGTACTTTCAGTTGGGTTTGTATACTGACCCATTTAATTTCCATCATTTACTTTTGTACTCAGTTTACTTAGTGTTTACTTCAGCTTGCGTACTCTATGGTGTTTGTTTTCTTATATAAGTCAATTCCTTCCCTTTTATCGGGATTTGCGCCATTGGTTATAGGCACCAGCCCCTGGCCTATGGAAGGTGGGCTTGGGGTAGTCACGGCACGGGCCCCAAGGACGGGTCATTACAAACTGGTATCAGAGGAGTCGTTTCTACATCATAACTTAGAACTCTAATAATTTCTTTCTATGAAGCAATAGTGTTAAGCATATTGAGTGTGGTTATCAGTCTAGGGAGTCCAGTGTTGGTGTGGCAGCCGATGCATCAATACACTAGGGCCCTGACTTCTGATTCATGACTTAGTGATTGAAAACCCTAATTGCATGTGTGTTTCAAATGTTTTCTTTGTGATTACATTGTGTCAGCTCACTAGGTATACAGTATTAATCGTGGCACACCTGTTTCCTTATAGGATGGCCCCACGATGACAGATAGATAGGGTTAGGATATTTGTGCGAGATGGTAGCCCACCAAGCAACGAGGCCTCAGTGTAGGGCCCCATTACAGCGGAGGCACTAGCAGTACCTCTACCCACCGAGCCACCGATGCCACCATCCCCAGCTGCAGAAAGTGCAGGTCGCCTGAGGGAACTACATGAGTTTCAGTGTCAGAGGCCACCCAGTTTTCGTGGAGAGACCAACCCTCAGGAAGTTGAGGACTGGCTGGAGGCTGTTGTCTGAGTCTTCAGATTAGTAGCAACACCAGATGACCTCATGGTGATCCTTGCAGCGATTCTTTTGCAAGCAGCAGTAGGTAGATGGTGGAGCCTAATTCTCTAGGCTCACGACGAGGCATATCTAAATTGGACGGAATTCTAGAGCTTTTTCCATTGGGAGTTCATTCCAACCACCCTCCGTGCGGCGTGCATCCAATAGTTACTACATCTGTGACAGGGCAGCATGACAGTATCCCAGTACTCGGTGAGATTTATTGATCTCTCACGCTACTCCATAAACATGGTACGGGACCCATTCTTCCAGCCCCAGAACTTTGAGTAGGGACACATGCATGAGAGCAGGGCTTCAATGATCTCCCTCAGCATTCTGACACAGCTAGGAGTACTGGAGTGAACCCTTCTTGTAGAGAGCTTTCATGCTGAGCCTACACCAGCAGCGAGACCTACCGTAGGGTGACAAGTAGCAGACTCTTCTGCAGTTGGCAGTAGACAGATGTTGCAGAGATCCAAACAGACCAGGCCATTAGGTGGGAGACCTCAGGATGCTGGTTTGGATGTGCGGGGCACATGCAGCATAGCCATTCATTCAAGAGGCAAGTAGTGTTATGCATGTGGTGAGAAGGGCCACATGGCTCGTGACTGCCCGACCCGCCATGAAAAGGAGAAGTAGATGGTTGACGGACCACCCAGGTATAGACAGAGGATCGACCGTGGAAGTCCGCAGGGAGCAGGTAGATGATGCAGAGGAGCTAGCCGAGCAGCGGGAGGTGGGAGACGCTTTGAGGCTCTACCACCACCACCACCAGGAGGTCCACCTCGACCACAGGGAGCTGGCAGACAGAGGCAGGCTCAACATCAGGCAGTGGAGGCTTACGACCACGACACGCCTGAGATGATTCGAGGTACTATTTGTGTCTACTCCAACCTTTTTTCAATTCTTATAGACACAATATTGAGTTATTATTTTATTATTGTTGCCCTTGTTCGGAGCTCTGAGATTCCGACAGGGCCGTTGGCTCAATCCATACGGCTAGAGACTCCTGCGGGGGAAGACTCGATGATTACGCACTCGTGCCGGCAGTGTGAGCTTACTATAGGAGGCAAGATCTTCTGCTGGGATCCTCTTGTAGCGGCATCGAGGCCTTATGACATAATCTTGGGCATGGATTGGTTATCTATAGTTCATTCTCAGATCGACGGTATTTGGCCCAAAGTGCAGTGTGTCCACACAGATGGGAGCATGTTCACCTTCACCGGTGAGAAGGGAGCCTTTGCAGCACAGGATGGACTCCCATAGAGGAGAGGACATCTGATCACTCAACAGTTGGCTAGTCTCATCCTAGGAGCAGTTGATGTGCGGAGTCCGAGTTCTCCTATTGTGGTGGATCAGTATGCGGATGTTTTTCCTAATGACGTTCCAAGACTACCTCCTCACAGGGAGGTAGAATTCTATATTTACCTGTACACCGGGACATCCTTGATATATACTCCAGCATATCGGATGTCTCCCACTGAGCTTTGACAGCTACAGGTTAAGATGGAGTACTTACAGGGCATGGGATTCATCTGACCCAGTGTTTCACCTGGGGATTCCCCAATTTTGTTCGCCAAGAAGGCGAACGGGAGCTTGCGAATATGTGTCAACTACCATCACCTGAACCAAGTGACCATGAAGAAGAAGTATCCGCTTCCGAAGATTGATGACCTCTTTGATCACCTCAAGGGAGCACGCCGGTTCTCGATGAGAGAGCTCAGGTCGGGCTATCATCAGCTCAGAGTTTGAGACAAGGATGTGCAGAAGACGACCTTCAGGTGTCGGTATGGCCACTATGAGTTCTTGGTTATGCCTTTCGGAATAACCAACGCTCCATCAGTGTTCAGGAGTCTCATGAATATGATCTTCCGGCCATACCTTGATCAGTTTGTCATGGTATTCATCGACAACATACTGATTTACTCGACTATTGAGAAGGAGCATGCCAACCACTTGCGAGTTGTACTGAACACACTCTGAGAGAACCAGGTTTATAGAAATATCTCAAAGTGTAAATTATGGATTCAAAAGGTCCACATATTAGGGCATGTCATCTCTGAGGTGGGAGTTGCAGTGGATCTTGTGAAGATCGAGGTAGTACTTGCTTAAGAGCCAGCTAGGAGTGTGACGGAGGTGCGGAGTTTCCTAGGTCTGGCTGGGTACTATCAGAGATTTGTCGAAGAATTCTCCAGAGTTGCAGCACCACATTCATCTTTGACGAAGAAGGGGAAACCCTTTGTGTGGTCAGATAGATGTCACCAGAGCTTCCAGGATCTAAGATAGAATTTGACATGGAGTTATCAGCAGTGGTCTTCGCCAGGGAGACGTGGCGGCACTATCTGATGGGTGAACACTTTACAGTCTACTCTGACCACTAAAGTCTCAGGTACATCTTATCGCAGAAGGACCTGAACCTAAGACAGCGGCGATGTCTTGAGTTCCTCCAGGACTAGGAAATTGAGATAGTCTATAATACTGGGAAGTGGAACGTAGTAGTTGATGCTCTCAGTAGGTGGTTGGTCATTCAGCTACTTAGATAGTCGACAGAGCAGTTAGTCACTTTGCATATATCCTTCATGGATAGAGATGAGGTAGACTTTCTACAGTCACTCACAGTTACTCCTCCAGTACTTCAGCGGGTTAGAGAGGCACAACATGGGGACTTTGACTTTGAGACGCGACGTGATCAGATATCCAAAATACATGCACCTGATGGTTTTTTTGTAGGAGGAGAGAACATAATCCATTTCAAAGGATGTACCATGGTACCAGTTTCATTATAGGAGAAGGTGATGAGGGAGTTTCACACTTCCCCTTTGGCGGTACATCCTTGAGTAGCGAAGATGTACCAGGATCTCAAACGATAGCACAGGTGGCCA
Organism: Viscum album; assembly: GCA_963277665.1. NCBI lineage: Eukaryota > Viridiplantae > Streptophyta > Magnoliopsida > Santalales > Viscaceae > Viscum > Viscum album. Next base: position 1,525,728,208 of record OY728164.1, on the reverse strand, counting down.
TGTATGAAGAAGGTTGTGGCAGAGTTCGTTTCATGATGCCTCACCTGCCAGTAGGTGAAGGCGGTGCACTAGGTACCAGCAGGCTTGGAATAACCCTTAGAGGTCCCAGAGTGGAAGTGGGATGGGATATCTACGGATTTCATGACAGGACTTCCATGTACTTCCAGAGGACACGACTCCATCTGGGTGATTGTCAACTGACACACCATTTCATCCCACTTCATACCTATCAGAGAGCAGGTTTAAATGGGGTTCTTTGGACGCCTCTACATTCAAGAGATCGTATGGCTTCATGGTGTGCCATCATCTATCGTCTCCGACAAGACACTCTCTTTACTTCCGGGCTTTGGAAGGGGATGCTGGAGGCTTTTGGGACGTAGCTACACCCAAGCACCGCCTTTCACCCTCAGACGAATGGCCAGATGGAGAGGAACATTCAGACTCTCGAGGATATGCTCCATGCATGTGTCCTCGACTTTGGTCGTAGCTAGGAGGATCACCTACCCTTGGTGGAGTTTGCGTACAACAACATCTACCACTCCACCATCAGGATGGTACCATACGAGGCATTGTATGGACAACCTTTCAGATCACCTCTGTGCTGGACTGACCCTGGGGAGTCAGCACTTGTAGGCCCAGAGATGGTCCAGGCCACGACAGAGAAGGTACAGATCATCTAGTAGTGGATGAGGACTGCTCAGAGCCGACAGAAGTCCTATGCTGACAGGAGGCAGAGACCACTAGAGTTCGAGGATGGCGACCATGTTTTCTTACGGGTCTCACCTCGACATGGACTACATAGATTTTGCTAGGGTGGAAAGTTATCTCCTCACTTCATTAGACCATTTCATGTTCTCAGCAGGATAGGAGAGGTTTCTTATTATCGGGCACTTCTAGCTCAGTTTCACTGAGTGCATGATGTCTTCCATGTATCTCAACTGATGAGATACGTGCATGACCCGACACATATCATTTATCACGGGGATCCGGACGTCGATAATGAGGAGACTTTTACGGAGGTCCTTGTAGAGATCAAGGATCGATAGGAGCGGGTTCTACATGGATGGTCAATTCCTCTAGTGTGAATCAGGTGGTAGCATGGGAACCTCCAAGAGAGAACATGGGAGCGGGAGGCTCAGATGTGTGCACAGTACCCTCTTTTGTTTCCCTAGTTTATGATGTAGCATTACGGGGATGTAAATCCCTGAGGTGGGAGTAATGTAAAGACCTTTAAATTTCATGGAAATTATTTTTTATTAATTTTTTTTGGATTTTACGAGTACACAGTTTCTGACGGCACCAGATTTCGAGGCCCGATGTGCCCAAAATCAGTTTTCGAAGTATATCTCGGGTACGTTCAGTAAACGAACGAGCGGGATTTTTTATCGTTTGAATAGGTGCTCGGAATTGAATTCTGAGGGAACTGATGAAACTGTATCATTGGTAATTGCTTAAGAGGACCATTACCGAAAATGCTTTTTCTCAGGAGGAGTTGTTAAAAATTGTGGATTAATAAAAAATTGAATAAAAGATGTGGAACAATTTTTATTCTTTATCCAAGTGGTTATATCCAACATGGGGTAGTTGTGGTGGGAACTACAATAACCTAACTATCCATGTGAGGATATTGGTGAGGTGGGGCCCATATGAACCCCACCCCTTCACTTTCATTAAACCTCCTCTAACCCCCTCTTAATTTTTGTTACTCATCTTACCTTGTTAATCTTCCCCATTAAGTGGATGACCCTTCCTCTCCCCACTCTCTCAATTTAATGCTTTCAAACACACATTTAATTAATTAATTGAACCTCAACAATTAATTCAATTAAGTGTTTTATTTTCAAAATTTGAAATGCTTGGCATGAGTAAATAAAATAAGGAAGAGCCTTATTTTATTTTGGTTGGAAATTGTGGTGTTAAGAGAAAGGTAAGGGAGCTCTTGAGTTTCGGAAGATCGGTTCATCTTCTTGTCGATGAACACCAACTATCGGACGAAGAATGTTGACTCAGTGGCTTGGTTTCTCTATCCTATTTTTCCTCCAAGATAAGGGAGGAGACAAGAACGACGTGGGAATTCGCCAGCGACGCCATCATCTTTGACACTTTACAACAGCAAACTTCCGTTTAGGTAGGGGTTAAGTTCAATTTTTTAATGAACTAAAATTGTGCTTGTTTTATTGTTGAGAATCTCGTATACTTCGGCCGCTTGTTATCAAAATAACAGGAGGAGATCAGACCGCACAAACACGGCCGATTCTCCTCCCCGCTTTCTTGTTAATCAACGTTGAAGTTTGAGACGAAGGTGGCGTAGTGTCGTTGCACCGCGCGGGAACGAACAGGGTCGCGGCCGGAGCGGTTCATGACGGTGGTGCGCGCCGCCGTTGTGCCATGCCGGTGAGGCCGAAGAGGACCGTAGCCATAGCGGGATTCGGCGGAGGTGCGCGGCGCCATCTCGTCATGCTGGTTGGGGAAGAGGCGCGTCCTGAGGCCGCGACTGTCCTATAGGGGGCTGCCGGCCAAGCCGGTCACTAGTGCTCTAAAATGCAAGACCCCCGCGGGTCCCGCAGCGGCTCACTACCGGCCAGCCACTATGGTTGGCCGTTACCCGAAGCAGGGGGGTGTGTAACCCCACTCTTTGACCTACCTAGTGCGGACCCCATGGGGGGGCATAGTTTTTGAAACAAAGGGGGTCGTGCCCCTTCACACCCCGCTCAGCTGAAAGCTGAGACACGACCGGCTTCTGAGCCGGGCTGCAGGCCGCGCCCAATCGAGCCAGACCCAGACCTGGGTCGGGTAGACTTAGTTCGGTCTGACCAAGGGGGTATTGTTCCAGGTCGGACCGGGCCCAAACCCCCTATTTTCAGACCAGGTTCATTCAAACTCCCATATCTTGGGATCGAGAAGGTCGTTTCGGTATATTACACTCGAGGTTTTGGCGATGTTTGGGTACGACTGGGTTGGTTTGAACCCGAAACCAACCGGGCCCTTGGAGCGGAAATGCTTATAACATAATGACCAGACATCTGAATGACGTGCTGTAAATTACGTTGAATTCCTATTAGTGAAAAAGTTCTTTTGGCTTACTCTACATGTGGTTTGGATGCATCTGGAGTATAGTCAGGTTGGTTTCAGATTAAAAACCAACCGGGCCCCTGGGACTAAACAACCAATATCTCTCAGACCGGGCGTCTGATTGACACGTTGTCTGTTGCATTGAGTTTCTATTGACGAGACAAAACTTTGTGATATATCAACTTTGGACTTCGTGACAGTTTATGTATCATCCCCTTGGCTCATGGAGCGGACCCACCCAGAATCGAGCATGATGTGTGCGAGAACCCTAGAGCTGGATGTGACTGCTACGATGATCACGACTGTACTTGGATCTTACGTGGGTTCGGCAGCGAGGATGACTATACTAGGATCCTACGTGGGTTCTATAGTGAGGACGACTATACATGAATCCTTCGTGGGTTCGGCAGCAATGGTTACAGTACTAGGATCCTACGTGGGTTCAGCAGCGATGACTTTTGTACTTGGATTCTACGTGGGTTTGGTAGAGGAGATGATCCAGAGGCTAAATCTAATCATCTCCACCCCTCTACGTGAGTAGTATACATGTATGAGATGAGTCATAACTTTCAATCATTATCATATATATGATTGACTTGCTTTCCTATGTGGACTGGGTTGTGCATTCTTGTGTGGATAAGGATGTTCTCAGACTCTTGGGTTGGAGTCGAACTTGAATTGATGACATAGGTATATGTATGGGCATATACCTAAGTGGAGTTGGTTGATACTTCATGTTTGTATCTTTCATTATGGTTTTAACTTTGTGGATTCTGGGAGACCTCCAGGGGTCTCGGGGTCCCTACAGAGTATCGTATACTCACCCCTGCATAGGCTGTGCCCACAATACATTGTGTTGGTTGTAGACATCGGATAGTGCTGAACGTGGTTGAGGCTTCTGGAGCGGGATGGAACCTGGAGGTGGACTATCAGACAGATGTACATGGTGCAGATAGAAGGATTTGAGGATCTTAGGAGACCATCTATACCCACCCTTCAACTTGGGTTTCTGAAGGATGACTTGGTGGTCGCTCCTTTACCTTTCAGCTGTTGTAATTTCTTTTCTCAGTTGAACTATACTTTCAGTTGGGTTTGTATACTGGCCCATTTAAATTCCATCACTTACTTTTTTACTTATTTTACTTAGTGTTTACTTCATCTTACGTACTCGGTGGTGTTTGGTTTCTTATATAAGGCAATACCTTCAATTTTATCAGGATTTACGCCTTTGGTGCTAGTCGCCAGCCCCTGGCCTATGGAAGGTGGGCTTGGGGTAGTCACGGAATGGGCCCCGTTGATGGGTCGTGACATTAACTATGATGTAACCCCACTGATACCACTTGAATGTTTCAGGCGTAGTGGAAGCGTGGTTGGGAGGGCACCCAACTTCGATTTTTACCATGATCAATTATTATTCCTGGATCCTCACGATGATGAACGCCAGTCTCCACAGAATATAATCAATGATTTTGATAAAGAAGATAGAGTACAGAAACCTTTAGAGAGGATCATGCACATCATTTTTATAATTAAATTAATTAATTTCATAATGAAAAATAATTCCTGGAACTTTAGTATTTATATTTTTTGATGATGCTGATCATCTGGAATGACCCTTTCTGATTATCTTTCAGCGCTTGTAAGTATCCAATCTATACCCACTCTAGCAATGATCTACACATGCTTTGATGGATATCGATGGACACCGATCATTCTCTAGGTGCTAGCGCAGTGAAGCGAGTTTCTTGTTTATGTTGTTCTTGATCGCTTATTTTTCAGCCTTGAAGAGCATATCTCATTCATAGGAGGGGAGAGTAGATGATTCGATAGAAAAATTATCTGGGTCAACAATTCTCAATTCATTAGGATGGTGGTGTGGTGTATGGCACAATAGGACTACTTGTCAATTTATATACTTATAATTTTAGTAACAAAATTTAATTATATAGAAAAAATTAAATACATTGACAAACTTTGTGAAAAACCATGCACTTAATAATAATACCGCATAATTATTCACAGTGCGCCAACATGAACAAAACGGAATTATAATATAAAATTATGTGTCACATAACAATAGTAGTGTAATTATTATTTTAACTTCTTCCAACTAGTGATATAATTATTTATTATCTTCTAAACAATTATTTTACTACATAAACGAACTTTTTCCACTCAAACACCACATCTATTTATTGAACACCAGAATAAATAAATAAATATTTTATTCTCTTAAATAAATATTTTATTTACATACTAGTAAATAATTATTTACTAAATGATCAATAATATAAATATATATTCTTTATTTGATTTATACGATAATTTTAACATGAATAAAATTATTCTACAGTCTTGAGAATAATATTTTTTTCATTAATTAAATTCAAATAGAATTTAACCCAGTGAACCAATAACACATAGTGTGTGACCCTCTTGGATTATTTCTCATTGGAATTTTGTGGTCTTTCCTAATGTCCATGAGTACATTCTAAAAACGGGTCTAGGAAACCATGAGAATGAAATTAATGTCGCAAAAATTACATCCACATATGAATGATCATTGTGTAATATAATAACTTTTTCATAATAACTCATCAAGCATGTATCAGGATAGAGTCATCAAATTTTGTACTTGATACATCGTTCTATGACTACCTAAAATAATCTAATCATTTCAACATGGGCATCGAATTTTGTGAGACAGTTCGATTTTACTCAAAAGGCCGAGATATCAACTTCTATAAATGGATGGGACAAATCCTTCCTCGACTTATCCATTATTAATGTGCCACTCATGATGCACCCAATGTACCCTTCTTCTCAGCAACTGCCTACGTGATGGTTTTCATCCGTAAATCAAATTGTATGAGTTGTGAAACATATTAATGTTAATAATAATGTCTAAGGAATATTACACAATCTCACAGGTGGAAATATCTGTTGACAGTAAAACATGTGGAATTCCTACTAGCGAGTATGTTCTCAAAATCTCTTATCTTAGAGATTACCAAGTGCGAACATTAAGAGAGAAGTCTAATCTTTTTATGAGTACTCGCACATGACGATATGCATGATTTGTTCTCCCTTATAGTAATTCATCCAACTAAATAACTATATTTAAGAATATTTCTATAGTATTTCATGGTTATCAGCATAGCGGGGAAATACCATGAGCTTATCAATGAAACAAATACTCTAAGAAATTACTACATCATATTCATGTAGAACAATGTAGAGTATGTAATAATACATTAAATATCCATGTAACCAATGTAAATTGAATTGCTTCTAGGACACTAACTCCTACAAATCAACTCGTTGAAATTTTCGCAACATAATTGTGTCAGTTAAAAAATTCAAAAAAAATGTTTAATGAGAGTGAAAGAGGTAACTCATAATTTTTAAATCAAATGGGATGCTTGTTGGATATGTAAATAAATATCCCAAAATATAAATTTGGACTAGAAGTCATTATATAATTAATAATACTATAAAAATGGAAGAAGGTGATGATCCTTTAATAAATTTTGTTACAATAACAGTTGTATAAAAAGGATCGTAGGGGGGAATTAGAGTGAAAGGTAGATATCAGAATTTATACATAAAATTTACAGTAATTATGATATGTAATAACATATACCAATGTAATAAAATGGAATTTAATTGAAAATAAAAAATATAATTTCCTGATAAAAAAGAGGAGAGTGGATGATCACCTATGAAATTGTGGAATGGAAATGAGTGTATATAAAGAAACATGTGAATTAATAATGATATTTTAATAAGACTATAATAATTTTATAATAAAATGGATAGTAATGGGTTTGTATTATATCATACCCATACAACCATTATTGGAAACTAAATTTAACATAAAATAGGTTCTATAATGGAAATTAGAAGAGAGAAATCCATTAGATTAGTCCGGGACTCTAAAATCATGGGAGGGTATTTTTTAGATCGCGGAGGAACCATTGATGGATTAAATAGTGTAGGGACTAGTTTATGGGAATGGTCTATGGATTTTGAGTAAAGATAAATGGACTATTGGGCGTGTTATATAGGAAAAGAGTGGGATTTATTTATTATTTATGTTTTGGACTATACATAAAAAAATAAAAACAAAATAAAAAACTATGTTTTTTACAGAAATGGATTGGTTATAATTATTTTATATGTAAAAGGTATGAAATTAAAAAAAATAAGTCCCTATATTATGGGTAGGTGTGTCATACTCCTAAATAAATGATTTAAAAAATAAAACAATATTAATTTTTTTAGAGGATTAATAAATCATTTATAAAATTAACCATTTAAAAATAAAATAAATTCATTTTAATGTTAAAACATATATCTCTCTATGTATACCCATTATATTATTTAATATAACAGTTATGGGTCATTTTTAAGTCATAATATGCAAGTAATATTAATAAGGTATTTATTTTATAATAGAAAATTAAAATGTCTCCTAAAATCCCGAAAAATCAACTATTGGATAACTTTGAAACCTTGATTCCAAAATTAATTTTAATTTTACAAAAATAATTTTAAAAATTTGTGAATTTTTACATTCAATATAATGAAAACATTTATTAAGAAATGCTATGTTTTTTGACAATATCAATTTTTGAACAATTATGAAAATTACAATTCCCACCATAATAATTACTTGATAAATTATATTTGATACAAAATATTTTATAAAAATATTTTAGTAAATTATTATTTACATAAAAAAATTATTATTTCACCAAAATAAATTACAAAATAGAATTTGAAAATTACCCAAAATAAGTTGTGTCTATTATATCAAAATATAATTTTTATAAGTATAATTAATAAATAATTTATAAAGATAAATTACTATACTAAATATAATATTAATTAGAATAAAATTTATTTTATATTTCATTTTGAAGTCATTTAAAAAAAATTTAAATCATTTTTACCCATAATTAAATTATTTTACTTTTACCATGGTGATTTATAGTTATTACATTTTGTATTCATATTGTACAATAATTATGTTATCCTTACTTCCAAATATTAATTATTATGATTCCATATATGGATTATATTTTATCAAAATAAATTCACATAGGTGGATGAATTTAATTTAATGTAAAACATCTAAGCATGATGAAAATTGGTATATTTAAAAAATACATTTTAAGGAAAATATGATTTTATGTTAACTCTATTACTAGTAATCATATTATATTCAATTAAATTAATAAATATATATATGTAATTTAATCAATTTATTAAAATCATTTCTCATTTGATATTATTTTACTTAATTATAAAGGAGGAACATTATGAATTTTAAATTTCATTTACATTCCTAAATATAAAAATGTAATAAATGTGGTATAAAGATTAATTAAATGTATTTTCTTGAATTAAATATAAATAAGTAATACATATATTAGATTTAAATCAAATAATATACTGTATTTTAAATTAATTCATTTATAAATGATATTATAATTTTTGATTATAAAATGTATTTTCAATATTCATTGAAAAAACTATACTTTTTGAATGATCCCTAAATTTCAACCTAAATAATTTATGATATGCTATTGTAGATAATGGGTCTCATTTTAGTAAATATATTTTTTAATTTACTTATAAAAAAACATTAATAATTTATATTCATAATAATAAATAAAACAAATTTGTGAATTAAATTTATTTGGAGGAACAAAAAGATATTATAAAAAATTGATTTATTTTTTACTAATAATTTATCAATATATTTTTAAAATGTATTTATATCACATAATTTTATTAATCCTACTCATTTATAATAAAATAATGGAATATTTAAAACCAAAATATTTTAATAATCATTGTTCATGTGGGTTAAGGGTGTCTTATCACATACTCTATAGAACATAGTTTTTCTTTTAAAATATATACAAATTACATAATCTCAAAACAATATCAAGAAAGATATCGTGATGTTTCCGGAAAACTATGGGTGTCTCCACCATCCCATCACAGACAATATATACTAAAAGTTTCACTATTAGGTAATAAAGGAGATCCATGTGACTTCCTATCAAATGAAAAACATTTTCATCAATGAAAACAATACATTGCCTATCAACATACAAAAATGTTACCTTCATTTGGAAGTAATTTTTACCCTCCTTCAAAGAATACATCCAATTAAAAGGATGACTTCATAAAACTCTATCAATATCAAAAATAGATCCTCAGAGGACTGTTACTTCCCAATCATCATTCTACACTCTTGATTGATATTAAATAAGAAGATATCCCTCCTCAAAATAGTAGATAACACCAGGGGCACATGAATCATCTCTATATCCAATAAAAATTCACCAAAAAAGATTATTGAAAAATGAGTGGGAGAATCCAAAATAAAATAATGATGAAAAGCATAATTTAAATGATAATTGTATCTCTGATGATATGTGTTCCCCTCTGGGGTTAGAAACTCCAAAACATGAAATATTCTACACATAGATCCTCCTACATAATGATAAAAACCACCTTTATGACCACACTCATTTCAACATAATTTAAGAAGATTGATATCATGGGGTGGACCTCTACTCATTGCATCTCCCTTGGCTGTTGAACAAGTTGTAGTGTACAATAATATAGTTGTAGATAATCCTAAGAGCCTATTCCAAATCGCCATCCCTTTGTATTCGATCCTGGATCATAATAGTTATCGTAACTCAAAAAACTGTATAACTTTAATATAAATCATATTATATATTCCTCAGAACAACCGACCTCATAAAACATTCCTAATTTTGTTTCATCAAACATTTTTTTTGGTAGAAACATTAAATTTATATGATATACTAGACCAGATAAAAACAATTCATCTACTTAATGAAACTTACTCAATCCCCTCTAATGGTATCCCTCATCATGTGTGTATACTCTCAATCACATCCACCATATTATTCATATATAATTATTTCAAGAATGTAAATGGATTGACCACTATCTAGATTTTTGGGTGTACTTCCTCCTAATGATTATGTTTGTCAGACTCCTCATTAAAAATTGTCATTTCCAAAAAATTAAATATTATTAATCATGTTTTGTATCTCTCTTACATACATGATCTCATGTTGTTGATAGTGTGATTTGTATCTCCTAACATGATTCATGTTCAACGATTGAAATTAAACATTTAACTCATTCTATAAATATTAGTTAAATACAAACACTTTCAATAAACTAACAATATAAAAAGACACCCTTGATGTGTGGCACCCCTCATATAACTGAGAACCAATAGAACATAGAACTCTACCCATGCCTAGATCAAAACTAAGGTGACCTCGACTGTAATGAAAAAAAATATTCATAAATAATATTCACATTTTAATGAATAAATTATTTAATATTAATTGATGTGATAAAAAATATGCACTTTCTTGGTCATTTTGAACAGTTATAAAAAAATAGCATTTTAAAAATAAAACACCATTAAACATCACAAACATGGTTAATATATCCTTTCTACAGGGACCATAAATATTTTAATATAGTAATTGTTATGTAAATGTATAATTGACATATAAGGGAGAAGTGGTGGCCTCAACGAATATGATTTTACACTATAAAGCTCATTTATCAAAGCTTCTTACGGAGATGGAATCACTGGGATTTTCCCATGACCATGTTGAAGCAAATATTGACCAATTAAAACATATGTGAAACTATTTATATAATTAGTGATAGCATATCGTGATCATGACCCAAACCATAATCATTTATCCTCCCCAAGAAAGTACCACTATCACAAACCAATCCCTTAAGGTGGATACTCATCAAAAAGGTATTATGTATCTTGACACGAATAGTATGAAGTTGTTTCTTTTTTTTAATAAAATAATTGTTCAATTTTTTTCCATTTTTTAAAATTAATTGGCATATATATATAATTAAATATTGTTTTTAATAAAAATTTAATTTTTATATGAAGAAAAAATAATTTTATCTGTGGAAAATAGAATGTTTCATAAAATACATGTTTTGTTTACTGGAATAAACAATTTTTTTTAATGAAATATTTTTATTCAGTAGTCATTATTTAAATATATATGAAAATAATATTTAATGATGTCTACTATAATCTTTATATGGTTTAGAAAGTTTTCAATTACTCTATGATACTATTATTGTTTAAAAAATATATATATTTTAAAGTGTGAATTCAAATACATAGGCAATTAATTTAGAACAAATAGATATTATTTTTGAAATCATCACATTGAAAGTATCCAATTTTTTATATTTCACAATATTCTGATAAATTCAAATTTTTGATTAAAACCCAAATATGGTATAGGTATACTCTATGTATTAGAACATCATATGAGCCTAAATGTGATGTAGTAAATTCTATAATGGGAATTGATGACTTAAAATAGTCTTCCACAATAAAATAATTTTTTATGTTATTTTATTAATTTTACAATACATTTATGAACCCTATAAAATATATATTATATTAAATTGTTTTAAAGTAAATTCTCTATGAACATGAAACACTACCACATAATGAGTGGTGTTTTATAAATTATTTTTGTAATTACCCTAATAAAATACTAAAAAATGATCCCCATTAGTAGAAATCATAATCCAAAACAGTGGGAATATATGTGTTTTTGATTATATTATCACTAAGAATCCATTAAATGATTAGATATAATAAATAACACCTCCCTCTTATTTATCAACAAATTCATAGGCAACCTCCCAATGAACTTCTTTAAAAAAACAATTAAGAAATATTTTACTCACCCTAACCCTCTCTAATTCACTCCCAATGTGCTCTCAAGATCTTAAAAAGATCCTCCTTTCCTTTAGAACCACTATTTGAAGATAAGGGATTTTCTACTCTTTATATTTATTCTATTATATTATTTAAACTATGCATATTTATTTTCTATTATTCATGTTATAATTTTTTATGTTTCCCATTAATTTTCTTTATGATTCCTAAGTAATGAGAAGAAATATTTAATACTCATTAAACACATCCATGAATCATTATATACAAATGTTATACCACAGAACATATCATGTGATTTTCTACACTAAACTAATATTTTGTTAATACCCATCCCCATTTACACTCAAGAGCAGTAACATAGATGTATATATAATTAATTTTTATGGAATTACATGTATATAACCTAGTATCCTTAATTAGTGGGTTAATAATGATAAAAATATTCCTATATTGAATGATTTATGTAGGACTCAATTTAATGTACATAATATGAATGTGACGGGGGGACAAAATTTTATTTCCCTATAATATGATGGGTAATGTTTAAAAATCATGATATATCTTGAATGTTTCTTAAGAATTTATCCAAATATTAATATATTCTTATTTTATTGAAGTTATCCTCAAATTATTATTAATATGTCATGTTTTATATTGTTTCCATATTAGAATAATTCCATGATGTTATTATCTTTTTTATGCCAAAATGATCTTTATTATGATTTTCACCATACTTTATCATCATTTTATTCCTCTTGAATCACATGTATAACATTAAACATTCATATAAATTTATTATTCACTCACTATGATTTATTTTTCAACATTTCCTTATATATGTCCCATGTCTATCTCATTCTCTATTAATGGATTGATGAAATTTAAGGATTGTTATGGACATTATAAATATTGTTGTTATACCACTATTTCACATTATTATGTCATGTAAATAATTATCCAATGATGATATGACTCTTAAAGTTTTGAGATTATGATATTTGTATCATTATTTAAAAAAATCCTAAATTGAAACATATAAAAAATTTGTGTTTTCATAATTGGTTTCAGATAATAATCCTTTTATTTTTATATAATTAGATTATAAAAAAGTAAGGATAACATTACAAATAAGACTAAATATATGGAAAAAACATTATAATTTGGTGATGTATAGATTGGTTGGTTTCAAGAAAAAAAATTTTATGGATACTATAAATGAATGTGGATTTAGAGTTATTGAACACAGGGGTAAGATACATTAAAAAAGAAACCGTTGGTACTAACTTGACTATTACATAGTTCTTAACAAAGAGGCCTTATTTAAAATCTTATATAACCCACCAATAGAATATGTGTTCTGATATTTTATGCTATTTATGAACCATTATAAATTGAACAAAAATTCCAAGGAAATATTATTCTAGGAAATACACCATATATGACATGGATTGAATTTTAAACAATCATTGTTTATGGAATATTTTCATTTCTGTCCAATAAATAAATTGTTCACAATACCCCTATTAGGTTTTTAATAGTTTTAAAATTCCATTATGTAATATTCAATTTTATTATTTAATGACGAAAAATTGTAGAACTGATTCAACAACCAATGTGATGGGTAGTGGCTTAACATTTTATATGAGATACCCATCTAAATTTAGGTATGAGTGAATAACATCATGAAAAAATATACTAAATTAAAAAAAATGAAACATCGGTCAGGGGGGACCCCTCTTCTCCATAAGTATGAGAATATCATTGTTGAGACCTTAATGCAACTTTGGCCCAAACATTTTTGTGTATATTATGATTTCATAATTCTAAAAAATGAATTATATCTTAAAATGATATCATATCTGTCTATAAAATCATGATGTAATAAAATGTAATGTGGGATTCTTACAACATGGAATAAGAAACTAGTAAATACTGTATCTATTTAGGAATACAATTTTTAATAATGAAATATATGGAAGAGAGTTAAAATAATTTGAGAAAAAATATTTTAAAAAAACTATTCATCTCATTCTAAAATATAAATTGGAAATGGGCTTCCTTGGACTCATGAAAAATAATGATGGATCTATAGGGGGTATGATTAAAACATCATAAGACTAACATGATATGCCTTATTCATAGTTATGGACTTAGAGAGTTAGGTATCCCACATATTTAGTGGGATAAAGCCGAACCTATTAAATACATTGCTGAATAGATACATTGGAATGTATGTGTGAATTTTTTTTATTTTCATTATAAGTAAAAATATATATCAATGATCTTAATTATATCATGGGTTGGGTGACTTAATGTGAGCAATAAAGATTAATGTTTTAGGTGGATGGAGAAATGTCACTATTGTAAGAATGCCTAAAATCCAACATGTAAATTTGTGTAAATAAGCATCCCCAAAATTTCATGAAGGGGAAAACAAAATAAGTTAACTATAAGAATGAGGGGAACCTTGATAAATAATTATAACAAAATAAACCCATAAATTATATGGATGAAATATTACAACATGAATTTTTAAAGAATATTATGCATTATTGGTTTCTTAACATGAAACAATGCCCTTTATATGAATTTGGAAATATTATAAAAATATTTTTATTTGAATTTTAGAACATATTTATTGAATTTAACAGTATGAATATGTTTATTCATATAATTCTATATATATAAATTTCATATAAAAAAGAATTTTTTTATCTAATTACTTTGAATTAATAAATCAATTTACCATAGTCATTTTATTTTTGAAAAATATATATTCTTTAAAAATATTTTTCATTAAATTTTATCATTTAATATTCTAACAAATAATTGTAACTTTATGAAATTTATTATAGAAGAGACATAATTTCTGAAATTATAATATCAAAATTATGTAAGGGTGAATTTTTGGGGTTTTTCTAAGATATATTATTTTTCAATTAAATAATAAAAAACACAAATTTTTAAAGAAATATGTATTTTTCATCAATTTAAAATGATCCAAATGGTATTAAAATAGATATAATGTATCATTTTCTCTCTTATATTATTAATAATCAAATTATGTTTATTGGAATCACTTTTCTTGATTAATTTTTTTAAAAAATATAATTAATAAGATTTAAAAAAAAAATTCTAGCATTTTGTGTTTAAAAATATTAATTTAGGTCAATTATGAAAAATGAATATAGAAAAATGGATTTAATATCAAGAAATATTAGTTCCAAATATGTTAAATAATTTGGTTTTTATTATTTATTAGGGTCATTAATCTATGTATCTATTTGTCCCAATGATAAGGGTAAATCATATAAGTATGGTTTATGATAATCTAATGAGGAATAGAAAATGTTCAAAACCCTTGTTTATATCCAATTTAATGAGTATATTTTGTTTATTTCCAACCAATATTCAAAAATATGTCTACATGGTTCCATATTTTTTGGACTTTTATTTATATTATATTATATAATGAAATATAAAAAATGATATTCCCTATGTTTTATGAAATCTAAATTTATTACATAGAGATAAACAGAGTCTTTGTGTGATTATAAAACGAAAATTTAATGAATAAATGATTTTTTTCATAGTAATTAATTTTTAGTTTTTAGTGGATTAATAATAAAAACAACCTCTTGGTATCGTTTGGACAACCCATGAAGCGAAAGCATGTTTATAAGGTAAACTCTGGTTCTTTCTCTTTTTTTCAGGTGATCACCAATAACTTATTGTGTAGAAATTGGGAGTCCTATGTGTGAAAGAGGTAGTCTAGATTCATGGGATTTTTATGATAATCATTGCATGCTATGATTCTTAATTCATGGAATAATAAACGATAACATACGAGAATAATTTGGGCAAATAGTTGTTGTGAGAATGGTTTTTTACCATAGACATCTATCTAGGTAGAACATACCCTTCATGATTTGTTGAGCATGAATTTGGTTTGCATGTCATTTTTTATCCATATTTATGAGAATCAACTACCATTAGTGGGGTTTGTGTATCATGGAAAATAATACTCCACTACAAGAGTAGAACCGTTTCAAGGACATGTTTGAGGGACCTTGTAGGAAAATGTTTTATTGGTCAGAGAAAGTGAGTAAAATTTCTTGGGTCATGATTTTAGTGATAGTGATTGTTGTAATGGTTGTATTTCATCTAGGGGAAGAAAATTACTAGCCTATAATAATCTTTAGTTCTTAGTAGATTGATTATGGATGCCATTAGTGTTAAAGAGTTATGGTGTCTAGGCTAGGGCCATTAAATATCTCCAGGTTTTTTGGATCATTAATTTTTCTTATTTTTTTCATTTTTTCATGGTGGTGTACTAATTATAATTTTGGCCATATTAGTATTTTTCACTTTCTCTTCTCTATTTTGCACAACTATGGTGGAATGTGAAAAAATATTGTACAATATCAATCATGGTAATATAATTTGTGAAAGCGTTGTTTCTATTTTCAAGGATTTTATGGATATGGTTACTGGTAGGGGAATAACCATCATGGAAATTTGTTTATTTGGTTATCTGTTGATGATAGACAAATAATATTTTAGGGGATATCATGGGTCATGGAGACATATATGAGATCTTAGTATCCCTACCTTTTTCTATGTTCGTAATTTTTTTTGATGAAAAGCATTGAAGGATGGCATAGTGTAGTGTCCCAGTTTTTTCTTGGTTTGAATTTTTAATATTTCATTTACTATTTAAAGATCGTTTCATAGAGATGTTGTTATATTCTCATGATCATTGTCATTGTAGTATATTTTGAAATATATTAATTATATTATAATAAGACACATGTTGGTTTAAAAAAAATATTAATAAAACCTGAATGGGGACTGTATCATAAATTTGATGGAACTGTTGAGTTCAGAAAAAAAAATTTACCCTCGGAATGACATAATATTTATCATTGTTAGAGGTTTGTGAAATTATTTTTTTCTAACATAAAAAAAGAAAAAAATATGCATATTATTTCATAGATATAATGACCTAAATTTTCCCTTTAAATATTCGTTTTTTTTAATTTTTAATTTTCATCCTCATAACTCGAGGAATTTATTAGAGTGAATGGAGGAGTGATGATGAAAATTCAGCTCATGGATCGGTGGATTGTGATTTTTTGATTGGTGAGCCAATGTAAATCAATAATCATTCTAAAGATAATGAAAAGGGTTCATTCTTCATTAGAAAATTAACCCAAATCAAGGTCGGAAGTTTTCTGTGTGGATTTATACCCATTAAATATTCCATGAATAAGGGGAATCAGTTAAATAAAGGATTGGTTTACAGATCAGTAATTTTTTGGGTATTGGTTATTTGTGATATTTGGGGATTATTCTTATTTGGGTTTTCATTTTCAATTTATACTTCATTCTTCTTTATTTATGTTAAAATGGATTGATGATATAGTGAAAAATGTCATGGATTGATCCCTATTTTTATGATATATGTTTACCCCTATCCATTTTAAAAGAATTCATAGATGAAAGTTTTATTTGGCCTATGTTTCAATGTATACCTAGTGAACGATCATTCTGAATTCAATATTTCGAACAATATATTTATACATTGAGTCTAGGATGGTGATTTGATTACATGAATGTGGAATATTATTATGGATGGAGATCCAGGGATATATTCGGGGTTCTTAATATTGTTTTGGCCATTCAATATCAATGAGGCATAATAGTGACTGTTCCCATGCTCAATGATGTTGATCAAATAAATCATCAATCCAGTGAACAGAATACTTATTCTTTATTTTAATAGAATTTATTTCCCTATAATCAATGATTAGCCTCATGGATCAACCTTTCTTTTTAAAAAACAAGACTGGGGCTCCCCATAGAGAATCACTAGGTCGAATAAATCATTTGTCACTAAACTCCTATTGTTGTTTTTTTTCTCCACTAACTCCACATTGGCCATTCTATAGGGGGTCTTTGATATAGGTATTTCTAATGTGGCCTAACAGCGTAGCTTAAAATTTCATAAAATGAAATGATAAGAGAAAAAGGGTATCTCATCATATTGAAATTAAAATTACAGTATGAAGAACACATAAAATCTAACCCCAAAAAATGAGAATAGAAAATCAAATAGATAACATAAAAGAAGTGTCGCATAATAGAACATAATGAAGAAATCCCATACCTCGTAGAGTAACTCCTAAATCATGAAGGATGAGACCATGGGGGCCTAAGGAAACCTTGGGAGGACTCTTAGTGAGGTTAAAAACTAGAGAATTGAGGACGAGGGAATTGGAATGAAAGAAAAAGAATGGATGAGTGGGTATTTATAGAAAAAGAGAGGTAGTTTTTAATAATTTCAATGGGACACCTCATTAGTGGTTTTTTCCAAACCATGGGACTTCCCATGTTATTTGAAAATGGTTTCGTCAACATGAGAAACCTCATGTAATAGGTTACTGTACACAGGTTGACTATACTTTTATATTCAATTATTACATCAATATGATGCCATTAAACTATCGAAAACTCAAAACTGTATTTTCACTATTCATGAAACATTCATGTATTTTAGAAAAATCCAAGAAATTCACCCTAACCATTTTTTGACGTATAGAATTAAAAAATGAAATTAATTTTTTGAAAATAATTTTCTATTTATTTTCAATTTAATTTTAAATAAATTCATAGTTAAATTAAAAATTTACAATTTAAAGGTATAATTAGTTTTGTATTAAATTTAGAAATTAATTAAATTTTCATTATTTAATTACCTTATGAAAAAAAAATTTAATATTATTTTCTATTTTTAAGAGTCATATTACTATTAATATTACTATTCATAAGGGTATGTTACTATTCATCAAAAAATCATGTAGGTTATATAAGACTCCAAATGACTTACTGGCCACAAATCTAGATGACTGTTTTTTCAAATTAAAAACATTGAAGTAGAAAATTTATGTTTAATGGATAGATTATAACTTTATCCTATATTTTTTTGACTCACAAAAGACTTAGTGATTCATGCAATATAGGTTGTCTAATTAATAGAATGTATTTAAGAGCAACATACCATAAAATTTTTGGAGTGTTATATTATTCCCCCATTTAGAAATTATGTCCTTGAAATTTTATGTGTAAATCCCAGTAGAAAAAACTGGGTGGTTCATCATCATGAAATCCCCAAGTTCCTATGTTTCTTCTTCTACATTCTGGGTTTTTCAATGAAAATTTACAAGATGAGTTGTTCGATTTCTCAATAAAAGCCCCCTTGTGTCAATAATCCCAATAGGCTCTTCATAGTATGGAAAATCTGGTTCCAATTCTATTTCATCATAGGTTAGTACATGAATCAGTTCTGGCATGTATTTATTCAACAATGACAGCTAGAACACATCATGAACTTTGGAGAGACTTGGCATCATTTCTAAATGGTAATCTACTTCTCTGATTCTTTCAATAATTTCAAATGGTCTGATATACCTGGGGCTTAGTTTCATTTTCTTACAGAACCATAAGACACCCTTCAATGGAGAAACTTTCAGAAAGACTTGATCTCCCATCCATGACAGAATTAATTTGCTTGTGCAGATTCTCATCATCAGACAGAGAGAATTTTATCTTCTCTAATATAGATGGTTTAGCAATCATTTGAAAGATAAAATATGTTTTACCTACCTTAACAATTCCCATATCCATATTTTGTAGATCCAAAAATATTGGATCTCTATCAATCCTCATTTGAGTCAGAATTCCATGATCTTTCCTCCATAATTCATATGCCACCTTATTTGTCATTCCTGGTATGTAGTGTATTGAACAATCATAATCATTGATTAACTCGAGCCATCTCCTTTTCCTCATGTTGAGTTCTTTTTGTTTGAAAATGTATTTCAAACTCTTGTGGTCTGTATAAATCCCACATCTTTCTCTATAGAGATAATGTCTCCATCTTTTCAGAGCAAAGATTGTTGCTTCTAACTCAAGATCATGAGTTGGATAATATTTCTCATGGGTCTTCGACTGTCTTGATGAAAAATCAATAACTTTATCGTTTTATATAAGGATGCATCCCAACCCATTATTTGATGCATTTCAATATAACACTAATTAATCACTTCCATATGAACGAGTCAAAATTGGCACATTGAACAATATTCTTTTAAATTCATTGAAGCATTTCATACACTCTTTTGTCCACAAAAACATACCTCCTTTACGTGTGAGTTGCTTATTGGGATAGCCAGTCGAGCGAATTTTTGAACGAAATGACGATAGTAACCTGCTAAGACAATAAAACTATGTACCTCAGTTATGTTTGTTGGCATTGGACAATCTTGGATTGCCTTTGTCTTCACAGGATCAACTAGGATTCTATCCTTAGAGAAAATATGGAATAGAAAATAATCTTATTGAATCCATAATTCACAGTTACTAAACATCTTATATAATTCATTTCTACGAAGAGTTTTTAGAATAATCTACAAGTGATCTTCATGGTCTTCTTATCTTTTTGAGTATACTAGGATATCATCAATGAATACGATAATAATTTTATCAAGATATTCCTTGATAACAATATTCATTAAATACATTAAAATATAATGTGAATTCATTAGTCCCAAAGGCATCACTTTAAACATGTAATGCCCATACCTGGTTCGAAATGTTGTCTTCGAAATATCATCCTTTTTCACAAGCAGTTGATGATATCCGGATCGAAGTTAAATATTTGAAAATTAATGAGCTCCATGAAGTTTATCAAATAAATCATTAATCTAGGTAAGATGATACTTATTATTTATTGTAATAGCATTTATTTCCCTATAATCAATGAAAAGCCTCATGGATCCATCATTATTTTTGATAAAAAAAGACCAGGGTTCCCCATGGAGAAACACTAGGATGAATAAATCTTTTTCCAGTCAACTCCTCTAGTTGTTTATTTTTCTCCACTAACTCCACAGTGGCCATTTTGGTCAGGTAATGGACTTTGACATCCTTGGATACGATTCCTCCCATTTTGTGTAGAAACATAAAGTATATACAAACATATCATAATTGTACACCCCATGTGTTAGACTCTCGAGACAACACAATTTCACCCACGATATCGAACCAGATTTCTTGAGTTACATATGGTTCTGGGAGATCATTTTTTTTGGAATAGTTTTGGGGATTCATGTATTAGGGAACTGGGGAAACCATTAGCCTTTCTTTTTTATGAACACGTGGTGATATGATAACGAAATTTGTTATCCCTTCATTCTTTCTACAATCTTTTCATGGTATATGTTTCTGAATAGGTTTCACTAATTGATCCATCATAATTATTTATAAGATGGAAGGGCATGCTCACATCTTATCGCTCCCTACTGAAATACTAGAGACCATATTGGCCAATACCTATAAAGAGGAGTACAGACCTTTCGCAAATTTGTAAAAAAAAAATCAAGCAACATTATGAAGTGTCAAATAGTCCAAACATTCTCTGATACTGTCAATAGAAGGCCTATATATACCACAGAATAGCCCAGTGAAATTGGACGAGTATTGGCGAAGAAGGATGTACCACAATGGACTCTTTATATTATTTACTCTGGGCTGGAACATCATAGCTGGAGAGATATTTCAAGATGCTTCTTTGTAGGAAATTCTTTGTGCAGCCTATATGTACCAACTCCTCAGTTTCATTTTATATGACAACATCTATGTCTTAGATGTTTTTAATCAATATTTTTTCCGATGAATTCTTCGAGATTTGGCCGATTTGGACATCTCTGAACATTCCATCGTTCAAGAATCTCTATGGAGGCTCAAATGCACTATGAAAAGGTTCAACCCTTTCTGCTAAAAATGTATCTAGAATATGGAAGGAGAAGAGTTGAACATAAACTAAGGAATTCACCAGGCCACACTGGAAGACCCTCCATTATTTAAGTTGTGGTAAAGTTGGTGGGGGATTTTTTCTCTTAGTCATATGTATAATTAATTGAGAGGACACAATTATTCATAGGGGGAAATGTAGAACCCCAAAACTCGATCCCCAGCTATTGATACGATTAGGTTTACATTTTATTTGAATTTCATAACAACAGAACAAAACATGATTTTCATGAGGAAGTAATAGTATGGTTTTAATATAAATTATAAATAAACCAATTAATACACACAAATGGATACATGGCTTTTCATTTAAACAAGAACACTGTTTTGTTTACAATGTACCAATATCCCAAGAAACATTTCTACCCAAATATAGTTATTAAAAACCCTATCATAATTATAGGGAGGCCACTTAAAACAACAAGAACCCCATGAAAACAATATGGGTCCTATGAATATAACATAATGAAGATAAGAATGGACAAATCCACTGTGGAAAAACTAAGCACCAATGATATGACGTGAACCATCTTCCTATTTGTCTCCAGTTGAAGGCACTCTATGGCATGGTTTTTTATAAGGCAACGACTTGACCGTTGCATTGGGTGATAGTTGAATTCAAATGGCTATAATCATAGCTATAGGCCATGTGGTGAATTAACTAAATACATTTATGTACAACATGATTTCTCAAAAATTACGAAATGGAAATTATAAGATAACTTCTGATTATGGAGAAATCCAGAATAAACTTGCGAAATAAAAACATGTCATATCTTATCTAATTAGAGACACGTGACTATTGTTTTAGCCATTAGAGTTTAAAATTAGATGACCATTACTTTTTTATTAAATATATATAGATATAATTTAAAGATACTTTATTTTAAATAAAAATAGAAAATTTATATTGTTTAAATTTAAAGTATAGTTTAAAATAATTATTTTATTCTTTCTAAATTAGAAATTAGTAGAATATTTTTATAATAATTATACTAATAAATGAATGCAACTAATTTGTTTCTTGTAATCCAAATAAGATATATATATATATATGTACGCATATGTAAACAAGATTTGAATTATAATTATATAAAACTAAAACTACTATTTGATACATGATATTGATAATTATTGCATGGAAATATTTTAACGCCATTTCTTATAAAAAATAATATGGAATCTATTATATGAATTATTACACAAATCTTATATATTTTCGAAAATATGATGTATAATTATTATAAATTTTGATTAGAGTAAAGATTAATAACATTTGTACCATATCAGATTTTGTATAATAAAATTATAAACATATAATATAACTATTTTTAATAGAATGGTTAAATTTTCACATATATGAATGATCTTTTGATATAAAAAAATTAGTGTTATAATAAATAATATATTTTCTTATAATATTTACATTTTTTAGATATTTTTTTTGACCAATTATGATAATTAATTGATCTATTATATGAGTTATTATATACACACAAGTATATATATGAAGTAATAATTAATATTTTTAATTTATCAATTTATGACTAGATTATTTTTTTTATTAAATCATTATTTTTATGATTCATGATTAATAAAAATTATATTGGTATTAATATCTTAATAGTAAAAATATGATATTTTAAAATATAAAATATAACTTAAATATAAAAATGTAAAGATATAATAATAATAATAACAAAGTGATAATTTGATAGAATTGGAGATAAAAAAAGTCAAAAGGAAATTTTAAAGCGTGTATGGAAAATGTTTAATGAAAAAGGATGGAAAAAGTGAAAAAAAAATAAATAAAGGAATCCCGTAATTGAATTTGATGGTCCTTGATTAAGGATTCACGCTGCAGGGGGAGAGTCTGATCTTTTGGTTCCGTGCTTTAGGGTTTCAGCGGGTTGCGGCTGCGAGGTCTTCAAGGGGCGTCAGGTTGGATATCATACAACCAGGTAAGTGGTTTGGCCTCAGGTGTGTGCGGCGTGCATGGGGTGGCTTCGAGTGACATTGCAGAACTGAGATTATCAGGTGAGGTCAAATAAATTCAAGGTTGTTTGTGTGGCATACAGGTTACGTTAGAGATGGAGGAAATGACCTTGAGTGGGATCAGACACTGAGTACGTCAGCAGGTGGGCCGTCCAGGATCAGTTGTGTCAAGGTGAGGATGAGACTAAAGATGCTAATGGTTTTTTAAGAGTTAAGGGATTCTTTTCAGACCTAGCTGGATAGGTATTCTCTCAGAATCTCTTTCAAATTTTCGTTTTTTCATTCTCCTGTTCACTGTTTGGTCAATCCATTGATATGAATTACTTTACTTATTTTTTTCATTTTTCATCTGTTGTAGTAATCCTTGAATGTTTTACTTTTAGACTCTAAATAATGGGAATATTATTTTAGTCTACTAATTTATTCCCATGACATAGGTTAATTCTATTTAATATAAGTTATATCAATTTTTTCTTCAATTGAGATCCCCAGTTTACATCAAAATTATGGAAAAGTCTCTAGAACGATTTGAATACTGAGCTTCTTATGAGTACTACATATCACCCCAAAACTGATGGATAGTATGAAAGGTCTATTCAAACTCTAGAAGATATTGTGTGGTAATTCTCTCCTGACTTCCAAGGTTTGTGGGATCAATATTTCCTTTGGCGGAATTTTCATACAACAATAGTTTCCATTCTAGTATTCAAATGGCTCCATATGAGGCATTATATCAAAAGTGATTTCAAACTCTAAGTTTTTGGGATGAAGTTTGTGAGAGGAAGCATATAGGAACAGATGTTATTGAAGAGAGCACGAAAATGTTGAAAACAATCCAAGCCCATATTAATCTACCCAAAGTAGGCACAATATTTATGATAATAACCAAAGGAAAGATTAGGAATTGCAAGTGGGAGATCATGTCTCTCGGAAAGTATATCCTTGGAAGGGTGTCTTAAGATTCAGCAAGAAAGGGAAACTGATCCCCAGATACATTGGACCATTTCTAATTTTGGATAGAATCGGAGCAGTAGCTTTCTGTTTAGCAATGACACCAAGTATCTCGAAATTACAAGATGTATTCCATGTGTCATTGATGAAGAAATACATGCCAGACCCAATTCATATACTCACCGATGATGAAATGGAACTATAACCTGATTTTTAATATTTTGAAGAGTCTTTTGGGATTCCAAACACAAGGGAGCAGATATTGAAAAATCAAACAACTCTTCTAGTAATGGTTCATTTGAAAAACCATAATATGGAGGAAACAACTTGTGAAAATGAGGAGGTTATGAAGAAAAACCATCAATATCTTTTTGGTGGGCTTTATATATAAAATTTTGAGGACAAAATTTCTGAAGGAGTTAATAATATAACACCCCAAACATTATATGATATGTTCATCTTAAATACTATCACTTTTTTAGATAGCCTATATTCCATGAAGCAATAAGTATTTTGTGAATCAATACATTATAGGATAAAGTTAAAATCTATCCATTAAACATAAATTTTCCCCTTCTATGTTTTGAATTTTAAAAAACATTCATCTAGGGTAGTGATTAGTAAGTCATTCGGAGTCTGATATAACCAACTTGATTTTTTATGAATACTAACATAACCTTGTGAATAGTAATATAAATAGTAATATGGCCCTTATAAATAGTAAATAATTATTATATTTTATTTTTTTAGATAATAATATAATTATATCTTAATTAATTTTCTAATGTGATATAGAACTAACTATACCTTTAAAAATTGTTTTTTTAATTAATAATGAATTTATTTAAAAATTAAATTGAAACTTATTAGAAAATTATTTTATAAAAATATAGTTAATTTTTGAATTATACACGCTGAAAAGTGGTTAGGGTTAATTTTTGGGATTTTTCTAATGTGCTTGAGTTTTCCATGAATACTAAAAATACAGTTTTGAGTTTTCAATAATTTAATGACATCATAATGATGTAATAATTAAATATAAAAGTATGGTCGAATTGTGTATAGTAACTAGTGACATGAGGTTCCTCAAGTGGCTAAAACCATGGTCAAATACCATGTTCAAGCCAATGGTTTTGCACAAACCACTAATGAGGTGTCCCTTTTAATTAGTAAAAAACTCACTCTTAATTACTATAAATATCCACTCAACCCCTTTGTATTTTTTCATTCCAAACTAAATATCCTATAATATCTAGAGGTATTTCCTCCATAGTAGTCATCCCAAGGTTCCCCCAAACCCCCATGGTCTCATCCTTCAAGATCTAGGAGTTACTCTACAACGTAAGAGAATCCTTCATTCTCTTCTTTTAGTCGACACTTGTTTTATGTTATCAATTTGATTTTCCATTATCGTATGTTGGGGTTTTATTTTATGTGTTTTTATTAATATAATTCAGATTTCAATATGACGAGATACCATTTTTCTCTCATCATTTGATTTTATGAAATTTTATGTGACGCTGTTAGGCTGCAAAATTTTCATAAGAGATCTCCCACCATTTCTTTTATTTTCATGTTTATCTCTTTTATTTTTCTATCCTCACCTCCTCTCTCCAAATGACCATGATAATATCCAGTACCATCTATATACTAGAATTATATCATGTTTATGTAAGAACCATCATCAATATTCTTAATCCCACCATTTTATTTTTATAAATGAAATCAACATCCATGAGTTTCCAATTTATTACCTTTGTGGATGATAGAGTTTTGTTCTTCACTTTCTCCTTCATTACTAGTCATGAAACCATTTAAATGGTTGACCCAAATTAAAATAAATGTATTTTCATCTGATTAATTTTATATAATCGTTAGATACTAATAATATAAAATAATAATTCAAAACCAGTTCATTATGAAGAAAACGGTCCAGTCAATCTGAATATTTGTAATAAACTTTTAACTAATGAATCATCCTCATGGTATATAACCCAAAATCATTATAAGATCATTAATATCTTTTTAATTTAATTAATAAGATATATTAACAATTTTGGATGTTTAACCACAATTCAAATGAACTTCAATTTATGAAAACAAGTAAACAAATCATGAAAACCAAGGTAGAAAACGGTTCCAAAACAGGAAAATTGAACCTCATGAACCAATAAATGGTCCATTAATGAACCTAAAAAGGATATAATAAATCAATTATATGTATAGGACGTTCTGAAGTTATAAATTAATGAAGCAAAATTTTAATATTCAGTCCATTAAAAACAACAAAGCTGTAACGCCCGAGACTTTTATGAGAAATATTTTGTTTTTATCAAAGGAATCATTCACTACACACAACACTAGATTTGCTTTCTTTACATGCAACCGCAGCCTTCCCCAATAGCTTGCATCCTATTCAATACCGAGTTTTACTAAACTACGATATGCTATTAAAATATTATTAAAACTAGCCGTTATTAATAGTAATAACCACTTTTTGAAATTGTATTATTTTTATTTTTCAAAATGGACTTCATTTTGGGATTCTGAATATCGAAATTAGCCTGGGGTGAAATTTTGGTATTTTTCTGAAAACTTTCAATTTTTGATGAATAGTGAAACCACTAAGTGGTAGTTAAAAAAAATTAATTTTTCATAAAACATAATTTTACCGCTTCTGTGAGTGGAATTTCGAAAATCCGAGAGACACGGTTAATATGAAGGATAAAAATGTGGTTCAATGAGATAAAAATAATTTTTGGTGAATTGTAACTTTTTACTTTTTTTCCCACAGTTAAAAGTAAATAGGGTAATTAAGGGTAAAAGTGTTATTATTATTACCCTAACACATATCCTAATTCAATTGGATATGTGTAATTCGACCAAAAACAACATTAGGAATAAAATATGAAAATTTAGGCCCACTTGGATTAGATTAGGACATTTATTATTAACTTATTTAAAGAAGGGTTAAAATAGTTAAAATCAAAGTTTAATAAGTAAGTCATTTTTAATATGGTGTTATACATAAGATAAATTCAACTATAAATATTAAATAGAAATATAAATAAATTTTCTACATAATGGTTTTTTATTTGTAATTTTTAGACATTAAATAATTTAATTTATTTATGACACAACAATGATGCAGTAATTATCTTATTAATGAAATATTGACATAATTGATGTTATAAATACCCAAATAAATGTAATTTGAGACTTTTTATGAATTACACTAATTTTATAGGTTAATATGACATGTTAGTATTGATTTAATTTACTTTTTTCTAATTAATCATTCTGTTATAATTTTCACAAAAATCAATTACTAAATAGTGTCAAAATTGATATAAAATGGTTTTTAAAACAAATATTATATTATTAATTGTTATTTTATTCTTCAAAATCTAAGGTTCTGAAAAATGACTTAGATAAGGTTATATATATTGATAATAAACAACTTGGTGTTCGGTTGTCCTGTTATAGTAAGTCTATTAACCTTATAGTGTAAGAACACAAAAAGACACAGTAAACGTAAAATTATCTAACTTAATGTTAAATCTAAATGATAAGGTTAAAATAGGAACCAAAACTTGTCTAAATTATATTTTATGAGAGAAGTTAGAACCATCCACACCTTATCTTCGAAATAAATCAATTTTGGGCTATTTAAAACCGAATTTGGCTTTATAATAAAATAATATTTTTAGTTTTTCCAAAGGAGCCCCTCTCCTCCCTTATAAAATGGAACCTCCTCCCCCTCTTCCTCACACCACATTGAGCCTTCAAGCTCGGCCAATCCATACCAATTTATTCTCTACACTTTCCTATAGACATCATAGATGTCCTGGTCTTCTTCAAAGACCAATTTTATTGTCCTAAAAGGAGGTCTCAAAGAAGCGCTTCAAAGAAGAGGTAATGTCCGTTACCAATTCTTTCAACTTTATTTCTTCTTCCACTTCTTATTCTTAGGTTGTTTCATTATGATGTAATAAAATCAGTATAAATAATATACTAGTATTTTATTATATATATGAAACAACCCTATTTTACTAACTATCCATCCTATGGAAAACGAAATCACCGCGCGTGCGTACGTATGGAATATCGTCTCCACACCGTGGTGTAATCTATTTTCCACCACCACCATAATTTGATGGGTATAATGGTGTAAATAATAACTATATATGATTATAGTAAAGTGATATTGATTCTTAAATATTATTCATATAGTCCAATTCAGTTCCACGATCATGAGAACGATATCATCGCTCGTGCGTACGTTCGGACTACCGTCTCCACAATGCGATGAGATTCATTCTCCACGTTAACCATTCATGAATGATTATAAAATATATATAATAAGTAATCATGAAATATATTACATAATAATGATAATGGATTTATGTGTATATATATGTATGTCATCTACTTAATTCCATTCAACTCGATAAGGAAACGAAAACAGTGTTCATGCGTACGTACGACCTACCGTCTCCATGAATGGTGTATTTCTTTCCATTTACTGATTTATTATATATATGTATATTCTGAATATATATTATATATAAATCATGTTTTATATTCTATAATTAATTAATCATTATCTAAGTAATCATATGAATAATTACAAGTCAAAACACGGACGACAAATGAAACGATTTTACCCAAAAAGCTCTTTAACATTGAATTTACAAAAGAACGGGTAATATAAAGTCATAAGTGAACCATATATGATATCATAACAATGCGTATGATTCTGGAATAAGTCAAGGACATTATTTAAATAATTATACAGGAGGATCAGACACTTACGAAGAAAATCGGACCTATGGTAAGGGAAATATCATAATCTCATTTTTATCCGAGATTGTTTATACTATGGTATTTACTGGGGTGTATTTTGTCATCCACATCCATGTTTCCTCAATATGTAATATTATTTCCATCCACCTACAATTTTTTTAAATCCATTTTCACCCTTTGGTGAGTTTATAGTAAAAGATATGAAATGAATCTTTTGTCGTTTGTCGTATGAGGTACTTTTTGACTTTTCCGACAAAAGTACGAGAAGAATGTTTTTTTAACTTATACGGCATGAATGGATTTTTAAAACATTATTTCCAAGAATCTTCCATTACAAGTTTTCAATTTTATTTTTAATCAAATACTATTAGTTTAAAATTGTATGACATGTTAGAATGGAAAATGTTTTTGAAGTCAAAAGGATATTTTCCTCAAGAATGGAGTTCAAGTGTTTTATCAAAATTATTTTCCATCTAAGATAATATAGGGTTCTATTTCTATACCTATTATTACATTTATTTGATTATGTTGTGATGTAATTATTTTTATGAATTCATTTATCTTATATGAATTGTTTTATGATGTCATGTTGTTTAAGAATCTCATTTTTATTACATGGGTTATGAAATGATGTATGATTTATGATTTTGTGGCACACATAAGAATGGTATCATTATGAGATGGGTGGGACCTATATATCCCTCCAATGCATTGGGCAAAGATTTAATATCTCATGAGATAGACATGTCTGGAATGGCAGGTTAAACCGGTTCAGTGAAACATGACTGAAACGAGGAGTGAACTCGATTCAGAAATGGACTTTGTCCACTAAGATAGTCTTGACAATGATTCTTGACTAATAAGAAATGATTATCTATGATTATGTGTGTATGCCACAATGTTTCATGTTTTATGTTATGATTATTGGGATTACATTTCACTACTATGATTTATCCCATGTTATGATATTATGATCTCTTTTGCAAGTTATGATTTCCAAAATGTTATGTTCTTATGAATATGATGTGATTGATATTTCTTTTGTTTACCCTTACTAAGCATTTGAGCTCACCCTTTTGTATGTTTTCTTTCCCCAGGTCAGGAAAAAGGTTATTAGGTATGATATGCCAAAAGGGACTATAGATATGATGAAATAAATGGGAGATAGTGTAGACGCTTTATGAACCAGTTGGTTATGTTTCCCAGTTTCTAAAGACAGTATACCTATACGGTCCTTTCATGGTTTTGTTATATGTTGTAATAAGTGTGCTTCAATTCTGATGTAATAACAATGTATGTAAAGTATGGGTCGTTATAGTTGGTATCAGAGGAAAGGTATAGTCAACATTTGGAAACAAGGATGTGAAAGCCGTAGTAAGAACCATAAGGATAGGTCTAAGCATAGAACACAGTCTTAGTGTTTTGGAAATGGCCATGAATAACCTAGGATAAGACTTTAAGTGTGAAATTTTATTCTTTATTTTGTGGTTTTTCTCTTATAATTAGTGTTTCTCACACTATTCTTCTTGGTTTTAGTCAATGGCTGGAACCCGATGGAACCGTGTTAATGAGGAATGTGACGGGTAATGCAATGATTGTCTCCCTGAGCAACCAAACGTTATGGGATATGGAATAAAAAATCTTGTAGCCATTCTCACACAACTTTCTCAAGCTATAAATCATGCAGGACTTCCAAACGATCAAAGGAAGGAGCAACATTCTGTTGAATCCTTCATGAGGCAGCGTCCAACTTCATTCAGCGGGTCTACTGATCCATTAATTTCTGAACAATGGATTAGTACTACTAAAAAGATATTTTATGTTCTTCAATGTTCTGAACATGATAAAGTCATCTTAGTAGTGTATCGTTTGGAAGTTGATGTTGATCAATGGTGGAATCTTATCAAGAATACGAGGCAAAGAGATGAAATTGAGTCCATGGAATGGGACGAGTTCAAGAACTTATTTTTGAATAAGTACTTCCCTCATATTCTCCGAACAAATATGGAGATAGAGTTTCTCGAACTAACAAAAATGGATGATGAATCTATTGGTACCTATGAAGAAAATTTTACAAGACTTGAAAGGTATGCTTCTGGTATTATTATCTAACCTGAGAGTAAGATCGATCGATTGTTTAGTGGATTAAAACCAAGTCATCGAAGGGCCTTAGCCATAAGGGACTTCAATTGATATGAGGAAATTGTTTGATTTTCTCTCAATGTTGAGATGGAGATTGGAGTAACCCTTCAGTCGTATGGGTTTGATAAGAAGAGGAAAATGGAATTCAAAAAAAATCTAAAGAGCATACTGAAAAGAAGATGAGATTTCCCTTATGCTCAAAGTGTAGAAAGAAACATGGAGGGAGTTTTCTTGAAGGGACATGTAAATGTTTCAAATGTGGAAAGGAAGGTCATTGGGCATTTGAATGCTGCAATGATGGGAAGAAGATGTCTAATGATGCAAACAAAGGAAGGGACACACAGAATGAACCTACTACACTTCAATGTTTCAAGTGAAACGAGATGGGGAATTATGTTAATAAATGCCCTAATACAAGGGTTGTTGATGATGATCGACATCAACAAAATCTTCAGGCTAAATGCAAAGGAAAGTCACATGCAATTTCTATCAGCGATGTGGAGTACGATAACGATGCAGTGAAAGGTACACTTACCATCCACTCTAATGTAGAAAATGTTTTATTTGATTCTGGATCCACCCACTCTTTTATTTCTGAATATTTTTCAAAGGGTATCACCGTATAACCTGAACATTTAGATGTTGATTTAGCTGTAACAACACCTAATGGCACAACAGTCGCATCAAAAGTTTATAATTCTTCCCCGATTAAAGTTTGTGGGAAAGTGCTTCCTGCAAATCTTGTGATCCTTCCTATAGTGGAATTTGATGTGATTCTTGGAATGGATTGGATTTCTTTATATAGAGCTCATATCAATTGCCAAAGAATGGAAGTCACATTTCATATTCCAGATCAATCTATGATCGTCTATCGATGCAAGGATGAACATAACCTTCTAGTGTAAATTTCTTCCATCTTATGGGTCTTGATTCCACTAAATGAGGGTTATTTATCTCAAATGGTTGGTGAGAAACTCATGATTAATAATATTCCCATTGTACGGGAGTTTGATGATGTCTTTCTGGATGAATTGTTGGGTCTTCCACCAAATTGTGAAGTAGAGTTTTCAATAGAACTCGTACCGGGTGCTTTTCCTATTTCAAAGACACCTTATAGAATGGCCCCAATTAAGTTGCAGGAAATGAAGAAGCAACTCCAAGAGAATCTTGATAAGGGATTCATACGCCCTAGTGCATCACCTAGGGGAGCACCTGTTTTATTTGTTAAGAAGAAATATGGAACAATGAGACTCTTCATTGATTATCGAGAACTAACAAGATCACTATCAAGAACAAATATCCTCTCCCGCGCATTGATGACTTATTTGACCAACTACACGGAGCTCAATACTTTTCCAAGATTGATCTTCGTTCAGGGTATCATCAATTAAGGGTCAAAAGGGAGGATATACCAAAGACGACATTCCGTATAAGGTATGGACACTATGAATTTATAGTGATACCATTTGGTCTTACTAATGTCCCTGCTATCTTCATGGATCTGATGAATAGAGTCTTTAGAGACTATCTTGATCAGTTTGTGATAGACTTAATAGATGATATTTTTGTCTATTGAAAGAGCAAGGAAGAACATGAAGATCACTTCAGAATTATATTGAAGACCCTGATAAAGGATAATCTTTATTCCAAATTTACCAAGTTTGAATTTGGGCTTCAAAAAGTTTCATTTTTGGGTCACAGAATCTCAAAAGAGGGGATATCTGTGGATCCAACAAAGACAGAGGTCATCGAAAGATGGTCGAGACCAACATCAGTAACTGAGATCCAAAGTATTCTTGGTTTGGCTAGATATTATCGACGTTTTGCGAAAGAATTTTTACGATTATCTAATCCTCTCATCAAGTTGACTCGGAAACGAGTTAAGATTGTTTGGATGGAGGAATGTGAAGATATTTTCAAGGATTTGAAAAGAAGGTTATCCAGTGCACCTGTGCTCACACTGCCTTGTAGTGGATAAAGGTTTGTGATCTATAGTGATGCATCCATGAAGGGGCTGGGGTGTGTTCTTATGAAAAATGATATGGTGATAGCTTATGCCTCATGACAGTTGAAAATACATGAGAAAAATTACCCAACCCATGATTTGAAGTTAGCTGTGGTAATCGTTTCATTAATGATTTGGAGGAATTATCTTTATAGAGAATGGTGTGACATTTATACTGATCATAAAAGTTTAAAGTATATTTTCACACAAAAGGAGTTGAATATGCGCCAAAACAGATGGTTAGAGCTGATTAAGGATTACGACCGCTCAATTCATTACCACCCTGGGAAAGCAAACAAGGTGGAAGATGCATTATGTTGACAAGACCATGCCAGTTTATCCATGATGAGGATAACAAAAGATCCAATATTTATGGATTTACAAAGAATAGATCTTGGAATTATATTGGAAGGGGTAAATTCGTATCTTTCTCAAAGGAATGTTCAACCATCTATACATGTGAAGATTAAAGAGGCGCATAAAGAAGATGTAGAGTTACAAAAGAATGTGAGAAATATTCCTGAATTCAACCTTGATTGTGATGGGATAATAAAGTTCAGGAATCGTGTTTGTGTTCCTCCCATCCCCAAATTAAAGAAGGAGCTATCGGATGAGGCTCATAGTTCTTCATTCTCTATTCATCCTGGAAGCACGAATATGTATAGGGACCTGAAAGAGTACTTCTGGTGGGATGGCATGAAAAGAGATGTTGCTGAATATGTCTCTCGATTCTTGGTTTGTCAGCAAGTTAAAGCTAAGAGGCAGAAGTCTAAGGGGATGTTACAACCATTACCGATACCCGAATGGAAATGGGAAAACATCACTATGGACTTTGTCACAGGACTCCCTAAAACATCCAAAGGCAATAATGCTATCTGGTTCATAGTTGATCATCTTATAAAGTTAGCACACTTCATTGCTATTAGAGAGGATTTCTCTCTGGATCAGCTTGCGAGGATATATGTAAAGAAAGTGGTAGGATTGCATGGAGTACCACTTTCTATTATATCTGATCGGGATCCGAGATTTACCTCGATGTTTTGGCGAAGTATTCATCATACTCTAGATACAGAGTTGAGTTTCAGCACTGCTTATCAACCTCAGACAGACGGTCAGTCTGAGAGAACAATTCAAACTCTAGAAGATATGTTGAGAGCTTGCACTATGGATTTCAAAGGTGGCTGGGATCAACACCTACCTTTGGTGGAATTTTCTTATAATAATAACTTTCACTCCAGTATTTAGATGGCTCCTTATGAAGCTCTCTATGGAAAGAAATTCAGGACTCCAACTTGCTGAGATGAAGTTGGGGAAAGAAAGATATTAGGACCTGATCTTGTTGATGAGATGGCAGAAAAGGTCCGATCTATTTAACAACACATAAGAGCAGCTCAGAGTCGATAAAAAAGTTATGCCGACAACCGAAGAAAAGACCTAGAGTTTAAGGTGGGTGATAAAGTGTTCTTACGAATATCTCCATGGAAGAGGGTCATTAGATTTAGAAAGAAGGGGAAGATGAGCCCCAGATATATCGGTCCTTTAGAAATACTAGATCGTGTTGGAAAGGTAGCTTACCGATTGGCGCTTCCAATGAATCTCTCTCAAGTTCACGATGTGTTCCATGTATCCC
Organism: Viscum album; assembly: GCA_963277665.1. Taxonomy (NCBI): domain Eukaryota; kingdom Viridiplantae; phylum Streptophyta; class Magnoliopsida; order Santalales; family Viscaceae; genus Viscum; species Viscum album. Next base: position 1,525,692,934 of record OY728164.1, on the reverse strand, counting down.
TCCTGAGAATGTACATACTTGATCCTTCACATGTACTCAGCTCAGAAGTTGTACCACCGGAGCAAGATCTTTCTTATGAAGAACAGCCGATAGAGATTCTGGATCGTAGAGAAAAATTCCTACGAAACAAGACCACTAGATTGGTGAATGTTTTATGGAGGAACCACCAATTAGAAGAAGCTACATGGGAGCTTGAGGATATGATGAGGGAGAGGTATCCTCATCTTTTTGTTACAACGTGGCGAATTTCGAGGGAAAAATTCATTTTAAGGGGGGTAGAATGTAATGCCCGAGACTTTTATGAGAAATATTTTGTTTTTATCAAAGTAATCTTTCACTACACACAACACTATCTTGGATTTCTTTACACACAACTGCGACCTTCCTTAATAGCTTGCATTGTACGCAATAGCGAGTTTCACTAAAAAACGATATGCTATTAAAATATTATTAAAACTAGCCATTATAAATAGTAATAACCACTTTTTGAAATTTTATAATTTTAATTTTTCAAAAGGGACTTCATTTTTTGATTCGGAATATCGAAATTAGCCTACGGTGAAATTTTGGTATTTTTCTGATAACATTCAATTTTTGATGAATAGTCAAACCATTAAGTGGTAGTAAAAAAACTGAATTTTTCATAAAACATAATTTTACCGCTTCTGTGAGTGGAATTTCGAAATTCCGAGACACGTGGTTAATATCAAGGACTAAAATTTGGTTCAATGAGATGAAAATAATTTTGGTGAATAGTAACTTTTTATTTTTTTACCCACGGTTAAAATTAAATAGGGTAATTAATGGTAAAAGTGTTATTATTATTACCCTAAAACATGTCTTAATTCTATTGGATAATTGTAATTCGACCAAAAAAACCATAGGAATAAAATATGACCATTTAGACCCACTTGGATTAGATTAGGACATTTATTATTAATTTATTTAAAGAAGGGTTAAAATAGTTAAAATCAAAGTTTAATAAGTAAATCATTTGTAATATGGGGTTATACATACGATAAATTCGACTATAAGTATTCATTAGAAAGATAAGAATAGTTTCTATATAATGGTATTTTATTTGTAATTTTTAGACATTAAATAATTTAATTTATTTATTACACAACGATGATGGAGTAATTATCTTATTAATGAAATATTGACATAATTGATGTTATAAATACCCAAATAAAAGTAATTTGAAACTTTTAATGAATTACACTAATTTTATAAGTTAATATGACATTTTAGTATTGATTTAATTAACTTTTTTGAATTAATCATTCTTTTATTATTTTCACAAAAATCAATTACTAAATAGTGTCAAAATTGACATAAAATAGTTTTTAAAAAAAATATTATATTATTAATTGTTATTTTATTCCTAAAAATCTAAGGTTCGGCAAAACAACTTAGATAAGGTTATATATATTAATAATAAAAAACTTGGGGTTCTTTTGTCTTTTTATAGTAAGTTTATTAACCATATACTGTAAGAACACAAAAAAACATGGTAAAAGTAAAATTAACTAACTTAATGTTAAATCTAAATGATAAGGTTAAAATAGGAACCTAAACTTGTCTGAATTCTATTGGATGAGAGAATCTAGACCCATCCCCACCTTAGCTTCGAAATAAATCAATTTGGATCTATTTATAACCGAATTTGGATTTATAATAAAATAATATTTTTAGTTTTTCCAAAGGAGCCCCTCTCCTCCCTTATAAAAGGGAACCTCCTCCCCCTTTTCCTCACACCACTTTGAGCCTTCAAGCTCGACCAAACCCTTCCATTTTATTCTCTCAACTTTTCTAGAGACATCCTAGAGGTCCTGGCCTTCTTCAAAGACCTATTTAATTGTCCTAAAAGGAGATCTCAAAGAAGCGCTTCAAAGAAGAGGTAATGTCCGTTACCAATTCTTTCAACTTTATTTCTTCTTCCACTTTTTATTCTTAGGTTGATTCATTATGAATTAATAACATTAGTATAAATCATATACTTTTATGTTATTATAAGTATGAAACAACCCTATTTCACCATCTATACATCCTACAGAAAACAAAATCACCGCGTGTGCGTACGTACGGAATACCATCTCCACGCTGTGGTGTAATCTATTTTCCACCACCACCTTTCATGGATGGGTATAATGGTTTAAATAAGAACTATATATGATTATTGTAAGGTGATATTGATTCTTAAATAGTATACATATACTCCAATACAATTCCACGATCATGAGAACGATATCATCGCTCGTGCGTACGTACGGACTACCGTCTCCACGACGCAATGAGATTTATTCTCCACGTTAACCATTCATTCATGAATGATTATAAAGTATATATAATAAGTAATAATGAAATATATGACATAATAATTATACTGGATTTATGTGTATATATATGTATGTCATCTACTTAATTCCATTAAACTCAATAAGGAAACGAAAACAGCGTTCATACGTACGTACAACCTACCGTCTCCATGAATAGTGTATTTCATTCTATTTACTGATTTATTATATATATGTATATTATGAATATATATTATATATAAATCATTTTTTATATTCTTTAATTAAGTAATCATTATCTAAGTAATAATATGAATAATTACATGTCAAAACACGGACGACAAATGAAACGATTTTACCCAAAACGCTCTTTAACATGGAATTTACAAAATAACGGGTAATATAAAGTCATAAGTGAACCACATATGATATAATAACAATGAGCATGATTCTATAATAAGTCAATGAAATTATTTAAATCATTATACAGGAGGTTCGGACACTTATGAAGCAAATTGGAACTATGTTAAGGTAAATATCACAATCTCATTTTTATCCGAGATTGTTTATACTTTGGTATTTACTGGGGTGTATTTTATCATCCACATCCATGTTTACTCAATATGTAATATTATTTCCATCCACCTAAAATTTTTTAAATCCATTTTTACCCTCTGGTGAGTTTATATTAAAATATATGAAAGGAATCTTTTGCCATTTTTCATACAAGGTACTTTTTGACTTTTCCGACAAAAGTACGAGAATAATGTTGTTTTCAACATATATGACATGAATGGATTTTTAAAACATTATTTCCAAGAATCTTACTTTACAATTTTTCAAGTTTATTTTTAATAAACTTCTTTTAGTTTAAAATTGTATGCCATGTTATGAAAGGAAAATGTTTTTGAAGTAGAAAGGATATTTTCCTCAAGAGTGGAGTTCAAGTGTTTTATCAAAATTATTTTCCATCTAAGATAATATAGTGTTCTGTTTCTATACCTATTATTACATATATTTGATTATGTTGTGATGGAATTATTTTTATCAATTCCTTTATCTTATATGAAATGTTTTATGATTTCATGTTGTTTATGAATCCCATTTTTATTACATGGGTTATGCAGTGATGTATGATTTATGATTTTGTGGCACATATAATAATGGTATCATTATGAGATAGGTGGGACCTATATATCCCTCCAATGCATTGGGTAAAGATTTTATATCTCATGAGATAGACATGGCTAGAACGGTAGGTTAAACCGGTTCAGTGAAACAGGACTGAAACGAGGAGTGAACTCAGTTCAGAAATGGACTTTGTCCACTAAGATAGTCTTGACAATGAGTCTTGACTAATAAGAAATGATTATCTATGATTATGTGTGTATTCCACAAAGTTTCATGTTTTAAGTTATGATTATTGGGATTACATTTCACTACTATGGTTTATCCCATTTAATGATATTATGATCTCTTTTGCAGGTTAAGATTTCCAAAATGTTATGTTCTTATGAATATGATGTGATTGATATTTATTTTGTTTACCCTTACTGAGCATTTGAGCTCACCCATTTATGTTTTATTTTCCCCAGGATATAAAGAAAGGTTTTAGGTAAAAAAAGGAAGATATTTATGGGAGATGTTGAAGAGCTTTCACCACGATTAGAAGATTATATTCCGAGTTTCCAAAGACACTAAACTATTACGGTCCTTGTGTGTGTGTTTTTGTTATGTACTACGTTTTCCGCAAAAGTAATTTAATGTCCATGTATGTCATGTTTCAGGTCTCTACAAAAGCCCATGGTATTTTCCCATCATTTTAGCCACTTGGGACACCTCATTTCATAAATTTCTGTACAGAAGTCTTCCATACATTTATATTTAATTATTACATCATTATGATGTCATTAGACTACCGAAAACAGAAAACTATTTTTTTACTATTCATTTAAAATTCATATATTTTAGAAAAATCCCAAAAATTGACCCTAACAATTATTTGATGTGTATAATTCAAAAATGAACTCCATATTTAGAAAATAATTTTCTATATATAATGAATTTTATTTTTAAATAAAATCAAAAATTAATTAAAAAAAATTAATGGTATAATTAGTTCTATATCCCATTAAAAATTAATTATGATCTCATTATCTTATTACCTTAAAAAAATAAAATATAATCATTATTTACTATTTATAAGGGTTATATTATTATTCATAAGGGTATGTTACTATTCATCAAAAAATTATGTTGGTTCTATCAGACTCCAAATGACTTACTGGTCACAACTCAAGATGATTGTTTTTCGAAATTCAAAACATAGAAGTGAAAAAAATTATGTTTAATGGATAGTTTATAAATTTGTCCTATAATATTTTGACTCACAAAAGACATAGTGCATCATGCAATATAGGAAATATAATGAATAGAATGTATTTATGAGTAACATACCATAAAATGTTTGGTGTGTTATCTTACTCCCTCTTTTAGATATTTCATCATTGAAATTTTATGTTTAAATCCCACAAAAAAGATGTGGGTGGTCCTTATTTATAACATCCTCAGGTTCCCATGTTACTTCCCCTATATTCTTGTTTTTACAATGAACCTTTACTAGACTAGTCTCCTGATTTCTCAATACCAGATCCCTTGTGTCAAAAATACTGATAGTATCTTCATAGTATGATAAATTAGTTTCCAGTTCTATTTCTTCATAGGTGAGTACATGCATTGGGTCTAGCATGAATTTATTCGACAATGAAACATGGAATACATCATGGACTTTGAAGAGACTTGGTGGAATTGCTAAATTGTATGATACTGCTCCAATTATTTCTACAATTTCAAATGGTCTGATGTACCTGGGGCTGAGTTTCCCTTTCTATTCAAATCATAAAAAACCCTTCCAAGTAGATACTTTAAAAAAGACATGATCTCCCACTTGTAATTCAAAGCCTTTCCTCCGGTTGTCAGCATAAATCGTCTTCCTACTTTGGGATGCTTTAATATGTGCTGGTATTGTCTTCACCTTTGTCATGGTCTCTTCAATAATATCTGGGCATATAAGTTTCCTCTCACGAACTTCATCCCAACAATTTGGATTTCAACATCCCTTTCCATATAAGAATTAATATGTAGCCAATTGAATACTAGAATGGAAACTATTGTTGTATGAAAATTGCACCTAAATAAAATATTGATCCCACATACCTTGGAAGTCAAGAGAGCATGACCTCAACATATCTTCTATTTTTTGAATAGTACTTTCATGCTCTCTTGACTTCCATGAAATGTGGGATCAATACATTCCTTCGGTGGAATTTTCATACAATAATATTTTCCCTCATAGTATTAAAATGGATCTATATAAAGCATTATATGGAATGATATGTCAAACTACAACTTATTGTGACGATGTTTATTAGAGGATACTTATAGGCCCGAAACTTATAGAAGATACCACCACAAAGGTGAAGACAATCCAAGACCATATTAAAGCATCACAAAGTAGGTAGAAGAGTTATGTTGACAAATAGAGGAAATATTTGGAATTTCATGGGGTAGATCATGTCTTTTTGAAATAATATCAAGGGAAGGGTGTCTTATGATTTGGTAAGAAAGGGAAAATAATCCCCAAGTGCATCAGACCATTTGAAATTCTTGAAATAATTTATGCAGTAGCATACCATTTAGCAATGCCGCCAAGTCTCTCCAAAGTCCATGATGTATTCCATGTGACATTGTTCATGAAATAAATTCCAGACACAATTCATGTACTCACCTATGAATAAATAGAACAAGAACCAGATTTTCCATACTATGAAGAGCCTATTGGGATTCTGGACACAAGGGAGCAGGTGTTGGGAAATCGAACAACTATTCTAGTAATGGTTATTTGGAAAAACTAGAATATGGGTGAGGAAACATTGGAACCTGATAATTTTATAAATAAGAACCATACACATATTTTTGGTGGGCTTTATACATAAAATTTTGAGGAAGAAATTTCCAAAAGATGGAATAATATAGCACACAAAACATTTTATGGTATTTTTATCTTTAAAACCTTCTATTAATTAGATAGACTATATTACATGAAGCACTAAGGCTTTTGTGAATCTAAACACTATAGGAGAATATTATAAGCTATCCATTAAACATAAATTTCCCACTTCTGTGTTTTGAATTCCAAAAAATAGCCATCTAGATTTGTGACCAGTATGTCATTTGGAGTCTGATAGAACAAACATGAATTTTTGATGAATAGTATCATACCCTTAGGAATAGTAATATTCATAGTATAATGACACTTATAAATAGTAAATAATGATTATATTTATTTTTTAAGTTAATAATATAATGAGATCTTAATTTATCTTTTAATGTGATATAGAACTAATTATACCTTTAAAAATTGATTTTTTAAATTAAATATGATTTTAGTTAGAAATAAAATTAAAAATAAAATGAAAATTATTTTCTAAAAATAGATTTCATTTTTTAATTCTACATGTTGAAAAATGGTATTGGTGAATTTTTTTGAATTTTCTAAAATATTTGATTTTTCTGTGAATAGTAAAAAATACAGTTTTGAGTTTTCGGTAGTTTAATGACATCATAATGAAGTAATAATTAAATATAAAAGTATGCTATAATTTTTTATTGTATATTATTATATGAGTGGTCTCGATAGGGTTAAACCAACGGAAAATACAAATGTATAGCCAATAGCTTTTCAAAAACCACTAATGAGGTGTCCATTTTAATTAATAAAAAACTCTCTCTTAATTACTAAAAATACCCACTCACCCACTATTATTTATATAATTACAAAATAAATATCTTCTAAGATCTGGTGTTATTACCATCCTAGGAGTCATACTAATATTTCCTCAAACCCCCAATGTCCCACCCTTCAAGATCTAGGTGTTACTCTACAAGTTAATGGAATCATTCATTCTCTTCTTTTAGTCGACCCTTATTTTATGTTATCTATTTGATGATCCACTCTACTATGATAGGGATTGATTTTATGTGTTCTCATTAATGTCCTTTTGATTCAAATATGATGATATACCCTTTTTCTCTCATCATTTCATTTTATGAAATTTTAAGCGACGTCGTTAGGCTGCCGAATTTAAATAAGGAATCTCTAACATTTTCTTTTATTTTCATGTTAATCATTTTTATTTTTATCTCCTCAACTCCTCTGTAAAAATTACCATGATAAACTCAAGTAACATCTATATACTATAATTATATCATGTGAATGGAATAACCATTATCAATACTATTTCTCCCTCCGTTTTATTTTTATAAACAAAATCAACATCCATGAGGTTTTAATTTATAACCTTTGTGGACGACAGTGTTTCATTCTTCACTTTCTCCTTCATTACTGGTCAAGAAACCATTATAATGGTTGAAAAAAATAATATTATATTAATTTCATCTCATTAATTTTATGGAATCAGTAGACACTCATATTATATATTAATAATACAATACAAGATCTTTATGAACAAAATGGCCATGTTAAACCGAATATTTCTAATAATATTCTAACTAATGAACCATAATCTTGTTATATAACCCTAAATAATTATGAGATCATTTATATATCATTAATGTTGTTAATAAGATATATTAACAATTCTGGATGTCTAACCACATTTCAAAAGAACTTCCATTCATGAAAGAATGTAAACTAATCATAAAAACCAAGGAAGCAAATTCCTACAAACCAAAAAAAAACTGAACCTCTTAAACCCATCAAAAGGACCATGAATGAAACTAATAAGATTATAATAAATCAATTAAATTTATATAAGGTTGTTTATTTATTAATTAATGAATATAAATTTTATTATTCAGCTCATTAAAACAGACGAACAACACACTTGAGCAAAAGGTAAGGGGTTTCCCATCTCACATGCATTTTTGCGATATTTTCATTGTTCGCCACTTATTTCTTGTACGTGGTTTATGTGTGATTCCATTTGATATATACTAACATGATTATATTTATATTCATGTTATTAAATGATTCATTTGAGGGTTATTATGTTCTGGTCATATGATTCTTCCGATTACATTGTGGTAAGAGACATTGCCTCAACTACTATTTTGTTGTGACTAACTTTGAATGGTGCACGTAATGATCAATATGTGTTATACATAATACCCATTTGAGATCAATTTTAATTTGAAATTATATTTTTATTAAATATACATAATCTCATATCATGGATATGTTTGTTGTCTAAATCGTATAACATTTTACAAAAGGTGTTTATTTGGAATGTTATTTTAACAATGGAAATATTGATGTATCTATATACCCTACTCTATATGGATATTAAAAATGGATATTTTTCTTGTATTGAATAAATTTTTAATGAATTATTTGGACATCTAGTTGTGGGCGGGGCCTGCTATAGCCCCTCGATGCATCAATTGGTCTTTCGAGACAAACCAGTTTGGCGACAAACCCTTCGATTTTGCTTCCAAAAATCAGATGGGTTTCTACCCAAATAAGTGAACCATTTTTAGGGTATTATGATATCATGTGCCAGATACATGATGTAAAATTAATAATCATTTTTTAGTCATTATCAGTTATTACTAGAAATGAGGTTTTCACTATGCAAAAATCTAAGGATGCGGTTTCAGTCCCAGTTTATTAATGGTGTGTTTTTTTCATTTATTCACCATGCCATGTTGATTATGTCAAATTTTTTACAATTCAATTATTATTGATTCTTACTTATACCATTTTTATCCCTTACTGATCATTTGATCTCACTTATTTCAATGTTTACCTTCAATATGTGCTGAAGCGGAGACCATTTATTGATTTCCCGTGGATGCAATTTTTAGTTTTTGTTATGTATTATTTTTTGTAACATTTTCCATTGTAATTTGAGTTCAATTTATTTTTATATTTTCATAAAGACTGCTAAAATAATCATTCTTTTTGGATTTTGATTCCTTCTAACCATGCCAATATAACATGTAATGCACCGGCTCTCGTTTTGAGGGGTTGGGGTGTAACAGTTATTCATTTTTGGTATGTTACTCTTAAAAATATTCTATTAATAAGATAGAATATATTTCATTAATAACTATGTCTTTTTTAATCAAAAAATTATATTATAAAGTTATATTCAATTCATTAAACATAAATTTTCCACTTCTATGTTTCGAATTTTGAAAAAATGGTCATCTAGAGTGGTGACCAGTAAGTCATTTGGATTCAGATATAACCTACTTGATTTTTTGATGAATTGTAACATACACATGGGATTAGTAATATTACCCTTATAAATAGTAAATAATGATAATATTTTATTTTCTTATGGTAATAAGATAATGAGATGTTAATAAATTTTTCAATGTAATACAAAACTAATTATACCATTTAATTGTTATTTTTTGAATTAATTATGATTTTATTTAATAATTAAATTAAAATTGAATAGAAAATTATTTTAATAAAATAGAGTTCATTTTTTGAATTCTACACGACAAAAAATGTGTATGGTGAATTTTTGGGATTTTTCTAAAATACATGAACTTTCAATGAATAGTAAAAATAAAGTATTGTGTTTTTTGTCATTTGATGACATCATAATGATGTAATAATTAAATATAAAAGTATGGTAGACTTGTGTACACTAAAATATTACATTAGGTGTCCCAAGTCCCAAAAACCATGGGAAAATACCATGGGCAAGCCCATGGTTTGTCAAAAACCACTAATGAGATGTCCCTTTGAAATTATTAAAAACTACCTCACTGTTTATATAAATACCCACCAATACATTCGTTTTCATTGATTTAAATTTCCTCATCTTCAACTATATTGTATTTTTACCTTTCTAGGAGTCCTTAATCCCCCAAGGTCCCATCCTTTATGATCTAGGAGTTACTCTACAAGGTAATGGAATCCTTCATTATCTTCATTTATTCGTCACTTCTTTCATGTTATCTATTTATTTTCAATTATCAAATGTTGGAGATTAATTTTATGTGTTCTTATTAATGTACATTTTATTTCAATATGATGAGATACTCTTTTTCTCTCATCATTTCATTTTATGAAATTTTAAGCGACAATGTTCGGCTGTAGAATTTTCATAAGGGATCTCTCACTTTTTTTTTATTTTCATGATCAGCTCTTTCATTTTTATCTCCTAACCTCCTCTATCCAAATTACCATGATAAACTCCAGTATCAAATATATAATGGAACTATATCATGTTAATGTAATAACCATCACTAATATTCTTTCTCCCTCCCTTTTATTATTATAATCGAAATCAACATCCATGAGGTTCCAATTTATAACATTTGTTGACGACGGAGTTCCGTTCTTCACTTTCTCCTTCATTACGTGTCATGAAACCATTTTAATGGTTGAACCAGATAATAATATTTTTATTTCATCTCATTAATGTTCCATGATCCTTAGACCCTGTTAATATAAAATAATATTACAAAACAAGTTCATTATGAACACAACGACCAAGTTAATCCGAATATTTGTAATAAACAATTAACTAATGAATCATCATCACGGTATATAACGGAAAATCATTATAAGATCATTTATATATCATTAATTTCCTTAATAAGATATATTAACTATTTTTTATTTTTAACCACATTTCACACGAACTTCCATTCATGATAACTAGTAAACAAATTATGAAAACAAAGGAAGAAAATGCTTCCAGAACAAGAACATTATACCTCTTAAGACCATAAAAGGGTCATGAATGAACCTAATAATCTTATAATAAATCAAATAAAGGTAAATTAGGTTTTGGATTTATTAATTAATTATGATAAATTTTTTTATTTAGGTCATTAAAACAAACAATGAACACACTCGAGCATAAGGTAAGGGGTTTCTCCTCTCACTTTCATTTCCGTGAGATTTCCTTTGTTCACCAATTATTTCTTGTATGAGGTATATGTGTACTTACATTTAATATATAATAACATTATTATCTTTATATTCATGTTATTAAATGACACATTTGATGGTTAATAAGTTCTGGTCATATGATTCGACCGATTACATTGTGTTAGGAGACTTTGTCTCGACTTCTATTTTGTTGTTACTAACTTAGTATTGTGAACCTAATAATATTTATGTGGTTTACATACTTTACATTTGAGATCGTATTTCATTTTAAATTATATTCATATTAAATATCCAAAATATCATATCATGGATATGTTTATTTTGTCTAAACCGTATACCATTTCACATAAGGTATTTTTTTGGAATGTTATTTTAACTATGGAAATATTGATGAAACTGTATACTATACTCTATAAGGATATTGAAAAGGAATATTGGTCTTGTATTGAATAAATTTATAAATAATTTTTTAGAAATGAAGTGGCGGGTGGGGTTGGATATAGCCCCTTGATGCATTGGTAGGTTCAATTAGGCAAATCAGGTTGGTGACAAACTATTTGAGTTTTTTCCATAAATCAAACATGTTTCTACACACAGAACTAAACGGGTTTTATGGTATTATGGTATCATGTGCCAGATAAATTAATTAAAATTTATAATAATTCTGTTTATTCATTACAATTTATTATTAACCATGAGGTTTTCACTATAAAAAAAATATATTGATGTAGTTTCATTCTCAGTTTATTAATGGAGTGGGTTTTTCATTTATTCACCATGCCATGTTGATTATGTTAAATTTTTTACAATTTAGTTATTATTGATTCTTGCTTCCACAATTTGTAACCCTTACTAAGCATTTGAGCTAACCACTTTCATTATCTACCTTCAACAGGTGATGAAGAGGATATCATTTATAGGGTTCTAGTGGATGCAGTTTTTAGTTTTTGATATGTATTGTATTTTGGAACCATCTCCAATGTAATTTGATTTACATTTATGTATCTAGTTTCATAAAGACTACTAAACCGAACGTTCCTTCAGAGTTTTCATTCCTTCTAACCAATCCAATATAACATGTAATGCCCCAGCTCCGATGTATAGGTGTCGGGGTGTTACAGTTGGTATTTGAGGAAGTTTCGTATAAAATCGGGAAAATAGAGTAGGAAATGTATATTAGGGAACGAAGACCTAAGGTTGTATTTGAGGATAAACGTACAAGAATATCCTAGTGTTTTTGTAAGTAATATATTCTATAAATGATTCTAGCAAATACATCCCTGTTTGGATATGAGCAGGTAGAGGTGGCTCTGGCACAGATGTTCCGAGGAGTAAAAGATCTGACAAGGTGTTTCGAGCTTGACCCGAGGTATCCTGGTACACAACAATGGGCATTGCTACACTCTTGGTTACGACACTCATGGGGGAAATGTTTAGTATATTTCATGTTTTCGTTACAAGATATTATAAATGACTGAAATGTAAATTATTTCTCAAAGAATCAATTTTTCTGATTATGGGACTAGTCATGCGTAGAAATTGGGTTTTCCATTAACTTAACTCTGGGTGCAAGACCTATTTCAATTCCCCCTATATAATGGCCACTATGGACTTGGTGGAGCTAAAGAAACAACTATATGAGTTGAGTGAAATGGGATTTATTCAACCTAGTGTTTCTCCATGGGGATCCCCTGTCTTGTTCGTAAAAAATAAAGATGGATCCATGAGGCTATACATTAATTATAGGGAAATCAATTCCACTACAATAAAGAATAATTTTACTCTTCCCCAGATTGATGATATATTTTATCAACTTCATGGAGCACAATACTTTTCAATGATTTAACTTTGATATGAATATCATAAATTACATGTGAAGAATAAAGATATTCTGAAGGCATCATTTCAAACCAGGTATGGGCATTAAGATTTTATAGTGATGCCTTTTGGATTGAAGAATGCACCATCTGTTTTCATGGATTTAATGAATAGAGTATTTGAGGAATATCTTGATAACTGTTTTATGGTATTCATTGATGATATCCTAGTATACTAAAAAATTTATGAAGACCATGATGATCACTTGCAGATTATTCTAAAAAATCTTAGAAAAAAATTATATTGGAAGTTTAGCAAGTGTGAATTCTAAAATCAATCAGTTTTTTTCTAGGCCATATTGTCTCTAAGGATGGAATACTAGTTGATACTGTGAATTCAATTGAAATTCATGATTTTACAACACCAACAAAAATATCCAATGTACAAAGTTTTATTGGCGTAGAAGGTTACTATAGGTGTTGCGTTCAGAATTATTCATGACTGACTAACCCACTAACCAAGCTCACACGTAAAGGAGTTATGTTAGTGTGGACAAACAAGTGTACGAAATTCTTTGATGAATTGAAATGAATATTGTTCAATGCTACAATTGTGACTCTTCCATTTGAAATTGATGGATTTGTGTAATACATCGATGCATAAAAGAATGGGTTGGGTTGCATCCTTATGAAAAATGATTATGTAATTGCTTTAGCGTCAAGATAGTTGAAGACCCATGAGAAAAATTATCCAACTTGTGATCTTATGATAGTAGCCTTAATCATTGCTATGAAAATATGGATACATTATCTTTACGGAGAAAGATGTGAGATTTATATAGACCACGATAGTTTGAAATATATTTTCACACAAAATGAACACAACATGAGTTAAAAGAGATTGCTCGAGTTACTCAACGATTAAAATTGTTCAATACACCACCACCCAGGAAAGGCGAATAAGGTGTAAGATTCATTAAGAAATAAAGATCTTGGACTTATGACTCAACTGAGGATTGAGAGAGATCATATATTTTCGGATCTACCAAATATGGATATAGGAATTGTTAAGGAAGGGGATACATCTTTTCTCTTTCAAATGATTTCTAAATCATCCCTATTAGAGAAGATAGAAAGTTCTCAATCTGATTGTGAGAATCTGCACAAAAAAATTAATGCTGTTAAGGATGAGAGATCATGTCTTTTAGAACTTATCTCCATGGAAGGGTGTCTTAAGGTTTGGTAATAAAGGGAAACTAATACCTAGGTATATCGGATCATTTGAAATTCTGAAAAAGAATTAGAGTAGTGGCTTACCATTTGGCAATGACGCCAAGTCTATTAAAAGTTCATGATGTGTTCCATGTGTCATTGTTGAAGAAATAAATGATAAAACCAATGAAATTACTCACCTATGAAAAAATATAACTGGAACCGGATTTGTCATACTGTGAAGAGCCTATTGGGATTCCAAACACAAGAGAGATTGTATTGAGAAATTGGACTACTCGTCTAGTAAAGATAGTTTGAAAAAACCAGAATTTGGAGGAAGCTACATGGGAACCAGTGGATTTCATGAATAATAACCACCCACATCTTTTTTGAGGTCATTACAGATAAAATTTCGAGGATGAAATTTCCGAAGGAGGGAATAATATAACACCGCAAACATTTTATGGTATGTTTCTCTTCAATACATTTTATTCATTAGATAGCCTATATTGCATGAATCACTATGTCTTTTTTGAATCAAAAAATTATAGGATAATGTTATAAGATATCCATTAAACATAAATTTTCACTTCTATGTTTTTATTTTCCAAAAATGGTCATCTAGAGTTGTGACCAGTAAGTCAATTGGAGTCTTATAGAACCAACATGATTTTTTATTAATAGTAACATACCCATATTAATAGTAATATGAATAGTAATATGACATATATAAAAAGTAAATAATGATAATATTTTATTTTCTCATTGTAATAAGATAATGAGAAATTAATTTATTTTTCAATATAATACAAAACTAATTATACCTTTAAATTATTATTATTCGAATTAACTATATTTTATTTAAAATTTAAATTAAAAATGATTATAATATTATTTTCAAAAAATAGAGTTCATTTTATAATTATACCCATCAAAAAATTGTTTTGGTGAATTTTTGGTGTTTTTTCTAAAATACATCAATTTTTCACAAATAGTAAAATTACAGTTTTCAGTTTTCTGTAGTTTACTGACATCATAATGATGTAATAATAAAATATAAAAGTATTCCTGACTTTTGTATAGTAACTAATTACATGAGTTGTCCCATTTGGCTAAAATCATGGGCATGCCCATGGTTTGGCAAAAACCACTAATGAGATTTCCCTTTGAAATTATTAAACACTAACTATATTTTTCTATAAAAACCCACTCTTACATTTGTTTTCATTCATCCCAAATACCTCTTAATAAAATACCTGGTGGTTTTACCTTTGTAAGATTCCTTCCAAGGTTTACTTAAGCCCCCAAGGTCCCATCCATCATGATCTAGGAGTTACTCTACAAGGTAAGGGAATCCTTCATTCTCTTCTTTTAGTTTACACTTCTTTTATGTTATCTATTTGATTTTCCATTATCATATTTTGGATTTTGATTTTATATGTTCTTATTACTGTACTTTGTATTTTAATAAGATTAGATACCATTTTTTCTCATCATTTCATTTTATGAAATTTTTAGCGACATAGTTAGGCTGCCAAATTTTCATAAGGGATCTCTCACCTTTTCTTTTATTTTCTAGTTCATCACTTTTCATTTTCTCCCTACACCTCCTCTATCAAAATGACCATGATAAACTCCAGTATCATATATATATTAGATTTACATCATGTTAATGTAATAACCATCATCAATATTCTTACTCCCTCCCTTTTATTTTTATAAACAAAATCAACATCCATGAGGTTCCAATTTATTACATCTGTAGATAACATAGTTTTATTCTTAACTTTCTCCTTCATTACTGGTCATGAAACCATTTAAATGGATGAAACTGATAATAATATATTTATTTAATCTATTTAATTTTCTTTAATCTTTATACACTCATAATATAAAATAATAATACAAAATAAGTTCATTATGAACCAAACTGACAAGTTAATCTGAAAATTTGTCATAAACTTTTAACTAATGAATCATCATCATGGTATATGACCCAAAATCATTAAAAGATAATTTTTATATCCTTAGTTTCATTAATACAATATAAAAACATTTCTTTTATGTTTAACTACATTTCAAATGAACTTACATTCCTGAAAACAATTAAACGAATCGTGAAAACAAATAAATAAAATGATTCTAAAACAAGAAAATTGATACTATTAAAACCATAAAAGGGACATGAATGAACCTAATAGGATTATAATAAATCAGTTACATGTAATGTAGGTTATGGATTTATTAATTAATTATGTTAAATTTTATTATTCCGATCAATAAAACCAACGAATAACAGACTCGAGCATAAGGTAAGGTGTTTCTCATCTCACTTTCATTTCAGTGATATTTCCATTGGTCACCAATTATTTTTCATATGTTTTGAATGTGTACATACATTTGATATATAATAACATTATTCCCTTTATATTCAGGGTATTAAATGAGTCATTTGAGGGTTATTATGTTCTGATCATATGATTTGACCGATTATATTATGGTAAGAGATTTTGTTTCAACTACTATTTTGTTGTAACTAACATTGTATTGTGAACCAAATAATCCTTATGTGGTGTACATAGTGCCCATTTGAGATCCATTTTCATTTAAAAATATATTAATATTAAATATCCATAATCTCATATCATGGATATGTTTTTTTCTAAATTGTATACCAGTTTACATAAGGTATTTATTTATAAAGTTATTTTAAATAAGAAAATATTGATGAATCAGTATACTGTACTCTATAAGGATATTGGAAAGGAATATTTATCTTGTATTGAATCACTGTATAAAGAATTATTTGGATAAAAAGTGGTTGGTGGGGCCTGATATATCCCCTCAATGCCTTGGTTGGTCTCATGAGACAAATCAGTTTGGCAACTAACCCTTCATGTTTGTTTCCAAAAATCAGACGGGTTTCTACCCACATAACTAATCCTTTTTTACGGTATTATGGTATCATGTTCTAGATAAATTAAATCCCATTAATAAGAATTATATTTATCCTTTATCTGTTATTATTATCCATGAGATTTTCCTGATGAAAAAATCTATGGATGCAGTTTCATTCTTAGTTTATTAATGGCATGAGTTTTTCATTTATTCACCATGCCATGTTAATTATATCAAATTCATTACAATTATATTATTATTGATTCATGATTCCTACATTTTTAACCCTTACTGAGCATTTTAGATCACCCCTTTCATTGTCTACCTTCAACAGGTGATGAAGAGGAGACCATTTATTGAGTTTCTATGGATGTAGTTTTCAGTTTTTGTTATGTATTGTATTTTGTAACCTTATATAATGTAATTTGAGTTACATTTTTGTATCTAGATTCTTTTAGACAACTAATAATATCCTTCCTTCTGGATTTTTATTCCTTCTAACTGTGAAAATATAATAAGTAATTCACCATCTCTGGTCTAGAGGGGTTGTGGTGTTACACAACTTATGAAGTATTACTCATCTATGGGACCAGGGTGCGGGTCCTTCATGAGTCATACTACCTTGTGGTATCTCAGCACGGGTCCTCACTTACGTAATTTCACCCCCCATCCCAAGAAATATTAGTGTGTGGATCCTCTATTGGAGATGGAGCACCCTCGGTTGTTAGACGCAGTTACATGGAGTGGGCCCATACAATTGATATGAATGAGACGAAGATAAGATCTAGTTCCCCCTCAAAGGACCGAGGAGTGGGCCACTCCATATAGGTGTGATAGAGGTTTCACGATATAGTAAGGGGTAGGGCTCCCACATCTCTGTACAGTGATATGGTCGGGCCTCTCCACTTGGATATCCATAGTCTTGATTTGTGAGCAAGAGAGTGATGATTGAACCTCTTGTTCTAATCATGAGATTTGGAAATTGTAAGAAGTTCCTGATGGAAAACGTTCCCTCAAACATAAATTTGGAAGGGTATATTTTTTCGTGATGTAGTGTACCTCTGAAATGGGTTCTATCTGGGATGGTTGAGCTCCTGGATTGAGATCTCATTGTTTTTTTGTTAACATGGAAACATGTGATTAGGATCCTGTTTATGGCTGTGAGGTTGGAACATCGTGATTCATAGTGCAAGAGAATTGTATATCTAGATGTTCTTTCTATATGTATGGGAATATACATGTGTACATCTAACTATAACTAGTTTATTTTTCTGTGGGGTTTTCTTTTGTGTTTTTTGGGATGTCCTTTGAGTATTGTTTTACTCACCCTTTCATGGGATTTGACCACACATATCATGTATTCTTTAGTTTACTGATGGTTTGGTGGAGACCTAGGTAGTGCAAGACTAGGACTAGGACCAGATAGTGCCTTGTGATATCAGATGAGCCATGGTGTTTCTATAAGCTTCTTACAGCAGCTTCAATACCCATGTTTACAGTTTAGACTTTGTTGTTGACTTTTGTTATGTGTGTTTGTATTCTAGAACAATTATTCCTTACTTCATTACATTCTATCATACTTTTCTATTGGTATTTATTTGTATTCTTGATTTTTATTCACTTAGTGTTTTCACTCTCCATCCACTATGGCTTGGAGTTTTATGTATGTGTACAAGTTATTTGGAAAATTCAACCCATTGGGGGGAAATTCCTACTCCATTCTAGTCACCAACCCCGAGCCTATTAGAAGATGAATTGGGATAGTCATCGCATGGGCCCTAGGGGACAGGTCATGAAAGAGGGGTATTGGATATGTATTGAATCCACATTGGGACTGTGATTTTGTGAGCTTGGTTGGGGTAACATATCGTTAGTGTTAAGATGTTTAGATTTCGGTTCTCAGGATTGAGATTCAAGTGTTCGTGTGGCATCCAAAGAATCCATTTATTGTGACTCAAATAACCTACTTTTCTACTTAGTACATTATGACACCAGACACTGAGAAATAAATTTTAAATGGCTCATATAGGAATGGTTTATGTTTTCCAGGTCCTACTTAAGTCTGATCTAT
This sequence comes from Viscum album, assembly GCA_963277665.1. Taxonomy (NCBI): domain Eukaryota; kingdom Viridiplantae; phylum Streptophyta; class Magnoliopsida; order Santalales; family Viscaceae; genus Viscum; species Viscum album. The sequence goes on along the minus strand of OY728164.1, from coordinate 1,525,673,701 downwards.
AGATATACTATATTAATCAGCCTTCATCTTGATCCATTTGAGTATGCCTCCATGAAGATGGACATATAGGATTCTACAATGTGATCATGATGAAGATCCTCTGTAGGATGAGGATTTATTATAAGATACTGGTTCTGAGGCATTACCTCATGCTGGTCTACTGGTGGTGCCACCTCCCGTAGAGAAGCATGTTTTACTGGAAGTTCAGTCCGAGGATGCACACAGGCTGAGAGAACTACACAAGTTATAGAGGAAAATGCCTTTGAGATATCAGGGTGATCCAAAACCCCAGGTAGAAGATGAGATGCTTTAGGTAGACACTCATGTATTCCTCTTAGTGAGGACACCTTCCGATCAGAGGGTGGTACTAGTCATGAGCCTTATTCTGGGCTCAGTGGGACAGTGGTTGAGTATAGTGACCTGGAAACATGATGAGGCAACACTCACATTGGAGGATTTTTTAATGTAACTTTAGGGAATTGTTTTACCCATCCATGATAAGGTCAGTACATATCCAAGATCCTGTGTATTATCGACCAAGAAACATGTCAATGGTAGAGTTTTCTGTGAGGTTCACCAAATTGTCGTCATACTCCATGTACATGGTGAAAAACTAGTTATTCATATATCAGACCTTCAAAATGATATTACATTGATAGATCAAGGTGTCATTAATTCCACTGAGTATTCCCACTTATTATGGATTTCTAGAGAATGCCCAGGGGGTTGAGAGTTTCATAGTTAATGAGCTGATGGATGTGACCTAGAACATAGGTCATGAGAGAGAGGCGTCTATGTGATCTAGTAGACAATATATTATAGGAGCACAACGTAGGAAGAATTTCCATGCCGGAACTAAGACACATATGTCTATGACTCATGAGAAGAACCAAGGACTAGATCAGCCATATGAGAGGTGGTGTTATGCTTTCTATTATTGGGGGCATCTCAGTAGTGATTTTACAACCCACCATGATGATAAGAGGGAGTTGGATGATGATCCTCCTTGGAAGAGATTGCTCATGGAGCAAGGAGTTCTATAATATAGTGGGTGTGGAAGATGAACTGGAATGTAAGTGTGAGGTGGTCTACACGAGACTATTAGAGTTGAAGGACCTGCACGAGGACAACTACATCTAGTCATGGCTTTTCCCCCAATGCCTCCAAGAGAGATATGGGGGATGAACAATGTCTTTTACTTTTTTTCTTCTATATTATTGGAAAAAGGTGGTTGTCTTTCTCAATTTTTTGTGAGACTTCTTTGAGACATAGAGGTTATGTTCAAACCATGTAGTTGACCATCACTCTTATAGACTCCTGTTTGAGGAGGACCGATAATCATATACTAGTGATGATAGTGTGACTTGAATCTTGGAGGCCATATATGAGTTTGGGATATCATGGTCGTAGCATTAAGGCCTTACGACATCATCCTTGGTATGTACTTATGCCATTCATACCAATATTGATTGTTTTGGTTTAAGGGTGTGGTGTGTCTGTGATGATGAAATGGGGTTTCCCATTCGGTGAAAGGGAAACCCAAATATCATAGGGTGGAACATTGTAAAAAGATTATTGATAAGTGGGTTAGTGAAACTCATTATTTAGGTACAATGGGTAATTCCTTGGTCTGGCGTATTCTGGGTGAGATTTTCTGGTGAAGTGTTATTGCAGATCCTAGCCCAGCCAGTGGAGTTTTTCTGCTCGGCCTATTTTTCTTCGTATAGTTTTTGTGGTAATAGACTTATAACCCCATGATGTTTCTATATTATGTAATGGTCTCTTACCATTCATACTCATCTAGGATTCCACTAGTGGGTTTGGTAGTGTTCTTATTCTATCAATTTGCGTTGATGCTATAGGTTTTAGTCAAAGGGCCATGTAAGATCCATTGTTCACTCTAGTGTATGATAGTCAGGTTATTAAATACCCCTAAACGTTATGATAGATCCTATAATGTGTAATTATTGTGGAGGTTGTTGTACAATTTATCCAATGTTGGATGTGAACTCTGGAGTTCTATAAGTATCTCCATCAGGTTAGCATGGAGGTTAGCCGTTAGACCTCATGAAAACAGGTGGACTGCGGTGCATGGTATTTTCCCACTTGTCACAGCTAGAGATACTTCTACCATTTTTTCACAACATTGGAATAGAAGAAGTTATAAATGATAGTCATTGATCCATGTCGTTCCTCCAAGTGTGTTCCTGCAAGAATCATAGGGACCCTTAATGAGCTTGATGGCATGGGAGCCCAATAGGGAGCTCAATTTTTCATCCCTTGACTGTAGGACATTTGATTTATGGGGATGAAAATCTGTAAAGTGGGGATGATTTATTGACCAATATTTTTATTAAAAATTTCCTTAATTTTTTTGGGAAATTTTTATAATTGGTATCTAAGATAGTGTGAGATTCTAAGGTTCAGTGTGCCTGGAATAAATCATTCAAAAAATTATATTTTTAATTTAAATCACTCAGGTAGTGACCTTGAAACTTTAGTATCGTTATAATAGATTCTCAAATCATAAATATGAGGTCATCATTTCATTAGGTGCAATGACATTAACCTATATGGGTCTTAACCTCGACCATTACTAGTCAAGGTTGAATGATAGTTTTTGGATGTAATTGTTATAAAAAATTTAATAAAAATATTCTTATTTATGTAGAGGGTGTTTTATTTTAATATGTCTTTTGTCATAATTTCCAAGTTTATTTTCATAACCTTGATATCCTTTGAGTTATGGAGAGGGATCCTCTCCGAAAAATGCCAACGAATTGATAGATGGAGTTCATAATGCATATTAGAGAGTAGTGGATCCAATGAATCCAAGGTCAAGGATCGAAAATCATACATGAAACTGATCAATACCTAATCCAGGTTGGGAAGTTGATTCTTCTATGAATTTTCGAATTTCATATTTTCTTTATTGAAAATTAATAAATCGGCAAATGGATTGATCCACGGATCATGTGTATTACATGGATGGAGTTATCTTTGTGGGGTTTCAACGGGAGATTAATCTTGGTCATTTCTCTTTGTTTTATTCGACTGTGTTTCTAACAGAGATCAAGAAGTACCCAAACATCAATCAAGGATCATTACTCTCTTAGGAGCTTTTTCTTTTCTCCCAAAATTCATGGTTCATCAGGGGAGATCATCGTTTGGCCAATGAATCAACATGTCCAGATAAATTACTAATTGTTCACTAGTTTCTTAGTACCAAAATCAGATGTCGCAGACCTGTGATGGATTCAACATGATAGAGGTGTGATGAAGATAGTAGTTATTGGATTGGGGTGGTGATCAAATTATCTTCTCTCATACAACATTTCACCGAGATGGATCATGGCATTGGTTCGAGCCCACAACAGTGAAGATGGATATCCCATGATTCAGGAACATCTTCTTGATTAAAGGATGGTCAAATAGAATGCATCTGGTGGCCCGTGGAAGACCCATATGGAGCACCAAGTGTAGAATGCTTTGGATGTCAGAATAACCCGTGGAGGCTCAACTTCGGGTGGTGACGGGGTGATGCCCAGGGCATGCCGGCAATGCAGCTACGCTATGTTGAGCTATTGGCAAGCAGTCAACGGAACGAGTGCGAGAATCCATGTACCCATAAGAGGAATAGTTCGATGAGGCATGATAAGTGCACCCCATTGTTCCTGGTGATGCGGCATGAGGCCAAGTACCATGATGGAGGAGACTGGCCAGCTTGAATCATGCCTGGCCCGATGAAACCGGTCGGGGGGTGTCCCAGCGGGCTAAACTGATTTGCCACGCCAAGGTGGGCCGACAAATTGGGTTGGGCCCAGCCACGACGGGCTGAGCCTAATGGGTCGGGTATACCCATCTGGTGGGTTGAACCCATTGAATCAGGTTGTGTTTGTCTGACCGGTTCGGACCAGACCCGGGCCTAGTGTTGGGACCCTTGTGACGAGGAATTACATTTGAAATACTCCAAGTGAGTTTTATGGATGTTCACATATGGACTAATAGTTTTAGTAGTAGCCCCCCGCCCCCGATACTAGCATTCTTGAGTGGAAATCAATGTGTTTCATAAAGATATGAATCCTCACATCAAGGGATTGGGTTCATTTTCATTCGGTATCTTCCTCTAGGGGTGTTACTTCTTTGATGGACAAAGGTGTAGGTTCCAGATGATGTTCATAAGGAAAGAGTAGGTACTCACCTATAGAGCCATGGAGTGGTCCTTAATTCCTGGATTTGTTACTCCCCTATACGACTAGGGAACATGTTCTCCATATCAATATTACATAGAGTCGGTACTCCCATACAGATTAGGATGATGGTTCTCTATTGTAAGAATTCGTACTCCCTTATTGTTCTAGGGTGAAGGTCCTCCACACATGAACTGACAGAGTCAGTACTCCCCGATTGTACTTGGGCTTAGGTACTCTACTAACTGAGTTGTACTCCCCTACCAGGTAGGGTGCAGTCCTCAACATAGAAAATTGCACTCCCCTGCTGGATCAAGGTGTGGGTCCTCATTTACAGAGTTGCACTCCCCCGTCTACAGCAGTGGGTGGGAGTAGGTTTTCCATGGAGTTGGAGCTCCTTCATCTATCATACACAGTCACGTGGAGAGGGCCAATCTACTTGATGGGAATGATAACTACTTAAGAGTTAGTGATCCCTTAACAGAATTTGTTTCAGGTTACTAGTTATAGATGTGATAGATATTTCATGAGATTTTTATGAGCAGGGATCACACATCTATATACATCGGTGAGGGCAGGCCTATTCACTTAGGATCCCTTAGTCTTTCGTTGGGCGCAAGAGAATGATGATTGAACCTGTAGTTCTGAACACTGGATCTCAACCTAGAAGGATGTTTTTTAAGGAGAATATTCTAGTGTAGAGCTGACTATACCTTGTGTAATTTTTCATACGGTTTTCCTATGTGTTTTTAGGTCATCCTACTGAGTATTGTTATACTCACCAATGAATGGGAATTTCCCATGCATATCGTGTCTTTGGCAGTTCCAAAACATTTTTTTGGAGTAATAGGCCAAGATAGACCAAGACCAAGACTAGACAGTGCCTTGTTATATTATATGATATTAGGTGTCTCTATAATATTACTATAACATCATCAGTAATTGTGTTTACATGTCAGATTTTGCAGTGGTCTTTCTTTTAAGGGGATTTTATTCTAGCCTAGTTTCACATTACTTATTTATTATCTGTCATACTCTATTGTTGGTAAGTAGTTGTAAGCATGGTTTTTTTACATAGTGTTTTCTCTCTCCATCCACTATGGATTGGAGTTGGGTGTGTGTGTGTTTATGTTCTTAGGAAAATGGCTCCCATTTGTGGTATTTGACTACTCGATGCTAGTCTCCATCCCTTAGTCTATCAGGGGAGGGGTTGGTGTAGTCACAAAATGAGCTCTGGTGGACGAGTCATGACATCCCTCAAGAAATTATGTTCCCTTAGTTGTGTTCCATCAAGGATGTCCGAGTACATGGAGTGTGTTCTCCTAGTGGATTATTGTATAGACACTTCAAGTAGGAATTATATTGTTAGTAGTGGTAATAAAATTATTATATGTGGATTATTTCTAATTATATCTAGATTATTGAATCTATATCTCACTTTATGATGGACATATCCAGTGATTAGATTACTACGCTCAATGATTTATGTTATATGGTCTCAGGGTGTTTTACTGGGTATTTTTATACTCACACATATATGGGATATTATAAGACATGTTTTGTCTTATGAAAATGAAGTGACATCTAGTGGAGTCTTTGTGTGGACTAGGATCAGGGGGATCTACATTGGGATTTAAATAAATAGGTTTATACCGGTGTTCCGTTTTAAAGTAGTCTCCTACATATGAGGTGGGATGACTTTAAATTATTTTTTTTATGATTATATTAGGCCCATTTTTATTCTTTATAGTTATATTATATATAAATATAAATAATTATAATATCATAGATTTATGTGTTCAATGTTATCAATTCCAATTATATTTCATCATTTTTGGGTTTGGATATGTGTGCGTGCCAATAAGTGCATTATTAAAATGGCTCACATGTGTTTGATATTAATTCATGGAGCCAGTATCCATAACAAGAAATATTGGATATCGTCTTGGGATAGTAGTGTATATAGAAAAGGTGTGTTTCGTCAGAACAATGTTTTTCACAATAATGATATAGTATTTATTTAATTAATATAAAATAAAATATTTTTTTTTATAATACTAAAAGTAATATTTTTAGTGATTTAATGTGAAAAAAAATTTATATGTCATATTATATATTTTTTCAATTAAATGTTGAAATTAAATCTTTTTTATGATGTATTTAAATTTACCTTAAATGAATAATGTCATGTATAACATTAATGTAATTTTACGATGATACCATTTTATTATATGATTTCAATTTTTGAAAATACATTCATTTATCCAAGGGATTGGTATATGTTAAAAAAATTCACATATGTTTCAATAATAGATAAATTTTACTATTTCTATTATTCTCTTGACCTCAAACTATTAAAAGCATCATTATTGGGGTTGTTTTCAAAAATTATAAACACGCATTAAAAACAGATATAAAGGTAAATAACATATATAATAATTTCAAAAAATTATTATATGATAGAATTTAGACACATAATCATAATATAATTTAAAAATATATTTTTGAATCCTTTTTTAGTGAAAAATAATTTATATTAATTTAATATTTTGAGTAATTATATGAGTCCCCATCACCTATCATATAAAAGGGCGCCTCATATTCTCTATTTTCTATACATAAAACCCATTTTTATCAACCATGACCTACCCAAATACCTTCCAAAAAATTACACCCCTCATTCTATATGTATTTTTGGGAATAATACCAAAATTAGTGGGATTAGGGTGTAATTAAATTGATGTTGTCCGATGAAGAGGAATAGTATTCAACCAAACTTTATAGTTTTATTTATTCATCTACACCCTTGAAATATTAATCAGTCAATAGTAATTAATATATAAAATATTTTATATATTATGGAACATTAATATGATAATTTAATCACTTATATACATCTCCTCTTCCATCAAATTAAAAATGAAATCGTAGTGCGTGAGTACATTGGACTGCAACTTGCAACATTTATGAAATTAATTTTCCACCACCACATCGAATGGATAGTTATAATGGTGGATTTCAAAAAGAAATTTTTTTATGATATTATTATCATTATGTTGTGGTGATTAATTATTCACAAATATAACATTCAATACCATGAATATGGACATAATGTTAATAAAAACATATTACCCACAATCTCCATGAATGGTACAATTCATTTTTCTGTCCCAATCATTTATAGATGATTATAAATAAATATATATATATATATATATAATTAATATATATGATATTAATATCACTGTTAATATTATAGAATAAATTTCCCCATTATCAATGTATAAATATCGAGACTACCAAATTAGAAACAAACATGAAATAGTAAGCAATTATCACCAAGAACCGTTATTTTAACAGAGGATTTTCAATAAATGAGATATAAGATTTCATAAGAGAGTAATATATTTTATGATACTTATTTCTATGGTTATATAATACCATTATATAAGATATAAATTAATTATATAGGATACTCTGACATGTACGTGGAAATATGAGACTTAATATATGTGATCTCTCTTAACGACCCGTTTTCATTGTGTTCTGACTTTCTCACTTTAACTCACATTCTATATCTATTTAATATTATGTAATTTTTTTAAATTAAATATAATGTTTTATTAAATATATAGCTACATCATTATCCCTAACTTTTATGGGGTAATACTTTCTTTATGTTATTTTATTAAATTCATATATTATGAAATTTAATTTGATTAGGATGTGATACAAGACACTAAACCCCATTTATTTCCATTGATAATTTGTGGGATTATGCCTTATGGTTAATTTATTTTTTTGGATCATATATTCAAGATAATTTTATGATGTTTTTTCTTTTAGAGTTCTAAAATTCATTATGGAATGTTTTAGTCTAATGACACATTATGTATGGTATTTGGGAGTCAATGTAATCCATGATAGGAGTCTTTCCAAGATAAAATATTGTCTTAGAAGTTATATTTTACTTCTAATATTACCATTTATTGTCTTCATTACAAATTTCAATATTTCCATAGTAATAATATGATACAAAGTTCATTGTTTTGTTATTCCAAGTGATTATTCAAGATCCTACTTTTTTATGGTATCAGGAAATACATTTTACTCACAAATTTTGATACATTATCATGTTTGTTACATTTCTAGGTTTTTTATCTCACCATATTATTTTATGTATTCTCTATGTAATAAAATTTATTTTTAGAAAATTAATAATATATTGGAGTTCGTTAATGATAATAAAATAAATATTTTATTTTTCTGTTTAATTTTCATATATTATTAACCATGTCCTAAAATGACATTGGGACCATTGATCAATGGGTTGTATTTAATGGATATTTATGTAAGAATATATATTCCATAATTGGATCTATGTGGTTGTCATCAAAATAAGGGATACTAATTTTTTGGATATTATGAATAGAATACTATTGTGATAACAAAATGGATAAGTCAATGTATAGTATAATATCATAGAATTATAGTGATGTATTGAGTGATTGGTTTTCAGAAAATTTCTTCCATATCTAGATACTACCAGTGGATGTGGCTCAATAATGTTTTTACCTAGGGGTAATAACTCTAAAAAGGATTCAATGACATTTAACTCAATCCTCACCTATTTCATCAAAAATAATATTTTCTATACAAATTGTTTGACACCAAGAGGTGAAATTATTTTTAAATTCACAGGATCATTATAAAACATTATAAAGGACGTGAAGTGATTATTAGGTTACATGATATAAGATGAATATTAAAATGGATATACAAAATTAAAACCTAACAACTAATATGTTTTATATTAATTTTAATTAATATTTTATTCATTCTATGTTAATAGGTTTCTATTTTGTATTTATAAATTAGTTTATTCCAATATTAATTACATACTTTTTTAGTTAATTGTTGAAAATTGGAGAAAATATACATACACATGAAATAATATTAATTGTGATGATTAACCAAATTATATTCCTAACATTATTATAGTTGTATATACTAACATTATAGAATTATTTTCTTAGCTAACTCATACTATTAATAATGACATGAATAATGATGAAGACCCTCTATCTATTAAGAATTAGATACATGTATTCTTTCCTTTTATATGAAAATTTTAATCCATAATTAGTGTATTTTAAGATAACCTCATCACATGTCTATGTATTAACTCCATTAATAAGATATTCATTATTATCAAATGATCAAAATAATGTAATTGTGTGTAGTACATTAATTATATGGAAGGGGATACAGAAGATCAAGATCATGAAGTCCATGTAGTATATTTATTAAATTAAATGGGATGAATTGAATAAAATAAATTTAATTATATATTATTCTAATACAATCCATCATAAAATTGATAGGGAGTTCCTTATAGTGATTAAAAAAATATAGTTCATTCAGGGTGTATGTGTAAAACACAACAAGGACTTTATGGTATACCTCTAGCTTATTTATCATTGAATAAAGTAATGTGGACCATATCATTAATGTATTAAAGACATACATATGAAATTATTTTTATATTTTATAATTTGATAAAGATTAAGAGATATTTCATTATGATCACAAGATAGAAATAGAGATTTGTAAACATCAGTGATATCATGGTCCTAGAGATAAAAAAAATGAAAATAGAGTTTTCTTCAGAAGTATCAACGGAAAAATATCTTAGATATATTTAAACCCAATATCATCATATCAAATGTGTGGGATGATGTAGCCCAAAAATGTTTTCATAGAATCATGATATTCAGCTTTTGTTGAAAATAGGGACATCGGGCTAATGAATTCAATGGAATGATGATGAGACCCATTAATTTGATGAATTAAATGAATGTTTAGATCAATACTAATCCAATGGATTATTTTTCCACAAAAAATAATATTGATATTATGTAAGAAAAATCACTAAGACATGGGTTATCAGATACAATCAATGAAAACCACCTCTAAATATTAGAGATCAATGAAGGGAATATGTAGTCCATTCTATTTACACAGACCCTAAAAATTATGTTGTGACATTTACACCATATATTCTTTAAATAATAACGAATTAACCTATATATTATAGTCATATGAAATAATTATTATCATTCATGTTTTTATAACTCTAAAAATACTAATTCTGAACGTAAGGGTTGAGAAATTTAAGTTAAAACAATACTGAAATTACTGCATCCCAAGTATATAACTTCACAAGAGTAAAGTATTGTGGATGGAATCTACTATAAAATATCATTTTAAATTTTTTTATTGGAGTTTATGGATATATTAGGGATGTATTGGTTATACTTATATAAAGGAAACATCCAATGTTAAGAAAGGGATATCACGCTTCACTTCCCCATTAATCTTGTGATATTGTAAAAGTTAATGGGGGTGGATAAATATAAATTTAATAAGATAAAGTGTTTATATTTTTTTATGAGAAAGAATATATATATCTATTTATTAAAAATTAAAAAAATAATGAATAAACATATGCCAATTTTGAGATATTATACTGATGTATTCCATGATGAGTTATTCATTATTCCTCTTCAATGAGAGGATGAGTTCTGAATAAAATAAATACTTGGATCTATACCATTATCTATGAAACCATAATTAATGTCTAATATTAAGTTGGACGATCCGAAAAATTCATTACAAGAGAATTTTGAGAAGTGTTTTATACATGTTAGTGCTTCACTATGACGTGCACTGGTCAACTTAATTAATAAGATTGATGTGTCAATGATCTTATTTATTAATCATCATGAGCTAAAAGATCATGATAGAGGCAAATTATTCCCTTCCATGTATAGCTATCTTATTTGATCAACTATGTGGGGCCCATTATTTAAATCATGTGAACCTTTGGTCAGTATGTTATCACTGAATGTTAATGAAGGAATATATTAATAAGAATAGATTTTGAACTTGGTATGGATAATATGAGTACATATTGATTCCATTCAGACTCAATAATGCTCCAAAAATAAATATTTACTTAATTAATAGAGTCTTTAGATATTGCATCAATAATATTTTGGAATTATTTATAAATTATATTACGATATACTAGAAAATAAATTAGGAGCATGATATGAAATTTAATATTATGGAAAAGAAATTGATAAATGAGAAACTATATTAAATGTAATATAAATTTGTTTTCTAGATGGAGGAAGTATAAATATTGGGGAATTTTATCAACCGTAATTGGGATATTTCCACAATATTATATAAAAAAGGAAACTATGGAAATGCCTATAATAGCATATTTAGTAGAGATATGTAGTTCCCTTGTAGTAGCTAGGTAATATGTAAAATTTTTGTGAAACTTATTGTGATTATCAAACTCAATGACTAATTTATCAGTTAAGGGTGTAATGTCATTTTAGACCTATGGATGCTATACCATATTTGAAGAATTTAAATAGAGGCTTACCACTACACCAGTTCTCATGCTTCACTCAAATGGGAAACATTTTATGGTTTTTAGTGATGCTTCAATGAATTTTGGGGGCTATGTACCAATGAAAAATGAATTTTTGACAAAATATTTCTCAATGTAGTTGAATGTTAATGAGAATAACTAACCAAAAGAATTAGAGTTGGATGTAGAGATCATTCATTTGAAATGATTGAAGAAATATCTCTAAGGGGAGAAGTGTGAATGATATAACAGCCCAATATTTTCATACGTGGAAATTATATCAATTTATATGAATATTAAAAACATCACACAAATAATTCCCTTTGGAATTTAATATTTTTGTGCCATAGGAAGAAAAAAATAAAATCTTATTTAGTTGATGAATGATATTGAATGTCTCCCACAACAATCATCCCATTTATTATTATTCCCAAAGATACACTTCAAAAATAATTATCAATATCATAGGTCAAATACGTACAAGAAATTTTCATTCCATATGATTAATAAGGGTTAAAAAGGAAAATATGTAATAATAACATGAGCATAAGTGTATGAGGATTTTATAAAAATATTTCAATAGAATAACCTTCATATCAATTATAAAACTCATGAGTCAGGGAATAAATATTTTTAATTCATAAGGCATGAATCATTAGGGAATCATAGAACATGATTCATTAGAGAATAATACTATCATGAGACATATAATTTGTTGCATACAAATTATGTAATAACACAGTGAACATATTTAATTAAAAATAGTATCACTTATTACATTAAGGACATGAAATCAGGCCCCTATAAAAGGTCATATACATGAAACCAGGTCAACACATAAAATTATGGACATGGAATACAGGTCCATAAATAACTCTATGGACATGAAATCAGGGTCATGCATATCATTGTTAACATGTGATTTGGTTTACTCATTACATTTTTACTCATGAGTAATCTAATTTTAAACAATGCATTGGGGGGAGACATAACTTCTACACATATCATAAATTTGAACATATTGATATGTACCCAAACATCAAATATTTATCATATCATTACCCATGATTTGAAATGGGTATGATTAATATTTCATCATTCCATATCTTATGTAAAGGATAAATGATTCATTAACATTTCATCATATTGTGACCCATGGAAAAGAAGAAGGATTAATAATAATATTATTATGGTAAAACCAAGGGATGAGAAATGGGTTTTACATAAATCATGATATCAAAACATAAAAAAATTAAGTAATTAATTAGATGGTATACTTAGATCATTTACCCACTATGGTAGGGGAAACATCTATGGATGTCCTCACAGAATGATTTTTTTTTGAAATCCCATTAAATCATTTCATTTGAAAATTTTAATTTTCACTTAAAAACTATTTTTAAAATCTAAAGAATTAGAAAACATTTTTTTATGAAAGAGATCGAGATAATATAATGAAAAAATTGAAGAAATTATATTTCATATATTAGGGATATTCTGTGCGAGCCTTGAATTTTAAAAGGGAGGTCCCTTTCATATTTGTGTTAAAATAAAAATGAGCAATGTTTCTGAAACCAAATTCGTCTAAAATAATTTAATAATATGAAATCATGGAAAATAATTTTTAAAAAAATAATAGGATAATATTAAAAAAATTAATATATTTTTAGACATTATCATTTTTGAAGAAAACTCTTTTCCGTCAAAAGTGACAAATAATGTCATATTTACATTAAAATAAATCATAATTATTATTAGTACCAATGAGTCAAAATTTTTAATATTACATGATTATACAATGAAAAAAAATTGGAGAATAAAATTCTTGATAGTTCTTTGGAGGTATAACATGATATTTTAGCATTTGATATTTTATTCATAAATTGACCTGATAAACAACAACAATGTAACAAAAAATATTTTCCAATTTGGTAACATTAAATGTTAATACCACTGAAATTATAACAAAAAATTATTCTTAAAATATCATTATGATAATAAAATCATTGTATTACATGTGAAATGGTTTTGAACCAGGCCTTTCTGAAGATTCCTCTAAAAAAGTTTCAGGTATTAATTTAAACTTGTTTTTGTCATATCATTGATTGGTTCTACATTATAGTTTTTTTAGGTGAAATTAGAAAAATATGGATGGTCATGGGATATAAAAGGTTAGAGAATGGTTATAGAATACCATATGGTTTGACCTATGAAATTGTGTGCCCCTTTTTAGAGCCACAGGGTGTGGAACATGGTTTGACTAAACCAAGAAGCCTCCCTCACCAAACTATGCTCCGTTATAAATATTGTGTTTTTATAGTTCAAACATATCATTTAAAATCATGAAAACACCTATAAGTAACCATGCACCTCAAAAGTATAGGAACAAATATATGTAACATGTTTTGGTAACATGTGTTCCTTATCCCATGAAGCAATGCCTGCAGATTTTAAACACACTTAATATTTTATTATCTTCCAATAACCACTCAATTTCTATTCATAATCCTCCCGAATCAACATAATATGATTTAATTTTTAATTTCATTCATGTGAAATGATTCCAAGGTTCGATGAAATATGTTCTTGAAAAATAAAATATTTGATTACCAGATCAACTCTTCAATTGTATGTAATATCGTCCCCATTTGATTTCATAACTCTCATGTATCTCTATAATATTGAATATGTATTATATTCCTCATTTGTAAATTTTTTAGAAATAGGTTATAATTGCCTTTTCATCATGTTATCTTGTTTTTAGTTTTGATTTTAGACCTCTTCCATCATTAGTAAATTTAATGTTCAACATCAATATGTGGAATAAGATGTCGTCAGCTTTCATTAATGATCTTGATGTAGGTGGTTATTTTCATTTCCCTATAGTAATTATAATGAATATTTTTTTAAAATTTTGAAATATCATTTTCATTATGAGAAAGTTAATTTTAAATTGGATTAATATAAGGATTCCCTTCGAATTTTGAAACCCTCTATAGATTTCATTGGACCTATTGGATTTTTGAGACTGGACCTGATGAAACCCCATGGGGTGTTACAAAATATATTAAATTATTATTATATAATGTGAAGATGGTATTCATGGGTTATTGGAATAGAATCAAATTTCTTTTTTATCATAATAATGGTATTTAAAGGGATGTTTGGCATAATATTGATGTAGAAATAAAATATGTGATTAAATATGATAAATGGATTAATGATGAATAAATCATAATATTCCATTTAATTAATGTAATGAACCATTGTTTTTTTTGATAAACTATGTGGTTCCACATGATGATGATGATTCTGTAAAAGTACATGTTGTTAAACCTTGATATGAGTGTTATATATTTGATTTCTATGATTGATTGATAAATCGGGTGTTTGTGAGGGGATGATTATCTAAATAATCAAGAGGTTCCAGACTAAAGACCTATTGCCAAAATTCATTTTTAATAACAATAAAGTATGAGATTGAGACCTATGCTTCAAATACACATTGGGTTTAAGAATGGGACTATCCCTCCAAATACACATGGGGTTTTATACTATTTTTCTAGATCCCCAACATACTAGTATATAGATGGATTTCCATGATATTATAAAGGATATTGGATTTAAATAAAAAAAATCAGCACATTATATGTGGATTTGTGATCATTTATATAGTTTATGGTTCAAACTCCAATATGGACTGAAGAATGTGGGATTGGTTTGGGTGTCATTGTAAACTAGAGGAACTATGTGGTTGATTAAAGAATATTAAATGTGAAAAATATCTTATTTATCATTTTTAAATTGTTAATAATACAACTTTATAATATAATGGGAAAAAAATATTTCATTAAATTTTATTGGTGGTGTCCTAATTAATTGTACGTACACGTTACTCGGGATTCCTAATAATTATCTAAATATTATACATCTATTAATTACAAGATAATGGAAAGAGTTTTTTGTTATACAGCTGAGTGTGGATTCTAAATAGGGCATATATGAGGGATCCCGACATGATGTCTGGACCCCCATGGGATATGTTAGTATGCCTATATTTGGGTATTTCATTAGATATTTGACAATGATATGATGTGACATATTTTCGAACTTGTTTTTGGATATTTTTTTACCTTTTCTAGATTCATTATATAATGTTTTGTCTTATATTGGTTATGGAATTATCTTGGGTATATCATATTACACTTGGATAATTATTTTTTAATCTCTTATGTTTATTGATTTTTATAAAGAGGGTTTAGTCTCCCCATTTTATATATCAGACCCCATATGTTATTTGGAAGCCTAGGGGTTATGGAGAGGTGCGCCTAAGGTCACATGAAAAATATTATTTAAGAATTTCCATGTGGATCTCAATTCACGATGTTACAATGTAGTATCAAAAGAGTTTTATTATTCATTTATTTTGTCTCAAAATTTCATAACCATAGACCAGAGACTATAATTATTTAGTTCATTTTCAAGACCTCATTTATAGTATTAAATAACCCTTGTGTGGTGGGAATCCCATGTAACCAAGTTGGGATTATTTTTCTTGATGTCTTTTTTGTTACAGTTTGATGTTATTTCACCTATGGTAATTCAATTATCGTGGGATGTTATTATTTGTAGGTGATTTTACTCATGTCCTAGTATGTCCATTAAATTGAGAATATATTCACCATTCCAAGCAGTATGGATCTTTTATGACATGAATTATATTATTAAAATATAAAAAATCATGTTAAATTTAATTGGTTGTAATGGAAATTATTTTCCATGTTTCAGTATTTTAAAAATAAAATGGTGCTTAAAAAGAAATTAAAAATTGTTAATGAGAATAATTGTGGTAATTTTAAATTGAATAATGGATGTATAATGAAAATCGTGGAATATGAAGTTGTTTTACAATATGATTGCATGGTCCCAGGTGAGGGATGGTTCAGGGTACTAATAGTGATTTGGTTTTGACCATATGATTGGGAATGATTGATGAATTGTTATAGATTTATGTCAATCCATCTAACGTAAATGCCATAATGATGTGTTTTATTTCCTATTTCATTTTAATGTAATTTCAGATACATGCCTCCATGATGATATTTGTTGATAGGATGATAGTCATCCATGGATAAAAATGTGTATCTCGTTGTGGGACAAGAGGCCCTGCTATTTCTATCTGGAGAGTCAGGAGAGTATTTCCATGAGAACATTACTCGAAATATTCAGATCATGGTTATTGTCTTTGGGAAACAAATGAAGAATATGTCTAATCTAAAATGGGTGTTTTGGTTTCAACACCTTATAGCCTTCACCCAAGAGGGTGAACTAGAATCATCTGAGTTATGGATAAAGACTATCTAGAGGATACATAATCATTTAGATATATCTTATGTGAATAGAGTCAAGATATATGTTTATATATTGTAAGTATCAATGCATTAGTGGTGGAGAATCCATGCATGGGATTAGTAGATAGAGAGTATGGTAGGATATAAATATAGGAGAAGTTTCTAGAGGAAATTTATCCAGCGATTCTATGGTAGGAGAGGGAAGAAAATTTAATTTTTTTGACCATGGGGGTATACTTATAATAGATGATGAAAGACGTTTTATTGATTTATAGCCCTGTATTCCAGCATTGGAAGGAGATTTGGAATCTAAGGAGATACATTTTCACTAAAAACCTAAATGTGAGATTAATTATTAGTTTAATATATTTTGGATGAAGATGTTTTATGTGATTGTGAAGTGGGATCCCATTTCTAAGAGGAAACTAAATGATGTTCTTAGTAGATTACATAATATTTCATCTATATGAAAACGATACACATAATCCATGGACAGAAAGATTCACTATGAGATCTTTTTTGAGATAATTTTCAAGTAGAGTGGTATGGTGATAAGGATTAGTTATTATTTGAAATACTCTCAATTAATTTTCATTCAGTGCAATAGGCCAGGTCAATATCATATTCACTACCCTATACCATTGGTTGAGTGATGAACTTGTCAGTGTGGGCAATATTTTTTTTTCTATATATCAATTAGGTAGTGATCGAGGATCTTGTCAAAACCAGAGTACGATCTGTGGGTCTTCTACACTATACCTATCTGGCAGTTTTTGTACTAATGGTTAGTCAAGTCTAGGCAGTGGACGTGATACATTAGGGAAGGATAAACCATTTTGATAGTTTAGTGTGACTTAGGGGAATAACAATGTTACATTGGTAAAATTAACATTATAGTGTTATGAATTCAACCTACACATGTGGATGGAGAGGCAGGACCATGAAGAGTCATAGGTACTATTATTGAGGATTCTACACTTGTTAGTTCTTTTTTTGATATAGAACCCTCTCATTATTTTATAACCTCTCTCCATGTGAATGTGTTTAGTCTGATTGTTGTGGTAGAAGGTAGGGTTATTATGATAGACACATCATTGAATGTGTAGTCAAGGGAAGTCTATTTTGGTATGGTTTGTTTTCTCGACGATGGGAAATATAATTTTAGAGGGATCTACACAAACCTGACATGTCAGGTATTGAAATAATTTTGGGTATGGACTGTCTATTACCAAAACATTAATAATATTTAATGTTACTATAGAATACTGACCACTATATTACTTGAAGTTATAAATTATTTTTATCATAGAGAATATGATATTTAAGTAGGCCTTATTTTTCCAGTTCATCAACAACTGGAGGAGCTCATCGCCCAAACATGAATGTCTTTTCTAGATGATCTAGGTGTGAAACCTTATATCATTCCACCCATTATGTAATTACATAAGGAACCTTTTCATGAGGACATATCAAGACAATCGACTAAGAGGAATGTTGATCATATAATTTTTCTCATTCATTGAGCTCAATCAGATTCATTTCCACCTTATAGATTGTTACTATTAGTTATTCGAGAGCATAAGACCCAAATAGAATAGTTGATGGAAAATGGATTTATATATTAAAGTATATTTCCTTCATGTTATTTAGTTTTTTCTAATAAGGCTGATGGGATGTTGTGTTTATGTGTTGATTTTTGGAATCTGAAATGGATGATAGTGAAGAACATCCATCCTCTTCCACGTATCAAATATCTCTTTGAATAGATTGTAAGAGAAAGTGTGTTCTCTATGATGGAATTGAGAAATTTGTATCATTAGTTGAGAGTTAGACCATCCAATATACCACAGACTTTTTTTAGAAGTTGGTATTTCTTATATATGTTCTTTGGAAATTTTTTCATGCCGATTAACAGTACTTAAAATATTTTAGAAATAATGAACTGAATCATTCACCTATACCAAGATCCCTTCAGGGTTGATTTGTGGGTGACATCTTAGATTACTCTAAGACTCTTGATGATCATTCCTAACTACCTGGCTTCATCATACGTACACTGAGAGATCATTGGAAATATTAAAATCTATTTAAGGGTCAATTTTTTATTAATATGGTGTGTTACTTGGGTCACAAAATCATTGAGGAAGGTGTGTTAGTAGACCAGGACAATGTGAAAGAATTGGTTTATTGGGAGTAACAGAAGACTATTTTTTATATCTAAATCATTTTTTGTTTATTGGGATACTCTAAAAGGTTTATCACTGAATTTTTCTATTTAAATCCCCCACTTTAATGTTTTACCAATAAGGGGATCACTTTAGAATGGTCAAGAGAATTTGAGAATGATTTCTAGGAATTGTATCATTTTTTTACTGGAGCATCTATCTAGATCCAACCAAAGATGGGTGAGGACTATACCAGGATTTTTAGAGCTTCTCAAATTGGAATTGGAGTATTCTTGATTCATGGTGATTATGAGATATCATAAGAATCGTGGAATTCAAGGCCACATGACTGTAAATTCAATATATATGATCTAGATTTATCTACATTGACTTATTCATGAATATGTTGGTGGAATTGCCTTTTGGGTGAGAGGTTTATTTTTTATATCAACCCAAAAATAGAAAAATAAATATTCTTTTAGGACTATTTGAATACCCGACAGTGAATATTGGTTTATTATATATTTTCACTAAATGTTATGTTATCCTCTACATCAGGGTATAGAAATGGTGTTGCTGAAGCCTTGAGTTGGATGGAATAGACTCTGGTAGTTTTAGAGTTTAGTTTTGTGTGGATAATCATGACATTGTTGGTTGAATAAAATATTGAGGTTCAAGAGGGCCATGAGTAGATAACCCTCACATCATTATATGTTGGGTCTAACCATATGGTCAAGGTTAGGTAGATATTGTATGAGGATTTGAAGAGTTTTTACTTGAGGTAAATCATTAATGGTTGGGAGTCGCCTTCCGATTGGACTATGGATGCGGATTATGTCATTTATGATTTTTTTCAATGTTTTTCCCCTGTGTGAATGTGCCGAGAGATGATGCATGTCGTTCACGCCACATTTTGGGTGGTGGATTCTAGTTTTAACAAAAATATATAATGACCAGTATTGAAATTATTTGGGGTCAGGAATCAAAAAGGATATTTCATGTTTCATGACATGATGTTACACATGTCAGCAGGTGGATGCCAGGAATCAATAACCTGGTGGTTTACTACAGTCGTCTCCCATTCTTCAATGGAAGTGGAATGTCATTACCATGTTTTTTTGGGTTGTTCATCCAAGGATTCCCCATAATAGTTTTTTTATATTGATGATTGTAAACTGATTAAATTATTTACTTCCATTCTTAATGAAAGAAGATACTATTACAATGGACTAGTTTGATCAATTATATGTTCAATAGAAATCCTATTTTCAAGGGGATCTATATAGAATAGTTATATATCACGATTCACATATTAATTTATTATTCAAAAAGGGATTAAAGAACATTTTGGGTAACCGGTTCTATCTATGTCTAACATTTCACCCATAGGCAGACAAAAAGTCATACAATATTATTTTGGTGTTAGGAGAAAATCTACGATCATCTATATTAAGAAATTGGTGGGTCTTGGGAGAATATAATATTGAACATTTATTTCTATTGTAACAGTAGTTATCAAGATAATATTTAGAATGAACTATATGGTGAAATTTATGGCAGGCCTTATCGATCACTTATATGTTGGATGGTGAATGGAAAGTATGAGAAATTAGGACTGAGTCTTAAAAAGTAGTGATCATAGAGTCTTTAATTAGTATAATGACATATGGATACAGCTAAGAGTAAAATTTTATCATTTATTTATCTGCATCGATTTCCTCTTGATTATATAGTGGGAGATCATGTAGTTCATTGAGCTTCGCTGAGAAGGGTAAACCGAATGATTCAAATGTAGGGAAAGATACCACCCATGTTTTTTGGAATTTTAGAGAGTGTGGTGATAATTGTGCTGGAAACATATAGATTATAACATTCATAGAGGTACAGTGATATGCATGATATTTTTATCATGTCTCAACATTGGAATATTCACCACAACTCATTATCATGTGATCGATTTTGATGATTTTGATGTTGAAGTTGATGTGTACTTTGAGGAGAATCAAAATCTTATTATGGATAATATTGATAATGTGTTTCATGATAACACCATGATGATTTTTGGATTGTTGTGCCAACATTTTTGTGATTAGGATGAAAATTAGGAGAATGAAATATATATATATATGCTCAATATCTCGATCTTTTAACCTCAAATTCATAGATATTATTGGATGTAAATCATGAGGGAGAGCTATTATATGGTGGGATGATTATAATATCTTACATTTTATAAAGATTACTCGTCAATGTTTTCATTTAATATTTTATCCTTATTTCTTTCATTTATTGTTTGTGTTTTATATTGGAGTTGGTTAATATAAAATTGAAGAAATTGGGAATCCCATGGGGCTATATATTGTTTGTGTATAGTTAGAAAAACAATGTGTTTTTCCCAAGAAACCATGCATCCCATTTTGAATCCAAAAGGTGAGGTACAGGGTTTTACCAAACAATGTGGCCTCCCTCCCCAATCCATGAACCCACATATAGAAGGGGTTTTCAGAGGAGGTGAACGTTTTGTTAAACAATGTTCCTACATAAGAGTAACTATGATCCCCCTAAGTATGGTTTAATGGGTAAGGATCATGGTTTGAAAAAAAATTCTCATAATCCAAGGAAACCATGGAAAAGGGTTTTAAATCCTCTGAAAATTTTATTAAAATTATTGAACCCCTGGGTTTTTATTCAAAATCCCCTGGCTTAGCCTAATATGATTTCCTATGGTCTTGGAGGATCCTGATAAGATTACATGGCTCTAAAAAACAATTTATTAGTGAATTGAATATATTAATGAATGATTGACTCCTTTATTGAATGAAATATCTTCCCTATTTGATTTCATCATTCCCCAAAATTTTCGTCCCAATGAAAATGGGTGGTTTTTTCTCTATTATTGATGGTTTTGGTATATGTTTTTTATTTATGATTCTGTGGATCTTGGACATTGGTTATGATGAAAGATCTCTTTGTTGCTATGAAATTTATCATTAAACAAAAAATTGAGGATTATGCTTTGTTGATTGTTCAGTAATGATCTTGTGGAAGAAGGTTGAATTTATTTTTTCTAATATCTTGATTGTGATTCCATGTATGTATTTGTGAAATTTTATTTCAATGTTGGTAAATTTCATTTAGAAATTAATTAATAAATTCATTCCCTTTGAATTTTGAAACCATCCACTAAACCCATTATACCTATTCAGCTTTGTGATAGAACATGATGGCACCACATTGGGATGTAAATTTTTTTAACGTGATGATAATATAATATGAAAATGGGAAAATGGGATATTATAATTGAATTTAATTTTTGTTTCATGTTGATAATGGGGATTGTAGTGTAGTTTGGCATAATCTCAATATTTTATTAAAATATGTGATTAACTGATGATAAATGGATTAATGGTGAATTGTTATTATTATTATATGTGATTATTGAAATAAATAATGTTGAAATTTATATATGATATGGTGAACCATTATGAGGATGATTTAATAAAGGTTAATTATTTCGAAACATTCTATGAATGTGACATATGTGATATATGTGATATCTATGATATCTGGGATTGATTGGGAAAGTAGGTGCCATTCAGGGACTGGTTCCCAAAATACACATTGAATTCCAGACTAAAGCTCCAAGACCCCAATTCATTCATGTGAACAATAACTTATGGAACATGGACTGATTCTCTAGACACCTATGGTGTATACGAAAGGGAATGACGCTCCAAATTCCGAGAGGGTACCATACTGATGTTCTAGGGCCTAAAACGTATTGGTATGTGGAATGATGTTCCAATATACCAGAAATGAAATTGGATTTAATTGAATAATATAAGCCCATGGTATGACGGTTTTTCATTATTCCCTTGGTTTATGGGACATACATCATCATGGGACGAAGTAGGTATGACTGGTATATTTTTCATTGTTAACCTAGAGACCTATTAGTATTATTAATGATTATTAAGTGTGTAAACAATTTACATTCCCATTTATAATTCATTATTTATATAAATAAATACACTTTTACGAACAATATATTTCTTTATGAATTTTTTGTGGTGGCCTAATTATTTTTATTCACTTGTTACATAGGAAACATGATTAATACCATAATTGAATATATGTTTGTAAGACTGTATAGGGAAAAGAGACCAATTTTAGATGGATGAGTTGGGATTTAGGATGGATCATATATGAGGTAATAATACATGTTTTTAGGAACATCTTGGGAGATTTCAGTGTGTCATTATTTTGTGTTTTTGTTAGGAACTTCACAGATATATGCCCTGGCATATTTACTACCTTGGTTTTGGATATTGTTTCCCAATTTTGGATTTGTCATGGCTTAATTGGTCTTATATTATTTATTGTATTATCATGATTATTTTTTATTAACTTTATTTATTTTATATTGATTTATGATTTAGAGATATTTTTATAAATAGTCTATTATCTACCCATGTTATATATTAGTGCTCAGCTTCTAGTCCACAACCTATAGCATATAGGGGGCACACTAGAGGTATCGAGATAAACTGGCTCCGGTGACCAGCATGTGGATCCTGGGTGAAGATTTGAAAAATGGGATGTATATAACCCTCATGAATTAATATAGGTATATAACATAACATACCTATTAAATAAGTCTAATTGGGATAAAAATATCATACCGCTTTGTTATGTTTTGAACCATAAGCCCCATGAATATTATAACCTAAAATATATATATGTATACCCTGATATTTTAAAATATAATAATAATTATAAAAATTAATGAAATTTATATGCACCACGTTTAATAAATAGATGGTGAATATGAAATTTGTCTCAAGGAAGTAAAAAGTGTGGCAAAAATCCATTACTGTTTGAGTAACGTTTGAATTGTAACCCCATAGAATGAATAAAATCTATAGAAACATTAATTATAATTAAATGAATTATTTTCCTGATATATCATGTAATATAGTATTTCATACACTATAAAGTCAAAATGACTGGTAAATATTGCATTATCCTCTTAGAGATAAATGTGAGACTTGAAATCCCATTACTATTTTGGTAACTTTTGAAGTTTAACACCCATGAAAGAGAGGTCATAAAAAAGATAATTAAATCCAAATAATTTTATATAGGAAAATAAAAAATTTACTTCAGGAGAATTTTATACGCATTTCCAAAATATAAGTATATATACAACATAAATATCACAAAAATAAAATATTTACAATAAAACACTTACCTTATGTCTTGACTACTGTTCCACGTATTCAAACCACGGGTAAAATAAATATATTTCTATTATAATAATATTACATAACCATACATATTTAGAAAAATTGGATATATGATATACATAATTCGTCTTATTGCCCATTAATTAACAAATCTATGATGAAGTCTTCTTTTGGGTAATAACCACATTATTTTTCATATATATTTCATTTTTAAATTTTATATATACTCACTTTGATCATGGTTCCATCACATAAAGAATATAAATCATGATATAAATATCATACATTTTCAATATATATTTTTTTATATAAATAATTAAAATTTAGTGATTATAAATGAAATGCACTGTTCACCGAGATGGTAGATCGTATGGACACAAATATAGTGTTTCCATTTTATTACATGATTAAAAGAAGTAAAATTAAATGATGTTATAATTATAAATAAATAATTTTCGTAAATATATATCACATATTTTTATCAAATTATCTGTTAATAAAATCTATGAATATCCTGAACGAATCAGATTGATTCACGAGGATGTAGTCCTCCATACACCATAAGGAGATTATCGTAATTTTAAAAATGGAAAATATTTAGGTGTGTATGGTATAATAATTTTATAATAAAATAAAATTATATATGTCATATATATCATATATCATCAATATATATCATTATTTTCATCCTCTAGTGGTTTTAGTGGGGAAATAATTGACACCGGTTCCTGAGGTTGTAGCCCTCCAAACACATGAATGCTGATTTTGAACAGAATAGATTGTAGTGTAGATTTTATAGGTCATTAAATTGACATAAAAATATCCCATTATATTGAATATAATAATTTAATTATTTAATAATGTTATAATAAAAATTTATGTAATATTACATTAATATAAAACAAAAAATACTTGCTGATGACCATTACCTCTTCTTCAAGTATCATCTATAGGATTTCACCAAATCCCTTAATAGGATGGATTTATATCAATAATATGGATTTTAAGATAATCTTTTTGAGTATTTATTTTTAGTTGGAAATAGAATTTTAGATCCAAAATTGTTTTATGTTTTGTTGAATAGATGATAGTAAGTGGACTTTTATAAGTGGGGGAGAGGACAAAAATGTTATTTTTGAAAATAAATATGTTCTCACATAGTATTCATATGATTAAAGTGTAAAATATATTACATTTAAAAACATTAACTGATTAATTTTATAAATATTACCATAAAATATTTTTTATTCGAATTTATATGTCATTTTTACCATTTATGTATAGTTAACCCCCTGGTATTCCAATTATTACATTAAATGAGTTAAATAACTGTTATTGTTTTCAAAATTCATTTTGGTAAAAAATTATTATTATAGTATTAGTTATTGTAAATTATAATTATTTCTTATACAGATTCATGTTTTACAAATTCCAATCACTAAAGTTGAAAACATTAATTTAAAATTAATTTTTCAAACTTGACGAGAAATTGGTTTTTTAAAGAAAAATGATCATGATCTTATAAAGACATTATATCCAAATTCAATATGAAACTAATTACAATGAAATATATTTCATTAATATATTAATATTTATATATTTATTATTTAAATACAACTTAAAATATTTAATCTTTATAAAATATTTAAAATAAGTCATTGTTTCCAAAAAAATTTATTATTTTTCATTATTCATCAAGATATGATACATTTCAAAAAAACCAAAAACATTCACTACAAGATAATTTCAATATTACATTATAAAAATTCAATATTTTTCTAAAATAAAAAATATAATGTTTTAATAAATTATTTTTAAATAAAGGGTACCATAAAAAAGAGACAAAACTAATTTTTATAAGAAATACAGTTTGAAGCATAAAATAGTATATATACAAATCTATTGAAAAGAATAAAATAAGGTAAATTTTATATAGTTGTTTGAATCAATATTTATTTTAAATAATTCACTAAAAGTTTTTTTATTTTATTGAGTGAGAATACATTTTTTTCTTCAGAAATCTTTTTTAGAAAAGTTTTCCTTTATTTTTAATTGGTTTTTTAAATTACAGTTAATTGGTCTCCAATTATATAATGATATATTCATGATTAATAATATATTAATAATTTAGTTAGTACTATTAATACCTTTCATTTCATCATTTAGGTTATAACTACCATACTAAATAAAAATATATCAACAGTATGAAACATTTTTTAAAACATGGATTTCCATGTAACGTAGCCTAAAATCCTTATTATGTGTATCATAAGAAAAATTAGTGTCCTATATAATTCAATATAATTACAGTCATACATGTCATAAATTAAGAAAATATTTTTGTGGTTAATAAAAAATATAAAAATGATCAAATTAATATGAAAAATAAATTTCAAAAAATATAATTGGGTAACATTATACTCAAGTTAATATTAATTTCACCAATGAAATTATTCTCAGACATCGTAGATTTATAATATGTAAAATCTTTCATATAAACCCACTTCATGTAATGAATAAAAATTCTTCGATTAAAATTTTAATTTTGGAAATAAAAAGGTTACAATATAACTCATAAATCGGTTTCATAATAGGAGAACCTGAGAGAGATGTTATGATTTGGACATAGAATGAATGAATAAATAATTATAGATAGTGAAAGAGATCACTGATCAGAACAATGTAGGTGATCTAGATAAGATTGACAACCACAAAACAATAAATAGAAGTGGTGTGAAAATAACTAATTATTCAGTCAAACATGATGATAATAGGGTAATATTTTTTTCACGATCATCTTCCTATTATTGGGAAATTTTCATGGGAAGAATTAATTACATTATTTTATTCTGTTTCATATGTACAATTTCATTATTCATATGTTGTTGGATATATTTCCACAATACCCCTTACTCAAAAAGAGTATTTTTTAATTTCTTAAGTAGTAAATTAGATCCATAAATGAATAATATTTCATTAATCTATCCCTTTTTATAAAGATAATTATAATTCATATCGCATTTTAGGAATAAATCTTCATATGGTATAATAGTACATTAATATTTATACCTCAAAAAAATTCATTTGAATCCATTCTATATTAGGTTAACCATATAACCCTTCTAAAATTAAATTTTTATAATTAATGTCAAAAAATTTATTACAATCTACTTAATAACAATCCAAAAAATATCATAATGTGGCTCTTTATTGGCACGTATTAAAAATATAAATACCATTATCGTTTATTATCTTGAAACATGGTAATAACATGAATAACCATAAAAACATATTGAAAACATACATGATTCCAGATTAATTTTATAAAATAGAGATTATTAGACATATTATATAGATCCAATAATCCTTTAAACTCCACAAAAATCAAACATATACCACTTTTTCCAAAAATCATTAATCATTTTACAGGTAATAAGTACAATCCAAATCAAATTATTGATTTAAAAAATTTATTTATCTAAACATCTTAATATCAAAATTTATTACATATTAAAGTATATGTTCCCTTAATACAAATATCACCTTTCAATTAAATATATCATTAAGTCCATCTATATAATTAAAAATTATTCCAAAAATTCTCTATGAGAATATATACTAAAAAATCCTTATAGATATGATGCGTTAAAATTATTTAATTCAATACAAAAAAACTATAATCACCAACATACTTCTCAAACAATTGACTATGATTTAACATTCTTATTCATTAATACCACCTTTTATTCCTATATCATTCAAAGTCTCTTCATCATCAAAAGAAAGGCCATTTCATGTAAAATTTGATGATTTCCTTCATAATATCATCCCTTAGGAAATATATTTTAATAATAGAAAAACATTACACATTTAAAACATTCACCAATCAATGATACTATTAGAATACTGTTATTCTAATCTTTTGTTTTGACCAAAATCTTCCTTTATCGTTTGAAATTATATTCATTGAGAAATTATATTACACACTCAACATATATTATTGTCCCTTAAAGGCATTGTCTTGTGTGATTATTCCCATATTCATGAGATATAGATAATTGAATCATCTTTACTCTAAGGACTCAACTTACTACACACTCAGTGAAATGTATCCTTGTCTTATATGGTGTGTCTGATAGTTGGTTAAGTTTCATGTTGTGAATCATGTTTCATTCTAATTGGTTAGAACTAATCACAATATTTTTCAATTCATTCATCATCCCATCAGGAATCTCAATATAAAATCATCCCTCACATTCAGTGTTAATCAAAATTCTTGTGGTTCCCACCAATAACTAAGAATAATCATAAAATTGTGAGAAAGAATAATCATAAGGGAAAACACATAGTATGAAAAATCAATTTGGAGGTCTCAATAAAGACGCATTATATTTATTTATGGATCCTTATGTTGAGAAATATTTATTACTAGTTTCCATATATTTATGTCATTTATGTTATTTATTAAAAAGAATGATAACTTCCACACTATGTACCCCGAGAGTATCGAACCATTGTGTAGAAAGGCCCATTTTCTTGCACTAGTTTCTGATCAAGTCTAACTCAATATAGTGTTTCATGTTATTTACAATTGGGTACATCTCTTCCATAGCCACATCCACTTATAGTATCAAGATAGATATGTAATTTCCTATAAACCAGTCTCTCTATCATTTTCAAAAAATTGTTGTCATTTTTCATTACTTTAACTCATTATTATAATTATACAAATATAAATATATATCTAAATAAATATTATTATAAATAACCATGTGGATCTAACTAATTATTTCCTTCCCATTTTCCAATGGATAACTAAATCATTCCTATTATTTTGAATATAGAGAACTAGGATTTTCCAACAAGGATATTAAATCATTTTAGATGATTATTCAAAACATTATAGAAATGAATCCTTAAGGGAATAATTTTTAGTGCATTTGTATACATGGAAATCAATCATCTTATTTTGGTGAACGAAATTAAATGTCTCCCACAATGATCTTCCCATTTATTTCCATTCACAAAAGTACCCTACATAAACCTGTATTTATAACCATGGGAAATGAAAAATTAGAATAGTTGATCTTAGATTCTATGTAAGGAAAATAAAGGGATACACATAATAATAGCATGATCATAATAGTATAACCACATTAGAATAAAATTAGATATGAATAGCCTAAAAAGAATATATCATAAGCTAGTGTCATGGTGTAAATATTTTCAGTTCAAACTAAATTAACCACATTGTAATCAAATTAAATGATTCATAGGAGTATAACATTGAAATAGACATTGAATTTGTTGAAAAAATCAGTTAATAATATTGTTAAAATGTGTAAATGGAAATACGTTTAATAATTATATTAAGAAAACGATAAAAATCCATCACATAAACTAATATGCATACAATTAGGTCTTCACATAACATTATGGAAATGAAAATTAGTTCTATTCATAACATTATGAAAATTAAATCTGGTACACATATAACATTGTTAATATGTTATAAAGTTAACACACAACATATTATCCCATCTGTTATCCCCCATTAACCAATGAAATAGATGGATATATAGTCCCCACATGATACCTAATGAAACCTATATCTATATGTTCCACATGATCATAAACATTAATCATATCATAACCCCTAAAATGAAATGTATATCACAAAAATTTATCCCATTATAAAACATCAAAAATTGATAGGTTTTGTGAACATTCCTTCTTGCACGACCACTCTAAAAGAAAAATGTTTCATAAGAATTTTATCATGGTAAAAACCATAGCTGTGAAATGAGTTTCATAAGCATTATTCCATCGAAACATAAACCATTGATAGAAATAATAATATTTTTATCGTTGGGTAATATCCCTGGTATGCAATTGGTAATATTAATGGATGACTACATTGATGGAAAATAATTTTGAAAGGTCATTTGAAACATTTCCCGAGAATAACATCCGCTTTATTTAAATTACATTTAAATTAGAATTTTATTAAAACAAATTTATTTGAAAATAAGTATGAAAACTCATAAATTACTATTTGAAGAAATTATTGGTTTTGACCTTATAAAGGACTCTCTATTCCATAAATGATAAAATAAATATTCCTTTCAAATTTATAATAAAATCTAAAGGACCAATGTTTTGTAAAATAACATGAAGGTTGATTTAAATAGATTTTTTAGAAGATATAGTTTGGTTAAAAATATCAGTTATAAATCATATGATTATATTTAAACAGTTTTGTAAATCATGGTTTTAGAATAAAATGTTCCTGACCAAAGAGAGAAATAATTCCAATTTTTCACAAAATCAATTTCATTACTATGTTAAGAACCAAATAGTTTAAAAATGGAACCATTACATGAAAATACAATGAATAAACAATGATGAAGAAAATTCAATACAATTATTGAGAGGGGGATCATGATATTTTTACATTGGATACATAACAATAATCAAAATATTTAAATGATGATGTTGGGAAATAAAATCCTTTTCACATTTGTAACATTGAATGATAAGGCCCATGAAATAATAAAAAAATGAATAAAAAATATCATGAGGATAAATTCATTCATGATATTACATGTAAATGTTTCAGTATATACACCACATGAATGAATATTGGTGAAAAACATAACGTAAATCTCAAGGAAAGGAAATTGAGACAAAAAACCCTAAAAGTTTTTTTAAAATTTTATTCACAAACCAATTGAAATATAGATCTTAAAATATATATGTAATCCCAATTAGTTTTTAGTAATATATTCACAATATCCATTTATTGTTTTTATATATAGCATACACAATAAATAAGTGGTGAATATGTTGTGTTTCTTATAAAAAATAAAATGAGAGACATAAATCCCTTACCACTTCCGTACCATTTGAATCATAATCCCAGTGAAGGAATAAAAAAACTACATACATTAATAATAATAAAATGAGAAATAATAAATATATAAAAAGTTAATAGGTCAATATATACATCACACATAAGTAACGAATGGTTAATATGGACTAATTATATTAGAAGTAAAAGCCAGACAAGAAATTCGAATATGGGTTTGGTAAATATTAATACAAAAACCCCATGAAGGGTATATCTTAAAATGAATATTTATATCCAAATAATTTCCATTATAAGAATCCTAAAAGACATTAATTTTTTTTATAAAAACCATATAAAATAATAAGTTGTTAGTATAACATAAATCTATAATAAATTAATGTTAGAGAAGAAAACTAATAACTTATATTTGGCTTCTTTTAAACTCATTTAATCTACATGTATAATAAATATAAAATGTTTTATAGAAATTGATTAAAAAATAAAAACATAGAAACATAGAAACATATATTTCTCTCAGCATTTATGATTTACATATTTCGTTTTATTACCTATTTATTAACAATTCTATGTTGAAATCATGTTTTGTGTAATATCTACTTTGTTTTTCAAATTTTTTGATTTTTAAATTTTTGTCCCCTTAAATTGACGATGATTACATCACTTAAAGAATTTAATCCATGTTATTAATATGATATATATATATATATATATTTTAATGAAATCTATAATATATTGTGATATGAAATGTAATACATATTTCGTTGAGATGGTAGGTCATACATAGCCATTGACATTATTTCCATTTAATTTTTGGATTGAACTAATAAAAATAAAAAAAATATGTATTATGATAAAAAATAATTTTTATGTAATATAATTAAAATATTTTCAATAAACCAATATTTAATTTCATTTTTTTAATTCATAAATGAATCACATCACATGGTGTGACTGTAGTCCGCCAAATCATAAACATCAATATCATATTCCCATGTTTTGTAAAATATGAATGAATTTTTGATATAATAATTATATATTAAATATAAAATCATATATATCATATATATATAAATATATATATATTATAAACATTTTATCCATCACTATTTTCTTCCTCAATATGTGGTAATGATGAAACAAATGACAATGGTTTGAGAATTTGTAGTTTATTATACATGGTAATGATTCTTCCATAACCAATTTGATGGAAGTAAATATTGTTATAGGTCACGAATGTGAAATAATAAAATATAATTATTTTTAATATACTCATTTTATTACATAATCATGGTATAATAATAATTTATCGATTTTAAGGAGTAAATAAAACAAAAAATATCATTGATAATGTTACCCATTCGTTATGTATTCTCCTTAGGTTTACACCAAAAGCAATCCAATGTAGAATTTTTATCAAAAAATAGCACCACTATAATGTGTGGAGGGAATTTCAGATATTATTTACGCATTTATTGATTGAAACAAAATTGTGTGAGGCATTAATAATATACAGTGGGTGGGCTTTTTCAAGAGGGAGAGAGAACCCACATAGAATTTTTTAAAATAAATTAGTCTTCCAAGGAATTTAATATATATTATGGTCTAAATTAGGCCTTTATCAATACTTATAGGCTCAGTCATCTATCTTTATCCATGCAATAGTATTTATATAAGTTTGTAGGTATTTTTATCCTTATATATTTATTTAACCCCTTGGTAGACCTATTTCGACATTAATCATGTTAAATAATATTTAAATAATTCACTATTAATTTCGGTAAAAATATATTTTTAACTAAGTAAAGATTATAAATTTTGATTATTAAATAAATATAATTAAATATTCCATAATACATTCATAAAACTAGAAAAAAAACTATTATAAAATTGATTCCACATACAAGATGAGTATGTGAGTTTTTGATGAGAAAAAGATCAAAATCTTATTAGGTTTTTATATCCAATTTCAATATGAAATATACTAAAATGAACTAAATTTGATTATTAGATTTATAATTGAAATAAATATTATTTAAAATAATTTATAATATAGTTCATATTTAAAAATAATTAAAATAAATAAACTAATTAATATTTATTATTTTTTCCATTCCTCAAAAAATGAATCATTTTATAAAAATCCAAAAAAAATTACTTTTATATTTTTTATATTCCAATTTAAAAAATGAATTTCATTTATTATGAAAATTATAAAATATTCAATAATTAGTGTCAAAATATGTACGCAATAAAAAGTTGAGGAGAAACATTTTCATAAAAAATTACAGTTTTTATCCTACAATAGGATTTATTCTTAAACATTTTATACATAAAACATATGATATATTTTAAATTTTTATTGAATATATACTAAATTAAAGTTATTCACCACTTTTTTATGAGGTAGAAAACAATTAGGTTTCATAAAAAATATTTTTTGAGAACATATTTTCATTATTTTCAAATATTTTTTTAATTTCTAATTAATTAATCACTAATGAATTCATTATATATACATGTGTAAAAAAATAATTTCATAATTTATTTATTTCTATTCATACCATCTATTCAAATTGCTGGGTGATAATAATCATAATTAAAAATAACATTAAAATTTTATGAACTTTTTCCTTCAAACATAGTGTTGTGTGTAACACATTATAAAACTAGTATTGTGTGTAACAAAATCAAAAGATAGTGCTTCATATAATTTAACTTGATATTTGTTTCAATTATATCTAACTAAAGAATAATTTTCTGTTCCACAAAAAATATATAAAAAAATAAAATTTATTTAAAGAAATTATTTGACAAAATATCAGGGTGTTATGAAATAAATATGAATCACGCCAGACTCAAATGTATAATCACATAGAAAGAGCATAATATGTGGCAAAAAAGAGGTTTAAAAAAACTCCAAGACCGAGATTTTTCTATCCAATTCCATCGTGGAAAAGAAAATAATGTATGAAACTCT
Organism: Viscum album; assembly: GCA_963277665.1. Lineage (NCBI taxonomy): Eukaryota > Viridiplantae > Streptophyta > Magnoliopsida > Santalales > Viscaceae > Viscum > Viscum album. Next base: position 1,525,639,454 of record OY728164.1, on the reverse strand, counting down.
ATATAGAGAACATATTGGATAACTTTATCACTGATGTGAATTATGAAGGATCAAATATTCATTCACGTGAAAATCATGGACAATAGAATCATAAAGGAATGATCAATAGAAGATAAATAAAACTTAAATGGATTATTTGGTAATTCAAAATAATGTAGAATCTATATGTATAAAAATCTCCACAATGATTAATATTAATAAAAACAGAGTTGTAAAATTCGTGTAATAGATTAGTGAGCCATCAATTCTTGATAAAAAGAAGTATTTATTTATGTATGCATTAATCTCAACCTTATCCATCAAATATGGGGCAAGTAAAATATATCAAGAACTACAAAATATTTTTTTGGAATATATATATATGATTATAATAGAACATACATTAGAATACCTTTTATATTAGTAACTAAAGGTTGAATAGAAGAAGACCAAAAGGATGATAAAATAATTACCCATAACTGCAGAAAAATAGGAAAACATACCCATAAAATATTTCTCAACACCTCCAAATAAATTAATTAGAAATAATTTTATATAGGTTTTGGTGGATTTTTTATGAATATTACACACTTTATTTCTATTATAGGGGTATTATCATTCGATAAAAATTATAGTATATATATAATGGATGTTGTGAGAATACATTGAAAACAATTTTCTATTATTTTCTTCTGATAATAAAAATTATCCTGCAAGTTATAGAATATTATGAACTGTTCTATAAATTATATTCTATTTTTTTATATTATTACATCATAATAGATGGCCAATCTGATATGACTATCAGGAAAATTTATCACAAGTTGATAGCATGCTCAGTGGAATTCAATGTATGGTGATATTAACAACTTCATCTGGTTGAAGTATGGTAAAATAATAGCATTAACTCAAGTAACCAAATGGATTGTTATAATTATTTTTATGGGAAAAGATATAGAACACGTATGTGTTGTGATGGAGTGGGTGATTTAATGTTTCTAGGACACTTAATTGTTGAGAAAATGGTAGAAACATTTAACACCATTCTAAAACACATCAACACTACTTATACTTGAATAAAGATATACGGTAACAATCATCGAAGAGAACAAGATTTTTTAGATCAGTGATATAGGGTTTCTATTTATATCTCTATGGAAGTGTGTAATGAAACTTGTGATAAGTGGTAAGCAAACCCCTTTGAATATTGTCCTATCTAATATTATTGAACGCATTGGAGTATAACCTATCAACTAGATCTCCAAAAAACAATATCTCAAGTATAGGATGTATTGCATATATCTATATTGATGATGTACATAACAAATCCCTTACATGTAATAAATCCATAGATGGTATGTAATGAAAATATTCTATCATTTCAAGAGTATCTATAGAATATTGTGAACCATAGAGAAAAATTTCTACACAACAATACAACTCACCTAGTCAAAGTACTATGGTTAAAACAAAAATAAGAGGAGATGACATTGGAAACTTGGGAATCCAAAAAAAATAAGTACACTCATCTATTTTCATCCTAGTATTTTTCATGGAATATCAAGGGTGATGTTTAATATGGAAAAAACGTAACATATATATGTTTTAATACAATTCTATTCGTGATAGTTTTCAAAACATGCTACATCGATCTTTATGCGAATTGGAGTACACTATAAAAACATTACAATATAGATGTTAGAACCTAACAGATGAATTTTAATGTGTGAATGGGAATAACCATGTTATAAATTTTATATATTTTTTATACTCAATACAAATTTATTTATTAATTATTAGGAAATAATAACTCTATTTTAGTATAACGTCATTTTATTCTTCAGAAACACGATTTGTACAGAAATGGTTTCCATTAAATTTTGAATATGAATATCATAAATAATTTAGGTAAATATTAGAAATTTAATCTGAAAAAAGGGATCTAATTTTTTTATTTTTTATGTAAAAATTATCTTAAAGTGGATTTTTTGGATTATTCTAAAAAGATTGAATTTCTAGTGAAATATTAAAAAGTATTGATTTTAATTAGAAAGTATAAATTTTTTTATAGAAAATCAAATAGTAAAATTATATTTTAAATCGGTTTTAAATAAACAACATTTTTTTATATAATAAATAATTCAAATAAGTATATTTAATCAATTTAAGGGCTGAATTTGGAATAATTTTTTTAAATGGTTTTTTATGAAAAATATTTTTCATTTCATTTATTTTTTACATATTAAATTCTATTTTTAAAGGAATAGAAATCGATTCATGAAAAATCTATTCCATATTCTGAGTCCTTATATTGAAATTTTATAAATAACAATTTCTTCATTATAAATATTTATTATGGTAAGTACTTGTCTCCAAGATAATGGCTAAATCTGGTAAATATTGTTTAAAATAATATGATAAGGAAAAAAATAACACAATGATTTATCCTATTGCAAGAGTTAAATTCATTCATGTTCATGCATATATCAAAAATATGAAAATTTAGTTACATACTTCATTAATTTTTTGTTTTTTATTTTTTTATATAAAGATAAGTCAAAACATTCATTATAATTATTTTATCATCTCTAGATTTTTAAAATTAGGATTAATAGAGGATCTGATCATTCAAAATTGATTATTTAAAAAATAAATGATTTCTTTTTGTCCTAGTTTTTATCACTATTTTTAATTATTTTATAATTTCCATGAATGTTTTCACAACACCGTGGTAGAATTTTTTCAATTAATAGAAAAAATTAAATATTTTAAAACCTCAAAAATAATTATTCATTATTGAATTATAATGAACCATAAATTTTCTAGATATATAAGACATATTAAAGATGTGTAAAATTTATATATTTTTATTTTCCATTTTTGTTAATGTATTTGATGTAATATTAAAATAATAGTGTAAAAAATGTCATTAATATTATTTTATAAGAAATAATATTTTATTAAATGATTTATAATTCCAATAAATATTATATTCATCCAAGTGATATTTATATGTTTAAAAATATCATATAATTTCTATTTTTATACCCAATTTCCCTTTTATAGTTGTTATGATGACCCATAAAGAATAAAACATTTGTTATCAAGATAATTTTCAAAAAGGGTTTACTCTTGTTAATAAAATGTTATATGGAGAAATCGTAACATAAACATGTCCCACTTCTATTTTATTATAATATTTCTACCCATAATAAAAATGTAATATAATTAAATCCATTTTCTCCTATTTTTATGCATATACATTTTTATTAATTTAATATTTTAAGTAAATTCAAATATTCTACTACCCTCACTTATAAATGGGTGGAACCTATCCTATTTTATTTATACATAAAAATACATTTATATTATACAATAACTCCCTAAATATCTTCCTAACATCCAAAATAACATACAAGTTGTACTTTTTTTAGCATAATTTCATATGTATAAGCATTATTCCCTAAAGAAAACAATATTTCCCGAAGTAGAAGTATGATCTTTAACCAAATGTTTTATTTTTACTCATTCTTCTAAATAATTAAATTATTTATCTTACATGATAATATAGTATCACCATTATCATTAATATACAAATATTTTATTATGTTACAATAGTAAATGTCTTAAATCACTTCTTCCACCAATTGTAAAATGAAATTGTCATTCATGGGTACAGTGGACTACCACCTCACAAACAGATGTAGTTAATTTTATATCATAGTATTTCAATGATGGCTATATTTCATGATTTATAAAATATATATTGTACTTATAATATCAATAAATTTATTTATCGATGACTTATTATTCACTATTCATTAATTCCATCCATTGAAAATGGATGCAACTTTAATGTGTATGTATAGCCTATCGTCTCTATGAATGATTTAATTAATTTTTTGTCTCTGCATTTTATATATTAATAAAAAAATTATATAATTAATATATTTTCATACTAATATTATCTTACTATATTATATGTATGATATAACCAAGATCCGCGTTCAATACAGGGACTTCGGATCGAAATCGTACATGAAAAAAACTGTAGTTATCACCAGGAATAATCCATTTCATAATGAAATGTGGATAAATGTGTATTAAGATGTCATAATAAAATAATATATGATATTATATATATGACTATGGTTCTATTATAAATATTAATTTATCTATATTTATTATATAGTATTTTCTAACATTTAGGTATAAATAAAAGGCTTATCACAAGCGATCTCCCCAAACAACCCTTTTTCTTCTGGTTATGAAATTTCATTCACTAACACACAATTTCGATCTATTTATTTTTATGGAATGTTTCATAATTATTTGTATATTTCCCATTAATATATACATAGAACATTATAGCTTCCTTTTATAGTTTCTAACATTTCTTATTTTCATTTATCTAATTTATTCATTAATAAATTTTTTTGAACATGATATAATGAAAGATTATGAAACCCATTTTATTCCACTATAAATGTTTATGACTATGAATTATGAATTTTATTCATTTCTTGGAACCCATAATCATTGATTTTTAAAATTCTTGATCTTAGTTAGTTCTCCAATTAATTGACTAATATTTTTTCTCTTGAGATATTTTTTATGGGATTAAGGAGTAAACCAAACCCATGAGGGTACTTTGTTCACCATGTGAAATTTTATTGGTAGTTAGCCTTACAAAATTTTTCTTTCGGGTTTTATGTTTCCCAAACATTTATTATATTTTTATAATATTAGCATAAAATCTTTTTTATGTTATTCTAATTTTTTATTTCTCAGAAATCTACTCTTTTATAATATTGTGATATACCTTTAAATCAAATGTTATGATTCCATATCATGTCAATTATGTTATGAGGTGTTTTATCTCACCCATATGTTTTATGAACTCCTAGTCTATCCCAGGCATATTTAGAAGCTCCAAGAGATATAGCATCTCATTAAAGAGAATAAAATAAATATTTTCTAGTTTGGTTTCCTTTTGATATATTATGGACTTAGTCATCGAAAGACACTAGTACTGCTTGTCATTTTGTTCTTTTAATTAGATATATATATATTAATTAATAATATTTTTGAATGTTTTTGGATATTATAAGAAATGAATTCTCTAGTAAACCCTCTAACTACTCTCTATTGTCTCAACTACAAAGATAGAAAATATCGAACTGATCCACTAAGCTAATGGTTGTCTATGATAATAGGTGGATATAAATTCCAAGGACTAAGGACAAAGGAAATGCATGTACCATCATAATAGTTGAGGTTTAATGTAAAAAATTAGTGTCAACTTTTATTCTTCTCATTTATTCAATTATTGAGAATAGAGGATCATAATATAGTTTTTCATATTCATTCATATAACATTTGTTATTAATAACTATTTTCACACCATTTCAAAAAATGGAATTCAATATATCCATGAAAACATAAAATAGTGGAATTATTGAATCCCATGTATATAAAATATCCCATATAAACATTTACATGAAGAATTTCAAAAAAACCATGTGATACACACTAGTGAAATTTGACTATATTATATATAAAGAATGAATTTCTTTTTATATATATAGTTTAAATTATAATGCGATGGATATCATCCTACATATTTTGATTCACCCTCTTGTTCTATATAAGTTTACAGAGGAGTATGGGTCTCATTTTGAATAATTATATCAATTATAGATATTATTTCTTTAAGTGAATTAATATCTTGATAAAATGGTTGAGTCTAACAAAAAGATCATTTTTGATAGAATTTCCTTTAGAAGGGAATATGATCAGGTACTCCTAGGAGTATTTTGCTTTCCTTCAACCTCAAATAGAGGATTAGTTCTTGACCAATCATATACCTATCTACTTTCTAATATCCAAGAACCTATAATTAAGGTAAATTTTTTAACATTAAAATCTCAATAAGAACAATTATGGAATCTTGAAAAAAGATTTATATTTCCAAGTGATACATTATTGGGTGAACCCATCCTTTTCATCATGAATAATAATATATCAATGTGTATCTGAATTTATTATCATTAGATCAAAATGATCAAGATAAAAATCTTGTAACATATTCTATCGATTTATGGCATGTTCATTAAGGTATTTGGATCCCAATATGTCTCTAAGCTGGATATTTTTTCAATATATTATCATGTCAATGCAAATATGGAGGATAACAACAAGTCTTATTTTTATAATACGTATGATCATATTGAACTCATAGTGATCCCATTTGGACATAGAAATAATCCAACTAACTTGTTGAAATTAATGAACATAGTCTTAGATATTAACTATATAATTTTTTAGTTGTAATTATATATTATATTTATAACTATATAACATGAAAGGTGGAATGTGAGGAATATTTGAATTTTTTAATGGAAGGCCATGAAAAAGGAAATTTTGTATGAAAATTAAATAAAATTCATGTTTTGGATTGAGATAGTAACATTCATGGGGAAGCTATCCCTATAAAAAGAATATTAATGGATCATTAAATGGTAGTGGAAATAAACTGATGGGATAAAATAACATCTCTAACACAAATCTATAAGTTATATGGAATAACTAGGTAATGTTATCAGTTTCTGAGAAACTATTTATGGTTTTCATGACCACTACCCAAACTATATCATAAGGGAGTTATCTTTTAGTGGACTAATTATTGTGAGTATATTTATAAGTAATTAAATTAAAGGATAACAATTTTACATTTTCTCATATTACCCGCCACTGGTGAATGTTTTGGGATCATTAATGATGCATCCAAAAAGGGTTGGGCATGTACTCATTAAAGAAGTAAATTTTATAGTCGATTCATTAATACATCTAATGATCAATGATAATAAATACTAATCACATGGCCATGAATTATCTATCATGATCTTCTCAATAATTATTTTGAGACATTATATCTTCGAGGAGGTTTCTATAATATATATGTGAATCCTAATGGCACCAATTATATATTTACACAAAAAGTGATTAAGATTCACTAATGAATGATGTTAGAGTTAATGGAGAATTATGGTTGTCTAATCCATTACCATAATGGGATGTTGAAAACATAGGTAGAGGATTTACAGAGAATGGATATTAAATACATATCCATGATGAGGATTGAATGTGATAAATTATTAATAAACATGAAAATGAGGGACATGGAATTCTCAAAAGGGATATAATCCTACCTTAATAAAATAACATATTCACAATTTGTTCATGATAGAATCAATGAGGCCGAAAACAGATATGGGGAGATACAAAGAAATATCAAATACAAATTTGTTCAACATTACCATCGATTGAGTAATAAGTATAGGAAGAGTCATATATGTCCAATAATAAATATAACTAAAGAGGGAACTTTGGAATAATTTATTTAATCTAAGTCGGTTTCTAAATAGGAGAAAATTTCATTTTAATTTTTAAATATATTATCTAAAAACCCAATTTTTGGAGAATCAAGTCATTTCAATCATTAAGTGTTTATAAAATTATTAAAATTAATTTTAAAATAAATTAATATTAATTTGAATTTATTATTAATCATAATATTATCCATATAGCTTAAAACTGGTCAATTTAATTTATTTACAAAAAAATATCAATTTTTATAATATCTTTTTTTGAAAATAAATTATTCAAAATGAAAATAAAATTTTATCCATTGTTACATAATTTTTTTCCTAAAAAACAATTTACATATAATTTATTATTTTAAAAATATGATTGAAAATTGGAAAATAAATTTATTAATTTCAATTAATAATGGAAATAATTGATAATTTTATTATACATATGCATAATATAGATCTAGAAATAAATTTATCTACTATGCATTTAATAAATCAATTACATACATAGTAAAAATTTTATGATAGATGTTAAATTTCATTATTGTGTATATTGTTATCACATTTCATTACAATACCCATTTAATAAAATTCATGTTGTGTAGAAATAAAAATCCATTAAAAAATATATTCCTATGAATATATTTATTTTTTTGTTTCTCAAGCTATACCAACTAAATTTTATCAATGAATTAATATTTTTTATTTATATATCAAATTAATTATTTGGATACCTCTATTTTTACATTATATCTTTATTAACAATGTTAAATTGGTTAAAATATTTAAAAAAAATTATATAATTCATTATTTATGGGGTAATGCATGTGGGGAAATATATTGAAAGAACTATATTCATTTAAATGAAATATTAGTATAAAAATTATAGGGCATCACATTATATCCCACATAAAAAATTGACCATTGAATTTGGATTCCTACCAAATCAATAAATGGGGTATCACCCATTCATTGATTCATCAGGCTCTTATATTGTATCCTAAAACTTTTGATTTCCCTAATTACATTCCATAGACATGTCATCTTCATCCCTAAAACATTATAAAATTAATAAAAAGTCGTTATTATTTATTCATAATAATAATGTTAAGGATCAATTATTCAACACAATGTCACATATATGTGTTGTCTCTAATATATATTTTTAGTAGAGAAACATTGGGGACTCCATAAACATTTAGAATATTTGGGGCATTGATAACAGATATGAAACTGATCCATCACTCCTCATAATCTCAAAATTGTATAAGGTCCCATAGAATCATCTTATCTTAATTTATATTTCTTAATTATCTCTTTATTTTTGATATTTTGAGAAACAAATGATATGTAACATTTAATTATAAATCTTGCATTTTATATTCAGCATATTTCTTTTGAAAAATTTTAGTTTCTTTTATATATATTTGGATTACATATATATACTCCATTTATTATTCCACAAGGACTTGACCAAATAGTTTTATTTCTCAAATATTATCCCAACATATCATATTTATATACGATTTATTATAAAGTGATTCATATGGATCTATTTGAATACATGCTGGGAACATCTTGATGTAGGTGAATTAGAAAATTTGTAGATTTATGTCCATCACAGTTGAAAATCATGATATATTTCCCTAATCATTTCATATAATGTTTGAATAGTCATATCAGACTATTTGTTGGTATATTGTTAATTTTTGGTCTTCAATTTTTCTTCTATATTATTAGCCATCTGAAGGGTCCATCAAAATATTAATGTAAATCGAGGATCACTATCACAGAAAATCAATAGTATCAAACTATTAAACCAAACCACTTCATGATTATATTGATGAAAAATGTTCTCAAGTGAAAATGAAAATTTATTCACAATGAAATTCTCATACATTGTAAATCTATCAATGAATGAACATATATATTTGTTCCCCATGGATTTCTTATGAAGGCTTGTAACAAAATTCCTAGTTTTGTTGTCCCTCTTCAATAATGGAATAGGTCGTGTTTATAACACTCCATTATGAATTTGATGCTCTTAAATCACTTCATAACCTACCTAATATCTAGTAGTAAAATTATTAAATTCAATTTAATTTTATCCAACAAAAAAAAATATTTCACAAATATCTATAAATTTTAGATTTTTGAGGTCATATAGAGAATATAGATATGTGAGAATCATTTAGATGTTATTTCATTATTTCTGGAATATATTGGATACATAACATGGTTATTAACCATAACAGTCACCCTATATAAATATAAAATTTAGGAAAATTCCCATTTTCCTATTCTTATATTTTTATTTTATCATAGAGTTGTCATTATTTTTTTCTTGATCCTCTCTTGTAATGATGGTTAGGAATTTTTTTTATAATATTGTGGATTTCCCATACCTTAATTTTTTTTTACCATCTTTACCAAGTTCATAATTAAAGGATCTCCCTAAATTCTATAATTTTAATGAATTTTATCATATGCTTGATTCATTTCATTAGTGAATTTGATTTCTTTATCGAAGTGATAATGCATATGATAATAAGAGTCCATTATAAGCTCAAACATATCCATGGACTCATATATGTTCATTATATGTGAATAAATACTTTAGAAATGTTCATCACGTGTATATTTCACACTTTCTCCCATAATGATCATGTCTTTATATCTTAAATGGAAAATCAATTATAGTTAACTCCAAATCCGACGTATGATAATTATTATATTGTAATTTTTTTTTTCAGGATATATAAGTAAAAATATTTTCATCTTATAAAACAAAACATCCCAGTATTTTCAATGGTGCATCACCATAAAGGAAAATTCCTTCTTCATTAGTTTTTAACATTATCATATTTATCTTGATCATCCAATTCATCAGTTCTAAAAAGCATTCATCACACTTATTTTTCCAATAAATCATGACTAATATTCAATTTATATTGGTTATAATATTATAAAATCATAAACTATTATTCAAAATCCTTAAATAGTACGCATGCAGGCTTGAAAACTAAGAATCTTCGATTCTATAGTCATACTAGTGATCTTATCTTCTAGTATTTTCTTATTTGGATCCATATGTATTCCATTATAAGTTTCCTTATTTTATAAGAATGACACATATTTCAACTAGTACGAATATTAACATAATTTATCAAAATTATTGTGGTTATATAGGGTTAGTGTTATAACGCTCAGGTGTTCCTCTAATTCCTTATGACTTAGAGAATACATCATAATACCATCATAAAATACAAACATATCTTTAAAGAGATAATACCTATAGACTCTACTTATAAAATACATAAATATATTGGTAACATTGACTAAACCAATATGAAATATAAAAAACATAGATTTTTTGATACCATGTTTATAAGGTGGTCATTGGGATATTCTCCTCCCTTACTCTTAGATGGTGGTACATTGATTTGAGTTAAATCTTAGAAAAGAATTCACCTCCATGTATCTGGTCATGTAAGTCATAAATTCTATAGATTGTTTATTAATTCATTCCACTGATCCCATAGAGTTTACAATAATAAATGTATAACCACATTGATCCATCCTTTTTCTTTAAAAGTATAAAATTTTATAAATACGGAGACACAATTATAAAAAAATAACTTTTACCATAAGATAATATAGTATCATCACCAATTTATATATCTCAATGTACATTGTTCTATATAAGGTTTCAATATCAAATTAGATCATGGTATGAGTTCCAGAGATAATTCCACCTCTATTTATTTTGGAAGACATTATAATTCTTCTAAAAATACATCTCTTTTCTCCCATATAATGGTTAAATATTCAATCTGATTTTAAATTCAATTTCAAACCCTTGGATACCAATCATGTTCATTAAAAATTCTATAAGATGTAGTTCTTGAGAAAACATAGGATAAGATACAACTCCTTTAAAAAAATAATTTTTTCTACAATGACAAAAAAATTATTTTTAATCCCACAATTGATCTGGTCATTATACATTAAAACCCAATACATCCCTAATATAATGTCAAATTGATATATTCCCACAAATACTTGATTTTCGATGACATTGTACTCACCAATTTTTATAGGAGAATATTTATATTCACTTTATTATTAATGATACGACTAATGATTTTTTACTCATGGTTATATATTTAACACCTCGTGGTTCAATTTTATGTTCTTTCTTAAAATGAATGAAATAGGGGAATGGTTATAACCATAATCTAATACTTTATGACAATACTATGACTTAGAAAAACGCATATGTTCTACCATGTCATTTGGATCGAAGACATAAAATATTGTAACACCCTGAGATTTTATGAAGAATATTATTTTAATTTCGTTGATTTCTTGTGTCGTACGCTACACCAAATGGATATTTCACTACACGCAACACTGAATTGGCTTGCATTACACACAATCACGACTTTCCTTGATAGCATGTGTTGTACGCAATATCAGGTTTCACTAAAAAATGATATATGGTTATAATATTATAATGAACTAGCAGTTATGAATATTATTAACTAAATTTTTTATTTTATAAGATTATTATTTCATCTTACACATTTTCTAGAACATGGTACGTGAAAAAAATAAATATTTCGGGTAAAATAAGTATTTTTCCAAAAATGCAGTTTCGCCACATTTTAATGGCGCACCCACATTAAATCTAGTTTTTTACATGTTTATAAGTTCAATATTACAAAATAAACTTCTTATTTTGAATCAGGATATAAAAATATACATTGGATAAAGTTTTGATATTTTTCTGATAACTTTCATATTTTAATGAATAGTAAAAACATGCAATCTTTTGATTAAAAAAAACTTTTTTTCATCATAATAATTTATATGGTTAAATTATAATATTTAATGGTTTTAATGTATAAATAGAATATATTTTTACCATTTAATATAATGTATGTCATTATCATTTATTTTACCTTGAATTCGCAGGTTAAATCAATTCAATCTTTTGCAATGTTTTAAACAAAAAACCATTTTATTTCGACAATGAGATTAATTGGAATTTAAATTCTGAAACTTTTCTGTATTGAATTAGGAAAAATGGATTCCATATTTTGAATCAGTGGTTATAAATTATGTTAATAAGCTACTTTTTATTTTTGGGCATTATGAATAGTAACTACGGTAAATTTTATTTACCATAGTTAAAGGTAAATCAGGTAATTAAGGGTAAAAATAAGATTATAAAATTACCCTAACACTTTCCAAAATCCTATTGGATGAATAAATGTCGACCCATATCACCTAAGGGTTTTACTAGATTCATTTTATGGAAGTATGACCATGAAATAATATAATTATTATTAAAACCAAAGAAAGTGACAACACGACACTCTCTTAAATCTAATAAGTATATTAATTTTAATTTAGTTATAAGCTTCATTAAACTTCAAATATAAATATTCTCCAGAAATATAATAAAATTATCTACATCATATGAATTTATTTATAATTTTTAGGGATTAAATCATTATCATTAAAGGTGACATAATAGTGATGTTGAAATTATTTTATTAAGAGAAATATCAAATAAATGGTTTTAAAAATATTAAAATAAATATTATATGAACTATTTAATGTGATAAAATAATTTTATTGATAAATATTTAATGTTATGAATCTATTAAACCTTTTATTTCGAACATAACTTCTATATATTTTTTATTTAAATTCAAATAAATGAATAGTGACAAAATTGACACTATTGTTATTTTATAAAAACAACATATTATAAAATTGTTTAGAAATCAAAAAAATATTTTAAAATTATAAATTTAAATTTATATGGTCTAAAATGTAATAAATTATCCAATTATGGACAATTCACAACAAATAAGTAATTATTTATAATAATTTAAAATTTATAATGTTATTACAACAAATAAAATTAAATTGATAAATAAGGATAAATCAAGTTGATAATGTTTAAAATAAATTCCTAAAATGTTTAATTTTTTTTGGTTGATGATATTACAACCCTATCTCATCTAATATTAGTATATGATTCATTTTGGAAGTTTTTATGTGGGGTTGGGATTTAATATAAACTAATATTTCTTATATTTTTAAAGGTTTACATGTCCTCCCTTATAAAGGGCACCTCCTCCCACTCTTCCTCAAACCATTTTGAGCATGGAAGTTCGTCCAAACCCTGTCCAATTCCCTTATTAAATTCCCTAGAAACATACTAGAGGTTATGGTCTTCTTCAGAGACCAATTTTAGTACCATAAGAGTAGGTTTCAATAAGACGTATCGAAGAAGAGGTAATATCTGTTACCAATTCATTCAAATTTATTTCCTCTTATACCTACTCTTATTTAGTTGTTTAATTATATTGTAAAAACATAAGTATCACTAATATAATGATATGTTATTATAAATATTAAACAACCCCATTTCACCTTCTATCCATCCTATGGAAAACGAAATCACCGCGCGTGCGTACGTACGGAATACCGTCTCCACGCCGTGGTGTAATCTGTTTTTCCACCACAACCTTACTTGGGTGGGTATAATGGCGTAAAAAATAAAAATATATTATTATTATAACATAATAATGATTCTAAAATAATAGATCATTAAATCCAATTCGATTCAATAAATATGGGAATGATATCATCGCTCGTTCGTACGTACGGATTACCGTCTCCACGACGTGAGGAGATTCAGTTTCCATGTTAACAATTCAAAAATGATTATAAAGTATATATAATAAGTAATAATGAACTATATGACATAATAATGATACTGTATATATATATATACATATATTTGTATTTCATATACTTAATTCCATTCAATTAAATAAGGGAAATGAAAACAGCATTCATGCGTACGTACGGCCTGCATCTCCATGAACGGTGTATTTCATTCCATTTATATATCTAATATATATAAATATTATGAATATATATTATATATAAATCATGTTTTACATTCTGGAATTATGTAAATCGGGATATAAGTAATAATATCAAGAACGACATGTCGAAACACAAACGATAAATGAAATGATTTTACCCAAAATGCTGCTTTAACATGGAATTTACAAACGAACGGGTATTATAAAGTCATAAGTGAAACATGTATGATATCATAACAATGAATATGATTATTTAATAATTCAATGACATTATTTAAATCATTATACAGGAGGTTCGGATCCATACGAAGCATATCGGACCTAAGGTAAGGGATAACCTTTCCAATCTCGTTCTTATCCAAGAGGGTTTATTCGTAAGTATTTACTGGGGATATTGTTATCATCCAATTCCATGTTTTCTAAAAGTTTTTTTATGTATATTTGATGTACTTTTTACCCATTTTTGACTTTTACTACATGGTGTGTAATAAATCTTTCTTTTATGAGGTACTTTTTGACTTTTTCGGCAAAAGTATGAGATGAATTTTTTTTAAACATATACATCATGAAAGGATATTTATGGTTTTATAAATAATTATTTTCATGAAGCTTCCTCTAAAATATTTCATGAATATTTTCAACAAAATAATTTTCTTTTAAAATTTCATAACATTTTGTGGGAAGAGAATGATTTTGAAGAAGAAAGGATATTTTTATCAAGAATTCAATTCAAGTGTTTTATCAAAACCATTTTTCATCTAAGATGACATTATTTCTTATGTGTATGTTTCAAGTATCATGTCTCTATGATTTACATGGTTTCACTTTTCTTATTATGAAATGATATCGAATTCTTTTATATGGATTATGTGATGATGGGATGATGTTTATGAAACCCATTTTATTTATTGGGTTATTATGAGTGATGTATGTTTATTTTGTGGCACAAGTAAGAATGATTTCATTTGAGATGTGTGGGACTTATATCTCCCTCCAATTCATTGGGAAAAGAGTTATATCTCCAGAGATATATATGGCTGGAATGACATGTAAATCCGTTTTAGTAATACAGGGCTGGAACGGCAAGTAAACCAGGTTCAGTAAGGGACTTTGTCCACTAAGATGGTCTTGGAAGCAATGCCTTGGCTGCTATGGAAATCATAACAAGTGCTGAATGGTTTCCAAAATTACATGTTTTATTCCCATGCTAGTATATCATGATTAATGTTCCTCTATGATCTATGATTTATGTACTTCTATGATTTATCTCTTTTCTCATGATTTTGATGTTTAGATTCTATGTTCATGTTTTTGAATTCAAATGTTTATGGATTATTTTATATTCTCCATGCTTACCCTTACTGAGGATTTTATTTCACCCATTATATGTTTTCTTTTCCCGATGTATTAAAAAAAGTTTTTAGTTATGAAAACAAAAGGGGAAGTTCTTTATGGGAGATGTTGAAGATATTTCACCAAGATTAGAAGATTACGTTCTGAGCTTCCAAAGACAATAAACTATTACAGTCCTTGACTTTTGGTTTTTGTTATGTAATATGTATTCCGCAAAGGTAATGTATTGTCCATGTACGTCAAGCTCCGGGTCTCTACAGTTGGAATTATAGGAAAGGTTTAGTTAACCTTTAGAAACTAGGATGCGAAAACTTTAGTGAAATCCCTAAAGATATTTCAAAGCTATGTCTAGGGATGCCCCTAAGGATAAGTATACGTATAGTTTATATTACTAGAATTTCTCTAATCATATTAGAATTAAACCTAAAATGATAGATTTTGAAGATACTCCCCATTTATTATGTTATTTTCCTAGCATGGCATTTACCTCTGACACTATTATTTTTGGGTTTTAGACGATGGATGGAACACGAAGGAACCGTGTTGATCAATTTAATGGACAATGCAATGATTGTCCTCCTGACCAAACCAATGTCAAGGGAGATGGAGTGCACAATCTTATTTCTATACTTACACAAGCTATGAATCATTCTGGACTTCAAAATGAGCATAGAAAAGAGAAACATTCTGTTGAATCCTTCATGAGGCAGCATCCACCTTCATTCAGTGGGTCTTCTGATCCCTCAGTGGCTAAACAATGGATCAGTACTACTAAAAAGATATTTTCAGTTCTACAATGTTCTGAGCATGGTAAAGTCATCTTAGTAGTATATTTTTTGGAAGGTGATGCTGATCAATGGTGGAATCCTATCAAGAATATGAGGCAAAGAGATGAAATTGAGTCCATGGAATGGGACGAGTTCAAGAACTTGTTTTTTAGTAAGTACTTCCCTCGTATTCTTCAAAAAAAGATGGAAAATGATTTTCTTGATCTTAAGTAGAAGGATGATGAATTTGTTGGTATACACAAAGTGAATTTTACAGGACTTTCAATGTATGAATCTGGCTTTATCATCCAACCTGAAAGTAAAGTTGATAAATTTTTCAGTAGCTTAAAACCAAGTCTTCTAGAGGAATTACCTATAAGAGACTTCAGTAGCTATGAAGAAATTGTGTGTTGTGCTATCAAGGTGGAATTGGAAGTTGGTGTAACATATCTATGTCATGGTTTTGACAAGAAACGAAAGATGGAGTACAAGGAGAAATCTCAGAAAAATGGTGAAAAGAATATGAATTATTATTTATGCTCCGAGTACGTCCCTCCCAGTGGTCCACCTCCAGGTACCATCCTGCTCCGCACTCCTCTACCACGATCAGCGCTATCCGTCGTCTGCAACCAACACAACGTAGTGCGGGCAAAGCCCGTGCAGGGGTGAGTATAAGATACTCCGTAGGGACCCTGAGACCCCCAATGGTCTCCCGAAATCCACAAAGGATAATCAAGAAAGGAAAGATACAATCCCAAAGTAACATCTTACACAGCTTAGGTATATGCCCATACATATACCTAAGTCATCAATTCCCATTCGGCTCCAACATCCGAGCCCAAGCACAACCCAGTCCACACAGCAAAGCAAACGTATACCAACACAGGATAGCACAACACAATCCACAAAGGAGAGTAAACAGTAAATCCACACAGGGTATCTCAACACAATCCACAAAGGAGAGTAAGCATGATTCAGCTCACACAGGTATACTTCTTGTATGACAATAAAGATGATCACTGAACCATCTAAGTCGTCGGACCCACAAAGGATCGATAGATAACTAACCCCCACAATGACCCACACAGGATCGGGCCCACACAGGACCTGTAGGTGCTGGCTCACATAGAACCGCTGAGCGCTGACCCACACAGGATCGGACCCACACAGGATCGGTCCCACACAGGACCTGTAGCACTGATCCACATAGAATCGCTGAGTGCAGTATTCATCGCAGTCCACTGGGGATCTCTGCACATTCGTCTTCGCAGTCCACTGAGGATCTCTGCACAGTCGTCGCCGCAGTCCACTGAGGATCTTTGCACGGTCGTCGCTGTCGAAGTAGCAGTGGAAGCCAGCACTAGGGTTCCCGCACACATCAAGCTCGTTCAGGAGCGTCCGCTCCATGAGCCGAGAGGCTGATACATCAACTGACACAAAGTCCGAAGTTGATGTATCCAAAAGTTCTGTATCGTCAACAGGAACTCAACGTCGCAGACGGCGCGTCAATTGGACGCCCGGTCTGAGAGTTATTGGCTTTTTCGTTCCAGGGGCCCGGTTGGTTTTTAAGGCAAAACCAACCCGACCATACTCCACCTACGTCCAAAACTCGGGTGGAGTATGCCAAAAGATCCGTCTCACTTAGAGTAATTTACCAAAGCTGACGGCACATCAATCAGACATCCGTAGCTCATGATATGAGCGTTTCTGCTCCGAGGGCCCGGTTGGTTTCGTGTACGAACCAACCCGGCCGAACCTGAAGTCTTCTGAAACCTTGAGTGCAATATACCGAAATGACCGTCTCAATCCAAGGACCGCGTTTCCGCTGACGGCGCATCGTTTGGAGGCCCATATCTCATGTTACGAGCATTTGACCGAAAATGGTTTGAAGACGGGGGGGTCCGGGCCCAACCAGACCCAGCCCGACCCCCCCTGGGTCGGCCGACCCGGACCGACCCCCCATGGGTCGGCCGAACCGGGTCGACCCGGCCCGGTCGGACCGGCCTGGCTCGGCCCGCCCGGCCCGGCTCGGCCGAGCGGCCGAGCGACGCAGGGGGGGGAGCCGCCGCCCCCGCGTGACACCCCCGCGGCACCCACGGGGTGTCACCCTGGACGACCCGAGCGACACGGGGGGAGCCGCCGCCCCCGCGGCACCCGCGGGGTGTCGCGCTGGACAACCAGATGCGACTTCAGCCGCATCCCGCGCGCGCCGGATTCGCACGGCCGCGGGTCAGCGAGCGCCGCCGCCTCCGGCCGAAGCCGCGGCGGTTCTTCCGGCGGCGCGCTGGGGCGCCGCCGCCGGCTTCCGCGGGCCACCGGAGTCGCTCCGGTGGTCTGATACCATTCCCGTCTGTGCCGCTGCTGCTCCCGGGACTCGTTCTTCACTGCGGAACCATCAAACATCCATTGCGGCACGTTCCGTCGTCGCCCGCCAAATCCGCACAACAATGAAGAACGGCGGAAGATTTTCGGGCCGTGTTCGTTTGGCCCGCACCCTCAGTGTTAGAGATAAACAACGGGAGAAATATATTCAACACATGAATCAACAATTTTAATGGATTAAAATTGTTCTTATTGTCCGTTTCTTCACTTTTAAAAGCAACGATCACAAGAAAAAGGAATTATTCACAACAACCCCTACCTCGTAGTCGTCGACGTATGCACGTTCTTCGTGGATTTGTTCGTCACGGAAGGAGGGGATCGTCACGTCATCGCGGAAGGGCGTCGCGTCGTCGCGGAACACGGCGTTGAGTCGGCATACTCAACGGACCAAGAAACAATATATTTAATTTAATTATATAAAATTAAATCCATGTTTTGTAAAAAAAACACAAGGGAGATTTAAGAGAATCCCGAAGTCTCTTACCTCAAACAGCTGATCGAAGATTTCGTTGCGGAGGAAGAGACGTCACAGAAGAATGTTGCAGGAAGGGAACGTCATCATCGTGGAACACGACATCACGTCATTGACTTCCACGGGTTCGGCGTTCTTCGTCGGAGGCCGACGTTCTTTCACGTTCTTCGCTTTCTTCGCGTTCTTCGCGAAGGAGGATGAAGGCTCAAGAACTCTGACAAAACCTCTCAACGAGTAATCCTCCAAAAAGACTTGTTGGTCTTATTTTATTATATTGCCAACAAACGAAAAAGGGTAAGTAATGACCCATCAATTCGTTGAATTAATTCAACGAAAGAAACCTCCCATTTAATTCAAGAAATAAACTGCCCAATTAAATGGTGCGTTAAGGGTTTAAGAAAACGCGTCAGTTGACTTTCATAATGATGGGTTTTCACGGGTGTGTTACTTAGCGGAAAGAAATGGCGGGGCTCCTGTGGGCCCCAACTCACAAATATCCTACCAAGGGGGTAGGATATTTCTGGATAGCACCCTATCTGTTTTAACTCAGTTTAAGTGGCTTTCAAGTGGCTTGAAGTGGCTTAAGTGAAATACAATAAAGTTTTTCAAAAAAATTATTTTATTTCTAAACTTTAAGCCCAAAAATTAAAAACCACACCCGAGCAAACGCAACTCCAGAAGAGGTGTTTCTAAGAAAATACCGGCGCTGAGATTTCATCGGTGCCCTCAGAATCTGATTCCGGGAACCGGTTCAAAAGTTAGAAAAACCCGCTCGTTTGTTCACTGAATGTACCTGAGCCAATCTTCGGAAAATGATTTCGGACACACCGAGCCTCGGAATCAGGTGCTGTTAGAAACTGCGTTCTTGTAAAATTCCAAATAAAATTAAGAAAACAATTTCCTTGAAATTTACGGGTCTTTACATTACTCCCACCTCAGGGATTTACGTTCCCGTAAAGATACATCAAAAACTAGGGAAACAAATGTGGGTACTGAGCACGCATCTGAGCCTCCCACTCCCAAGTACTCTCCTGGAGGTTCCCGTGCTGCCATCTGATACGCACAAGAGGAATCGATCGCCCACGTAGGACCAACTCTTTTTGATCCTCTATCTCCACTAGGAACTCTGTAATAGTCTCCCCATCATCCACATCTAGCTCCCCATGGTCAATGATGCGCGTCAGGTCGTGCACGTATCTCCTCAGCTGAGATACGTGGAAGACGTCGTGCACCCGGTGCAACTGAGGTGGTAGATCCAGGCGATAATCCACCTCGCCAACCCTGCTGAGGACCTGGAATGGTCCAATGAATTGTGGAGACAACTTTCCGCCTCGACCAAATCTCCGCAACCCACGTCGAGGTGAGACACGCAAGAAGATGTGGTCGCCATCCTCGAACTCTAATGGCCTCCGCCTCCTATCAGCATAAGACTTATGATGGCTCTAAGCTATCCTCATCCGCTCCTGGATGACCTGGACCTTCTCTGTCATGGCTAGGACCATCTCTGGTCCCACAAGCGCTGACTTCCCAGGGTCTGTCCAGCACAAAGAAGATCTGCAAGGCCTGCCGTACACCGCCTCGTATGGTGCCATCCCGATGGTGGAGTGGTATCTGTTGATGTACGTGAACTCCACCAAGGGTAGGTGGTCCCCCCAGGTGTGACCAAAGTTGAGGACACATGCGCGGAGCATGTCCTCGAGAGTCTGAATAGTCCTCTCTGTCTGACCATCTGTCTGAGGGTGAAAGGCGGTGCTCAGACATAGCCGCGTCCCGAATGCCTCCTGCAACCCCTTCCAAAGCCGGGAAGTAAAACGAGCATCCCGATTATAGACAATAGTCGATGGAACACCGAGAAGCCGTACAATCTCCTCAACGTAGAGACACCCCATGCTCTCCACTGAGCCCTGCTCTCTGATGGGTAAGAAGTGTGCCGACTTGGTGAGTCGGTCAACAATCACCCAAATGGAGTCGTGACCTCTGGAAGTGCGTGGAAATCCAGTCACAATGTCCATAGATATCCCGTCCCACTTCCACTTCAGGACCTCCAAGGGCTGTACCAAGCCTGCTGGTACCTGATGCTCTGCATTCACCTGCTGTCAGGTGCGGCACCGTGAAACGAAATCTGCCACAGCCTTCTTCATGCCCGGCCACCAGTGCTGTCGTCTGAGATCCTGGTACATCTTCGCCACTCCAGGATGTACCGCCAAAGGAGAAGTTTGAAACTCTCTCAGCACCTCCTCTTGTAAAGAGACTGGTACCAAGGTACGTCCTCTGAAAAGGATGTCGTAATATGCTCCAAAGGAGAAGCCATCAGGTGCCTGTCCCGAGGATATCTGTGCACGCCACGTCTCACAGTCGGCATCCTCACGCTGTGCCTCTATGACCTGCTGTAGTAGTGGAGGGGTGACTGTGAGAGACTAAAGGAAGCCTGCTCCATCTCTATCTATGAAGGATATCTGCAAGGCGGCTAGCTTCTCTGTCGCCTCCTCAAGTAGCAGGATTCCCGTTCTCCTGCTGAGGGCATTGACTACCACGTTCCCCTTCCCAGGAGTATAGACTATCTCAAAGTCATAGTCCTGGAGGAACTCGAGACATAGCCACTGTCTCAGGTTTAGGTCCTTCTGCGAGAAGATGTACCTGAGACTCTGGTGGTCAGAAAAGACTGTAAAGCGCTCGCCAATCAGATAGTGCCACCATGTCTTCAGAGTAAAGACCACTGCTGCTAACTCGAGGTCATGGGTAGCGTAGTTCTTGTCATGTGGCCTCAACTAACATGATCCATAGGAAATCAAGGCCCGCTCCTGCATCAGGACACACCCAAGCCCGGTCCTTGATGCATCGCAGTAGACTATGTATCAAACTCCCTCCTCAGGCAACCTCAAGATAGGTGCACTGGTCAATCTCTATCTCAGCTCCTGAAAGCTCTGCTGACATCTGTCTGACCACACAAAGGGTTTACCCTTCCTTGTCAAAGCTAAGAGTGGCGCCGCAACTCTGGAGAAGTCTGACACAAATCTCTGATAGTATCCGGCTAGACCCAAGAAACTCCTCACCTCTGTCACACTCCTGGGTGGCTCCCAAGCTAGCACTGCCTCGATCTTCGCGGGATCCACTGCAACTCCCGCCTCAGAAATGACGTGCCCCAAGAAGTGGACCTCACGTAACCAGAACTGGCACTTCATGATCTTTCCATAAAGCTGGTGCTCTCGGAGTGTGTCTAGCACAACCCGCAAGTGGTAGGCGTGCTCCTCCTCCGTGGTCGAGTACACCAAAATGTCGTCGATGAAGACCATGACAAATCGATCGAGGTATGGCTAGAAGATCCTGTTCATGAGGCTCATGAACACTGCTAGAGCGTTGGTTACGCCGAAAGGCATAACCATGAACTCATAGTGGTCGTACCGACACCTGAAGGCCGTCTTCTACACATCCTCGTCTCGAACTCTGAGCTGATGATAGCCTGACCTGAGGTCTATCTTCGAGAACCACCATGCTCCCTTGAGCTGATCGAAGAGGTAATCAATCCTAGGTAGTGGATACTTGTTGTCACTATCACCTGGTTCAGGTGACGATAGTCGACAGACAGTCGCAAGCTCTCGTCTTCCTTCTTGGTAAACAAAATCGGCGAAGCCTAGGGTGAAACACTGGGTCGGATGAACCCCTTTCCCTACAAGTCCTCCAACTGTACCCGTAGCTCTCGAAGCTCAGCGGGGGCCATCCGATACTCTGGAGTGGATATCGGGGCTGTCCCGGGGTACAGATCAATATAAAAGCCTACCTCTCTGGAAGGAGGTATCCCTGGAACGTCATCGGGAAAGACGTCCACATATTGATCCACCACTGCAGGAAAACTAGGACTCCGCACGTCCACCGATCCAAGGATGAGGCTAGCCAACTGATGAGTGATGGGCTGTCCCCTCCTCTGCGATAGTCCGTCTTGTGCTGCAAAGGCTCCCTTCTCGCCGGTGAAGGTCAACCTGCTCCCGTCGGTGCGCACACACCGCACCTTGCGCCTAAAACAGTCAATCTGAGAATAGACTGTAGATAAGAAATCCATGCCCAAGATGACGTCGTAAGGCCTTGACGCTGCTACAAGAAGATCCCAGCTGAAGCTCTCGCCTCCTAGAGTAAGCTCACACTGTCGGCACCAGTGCGTAATCGTCAAGTCTGCTCCCGTAGGGGTCTCTAGCCGTAAGGATCGAGCCAACGGCTCTTTCGGAATCTCCGAGCTCCGAACAAGGGCAGCACCTATGAAAGAGTGACTCACTCCTGTGTCTATAAAAACTGTAGAAAGGGTGGAATAGACACAGATCGTACCTCAAATCATCTCTGGCGCGCCATGGTCGTAGGCCTCTGCTGCCTGGAGTTGTGCCTGTCTCTGCCTGCCAGCTCCCAATGGTCGGGGCGGACCTCCTAGTGGTGGTGGTGGCAGATCCTCAAAGCGTTTCCCACCACCTGTTGCTCGGCCAGCTCCTCTTCCTCGTCCGACTCCTCCCTGCAGACCGCCACGGTCGACCCTCTGCCTCTGCCTGGGTGGCCCGTCCACCGTCTACTACTCCTCGGTACGGCGGGTCGGGCAGTCAGGAGCCATGTGGCCCTGCCCACCACACGCGTAGCACTGCCTACCTCTCGGAAGACTGGCTCCGCGCTGTGTGCGCCGCACTGCTGGGCAAGTGTCCTGAGTTCTTCTACAAGAGGGTCTGGTCTGCATGGAACCCTGATTCATCCGTCGGCGACCTGCTGCCGAAGACTCCGCTACCTGCCGCCCTGCGGTGGGTCTTGCTGTGGACTCATCCAGAAAGCTCTCGATCAGAAGGGCTCTCTCTAGCACTCCTTCCTGGGTCGGGATGCTGAGGGAGTTCAGCGATGCCCTGATCTCGTGTCTTAATCCCTGCTCGAAGGTCTCGGCCTGGAAGAAGGGGTCCCGTACCATGTCGGTCGAGTAGCGATAAAGATCGGTGAACCTAGCCGCATACTAGGAGACCATCAAGCTGCTCTGCCACAGCTGAAGAAGCTCATGAATGCACACCGCACGGAGGGTGGTTAGAACAAACTCTGAGCGGAAGAGGCTCTCGATGTCCGTCCAGATGAGATAGGCCTCATCGTGCACCTGGAGAATCAGGCTCCACCATTGTCCTGCTGCTGCGTGCAGTAGGCTCGCCGCGAGGATCACCATGAGGTCTGCTAGTGTCCTCACTAGCCTGAAAACTCGAACGACCACCTCCAGCTAGTCCTCGGCTGCCTAGGGGTCCGTCTCCCCATGGAACCTGGGTGGTCGCTGGCGCTGGAACTCGTGCAGAGCTCCGAGGCGTCGTGCATCGTTAGCGGTCGGTGCTGGAAGCATCGAGGGCTCGGCGGGTAAAGGTACCGCCGGTGCCTCTGCTATCAACGGGCCATGTACCGAGGCCTCGTTGCTCGGGAGGCTGTCGTCGTGCTCTACTCTCGGAACCCTAGATTGTTGCTGTCGTCGGGCCATCCTGAAAAGGAAACAAGTGCACCACGGTTAGAACAGTATACCTGGTGAGCTTACACAAGTAATCACGATGAAAACTTAAAACACACATGCAATCAATGTTTTTGTGCATTAAGTCGGAAATTAGAAGTCAGGGTCCTGGTGTACGGATACGTCGGCCGCCGCACCAACAATGGACTCCCTGGACTGATAACCACACTCAATACGCTAAACACTATTACTTCACATAGAAGAAAGATCAGAGTCTGCGGTAGAACCGACCACCTATGATACCAATTTGCCACGACCTGTCCTCGGGGCCCGTGCCGTGACTACCCCAAGGCCACCTTCCATAGGCCAGGGGCTCGCGACTAGAACCAAGGCTTAAATCTCAACAAAAAGGGAAGGCATTGCCTTTGAAAAGTAAATAAGCACCACAGAGTAAGCAAGAGGAAAAGTAAACACTATGTAAAAGCTGTAACAAGCTCTGCTGAAAGTAAAAGGGGCCAGAAATACAATCCCAACTGTAAATTACAACTGATAGGGAAAAACAGCAACTGAAAAGAAAAGCCGCAGCGTTGAGCCGTCCTCTGCATTTCCCACCTGATGGGTGGGTACAGATAGCCTCCACTGCTTCTCGGGTCCACCTAACCGCTCCGAGTACGTCCCACCCAGTGGTTCACCTCCAGGTACCGTCCTACTCCGCACGCCTCTACCACGATCAGCGCTGTCCGTCGTCTGCAACCAACACAACGTAGTGTGGGCAAAGCCCATCCAGGGGTGAGTATAAGCTACTATATAGGGACCCCGAGACCCCCAAAAGTCTCTCGAAATCCACAAAGGATAATCCACAAAGAAAATATACAATCACAAAGTAACATCTGACACGGATTAGGTATATTCCCATACATATACCTAAGTCATCAATTCCCGTTTGACTCCAACGTCTGAGCCCAAGCACAACCCAGTCCACACAGGAATGAAAACGTATACCCACACAGGATAGCACAACACAATCCACAAAGGAGAGTAAATAGTAAATCCACACAGGGTAGCTCATCACAATCTACAAAGGAGAGTAAACAAGATTCAGCTCACACAGGTATACTTCTTGTATGATGATAAAGATGATCACTGATCCATCTAAGTCGTCGGACCCACAAAGGATCGATAGGTAACAAACCCCCGCAATGACCCACACAGGATCGGGCCCACACAGGACCTGTAGGCGCTGGCTCATACAGAACCACTGAGCGCTGACCCACACAGGATCGGACCCACACAAGATCAGGCCCACACAGGACCTGTAGCATTGATCCACGTAGGATCGATGAGTGCAGTAGTCATCGCAGTCCACTGAGGATCTCTACACAGTCGTCGTCGGAGTCCACTGAGGATCTCTGCACGGTCGTCGCCGCAGTCCACTGAGGATCTCTGCACGGTCGTCGCTGTCGAAGAAGCAGTCGCATCCAGCACTAGGGTTCCTGTACACAGAAGGCTCGTTCGGGAGGGTCCGCTCCCCAAGACGAGAGGCTGATAAATCAACTGACACAAAGTCCAAAGTTGATGTATCCAAAAGTTCTGTATCGTCAACAGGAACTCAATGTCGCAGACGACGCGTCAATCAGACGCCCGGTCTGAGAGTTATTGGCTTTTTCGTTCCAGGGACCCGGTTGGTTTTTTAAGGAAAAACCAACCCGACTGTACTCCACCTGCATCCAACCCTCGGGAGGAGTATGCCAAAAGATCCGTCTCAGTTTTAAGAATTTACCAAAGCAGACTGCACGTCAATCGGACGTCCGTAGCTCAAGATATGAGCATTTCCGCTCCGAGGGCCCGGTTGGTTTCGTGTACGAACCAACCTGGCCGAACCCAAAGTATTCCGAAACCATGAGTGCGATATACCAAAATGACCGTCTTAATCCAAGGATCGTGTTTCCACTAACGGAGCGTCGTTTGGAGGCCCATAGCTCACGTTACGGGCATTGGAAAAAAAGGCCCGAAGACGGGGGGTCCGGGCCCGGGCCGACCCGGCCTGACCCCCCCTGGGTCGGCCGAACCGGGTCGACCCGACCCGTCCAGTCGGACCGGCCTGGCTCGGCCAGCCCGGACCGGCTCGGCCGCGTGGTCGTGCGACGCGGGGGGGGGGGGGGGGGGGGGGGGAGCTGCCGGCCCCGCGTGACACCCTCGCGGCACCCGCGGGGTGTCGCCCTGGACGAGCCGAGCGACGCGGGGGGGAGCCGCCACCCCCGCGGGGTGTCGTCCTGGACAGCCGGACGTGGCTTCAGCCGTGTCCCGTGCATGCCGGACCTGCGCGCGTCGGACCCGCGCGGCCGCGGGTCAGCGTGCGCCGCCGCCTCCGGCCGAAACCGCAGCGGTTCTTCCGGCGGCGCGCCGTGGCGCCGCCGTCGGATTCCACGGGCCCTCGGAGTCGCTCCGGTGGTCCGATTCCGTTCTCGTTTACACTGCAGCTCATCCCGGGACTCGTTCTTCACTATGGAATCATCAAACTTCCGTTGCGGCACGTTCCATCATCGCCCGCCAAATCCGCACAACAATGAAGAACGGAGGAAGGTTGTCGGGTCGTGTCCGTTTGGCCCGCACCCTCTGCGTTAGAGATAAACAGCGGGAGAAATATATTCAACACATGAATCAAAAATTTTAATGGATTAAATTTTTCTTATTGTCCGGTTCTTCACTTTTAAAAGAAACGATCACATGAAAAAGCATTTATTCACACCAACCCCTACCTCGTAGTCGTCGACGTATGCACGTTCTTCGCGTATTTGTTTGTCACAGAAGTAGGGGATTATCGCGTCGTCGTGGAAGGGCTTCGCGTCGTCGTGGAACACGACGTTGAGTCGGCGAACTCAACGGACCAAGAAACAACAGATTTAATTTAATTATATAAAATTAAATCCATGTTTTGTAAAAAATACACAAGGGAGATTTAAGAGAATCCCGAAGTCTCTTACCTCAAACAGCTGATTGAAGATTTCGTTGCGGAGGAAGAGACGTCGTAGAAGAACGTTGCAGGAAGGGAACGTCGGTGTCGCGGAACACGGCGTCGCGTCGTTGACTTCCGCGGGTTCATCGTTCTTCGTCGGAGGCCGTCGTTCTTCGCGTTCTTCGCGTTCTTCGCGAAGGAGGATGAAGGCTCAAGAACTCTGACACAACCTCTCAACGAGTAATCCTCCAAAAAGACTTGTTGGTCTTATTTTATTATTACGCCAACAAACGAAAAAGGTTAAGTAACGACCCATCAATTTGTTGAATTAATTCAACAAAAGAAACCGCCCATTTAATTCATGAAATAAACCGCCCAATTAAATGGTGCATTAAGGATTTAAGAAAACGCGTAAGTTGACTTTCATAATGACGAGTTTTCGTGGTTGCGTTACTTAGCGGAAAGAAACGGTGAGGCTTGTGCGAGCCCCACATCACAAATATCCTACCAAGGGGGTAGGATATTTTTGGATAGCACCCTATCTGTTTTAACTCAGTTTAAGTGGATTTCAAGTGGATTCAAGTGGCTTAAGTGAAATAAATTAAAGTTTGTCGAACAAATTATTTTATTTCTAAACTTTAAGCCCAAAAATTAAAAACCACACCCGAGAAAACGCAACTCCGGAAGAGGCCTTTCTAAGCAAATACCGGCGCTGCGATTTCATCGGTGCCCTCAGAATTCGATTCCGGGCACTGGTTCAGAATTTAGAAAAACCCGCTCATCCGTTCACTGAACGTACCTGAGCCAAACTATGGAAAATGATTTCGGGCACACCGGGCCTTAGAATCAGGTGCCGTCAAAAACTGCGTTCTTTTAAAATTCCAAAAAAAATTAAGAAAAAAATTTACTTGAAATTTACGGGTCTTTACAGATTAAGTGTTTATGTAATGAGATTTCAAAATAGTATCATGGAATCTCATTTATGGTATTGTGGAATTTTGGAATATTTATGTACTGATTTTCAATAATTATATTGTACTGGTAACCATTAAAAAGTGACTTAAATATTTTTGTAAAGTAGATGAAATGCACATAATGAAGGGATATAAAGAAAATAATATGATAGTAATCATGATCTCATGACTAAAATAAGGACAAAGTGATATCATCGTTTGAGTATATAGGAATTTTGGTATTTTGGTATGTGGGAAGAGTTAAATTTGACAGCATTCATGTTTTCACTACGGTTCAATGGGTATTCATTCTTCAAGAGAATACATGATTAATTTATTCACATGTTTGTAATTTGACCAAAAAGATATATCTTATGATATATGGGGGATAAATGATGGCATTCACATGATTGTTATATGAAATTTCAAGTAATCATTTTGTTTATACTATGAGCTTGGACCAAAGTATTTTTGATAAGCCTAAAGATTGGAACAAATTATGTTGGACATAAGTTAGTATTGTTTAGGGATATAACTTTTTTCAATATTATTGATGGGATGTTATAGTAATGTAGTTTTAGAAAAAGGAAAACCTGATGGACGGGCGACAGCCCATCACGTCGGACAAGGCTGTGGGAATCGAACCCACAACCGAAGTGAAACTAGCCTTTATCGCATACCACTGGCCTACAGGAAGTCCCTAGTTTGTAGAAACTAGTTTTATTTTATTAAGAAGTATGATATATGAATTATTAGTTCATTTTTGGAATTATATACAATTAACCTCACCATAGATAGACATATGTATATTTGATAACTTTTGATAATCTTTTGTTTAAAATAAATGGAATGGCCCATCATTCTATCACATGATCTGTTAAAACTTCACGAATAATAAATTCAACTTCATTTCTTTAAGAGATTAAGTGGAAATTGTTCAAAGAACGAACAACAGTGAGATTGTACCAAAATCAAGCAAGTATTTCTTTTAATTAAAATTTTATCAACTTCAGAGAAATGATATTGAAAACCAAAAATGTTTTCCTTGTGCTCTTTTATCCAATGAATCAGATGGTACCTTAGATCATCACAAATCTATGGCTTTGTTATTTTTGGCTTTTTCATAGCCATGTTCTCTACCACTCTCCATCAGAACGTGATGGTTAGATTTTTTTCCATATCTATATTTTCACCTGTGTTCTTCTATATGGAATCCCAATGATGAGTTACTTTGTAGAATCATTACATTTCATACATTAGTTTTTAAAATTAAGTTTTAGTATTCCTTTTTACGATGTGGGTTTCTATGAATATTAAACGATTTATAACCCCGATGAATTTCGAGGGAGAAAATCATTTTAAGGGTGGTAGAATGTAACACCCCGAGATTTTATAAAGAATATTCTTTTAATTCTGTTGATGTCTTGTGTTGTAAGCTACACCAAATGGAGATTTCACTACACGCAACCCTGACTTGGCTTGCATTACACGCAATCACGGCTTTCCTCGATAGCGTGTGTTGTACGCAATATCAGGTTCCACTAAACAATTATATATGGTTATAATATTATTATGAACTAGCCGTTATGAATAGTATTAACTAAATTTGGAATTTTATAACATTATTATTTCATCTTACACATTTTCTAGAACATGGTATGTGAACAAAATAAATTTTTCTGGTAAAACAAGTATTTTTCAAAAAATGTAGTTTTTCCGCCTTTTAATGGCGCACCCACATTGAATCTAGTTTTTGAAATGTTTATAAGTTCAATATTACAAAATAAACTTCTTATTTTGAATTATAATATAAAAATTTACATTGGATAATGTTTTGATATTTTTCTGATAACTTTCATATTTTAATGAATAGTAAAAAACGCTATATTTTAATTAAAAACAACTTTTTATCATCATAATAATTCATATGGTTAAATTATAATATTTAATGGTTTTGAAGTATAAATAGAATATATTTTTACCATTTAATTTAATTTATGTAATTATCATTGATTTTACCTTGAATTCGTTGGTTAAATCAATTCAGTCTTTTGTAATGTTTTAAACAAAAACCCGTTTCTTTCGACAATGGGATTAATTTTAATTTAATTTATGAAACTTTTGTGTATTGAATTTGGAAAAATGGATTCCATATTTGGAATCAATGGGTCCAAATTATGTTAAAAATCTACTTTTTTATTTTTGGGCATTATGAATAGTAACTACGGTATATTTTATTTACCATAGTTAAAGGTAAATTAGGTAATTAAGGGTAAAAATAATATTACAAAATTACCATAACACTTTCCAAAATCTTATTGGATGATTAAAAGTCTACCAATATCACCTAAGGGTTATACTAGATTCATTTCATGGAATTTTGACCATGCAATAATATAATTATTTTTAAAACCAAAGCAAGTGACAACATGACAATCTCTTAAATCTTATAAGTATATTAATTTTAATTTAGTGATAAAATTCATGAAACTTCAAACATGAAGAGTATCCAGAAATATAATAAAATTATCTATATCATATGAATTTATTTATAATTTTTAGGTATTAAATAATTATTATTAGAGGTTACATAATAGTGATGTTGAAATTATTTTATTAAGAGAAATATCATAGAAATGGTTTTAAAAATATTAAAATAAATATTATATGAACTATTTAATGTGATTCACTAATTTTATAGAAAACTATGGCATGTTATAAATCTATTAAACCTTTTAGTTCCAACATATCTTCTGTATATGTTTTATTTAAATTGAAATAAATGAATACTGTCAAATTTGACACTATTGTTATTTTATAAAAATAACATTTTATAAAATTGTTTAAAAATCACAAAAGTATTTAAAAATTATAAATTTAAATTTATATGGTATAAAATGTTATAAAAAATCTAATTATGGACAATTGAAAACAAATAAGTAATTATTTATAATAATTTAAAATTTATAATGTTAGTACCACAAATAAAATTAAATTGATAAATAAGGATAAATCAAGTTGATAATGTTTAAAATAAATTACTAACATTTATAACTTGTATTGGATGATGTTATTACAACCCTATCTCATCTAATATTCGGATATGAGTCAGTTTGGAAGTTTTTATGTGGGCTGGGAATTATATATAAACTAATATTTCTTATATGTCCAAAGGTGCCCCTCTCCTCCCTTATAAAAGGGCACCTCATCCCTCTCTTCCTCACACCATTTTGAGCCTTGAAGCTCGGCCAACCCATTCCCATTTCCCTTTTAAACGTCCCTAGAAACATACTAGAGGTCATGGTCTTCTTCAAATTCCAATTTTATTACCCTAAGAGGAGGTTTCAAAGAGACGTATCAAAGAAGAGGTAATATCTGTTACTCATTCTTTCAAATTTATTTCTTCTTCTACCTCCTCTTATTTAGTTGTTTCAATATATTTTAATAACATCAGTATCACTAATATAATGATATGTTATTATAAATATGAAACAACTCCATTTCACCTTTTATCCATCCTATTGAAAACGAAATCACCGCGCGTGCGTACGTACGGAATACCGTCTCCACGCCGTGGTGTAATCTGTTTTTCCACCACCACCTTACTTGGATGGGTATAATGGTGTAATAAATAAATACATATGATTATTGTAACATCATAGTGATTCTATGATAATATATAATTCACTCCAATTTGATTCAATAAATATGGGATCAATATCCTCGCTCGTGCGTACGTACTGATTACCGTCTCCACGACGCGATGAGATTCATTTTCCATGTTAACAATTCAAGAATGATTATAAAGTATATATAATAAGTAATAATGAAATATATGACATAATAATGCTACAGTATTTATGTATATATATATGTATGTCATATACTTAATTCCATTCAATTCAATAAGGGAAACGAAAACGGCGTTTATGCATACGTACGACCTACCGTCTCCCTGAATGGTGTATTTCTTTCCATTTGTCGATCTATTATATATATGTATATTATAAATATATATTATATATAAATGATGTTTTAAATTATTTAATTATTTAAATAAGTATATAAGTAATAATTTCAAGAATGACAAGTCGAAACACATACGATAAATGAAATGATTTTACCAAAAACATTACTTTAACATGGAATTTACAATAGAACGGGTAATATAAAGTCATAAGTGAAACATATATGATATCATAACAATTAATATGATTATTTAATAAGTAAATAACATTATTTCAATCATTATACAGGAGGTTCAGATCCATACAAATCATATCAGACCTAAGGTAAGGGATAACCTTTCCAATCTCGTTCTTATCCGAGATTGTTTATTAGTAATTATTTACTGGGGCTATTGTAATCATCCAAGTCCATATTTTCTAAAAGTGTTTTTATGTATGTTTGAAGTACTTTTTATCCATTTTTGACTTTTACTACATGGTGTGTAAGTAATATTTCTTTTACGATGTACTTTTTGACTTTTCTAGAAAAAGTACGAGAAGAATGTTTTTTTAACTTATACGTCATGAAAGGATTTTTACGGTTTTATAAAGAATTATTTCCATGAAGCTTCCTCTAAAATATTTCATGAATATTTTCAACAAATTTTTTTTTAAAATTTCATGACATTTTGTGGAATGAGAATGATTTTGAAGAAGAAATGATATTTTCCTCAAGAATTCATTTCAAGTGTTTTATCAAAACCATTTTTCATCTATGATGACATTATTTCATATGTGTATGTTACAAGTATCATGTCTCTATGATTTACATGGTTTCACTTTTCTTATTATGAAATTATATCCATTTCCTTTATATGGATTATGTGATGACGGGATGATGTTTATGAAACCCATTTTATTTATTGGGTTATTATGAATGATGTATGTTTATTTTGTGGCACAAGTAAGAATGATTTCATTATGAGATGGGTTGGACATATATCTCCCTCAAATGCATTGGGTAAATATTTATATCTCTTGAGATAGACATGGATGGAACAAAAAGTAAATCTGGTTCAGTAATACAGGGCTAGAACGGAAAGTAAACCCGGTTCAGTAAGGGACTTTGTCCACTAAGATGGTCTTTGCAGCAATGTCTTCGCTACTATAGAAATAATAACAAGTTCTGAATGGTTGCCACAATTACATGTTTTATTCCCATGCTAGTTTATCATGATTAATGTTCCTTTATGATCTATGATTTATGTACTTCCATGATTTATGTCTTTGCTCAATATTTTGATGTTTAGATTTAATGTTCTTGTTTTTTGCATTCAAATGTTTATGGATTATTTTATGTTCTATATGATTACCCTTACTGAGCATTTGATCTCACCCATTATATGTTTTATTTTCCTCAGGATTTAAAGATGGTTTTTAGATAAGAAAACAAAAGGGGAAGATCTTTATGAGAGATGTTGAAGATCTTTCACCAAGATTTGAAGAATACGTTCCGAGTTTCCAAAGACACTAAACTATTACGGTCCTTGAGTTTTGGTTTTTGTTATGTATTAAGTATTCCACAAATGTAGTGTATTGTCCATGTACGTCAAGCTCTGGGTCTCTACAAATATCATGTATGAAAAATAATTAAATTTTTCCATTGGCTTCTTATAGGTTCTATTAATGTGTCCTATGACATTTTTTAATTAAAATACTAGATTTCAAATAATACCATCATTCAAGACAAAAATAGTCTCACCATAGGTTCTTATGGCATGGTGTCTACTTTTTTTAATAGGATGCATTAGTTTTAAAACATGATGATAGTTATGAAAACTTTTCTTAGACTTCATGCATTTATAACAATTTAAGCTTTATTGAAGGGAAATATTTGAGATAAACTTGTCATATTTCTTACATGTTATATGTTTTAGTTTCTTCACATCTTTTTCATGGTCATAATTCATCTATAAATTCTTATCCATGGTTTTTCTCAAATATTTCTAACAATGATTTCTTTGGGAATATATGAATTTCATTTCATCTTTGAGAGCATATTTTAAAATCACCCCATAGCCCCCAAATTATTATTAAGACAAATATTTATATATATGATGTCTTAGTATACCAAATAATCAACTGATCATCACTTAAATGTTGATGATATATCTTGAATCATTTCTCAAAAGCCCTATAAAATTTATATCATTACTCTGAGGAAAATAATTCTTAATTCTTGTTTACTCAAAGGAGTACATTCCATGTTTAATTTGTTGAATTTTGGGAAAATACGTAGTAAGAAAGATATTCTCTATATCTACATACTCCATAATTTTGAAAAAAAAAATTTTGGTTTTATATTAATGGTAAATTTCTGAAATATATTGGTTTCTTCTTCTAGGTAGTGTATATCTAAATTAAAATATTCGATCAATGAAAATAATTGAAAATAAAATTATATTTTTAAATAATTGATCCAATATAATGTGAAAAATGGTATAAAACGTCATCTAAAAGATGGTTATCATGGGAACATGATGGACTTGATGGTGATTTATTCCCTCTTGGGTGAAGATAGATAAATTTCGTGGTTCATGTTATTATTTGTAACTTAATATTTCTAATTTGACATTATTAAGATGTTTTTTCATATATTTTCAGTCATATTAGGACGATCATAATTGAGTGGTTCAATACATGAGTTATTTACCAAAGAGATTCTATTTCCTACATAATATTCAAAATTTAAAACACATAAATGATAAAAATTACTCTCAAAATCTAAATATAAATTTAATCTTAATTTCTTTGTAATATTGAGTCTATAGAATCATGTTATTTAAAATTTTCTTCTAAAATAAATAAATAATATAGTCCTACATAAATCATAATGGTCTGTAATGAATATGATAACCATTGTATATCCATCAGGATTTAGTGGCCATGTTTTTATTCTTAGGTCCAATCATCATAAACTAGTGTGATGATTGAGTCAATACTCATCTCGTATTTTTAGTGTGATTACCCCTATGTAAATTATCTTTTCTCATAAGATTTTACGGAGGTTTAATAATCTAATTTTATGAATAAAACAAATTCATTATCTGATACCAACTATATATATCTAAAATATTATACATGGGTTTAAACATTTTTACTAAAATAAATGATTCCATTTATCATTTACTTGTTTTTTTGGATTTTGTGTATCATAAATGAGGTACATTATACAACACATAGATATATCAAATAATATAACATAATATAATATTATAACTGTTGAAAAACTTCATTACTATTAAATTCAAAATCACCAGAACACATAAAATTCCTTGAAGACAATTTTCAAAATAATGGGGTAAGCATAAATATTTGTAAGTGATTATAAATGAAAACATGTCATAAGTGAACATCAAGAGTAAAACATTATGAACTATACAACGACATGATCATAATGGTAATTGGTTTACCATTATAATAACTACATGAATCATACCATAGAAATGAATCTACAACATAAACATGAGGAAACATAATCATATCAAAAAGGTTATCACTAAGTAATTGTAAATAATATTACCGATATAATTCACCGATGTACCAAAACTCACTACTAAGGAATTCTATCAAGGTATAAAAAACATGTTATCTCTATAGATTTCTTTTTTACCCAATGAATTGGATAAATATTAGGGAACACCATTCATATTAATAAGGTTATTCGCTAATTTATCCTCAATAATTTTGATATCTTGAAGCCATG
Source organism: Viscum album (assembly GCA_963277665.1). Classification (NCBI taxonomy): domain Eukaryota; kingdom Viridiplantae; phylum Streptophyta; class Magnoliopsida; order Santalales; family Viscaceae; genus Viscum; species Viscum album. Next base: position 1,525,603,149 of record OY728164.1, on the reverse strand, counting down.
TTTTCATGAAAAGATCATCTCAAAAAAATTGTTTCATTACAAAAATAATTGAGCTATATTAAGGAACATTGATCATATAAATTTCTTTAACTGTTACACATTAATAAAATATAAATGGAACATATCATTTTAAAAAATCACAGAGAAATTTGGGTCTCATACATGGGATTTTATAAGAAATAAAGTAATTTCACATCCATATGGACAAGCTTGAATGTTATTAGAGTTGGTTAGTCACAATATTAAGATATGGAATACAAATAGAGGAATGATTAATAGAACAATGTGGCTGTTCAAAGGTGATTATGTATTAGTTTTAATTAGAGATGGTTTTAGTCCCTTATAACTAAGGAATTATTTATATAATAGATAATTTATTATGAAAACATGGGAGAAAATTGAAATAAAAGTCACAAGGTTTATAGGAATGGAAGTGTAAGAATAGAAAATAGGTTAGAGAGAATCCCTTACCAAGCTATGTATCTACATAATGATTGGGATGATTACCTAGAACCAAATAAACTCATTTCAAGGACCTCAAAACGGAAGAGTGACGGGAAATTATGATCAATACATTTTGAGTGGGGAATTATGAAAGAATGGGTGGGAGTCATATTTTTCTATATGTGAAAAGAGGGTATTTACTGTTTAAAATAGAGATAGGTAATGGTTATGAATGGAATCACATGAGGTTAGGTAGGTTAGCTGACTTAGTTGATAAAAGTATTGAGTGAAAAGTGGTATTAAAATAACAACATTACAAAGGTATTATTTAAGGTCTAATTGTTATGTTTATTTAGTAAAAATTGGTTTAAATTAAATTCACTATTTTTAACACATCTTACTCATTATAATTAATTTATTAATAAAATTTGAAGGTGATACCTTCTACCAAATATCTAGGGAATGAATCAAAAAAATTTATCTGTTTAATAATATTTAATTCTTGATTTGGAGAAAAATTAATATTTTAATTAATACATATAACAATTACAAACCCCATTCTTTAATAAAAATGACATTAGAATCATTAAGAGTTCAAAAAATTATTAAAATTAAAATTCTATTTATTTAGTGAAAATTTTAACTTAATTTTAAAAATTAAATTACATTCATTATTGAAAATTTATCAATTTAATATATTTAATTAAAAAGTATAATCTTTTTCTAACAATGATTCATCGATTTTTTTTTGTTTTACTATGAAATTTAACTTTATCATTGGTAAAATAAATTAAAATACCAAATTGAAATTTCTCATATTATATAATATGAAATTTATGATTAAAAACATGAAAATAATATTAATTTATTTTATTTAAAAAATTCATAATATTAATATTAATATTCACATGCATAAAAAAATATAAAAAAGTGTGTCTTGTAGTCCTTAAATAAATTTATTACTTACATGGTAACCATAATTGGATGGTTTGTGACTTATTATTTTTATATTAGTATAAATATTCATTAGAACACCATTTAAAGGAAAACATATTATATATGAATTTATTTTTTTAGAAAAAACATTATTACATAAAATAATTAATAATATATCTAAATATAAATTTAATTTTATAATTAAGTTACTATAATTTTTCAATTTATATCAAATAAAAAAATTGGTTACACCTATTGAAATGCATCAATTATTTGGATACTTCTACACAAGTTACAATAATTTTAATAATAGATTTTATGGTTCATTTTTATTTGCTGATTCATGTGGAGAATGAAACCGAACCCATTATATTCATTTAAATGATATATAAATTTTAAAATATCTAGGAATTAAATTATTTCTCAACGGGTGATAGATATGTTGTTGGACCCTAATCATGGAAATTGGGTATGTTAACTATTACCATAAAGAAATAGTCTTATATGATCATATACAAATTATATCCAAGATCACATTAAGTTATATTGAATTTATGTTTTGGAATTGAAAACATTACTCAATATGGAAATATAATTATTATAGTAAGGTTGGAAATGTAAATTTAATCATGATGTGATGTCCCAATCTCGCTTTTATATACTGGTGCCCTGGGACTGTTAGTTACTAGACCTTCAGTTCACATCTTTATATTCCCTAGGATACTTATGAGCACTGAGGATCTAAAATTTAACATGGGGAGACAATAACCACTTTTTCAATGTAGCATAATAGTTGAAAAAAATTTAATGATATTAAAAAATACTCAATAATCCACATATAGAGAAAAATATTTCCGAATGAATCCAAAATTGGTAAATAATAACATGAAACGAAAAATTAAATATGTCATTAAATACATGTTTGAAGGGCTTACTGAATACCCAAAATAAAGGCACACATCAACATCCCAAAAAGTTCTCTACAACATTTCTAGTTCCATCATCTATTATCCATCTCGAACTGAAACTCAGTCATCCGACATAGGTTTCTTTCCCTTATCGTGTCTTATAAGAAAATCTCTATTTAGGTATCGATTAGGAATCCTGAGTATGATGTTAGAAAACTTGATAAGGATACCACCTAGTATATCCAATATAATATAAAGTATATAAAATTTAGTAAATTTTTATAAATAATGAAAGTCATATAAATAAGAAAATAGGATTCATATTTATTATTCTTTAACCAACAACATCATACTGGCTTCATCATATGCTTTGGAATAAATGATACACCATAGTAAAATCAAAATATATTCATTTTTAGGCTTTTATTGTTCATTTTAATTTCAATTTCATATATGATAACATAGAGCAACAATCCATTTAGAACATCAGTCCAATGAAAATATCTTGAGTTTCTAAATCATCATTATGGAACCCTAAATTTTATCTGAAACATCAGAACATATCCCACAGGTGTTGGGTATTTAAATCATTATCCATTTTACCAAACATTAATTTCCTATGCATGCATCTGGGGTCCTATAACATTAGTCTGGAACACAGTGGGTATTTGGAGCCTTAGTCCCTGTCCCACACTCCATTTATCAATCATTCACTAATATGACATATATTATAGGAAAATAATGGCTCAATATCATTAAACAAATAATCAATAATTTTCATCATGGTGCACCATTTCAATTATAAAAACAAAAGTGCTTCATTACGTTAATCCTAGGGAATAATAAGAATAATTAAACATCAATCCATCAATTAACATTTAATCACCTATTTCATTAATACATCCTATTTTTTCCACCAAACCATTAATTTAGATTATCAAAATAAAATAATCATTTAATTTAGTTTCTATATACAGTTATTACCATTGTTACATTATATAATCATCATTTAACATTTATCGTCAAGCTACGTGGGTTTCTATCCAATCCAGTCTCATAATCTCTAATGGATTCAATAGAATCAATGATGTGTTCCCTAATTTAATGTAATAAAATTATTTATACTAAATTTTAAAAAATATTTAAAAAATTGGAAATTAAAAAATGATTTTACACATATATGTTTACAACTAAGAAATTTTTAATTACAAATTAGACCATCCACATCTAGATCGTTGATGAACATTTTACAAACTATAACTCTAAATTGATGTTAAACATATGAATTCACATCAAGGATGGGGATATATGATCAAAAATAAGTATCATGATACAATGAAACAAGATCCATAAAAACAAAGATCTAAAACATTGAAGAGAGAGGAAAATACATCACACACTAATGGTAAATAATGACATGTGATAGAGAAACCCAAACAACAAGTGTTCACATGTAATAATATAGGCCAATTCAATCCACTAGAACATTATTCACACTAGAATAGGTTATATGAGACATGGAATTCTCTTAAAATCCACCTAAATCATTTTAAATCATTTTAGTATGAAATAGAGTGATTATGGATAATAAATAGGGGTTCCCAAATTTTAAAATATGAAATATAATGTTTAAAATCCCACGCACATGATTTCTTTGGTGTGGCCCCATAGTTTTCCAAACCATGTTCCAAAAACATGTTCACATACATTAATGGGGTTTATTCCATCTCATAATTAATTCATAATTTGAAAAACCATGTGTGAACTATTCAAACCCCCATATCTAAGTGTTCTCAGTTTAGGAAAATTGTCTGCCTACAATGGATTTCTTGGTAACCATCCAATACTCACCTTAACACACCAAATAAAAGACTAAACCAATGTAAGCCTAAAAAGTGTACAATAATATTTATATATAATGATGAAAATTTTCTAAAACAATTTTGATCCTAGAGTCTATGTACCTTATGAAAACTAATCCCCGATTTCTACTCTAAATAAATATTTATCCTTTGAGGTGAAATGATCAGGTTAATGTCCCCATATATTTATTTTTATCTTTTGAAAATTCTCATTTTCATGACCTTTATGCTACAAAAACTGAAACAATGACAAAATATTTTCCATCAACACTTTTTCACAATGATCTACAACATGAATAGAACAATCCTCAAGGTATGCAATAGCCACAAAATCAACATCTTATACATCAATCACATGATATAATTATTGTAGTTATGGAAAAGCATTGAAACATTAAAAAAATTATCCATATAACAACACCTTTGTAGAAGATCCCATTGGTACACCACCACTGTTTTCATGTCCAAAATCTCAAAAGGTCCAACAAACATGGCCTTAAATTTCCCTTCATTAGAATCCTATGGTCACACATTCAATGCAACACCATAAGGAATTCATGATCTCTCACTATAATATAAAGTGGTCATAAACATTTATTAGTATACAAATTATACCTACATGAAGTTATTTCCATACATTTCTAAATAAACCAAACCTACTATATTGTCTATTTCACGATACAGTATCCCCAAAACCCTAAATCACATGCTTCAATATTATATAGATGTGATCTACTTGGGAAACCATAAACTGTGTCATGTGTTTCTATCTGGATAACCACATAATAGGCATTTTAATTGGGGTGTTCTATTAGTGATAAGTGATTCTTCAAAGAACCACCGAAATCATGTAATCATGAACTTAGTATGTCCTAAAGCACCTGGATAGTACTCTACAGTTTCCTATAATCTTATTGGTGGAATGTTTAATAAGAATTACCTACATTATCTACACCATCTTTTATCCGTTACATATGAAAAAATAGAGAATTAATCAGTATTAGAAACTATGTGTTGTGGAGCACATTGAAAATAAAATATCAATGAAACATATATTTCACTCAAATGATCAACTATGAATGATTCCTGGATATCCAAGAAATGGGAAACATTATTCAATAATTCCACATTCACCCTTGTAGATTCATTATTATAAGGCACCATTAGATGGAACACTACTATGTCCAGGGTAAAATCATCTTACTTCCATTCCAGATTGGGAAATGTCTATAAAAGGCAACCAGGTTAATGTTTCTCAATGTTCAGATTCTGAAAGTTGTAAAATCTTGTCAAAAAATTAGATATTGAATTTTTATATAATGGAAAAATTACAATAAATATATATCATAGAACATTTTTTTCAATCCATGATGCACCACCCACTTTTAGGAAGGGAACTCATGAATTATATGCTCACACATACACATATGCACATCCACATGTCCCACACGTAGATGATATCGTCCCCATCTATAGTCTAATGGTATGCTGAAACCCCACATTTAAGGATTTGCCTCAAGTACGAACAATCTGGATACATATAATACATCTCTATAATCTAGCTCAAATTGGTGGACCCCATTGAATCTCATATGAGGGTTAAATTTCTCTGGCTCTCTTAAACCACAATATTCATCTCTTCCAGTAAGGCAATCCTTTTTATTATAGAACTGAAGATCATGCATAAGATAATTCTGTTCAAGTTGCCTCCACTATCATGACCCACATGTCATAACTCTATCTCTCGGCATTAACACACCTCCCTAACCGAAACCAAATGCCGCAAAAAAACACGGAATACTCATCACAGTGATAATTTAGGATCCAAATTTAAATTGTAGTCAAACAATTATTTATCTCCTAAAAATAATTATCATAATATGCATACCATTCATAAATGATACCTATTTTGGATATTCCTTAAAGTAGTGATTCCATATTAGAAAATTTATGGATCAACCTCTTATAAGAACACATAAAACAAAGAAAACTGAGGATATTAAAAGAAACTCTTGGGATGCTCCCAGGAATCAACTTCCTGCCCAATCTCTTGGTCCACCGATGCACCATACTCAATGTTGATGTGACTAATGAAATGATTCTTTTTAATAGAAAATTGATGAATTCATAGATTTATTTATAGTCATTTATCTCATAGTACACATGGTAATATGTCAATATATGGGGCACGATCATCAGGGGTCTTAGAGTTCAGAATGATTTAATCCAAAAAATTAATCACTAAATGATCTAAGTATGGGTGAATTATTTGACAAATTAAGGCCATAAAAATTTCTGAATAACTATTTAACCCTAATGGCATTGAAATGAATTCATATTGGCCCCACCATCTTGTAAATGTAATCATTGTCATATCGAAAGGTATAAATATCAACAAATGGTACCCATATATCTATTTAATATTGGAGAATAAAAAATTTCTTCTCAACTGGTCAAAGATATCATCAATATGAAGAAGGAGGTTGTAGATCTACAATTTCATTTTTTTTAACATCCAAAGATCGGCTCATAAACACAATGTTAGGTTAGTATGCTTAGTACAAAAACCTATGAACTCTAAGTAAACATACTAAAAAAGGTGGAATGGAAATGGGTTCATCTGTCAGGATAAGTTAAATTGTGAACTCAACACCTCTCTCAGGGGTAAGCTCAAAGAAGATCATAGGAAACGTTTCATGAATCCAATCCATTATGGGTGAAAGTTGATTTTTATTTACACCACATTAAACTATTATAAGACTCACAACCTAGGTGGTGTGATTACCTAGTTACTGATAAATTGTCCATGTATGGCCTTCCTAGATATCCAATTCTCTATAATGAACATAACTATCACCCTCTAGTGAAAAAAATGATTCTCTTATGTAGTGAGAGTCATATTCGGATTGGTATGTTACAATCTATTCCTTTCCAAAAATCATGTTAAAACCTATTATATCATGTTTTTACCTCCCCCAATGGAAATGATACTCTAAAAACATTTGGGAACACCCATTTCCTAAATATATGTCTATCAAGCACACTCCCAATAGTGTATATTTCATCATTAACCCACTCATAAACTATACCATCAAACTCAAAATATTTACAATTTGAGAATATGAGAAAATTGTGAATCTCTTTTATCAATAATGACCAAAAAAGTGTAGAAGATTCAAGAATAGTATATCTGAATATCAATGGCCCAACCTCACTATCCACTAAAGTATGTTGAATGATAAGAAACTATAATTCATCTATTACATATATGGTAGTCTGAGTCCCATGTGATGCACTACCCTACTAATACTAGTGATCTAGACCTGATGTAACATGTATACTACCTCTATAGGTGTGTCTTGTATAACTCTAACTGAAAGACTATTGTGGGATTGAAGACCCTCATCTAGTTCCCTGGATATAAATTTCTCCTTATTCACAACCTATCTATGGTAGGTTCATGAATAACCAATATATTAGTCCAATCATACCAAACGATCATTATAATACTGGTGGTTGGAGAAACTTATTATGATAGGGACCCAGAATACTGCACTAATGGGAACTCTGGAAAATATTCCATTGGGTTAATTATCATTCTCCTTGGATACTCTTATTTCCATTTATCGGGTAAACATTCTTATAGAAATGATTACAACCCTTATTATAAATATGTTCTAGTCATCAATCAGAGCCACATGTTCTACAATTGAAACCTTGTTTATGAACCCTATAGATATCAGCTATTGTTTCACCAACAGTGGAAACTTATTCAACTAAAAGTTATTAACTTGGGACATAACCTCACATTTATTCTTATCCTTAAAATGAATCACTATAGTTGTCTCATCTCCAACCAATGATGTAAAAAAGAATTTAAAATCAGTGAAGTGAATAGCATAGTCTATCAAAACCATACTTTCTTGGGTCAACCTCATATACTCTATTGTTTTGACCTTCCTCTACAACACTATGTAAAAGTGTTCCTAGAACATCTCAAGGAATTCAGTCAATATTATTCCTTTTAACTACATAACTAAATAAAATATATCCAACTAGATAATTTCATATCCTCACAACATATAAGTATCTAATGCGACCGTCCTCTAAAAATGAGTCTCTAAATGATCAAGAATCTTCAAGATAGAATCAATATAGAACTCATCTTCCATATATACTCCCACTCTAGTGAAGGTCATAGGGTGTTGTAATAAGAAATCCCATGATAAATATGAAATTTTTTATATATCTCTCATTGGTTTTCTTTCCATAAACTATATAAAAGACAAAAATTTCTCTTAGAACTAATTTCATTTATTTCCACTTGAAACTATTGGGGGCAATTTTCCTACATCAGGAAGATAATTCCAAGCCATGTTATCAAACAGTTCATACAAAAAAATGATTAATATCTCTAAAATTACTATCACACATATTTGGACATAAAACACATAACATTTAAAATAGATTTATTTACACAGTTTCATAAAAAAATAATTCCCCATATTCAATCACCTGGTTAAAACCTAGGCACTATCACTGCCGTCAACTACCCCTCACATGATTCATGGAAAACACTAGGCTAACAACATTCCATATTTGAAGATTATCATATGAAACCCATTTTATCTATTTAAAATTACATAATTTATGATCATTTTAAATTTATCGGTACTTATTTGGTAAGAGTTCATTTTAAATTACCCAAATATAAAAAATAATTTTCATTTTTCCCAAAACCCACTCGTAACATGATTTTTCATGTCTACCTAAAATTATTCATGTAAAATAATTTCTATAGTTACTAAAATGATACATGTATACTAAAATTTCAATCTATATTAATCCATAAGATAATTCTCAGAAAAATTATAACACCACACAATATGAGAATCTCCCATGGTGAAATAACATCCAACTATAACAAAAAACTTCACGAATAAAAATTTTACCCACGGAACATGCATTTTGAAATGAAAAAGGTTATATAATTCCATATATGAGGTCATTGGAATGGAAAAATCAAAATAGTATCACTTATACCTTTCCAAAATTGTTTGACAAAAGATAAAAAATAAAACCTCTTCTAATTCCACTTTGAGACTTCTAATCCCGGGTGCCACATAATGGTGCGTTGTGCTGATAAAATAAATGAACTCAGACATGCCTCCCCAAATTCCAAATGATGACTACTAGTTTTTAGGGTCTAATATATAATTATTGGATACTATGTACTCTTTACCAAATTAACACAGTAGCTGAAATGAATAATCAATAGCTAACAAAAATACTCAGTACATAATAATCCAAACAAAGAGACCATTATGTGATGAAGAATCCAAAATAGGTAAACAATAACCTAACCCTATGTAGTTAATAATTAATAAAATAAAAAAGATATGTGTCTAATGGGAACCTGAAATAAAGACATAGATACATCTTCCAAGTGTATCCCGATGTCATGTCTAGTTCCCCCATCCATGGGCCACCCTAAAAACCAACTCAGATATCTGACATTAGGTTATTACCCATATAATTTTGTGGAAACATGGTGTCTACAAATCAGAAGGCCAATTCTAATAAAATATAAATCAGTATTTTTTCTATAATACTGTGTGTTGTTTAATAATGAATAAAGATAAAATGAATAGGGTGAACATGTTTCACAATTATTATTCTATATCCAACCACATCAAACCTTCTGTTGAACAAAAAAATGTCTGAACCATATACCATGAGAATATCTCAAAAAATTATATCATGGGAATTTAATATTAATTTTAATTAAAATATCATATATGTTACCATAGTGCAACAATACATATACCAATATCTCATGAACATGTGGAATCAGTCCAATTAAGATAACATGGGGGCATGTATCAATATTATGGAACCCCATAGGTATTTGGAGAGTCAATCCCTATCCCAAAACTCATGGTAATGTAGAGAATAAATCCCTTTCTAATACATCATTGTTCACATGAATGCATTTTGGGGTATAAAGAAATAGTCTTTCTCCCTTGGGGTATTTAGAGTATCAGTGACTATCCCACACCCCATTTATAAATCAACCAAAATATAAAAATATTATATTAATATCAAGCTTCAATATCATTATGGTTTTATTCAACCATAATCGTCATGGGTCTCCATTTTAAAAGAAAAAACACAACAATCATTCATTACATTAATCATATGGAAGAACCTAAAAAATTCACCCTTAATCAATTTATTATCCATTAATCAAATATTTAATTAATTCATTAATATTATTCCATAAAACGCATTAATCACCTTTATCAATATGCAATACTTATTTAATTAAATGTTAATTACACATTATTGTAATTTTCAAAATCAATAAACATCATTTGAAATATTTTTTCAAACATCAAGGGTTTCAATCAAATCTAGTCTCATACTCTCCAATTATTCCAATGAGATCGGTGATGGGTTCCCCAATTTCAACCAATAAAATTCATTATTTTCAATTTGAAATGAATTTTCATAATTTGGAAATTAATCATCACAAGTACATTCAAATGATTAAAATAAAGACTATATGAATTAGATAATAGATCACCAACCTTAAGAACATTGATGAACACTTTCCAAGTTGTAACTCTTAATTGATGAAGAATAGCCAGATTCATAGCCTAAATTCATATATAGGATAAAAAATAGGATCATGATAAAAATCAAAATCCTTGAAAATCTGAATCTAATATTTTTACAATGAATTAAATTTACTCTCATTCCAATAGTAAATAAATATATGAGACAGTGTAACCCAAATATGAAGAGATCAAAAACTATAGGACATGTTAATTACTTCCGTCAGAACAATGATTTGTAAAGGAAGTGGATTGAAGAGTTATGGAATCCTCTTGAGTGCCTCCAAAGTCATTGTAATTAATGATAGGTAAAATTGTTGTGATTAAAAATAATAATTATGGCTTGGGTAATTTAAAAAAAATAATCAGTGGTTTAAATTTAGGTGCACATGGTTTTCTAGGTGGGTTTACACAGTTTTCAAAAACATCAGAAATAAACTTGCACCCATCATATCTAGAGATAATATTTGGTTTATGTGGAACACTATTTGAAAAACTATTTTCTAACTATGAAAACCCCCCAACGAAAAAGTATGCACGATTTTCTGGAGGTAGGAATAAGATTTGGAAGAACTATGTCTGAGCTGTGCACTTACTAGAAACCCTCCAAAACCTTCAAAAACACACCTGAACATTCCCAATACAATACTCAACCAAATTATTAATAAAATGGTTGAAATAATAGCTCAATCATATTTTGATACATCCTAGAAAGGTCATCATCTTACACATGAGATATTCAGTTTTAATATATATGAGTAAAATTTTATCTCTTTTTTATTATTCACACGGAAGTGAATAAAATATTCATTTGATATCATGTATAGTGAATTAATTAAAATAAATATTAATACAACTGATTTGAAAATTAAAATAAATATCTATTTACATTTTTAGTGAATTTAATATTTATTTTATTTATAAAATAAGTAGAATTTATCAGTCGTGTTTTGACCATGTCTATATAAGAATATCGGTAAATGTAATGTCTAATTGGAAATGACCTATAATATTCAATTTAATGAAAATAAAATTAATAAATTATTTAAGAATTGATTTTAGGTAGTTTACATGTAATGTGATATTATAATAATTATAATGATAATAATAATATTATTATTACTACTATCATTATTATTATCATTATTATAATTCTTTGATGTGTGTAATAAATTTGAAATAAGAAAATGGTAAGCATCATTAGGAAAATATCATTTATTTAACCCAAAATATAACTTTTTATATATAGATATATCTCAACACAATAGGGAAATTATCTAGAATTATATCAAGCCCAAGAGGGAAATTATTGACTCCACTCTTATGAATATAGATTTAAGAAGAGATATTTTTCTGATTCTAGTGAATTATGTGAAGAATATTATACCACCATAAAAGCTCCCATATTATAAAATAACATATAGATGCCATTCTAGATTGTGTGGACACATTTACATAAATACTTTCATAGATTCTCTATTGAAATTACCAAACACCATGGGAGGTGAAAAAAATTTATTTAATGGAAATTATCATGGATAAATTAAATCTATATTAAAATTAATTATTAATATTTTATACAAGATCTATTCTATAATATTATTTAGTGACATTTTATAATTCACCCTGTTCATTATTTTTTATTAAAACATAAAAATTGTCCACACACTTGATACATCCTTCATTCCCAATAACCTATAGTATGCATTGAGGGTTAGGTATCACTATCTTTTGGGTTTAAGGTTCATGAAATAAATAAAATATAAGAGGGTGAAGAATATATTTTCACAACATGAACAATACCATTAGTATAGAAGTTGGTTAAAGTGTATCCATTTTTTTGATTTTTAGTTAAAATATATCAACTGAAAAATTAGTTTTTTGGTAATTTGATTTGTATAAATTCTCTGGGTAAGGAATCTTGGTGGTAAGTATTTATTGATAGATAAAAAAATATTTTTTCTGATTCACCTTGATATCTAGGAATACCAAGGGAATTTTATTCTTACTCTTTTGATAATTACATCCTTAATACTTTGTATGATGAATGAGAGTTAGGTATAAAAATTGGATTATCTAGTGATGAGAAATTACATAAAAAATAGGGAGTCTCTTAAAAAACAACAACTATTGTAGAGAAGATCCTTTATGTTTGTGGCCATGTTGTTTTCTTTAAAATATTGTTTATGTAGAAAATATTTCATTCAAAAGCCTGAAGAAGAAATTATCAACCATGTATTACTGAGATGTATCTTGAAATCAATCTGAGATATTGATGGATATGGAAAAATAATGATATATTTTGGTTTTGTAATTACTTATTCACTATAAATTGTGAGAAATAAAAGATCTAGAGACCCTTCTATCATATTCAAACACTACCCATTCATGTGAAAATGTGGGATATTGTGATGACATATTTTTATACCAGGTTTTATAGGACACCCAGTAGTAGTGATTCAATGTGGTTTATGGTGGTCTATTTAAAAAAACTATGAAATATCCTTCCAATCAAGGATATATACTCTGTTCATAAGCTTGGAAAGATAAATGATCAAGAGATGATCACTCCCTATGGAATTATGAGGAGAATTATATCAATTTTTATGTCTAAATCAAATCAATATTTTATAATGTATTGAAAAATGAACATGTTATGCCAATAATTTTGAGGACTACCTACCACCCTTGGAAAAAATATAATTAGAGCATTCCTTATGGGTGATAGAGTAATACTTTGCATGTGTCTCATTGATTTTCATGGTTCTTAGTTTATTTATTTGTTTTTTTAGTTTTTTTAAAATTACAAAATATATCAAGAATCAAATTCTATAACACTCATTGAGATCTTTTTTGGAATGTAATATTAATCACCTCAGTTCTTGATATATGAAAGTAAGTATTTTATTTTTTATATGATTATTACATTAGATATGTTTGAACATATTCAATTTATGAGTATGTGGTTAATGACTTGTAAATATAGTAAAAAATATAAGTTTTCAAAAAAATTTATCATCTATAATTTTAATTGTGTGGCCTAGTTTTCTTTTTAGTTCTTCCTCTATATAGGTGATAGTGTATTCATATGTGAGTAAATAAGATTCCTAGATTTTTTGGGACAATTTATATTATTGTCTGGATACGTACCTCAGTATATCAATTCATGATTCCATTAAGAAACAGTGTTATGCATGACATGTATCATATTTATTAGATTTTAAGGTGAAAAATTAATCTATATTTGGCATTTAGTATTGATGATGTTGAATAATATGTTGATATAATATTCAATGTGAGGTGACCTAAAAATTTAATATTGCTTCATTTAAGATAAATAGTCAATATTTATCATATGAATACAATACTATGTATCATAATGGTTTAATATCTTTATAAATTAGGCAGAATAACATCATATTTCATGAAATGTCTCCACTGCCTCACTGAAATAACTTTTTATATGTTACACCTCATAGAAATAGACTACATAAAACCATTCTTCAAAAAATATAGAAATTAAATTTATGTAAGAGTCAGATAAGATTCTTAGTAATGGAAAAAATAACAGTAATAAATTAATGATATTAAGTGAGGATGACATAATAATATTGGTATGAGAACATGATCATAAAATACAATAATTATACCCAATCCGTCAAAGATAACTAATCATAAAACATGGATAAGGCTTCAACAGAAAAAAATACACAATAAATTTTTGTGAAGATTCATCAATAATCAATAATTATCCATGAGAATGTATCATAATCATACAGAATATGTTTTTTGAAAACACATCAGCATATAAAATAACTTTTTTAATGATTTACTCCCCATACTATCATTGTGGGTCCCAAAATTTAAATTACTAACATGAAATTCTAATATTCATCCTAAAGTAACTACGATCTATTTTTTTCTACCTTATCTTATTACTTTTTTTGACACAATAACCACTTATGATATTTTCAACTTCATCATAACTATCATGTGTATTTTGGTGAAAAATTAATTCTAGGATCACCCAAGACATTATAAGTAATATTCATATGTGCACCAAAAATCGTAAATTTTTTTAATATCATGATATAATTACTTGTGGAACTAAAATGGTTTTTTTCAAAATTTCATCATCTCCTCCTTGCATAACGCATGGAAAATAAATAGGTTTGACAATGGTTTCATCAAAACATAATTAACCCATGAGACAAAACATGTTTCATCGAATAATTGAAAAAGAATAGTCATCATCATTCACATATGCGAATAATTTTTATTATATAATAAGATTATATCCCTAATGAGTCGTAATTTTTTTAATAGATATTGATAAAAGTGGAAAATACAACTAATTGAAAATTGAAAAAAATGTTTGAAAACATTATAAAAAATCCTTTTATTTTAATAAAATTTAAACTTAAAATTAAAATAATATTGAAAAAATAATTTTCATTGAAAATAACCAGAGATTATTATAATGTTTGATTTAAATAAATTATTGATCATAAAGGTGGGAAAATTAATTTATTTTTGTATACATTAAACGGAAACAGTCATTTAACGCCATCATAAATGAAACATCCAAAGTAAGTAATGAATAATAGATATTTTTATCTATGTATATTTATGAAATAGATAGTTTTCAGAGGATTAAAATGAGAATAAATCCAATCTTAAGCATGGAATACACTAATATTTTTAAAAGATTTTTTTATTGCCTTTTGATGGAAAACCAGTTTTAAATTAAAATTTTGACAATTTTATAAGCCCTATTTTTAAAAATAAACATATTCTTTATTATTGGTACATTTAAATTTACATTGGATAAATTTTTGGTATTTTTCTGACAATGTTCATTTTTTTATGAATAGTGAAGAATACTGCCTTTTACATCACAACTGCTTTTTCATCTAATTAAATTTTATGGTTAGATTATTTTTTAATTGGTATTAAAGCGTAATTATAATATAATTTTACCATTTAATCCAATTGTGGTCATCAATATTAATTTCACTTTTTAATTGGGCATAAACTAAAGCCAAACTTTTCATATATATTGTTTCAAAAAACCCCGCTATTTGTTTTGACAACGAAAATTATTTTTAAATTAATTATTACAATTTCTGTGTTTGGAATTTGGTAAAATTAATTACATATTTGGAATTATAAGGTCCAAATTATGTTACCAAGACTCTTTTTTGGACATTATGAATAGTAACGATGGTAATTATCTTTAATTATCTTGATTAATGAGTAATCGGGTAGTTAAGGATAATAAAATAATATCATAATAATGAAAAATGACACCAACATGTGTCCTAATGCTACTGGTTGTCTCATGTCCTACCATGGGATGCCTTGTGCCAATCTTGGGGACCCCATGGAATCACTTTTGTGGGAATGTGACTTTTTATCTTTTTATTTTTTAAAGAATGTAAATATAAAAAAGAATGTATCACCTGAGTAAAACATTATTAATTTTGTCTAAATAGATGATATTTTAGACTATAAATATTGATTGGAAAGGTAAAAATATTTACTACATCATAATAGTTTTTTCATAATTTTTAGTCATTAAATAAATTAAATTATTTATGACATCATGATGATGCATCGATTACATCATTATTTAACGATTTAAATAAAATAAAAAGATAATGTCAAATATAAGACCTAAACTTGTCAAAGACGTATTGGATGAGTATATTTGGAACCCTTATCCCCTTATCCTCAAAATAAATCAATGTGGGATTTTTAAAATCCGAAACCCATTTGAAAATAAAGTAACATTTTGTAACATTCCAAGAGTGCCCCTCCTCTCCTCTTATAAAAGGCCCCCACCTAGACCTCCTTACCCAAACCTATCAAACGATTGGCTCGGCCACCCCAGATAATTTTGTCTCTACACATCCTTATCCTACTCCTTGAAACCTCACTTTGGTCATAAGTATTCCCAAGGAAGCCTTTGAGCTCAAATCAAAAATAGTTACCCGTTTTTAAGGTAATGTCTTCACTTGTGTTCTTTTGTTTTATTTTGCTTCTCCAACCCCATAAACTCTTTTTATTAATTTATTTTTTAACAACACCAGTATCTTACATATAATAGGATGTTTTTATAAGAAGTATTTGAGCTACAATTACACACACCTACATCTAATGGTTAAACAACATACTGTTTCCGTGGATGACGAATTTCTACCTCACGAAACGATGATTGTTCAATATTCTTCTAACACCTTAAAAGGTGGAAATTAAGATGTCACTATATTTATATATGATATATAATATGTTTATGTTTTACTTAAGATTATGTATTTTTCATTTATGGAATACCTTTATGGCTTCCATTATGGGTATACGCGATATCTTCATTTTAGGAAGTGCGGACTACCACCCCCTCAAAGTGATTTGATTCGTTAATACCATATGTGTTACGTATAAAGAATATATTTAATGATATTATATATTATTCCATACTGGAATTAATATACTATTATGTATCGTTATGTTTTATTTCCATTAAATATGAAATAGAAATCGAAGTAGCGTTCATGTGTACGTTCGGCTTACCGTCTCCATGAACGGTGCATTTCATTTATTACCTCTAAATGTTATGTAATTTTATAAATTCATGTGTATACTGGATATATATGATATAAATGATATATACATCATGAATACAATTCTAGATATAATAGATATTTTACCACATGAACAACTTGTAATTATAAAGAGTTTATTTTTGACTCAAGTACCAATGATTGTTAAAAGAACCATTATTAACTTAAATAATAACATAGTGTTAATGACATGGTAATAAGTGATATAAAAGGAATAATGAACTTGAAAAAGGTTCTTAAGCAATTAGAAATTAACTCAAGTTTATTATTCAAGAGATTAAAGAACAATCGAGTCAAGTCGGACCCAAGGTAAGGGACTTCGTCTCAATCTCCATTCATTGAGGCATATCTTGTTTTATACACAACATTCTTTTATACGGTGTATAAAACCCATTGAATTTTATGTTTATTCAAAAGGAATATTTTTATACGAATCATTTACTAAATGAAAAAAAGGGAATGTTTTTTGTCGTACGTATGCGGCGACAATGACTTCTCTGCCACTGTGACCATTATTTGAGTTTCGGCTTCCTCTACAAGCCATAAATTTTTTTAAAAAAGAAAAATAAATACCAGTTTTTACTTTTCTTTTATTTTGGTATTGAAAATGGTTTTCATAATGTTTTTATATCAATGTGTTGTATTTATATCTTGTGATTGAAAAGTGGAAATGTTATTTTTCCTTTATGCATGTTTTTTGTGAGACGATTATGTTATGGTTCTTGGGAATTATTATGAAGACGGGTGGTTCCGTGATAAACTAAGGGTGTGTGAGCCCGATATAGCTCTCCAATGTATTGGGTAACATGAATGAGTTAAATGTTAAGGTTTCTACGAAGAGATTTATGGAATATACTGTGATGGGTATTCCAAACGTAACCAAGAGGGTTACTCCTTATGTAAGAATGTTCTGAATGCCTCAAGTTACCATTATGTCTTATGATTTCTATGATTTATTCATGATTTGATGAGGTATGTTAAAGTGGTTATGTTTTATGAGTAAAGTATGATTTCATTTATTCTTATGTAAACATGTACTCATGTTTCCTTTCCATATTTTTATATCCCTTAATGAGCTTTTTATGCTCATCCCATGTTTTTGAAATGTTTTTCACAGGTCAAGGGAAGGCTATATGATATGATGAATGTGTAAAAGAATGTGTCAATAAAGAATCCATGTTTTATTTTAAATATGTTTTTGTTGATGGGAAAAATGAATACTATATTTTATTATAACCACTTTGTTTAAACGTGGGATGTAATGAATGTTTTATGATCTAATTCTCTAAAACTCTAAACCTGAAAATATCCTCAAGGTGTTTTTTTGAAATATCTCAAGATTAAGTAATTATTAAGGCTGGGGCCTTATAGTTGTTATCAGAGGTCGGTTTAGATAACTTTAGGAGTTAGAATTCTATTAAATGATTATCTGAAAATAATTTTTTTATGGTATGATTGAAATGATATAACATTTGATGATTACCATATTGCTTCATCTAAGACATGTTTGTTCAGAATGTTTTTCTATAGAGGAAATATGGAAGTAGTGCTAGGAAGGCATACAGAAGGAAATGACCTTTTGAATAAGCATCCTCAGATGGTCGAAATTGGAACTGAACAGTTTGTTGCAGTAATGGAGCAGTTGACTCAATCAATAAATGGGGGCAGTATCCATGCACGAGATCAGCCAAATCAACCATAGAGGAGCATGTCAGTGGTGGAACATTTCATGAGGAAACATCCCCCATCAATCAGTGGATCATCTGATCCTGTGCTAGCTGAAGGGTGGATTAAAGCACTGGAGAAGTTTTTTGATGTCATGTGGTGTTCAGACAATTAAAAAGTTAGTCTTGCTATTTACCGTTATGAGGGTGAAGCAGATCAGTGGTGGTAGATGGTTAAAAATATCAGGGACACTGATGAGATTGATTCTCTCAACTGGGATGAATTCAATGGTATGTTTCTTGAGAAGTATTTTCCTACGGCTGTTCGACATAGGATGGAAAAAAAATTCCTAGAATTGAGGAAATAAGAAGACTCAGTGGCTTCCTAAGAAGAAATGTTCACTCGATTGGAAAGGTATGCTCCAAATTTTATCCGAGACCTTGATAGTAAAATCAATCATTTTTACTCAGGATTAAAGCCAAAATATTGAAGGGCATTGGCTTCTAGTGAGTTTAAAAGTTATGAAAAGCTTGTTCGATGTGCTGAGATGGTGAAAATGGAGTTTTCCGATGATCAAGTGTTGTATAACAACCAGCAGAAGAAGAGACCGAGGTGGTTCAAAATGGTCTGATAGTAAGAAAACTAAGTTTTGAGTTTGTGATAAATGTGGTAAAAGGCATGCTGGGGAATGTCATCTGAATTCAAGAAAGTGATACCGATGTTGTAAGATGGGACATAAGGCTCGTGATTACACTAAAAAAATTTATGGTGATGGTAAGACCAAATTTGATTTATAGTTAGTGAAATGTTTTAAGTGCAATGAGATGGTCACTATACAAACGAGTGTCTGAAAAAGAGCGTGAGTGATGGGAAGCAGTTAGACTACAAGTAGAAAGGGGTGGTGAAATCCTTTGCAACGACTTCAGCAGATGTCGGGCCATCAAATGAAGTTGTATCAGGTACTTTGTTTTTTTTAGATTATGCCAGTGTGTTTTTTGATTCGAGGTCTACACATTCTTTCATCGCTTAAACCATTTCTAGTAAAATGGGAATACCATCTCAAGAAATGACTCATGAACTTTTGGTAAAAACACCTGCGGGAAATGTTGAGGCAAAAAGAATTTATAAGAATCTTCCTATCCTTATCCGTGGAAAGAACCTACTTGAAAACATTACCGTTTTACCTTTAGTAGAGTTTTATTTTATCCTGGGTATGGATTGGATCTCTATTTACCATGCTAAGATTGATTGTAGAGCTAAAGAAGTTTCTTTTCAGAAAGACTTTCAGTTTGTGTACAAGAATTAACCCTTACTGTGGATAACATATCAAGAGGCTGAGAAACTTGTAAAAGATTGAAATGAATGTTACCTTGTACACATCATTGAAAAGAAAGGAATTGTTCAGATTAATGATGTGCCAGTGGTAAATGAGTGTTCTGATGTTTTTCCTGATGAGTTTCCTGGAATAATACCAGATCAGGAAGTTGAATTTACTATTGAATTAGTTCCTAATGCTAAGCCAATTTCAAAACCCCCTTATCGAATGGCTCAAAATGAACTTTTAGAGTTGAAGGAGCAATTTCAAGATTTATTAGATAAAGGTTTCATTCGACCTAGTACATCACCATGGGGTGCTCCTGTTTTATTTGTTAAAATGAAAGATGGTTCTATGAGACTTTGCATTGATTATAGAGCCTTGAATAACATCACTGTTAGGAAAAAATATCATTTGCCTCATATCGATGATTTATTTGATCAGCTCTAAGGAGCTCAGTTTTTTTCAAAGATTGACCTGAGATCGTGGTACCATCAGTTGAAGGTAAAGGAAGTATATATTCCTAAGACCATGTTTCATACAAGATGTGGCCATTATGAATTTGTAGTAATGCCTTTTTGGCTATCCAGTGCACCTGTTGTATTCATGGACTTAATGAATAGAATTTTCCACGAGTTCTTGGATAAGTTTGTGGTGGTTTTCATTGTTCATATTTTCGTGTTTTCTAAAAGTAAAGAGGAGCATGAAAGATATTTAAGGGTTATTTTGAAAACATTTTAAGAAAATCAATTGTATGTGAAATTCAGCAAGTGTGAGTTTTGGTTGCAACAAATTTCTTTCCTTGGTCACATTGTTTATAAAGATGGGATAACTGTTGATCTGGAAAAAACAAAGGTTGTTGAAGAATGGCAAGGCCCAAAAATGTAACTAAGATTTGTAGCTTCCTTGGATTGGTAGGCTATTACCGAAGTATTGTTAGACATTTTTCACGGTTATCTAGTCCAATGACGAAGCTAACTCGTTAGGGTGTTAAGTTTATCTGGAAAAAAGAATGTGATGATTGTTTTCATGAACTAAAAAGAAGATTGGTGAATGCTCCAGTTTTGGAACTACCTTCCAGGAATGGTGAGTTTGTTATCTATAGTGACGCTTCATTGAAAGGACTTGGTTGTGTCCTAATGCAGAATGATCAGGTAATTGCTTATGCTTCACTTTAGTTGAAAACTCATGAGGTAAATTACCCTACACATGATTTGGAATTAGCTACTGTTGTTTTCACTTTAAAAATATGGAGGCACCATTTTATGGAGTAAAGTGTGAAATATATAATGATCACAAAAGCTTAAAGTATATATTCACACAGAAATAATTGAACATGAGACAGAGGAGATGGTTAGAATTAATCAAGGATTATGATTATACAATTAATTACCATCCGGGAAAATCAAATAAAGTGGATGATGCTTTGAGTTGAAAAAGTAATGCTTCAATAACAATGTTGTGTTTGGAACATGATCCTTTGGTTAAGGATTTGATGAAATTTGGCATAGATGTTTTTGGTGCAGGATGTTCTTCTGTTTTGTTTCAGGTATTAGTAAAATCTTCTCTATTAGACAGAATCATGAAATTACAGAAGCAAGACAATGAGTTATAGAAAAAGGTAGAGCTGGTTCAGAAGGGTAAGTTACCTAAATTCAACATCGATAATGATTGTGTTTTGAGATTTGGGAAGAGATTATGTGTGCCTTGTAATTCACAGTTGACGACAGAGTTGTTATGTGAAGCTCATAGTTCTCCGTTTTGAGTTCATCCTGGAAGAATTAAGATGTACAGAGATCTGCGAAAATATTACTGGTGGGAAGGGATGAAAAGAGATATGTCTTATTTTGCTGTGAAGTATTTGACATTTCAGCAGGTTAAAGTAGAGTGATAGTTACCGAAAGGGATGCTTTAATCCTTACCAGTGCCAGAGTGGAAATAGGAAAATATATCCATGGACTTTGTTATGGGATTACAAAGGACATCTCGAGGTAATAATGCAGTCTGGGTTATTATTGATCGATTGACTAAATCTGCTCATTTCTTTGCTATACGAGTTACTTTTTCCATAGATCAAATTTCCTTTTTGTATCTTAAAGAGATAGTCAGGTTACATGGATTTCCTCTCCCCATTGTATCTGATCGTGATCCCAGGTTTACTTCTAACTTTTGGAAAGGCCTTCAAAATTCGTTGGGTACTGAATTAAATTTTAGTACAGCTTTTCATCGGCAATCAGATGGGCAGTCAGAATGAATAATTCAGACCATGGAGGATATTCTACGTGATTGCTCTATGGATTATCAGGTAATTTGGGACCAACATCTTTCTTTGGTTGAGTCTTGATATAATAACAGTTTACATTCTAGTATACAGATGGAACCATTTGAGGCATTATATGGGAAGCGGTGTCGAACTCCATATTTTTGGGATGAAGTAGGTGAATGGAAGTTGATGGGACCAGAATTAGTAGAAGAGTTGGTAGAAAAAGTTCA
Source organism: Viscum album (assembly GCA_963277665.1). NCBI lineage: Eukaryota > Viridiplantae > Streptophyta > Magnoliopsida > Santalales > Viscaceae > Viscum > Viscum album. Next base: position 1,525,580,286 of record OY728164.1, on the reverse strand, counting down.
GCTGATATAGAGACACATGAGAACAGCTCAGAGCAGGAAGAAGAGTTATGCAGACAATAGGAGGAAAGATATCTCTTTTGAGGTAGGTGATCATGTTTTTCTCAAAGTCTCACCATGGTAAGGTGTGATCCGATTTGGTAAGAAATGAAAGATGAGTCCAAGGTTCATTGGACCATATGAAATTCTGGAGAGAGTTGGATCATTTTCTTACCGAGTGTCTTTATCTCTGAGTTTATCTCAGGTACACAATCTTTTTCATGTTTCGATGTTGAGAAAGTTTATGCCAGATCCAACTCATGTTTTGAGTCCAGAGGTAGTTCAGTTGGATGAGAATCTATCTTATGAGGAACAACCGGTCCAGATTTTTTACCACAGGGAGAAAGTGTTGCGGAATAAGATGATTCACCAGGGTAAAGGTTTTGTGGAAAACCCATATGGTCGAAGAGGCAACATGGGAATCTGAAAATTCTATGATGGATAAATACCCCCACATATTCATTAAGTAAATAAATTACGGGGAAGTGATTTTATAAATGGGGGAAGGATGTAACATCCCAAGTAAGTAATGAATAATAGATATTTTTATCTATGTCTATTTATGAAATAGATAGTGTTTAGAGGCTTAAAATGAGAATAAATCCAATCTTAAGCATGGAATACACTAATATTTTTAAAAGATTGTTTTAATTCCGTTTGATGGAAAAGCATTTTTAAATCAAAATTTTGACAATTTTACAAGCCCTATTTGTCAAAATAAACATATTCTTTATTAATGGGACATTGAAATTTACATTGGATAAATTTTTGGTGTTTGTTCTGACAATGGCCATATTTTTTATGAATAGTGAAAAATACTGCATTTTACATCACAAATTCAATTTCATCTAATTTAATTATATGGTTTGATTATCCTTTTAATTGGGCTTAAAGTGTAATTATAATATATGTTTTCCATTTAATCCAATGTTGGTCATTAAGATTAATTTCACTTTTGAATTTGGCATAAAATAATGCCAAACTTTTCATAGATATTGTTTCAAAAAAACCGCTATTTGTTTTGACAACAGGAATTATTTTTAAATTAATTATTGCAATTTCTGTATTTGGAATTTGGTAAAATGGATTACATATTTGGAATTAGAAGGTCCAAATTATGTTATCAAGACTCTTTTTTTGGACATTATTAATAGTAACGATGATAATTATCTTTAATTATCTTGATTAAAGAGTAATCCGGTAGTTAAGGATAATAAAATAATATCATAATAATAAAAAATGACACAAACATGTGTCCTAATTCTACTGGTTGTCTCATGGACAACCATGGGATTCATTGTGCAAATCTTGGGGACCCCATGGAATCACATTTTTGGGAAAGTGACTTTTTATCTTTTTATTTTTTAAAGAAAGTAAATATAACAAAGAATGTATCACCCGAGTAAAACATTTTTAATTTTTTCTAAATAGATGATATTTTGGACTATAAATATTCATTGGAAAGCTAAAATATTTTCTAGATCATTGTATTTTTTTCATAATTTTAGACCTTAAATATATTAAATTATTTATGACATCATAATGATGCAGCGATTACCTCATTATTTAACGATTTAAATAAAATAAAAAGATAATGTAAAATCTAAAAGCTACACTTGTCAAAGACCTATTGGATGAATATATTTAGAACCCTTATCACCTTATCCTAAAAATAAATCAATGTAGGACCTTTAAAATCTTAAACCCATTTTAAAATAATGTTACATTTTGTAACATTCCAAGAGTGCCCCTCCTATCCTCTTATAAAAGGCCCCCACCTCTACCTCCTTAACCACACCTCTCAAACCATTGGCTCGGCCAAAACCTGCTCATTTTGTCTCTCCAAATCCCTCTATTACTCCTTGAAGCCTCACTTTTGGAAGAATTCTTCCCAAGAAATCCTTTGAGCTCAAATCAAAAAGAGTTACCCGTTTTTAAGGTAATGTCTTCACTTGTGTTCTTTTGTTTTATTTTGCTTCTCCAACCACCTAAAATCTTTTTATTCATTTATTTTGTAAAAAAAATTATCTTATATATACTAGGATTTTTTTATAAGAAGGAATCAATCTAAACTTACACACACCTACATCTAATGGTTAAAGAACATACTCTTTCTGTGGATGGTGAATTTCTGCCTCACGAAACGATGATTGTTCAATATTCTTCTAACACCTTCAAAGGTGGCCATTAAGATGTCACTATATTTATATATGATATATAATATGTTTCTGTATTCCTCAATCTTTTGTATTTTTCATTTATAGCATACCTTTATGGCTTCCATTATGGGTATACACGATATCTTCATTTTAGGAAGTGCGGACTACCGCCCCATAAAATTGATTTGATTCATTAATACCATATGTGGTACGTATAAAGGATATATTTAATGATATTATATATGATACCATACTGGAATTAAAACACTATTTTTTATAATTATGTTTTAATTCCATTAAATATGAAATAGAAATGGAAGTAGCGTTCATGCGTACGTACGGCTTACCGTCTCCATGAACGGTGCATTTCAATTCTTACATCTAAATGTTATGTAATATTATAAATGCATGAATATAATGGATATATATGATATATATGATATCTAAATCATGAATAAAATTCTGGATATAATGGATATTTTCCCACATGAACTACTTGTAATTATAAAGAGTTTATTTTTGACTCATGTACCAATGATTGTTAAAACGACCGTTATTAACTTAAATAATAACACTGTGTTCATGAAATGGTAATAAGTGATATTAAAGGAATAATGAACTTTAAGAAGGTTCTTAAGCAAGTATAAATTAACTCATGTTCATTATTCAAGATATTAATGAACAATCGAGTCAAGTTGGACCTGAGGTAAGGGACTTCGTCTCAATCTCCATTCATTGAGGCATATCTTGTTTTATACATAACATTCTTTTATATGGTGTATAAACCCCATTTAATTTTATGTTTATTCAAAAGGATTCTTTTTATACGAAGCGTTTACTAAATGAAAAAAAGGGAATATTTTTTGTCCTACGTATGCGGCAACAATGACTTCTTCGCCGCCGTGACCATTATTTGAGTTTCGGCTTTCTCTACAAGCCATACCTTTTTTTAAAAAAGAAAAATAAATACAATGTTTTCCTTTTCTTTTATTTTCGTATTGAAAATGGTTTTCATAATTTTTTTATATCAATGTGTTGTATTGATATCTTGTGATTGAAAAGTGGAAATGTTATGTTTCCTTTATGCATGTTTTATGTGATACGATTATGTTATGGTTCATGGGAATTATTATGAAGACAAGTGATTCCGTGATAAATTAAGGGCGGGTGAGCCCGATATAGATCTCCAATGCATTGGGTAACACGAAGGAGTTAAATGTTAAGGTTTCTCTGAAGAGATTTAGGGAATATACTGTGATGGGTATTCCAAACGTAACCAAGAGGGTTACTCCCTACGTAAGAATGTTATGAATGCCTCATTTTACCTTTATGTCTTATGATTTCTATGATTTATTCATGATTTGATGTGGTATGTTAAAGTGATTATGTTTTATGAGTAAAGTATGATTTGATTGATTCTTATGTATACATGTACTCATGTTTCCTTTCCATATTTTCATATCACTTACTGAGATTTTTATGCTCATCCCAAGTTTTTGAAATGTTTTTCACATGTCAAGGGAAGGGTACATGATATGATGATAGTGTCAAGGAAGTGTCAAGAAAGAATCCTTGTTTTATTTTAAATATTTTTTCGTTGATGGGAAAAATGAATATTAACTTTTATTGTAACCACTTTGTTTAAATGTGGGATGTAATGCATGTTTTATGATATAATTATATAAAACTCTAAACCTGAAAAGATCCTCAAGGTTTATTCTTAAAATATCTCAAGATTAAGTAATGTTTAAGGATGGGGCCTTATAATAAAAGTCAAAAAAAATAGATTGGGAATGAATTTTAATTATAAATATTTATTTTTAAAGCTCTATTAATAAAGTCAATGGTTGGGAAAATACACTTTTAAATAAAATATCAACTATGGGGAATAATATTAATAAAACTATTCTGACTCATATTGACATTATAAAGAATCATTGTCTACCAAATAAAATATACGTTGGATTTTCAGTAAATATATTTCTTAATATTTATGGATAATAAATAACTAAAATATATACTAAAACATAAAAAAAATATAAATATTCAACATAGAATTAATAATTTGAACTGTCAAGGATATGCTCTATATAGTCCCCATCTATAGAAATTTAGAATAGACAATTATGAAAATAAAAGAGATTGTAACTCAAACCACATGGATCTAGTCCTCCATTGATTCATATACATTAATATATCCTGTATAATAAATATTTATTTATTATAAAAATATTCTATAGTATTAATAATAAATAACCTACTATATATAATTCATTTATAATTTCTAATTATCCTTTTATTAACAATTTCATCATTAAAATGGTCATTCATGTGAAAAATGGATTGTTTTACAAACATATTCTAGTTCTATGGTTCTAGTACATGATTCTTGGCCATGGATTCTTCATATATATTTTATTAATCACTAAATATGTATATGTTTTCTTCAATAAATAAATGTTTATTTTTATTGATATAAATCTGAGATAATAAATGAGTTACATTAGTCCATGTAGACGGTAGTATGTACTATGCATGCGTGATGTTTTTAAATTTTGTTGGATAAAAAAATAAATAAAAATTTTAATTAAACATTAGAGAATAATTAGTATATAATTAAAATAATATATATTCCTTAAATTTTTCATTATTAATATAAGGAAGTGGCCTTAAAACATTACCTAATCCTAAATTAATTGAATAATTCACCTAGAGAATCTTCTCAGGTTTAGAGATTTAGAGAATTAGGAGATAACTATTACTTAGAAAAAGATTAAAAAGTAGACACTTATACTATGTTTCCATAAAATAAAAACTCTTAAAATAAAACATGTCTAGTTCCATGTTTTAGATAGCATATATTTCCTTGATCCCATCCTTGACCCTATTCATCTTTAAGTAATGTTGAAAACATTTAAAAAACACTAGATGAGCATAAAAAGCCCAGTAAATGATACACATAGAAGGAAAACTGTTCGTTTTTCCAAAAAATAAGTAAATGATGAATAATTTATCAATGTAATACTTTTCACCTATATGAATTAGAAAATACTCTTCACTGAATAAAACATCACTACTTATCCTTTATAACCAAAATATTACCATACCCATGTAAAAAACACGTAACATATAAAGGTAACTTGGGACATTAATATACTTAAATGGAATAACCATACGGTCGACTTCCACACAAATCACTACATGGAATAGCCATACGGCCGACTTCCATACCCAATGCATTGGAGGTTATAACGTAACCACCCGTCCGGGTATTCATGAAACCAACTGTCGTATGGTTTATCACGTAACCACCCATAAAATGTCCAAGTACCATTATAAAATCATAATACATAAAATAAATATAATGTAAAGAAAACATTTCCACATTTCCATCACAATATATAACTTAAATATATTAACATAACAAATCCATTACAAAAACCATTTTCAAAACCATTTAAAACATTTACTAGAGAGATTTTTGAATCAAAGTATCCCATACCACTTTTATGCTTTCAAAATTTTAAACCATTAATATTGATATAAATAAATCCTTAAAACCATTTTGAAAACATGGATATTTATAAGAAATATTTATATGATTAAATCATTAAAACATTTAAAACGATATTTTAGTTAAAATGTTTTTAACAAAATGAGAGACACTTGAATACAAATAATTGAGGAATAAAATTTAATCATAACTTTATAATATCATTAGAATAAATGAATTCATGCTATAATATGCCAAAGGATAGTATATACCCCATATAAGAGTGAATTGGTGCATAACAACAATGATGTCTCAATAGAAATGTAAAATGAGATGAAATCCCTTATATAGAAGGAATCCCTAAATTTAGGATAAATCAATCTCATAATTATGTGTGAAAAATATTAATACACCAAATATAAGTGGATATTAAGTGTAAAACAATCAGAGGTTATTCACACATATTCATAGGATTACATGTTCAATAACTACAAGTTAAACCCAAAGAAATCGAAATTGGGTTAAGAAGTTCCCATCTAATATTTTGACAGCCTAAAGGCAGCACTTTAAAATTTAAAAAATGAGTTAATGAGAGAAAAAGGGTATATCATCACTTGGAAATAAATTTTACATAAATATGGAGATAGAAGAACATATCCCTACATAATAAGATCTAAATTAAAAGACATAACAAAATAAGTCTTTTAAAAAGAGAAAGGTGAAAGGTTCCCTTACCGATTTGGGTAACTTTGGAAACGTACACCCCATGATAGAAAGACTATAAAACATTGATTTAAATACTCATTAAAGAAATTATATTACACAAATAGTAGAATAATTGGCCGTACATACACCACTCAAAGGAAATGGTGGAAAATGTAGCATAAATTTCACGGGAATAAAAGTGAGATGAAAAAACCCATACCTCATTGTAATCAATCGAGTTGTATGACCAAAAAAGAATAAACACAATATGAATCTCAGAATACCATGAATATAATCATGATAATATATATCATATTGAAGAAAACAATACACCACATGAAATAACTAATTGGAGAACAATGGAGATCTCACGGAATTAAAAGTGAGGTAAGATATCCCCTTATGATAATTCGGCAGCCTAACGGCGCCACTTAAAAATTACAAAAATTGATTAAAGAGAGTACTTAAAAAGAAAGAGAGAGGAATGATCCCTTACCAAAAGTCTGACTTATCTTGTTCATTTCTTTATATTATTGAATAATAGACTTTGGTAAATTTATAATTTATTAAGTTCCTCCATTAAATATTATTATTCAGATCATGTCACATATTATAATGTTATAATAATTAGTTAATCATGTGAGTTCATATCAGATGTTTTTGTCGATGTTCGGTACATGAGTCAAAAATGAACTTGTTTGAAAATGATTGTCCATGTAGTTATAAGTAAATCATCTCCAGAATAGTATTAATGATTTAAATATCATATATATCTAGTACATATTCATTTTATACTTTTCCATAACATTTGGAGATAATAATAAATTAAATGCACCGTTCATGCAGACGTTAGGTCATACGTACACATGAATGCTACTTTCATTTTTTTGTCATATTAATGGAATTAAAAATAAACGAGATATATATATATATATATATATTAATTCCAGTATAATATATATGTTCTATTGGTCACATATGTTTATTAATTTCATTTTTTATACGTTCTGTGTATTGCATAAACGAGTCACATCACTTGAGGGGGCGGTAGTTCACACTTCCTCGTATGAAATTATCGCATTTTCACAACATGAAAAGCATAAAGGTATGTCTTAAATATAAAATACATAAGCATATAGAAAAAATAAATACCATATATATCATATATAAAATACAGTGACATCATAATGGCCACCATGAAAGGTGTTAAAATAGGACTGAACAATCATCATTTCGTGAGGCGGTATTTCTTCATCCACGAAAATAGTATGTTCTTTAACCATTAGACAGAGGTGTGTGTAATTGTAGCTAGAATAATTTTCATAACAACATACTAGTATATTGATGATACTTGTGTAGTTAAAAAATAAAGGAATAAAAATATTTTAGGGGGTTGTAAAAGCAAAATAAAACAAAACAATATAAGAGAGGACATTACCTTTAAATCAGGTATCTCACATTGGTTTGAACCAAAAGGGTTTCTTGAAGATTTTTCTGCCTAAGGTATGGTTTCTAAGATGAAGAGAGGGATGGGGAGAGGTAAAATGGGTAGAGTCTGGTCAATCCAAAGGCTTGAGAGGTGTGTGTAAGGGGTTAGAGGTGGGGGCCTATTATAAGAGGGAGGAGGGGCACTCTTTGAAAGTCATGAAAGGATACTATATTATAAAATGATTTCCCAATATTAAAGGTCCCAAAATTATATATTTCTAGGAAAAGGTGATAAGGGTTATAAATCCACCCATAAATTAGGTTTTTGACAGGTTTATGTCTCATAGATTACTTTATCTTCTCATTTTATTTAAATCATTCATTAATGAGGTAATCATTGCATCATCATGGTGTCATAAATAAATTTATTTATTTAATTTCTAAAAATTATAAAAAAATCTCATGATATGGGAAATATATTTATATATACAATGAATATTTATAGTAATAAATATTACTTTTATAACCACATGTAAAAATTGTTTTAGTAAAACAATACATGTTTGTGACATTTTTATTTTAACTTTAAATAAAAATTTATTAATGTCATTTTCTTACCCATGTGGCTCCATGGGGTCCCCAAGTTGACCCATGGATTGACTTGGTCAGAAATGACTCATCCAATAATGGTAGTACATGTTTCATGGTCATTTATTATTATTATAACATTATCTTTACCTTAAATTACACTAATTACCTTTAATCACGATTAATAAAACTTAAAAGTTACTATTCACAAAAAATTATTTTTATCCCATTGAACCACATCTTACAACCTAATGACAACCATTTATGCCATATTTTCGAAATTCAAATCATAGAGGTGGTAAAATTTCATTTAAATGAAAAATCAGTTTTTTTAACTACCACTTAGTGGTTTCACTATTCATCAAAATTGATGTTTTTAAGATAATACCAAAATTTCACCCTAAGCTATATTTGATATTCAGAATTCAAATATGATTTATATTTTACAAAATTCAAAATATATAAGTTTCCTTAATCAATTTAATAATTAATTCCCATTGTCAAAACAAATAGTGTGTTTTAATGAAACAAAATATATCAAAAGATTGACACTAGTTTAAGTCCAATTTCAAAGTGAAATTTATTCCAATCACCACCATTGGATTAAATGGTAAAAATATATTATAACTACACTTTAAACCCAATTAAAAATATAATCTATCCATAAAAAAAATCATATTACAAAGAGGTTTTTAATTAAAATACAACATTTTCACTAAAAATGATCTTTATCGGAAAAAATAACAAAAATTTACAAAAACTAAATTTTGATGTCCAGATTACAAAGAAGGATTTTTTTGGTCCATAATAACATATAATATTGTCAAAAGGTGGATTTAAAAAGGGTTCTCCATCAATATGCTGTTAATCGTCCTTTTTATGAATATTAGAATGTTTACGCTTAAAATTGGATTCATTTTCATTTTAAGCATCTAACATTTATTTGGATAAAAGGAAAAATATTTGACAAGAATATATAATCATTTGGTTGTTCATTCTATTCATTCTTTCCATAAAAATGGCTATTCATTAGCAACCATTTAAAATAATAATATTATATTATTAGTGTGCAATGTAGGATTTCAAAGAAACTCATTGTTGCGTATTGGGTACTCTATTAAACATAGAATTACCTTTAATGTAATATTAATATTTTATTCAAAAATATTAATAAATATGAGAATTAAATATTCTTTATTTATATGGGATGTTACATCCTTCCCCCCTTTTGGGAATCACATCCTCGCAATTTTATAATTGGGCTGGAAACTTCATTGAAATCCCCACATCGGAAAATAAGTCAGCAAAACTATCACTTTAAAAGAAATAAAGGGAAGTAAAAAAGGTCACCCGATTTAACCCATACGAGGAATAAATTTAGGAAAAAATGGATATGGATGAAGAAAAAAGGGTAATGATCTAATGGGGAGTGATAGAAAACATGATTAGGAGAATGTTATCCACCAGAAAATCACAAACATGTGATGCGTTAAACCGTATTTGATTCCAAGTAGGAAAAGTTAACATAAAACATTTTTTTAGTTACTTTTAATTGAGGAATTTATTTATGATATCAAATAAATTGCAAGGAAAAATACTTTCATGTCATTTATAGTTTCATCTCTTACTATATTTCTTACAAAAACACTTTTTTTTCCTCCAAAAGATTAGTATTTAGGATGACTTGTTCAAAATAAGAGTGCTATAATCAACATCTATAAAATCACCTAATCCAAAAAAAATAACTATATATTTCCCATGTCTTTAGAAAAAAACCAAAACCAAAATTATTATTATGAGATCAGATAATACCCGAAAAGGATAATCCATTATAAAAAGAAAGACTATTCTTAATCTCCAAAATATGTCCAACAAAACTCAATGTTCTACAAAGACTATTCGATAAACAATTGTCCATAAATCTATTCAAAGTAATCCAAATTAATATCGAAACCCAATTCATTGAAGGATTTGATCACATAGTCTTCCAAGGTAAAAAAATTAACATTTATCTCCAAATAACATCAGTTTCTATTAATGTCTCATATTGGAAAGCAATTAACCTAATCATATATCCTCCATGATAGGTCAATATTTTCCTAGATAACCAAAAATAAACTTATTATTGATTCATAAAATTATATAACTAAAAAGGATTTGTCATACTAACCAGGGACTTCACGTAGTCCAGTGGTTGGTGATAAATACTGGTCTCACTTTGGTTGTGGGTTCGATTCCCACAACTTTGTTCGATGTGATGGGTTGTCACACGGTCTGTGTGTTTTCCTTTTCCCAAAACAATATAATTCTCAAAAAATTCTCCAAAAAGATATAAAATCATGAAAAATAACCATAACATAATTTAACCTGAATATTATCTCATTCCTTTCATTTTCCATCATAACATATAGTAACCCATAATTACCTCAAAATTAAGGATCATATAAACACAAATGGTTATTTATAACTATGTCTACAAAAGCACAGATAACTATTCTTTGAATAAAATTTTCATATATCAAACAGAAGGGTTACACATACTATAAAAAGTCTTCTAATGTAACCCCATCATCAAAATAGACTTAATACTTTTAAGAATTTTACAGTCCTAAAATCTACCATAACTCTTGAGTCCCTTATGTAACGCCACAACCCCAGTTACCCAGAGTCGGTGCATTATTTTAATACATTGGCATGATTACAAGGAATCAAGTCCCGAAGGACCGATCAGTTTAGCAGTCATGGAAAAATAGATCACATACAGGAATGTTAAATTTGCAATTTAAGACGTACAAAACAACATAAATAATCATTATGAATGCCTTTATTCCCTTGGCTTAACCCCGAATATCAATCACAATACACTTCTTCAAATCCTGGGAAAAATAAAACATAGAAAGGGGTGATCTCAAATGCTCAGTAAGGGTAAGGAATACAACAGAAACTTTCAAAAATAAGCATAAGCATTTAAGGCAATGTATAAAACTAAAACAAAAGCCTTTCAAACTTGAACTTCAGTATAATATGGCTGAAATAAATTGAAATAATACCGTTTACTTATTTACATGGATATTATACTAATCAAATAATCACATGAAATATCACTAACCACTTTCATAATGATGGAATGCATAATTCCAGACTATCATAACCACATAGCCAAGGCCTTGTGCCAAGACTACAAATAAGATTTTTCCAAGGCCTTGTGCCAAGACACTAGTTTGTCTAATGAGACCTACAGATGCATAAAGGAGCTATATCGGGATCCACCCATCACATATTAAGTACAATGCATTCCTCATATAAATAGGTTTAAACATAACATAAAAATTCGTATTAAAACAAGCATACAAAATTTCAATACTTCCTCCATAAACCATGAATGGTATAAAAATAACACATCCACAGTCAAACATATCACAAAACCTTAAATACAATATGGATGTTTTGTATCTTAATAAATCAACTTCAAATAAGCTTAAATCCATCAAAGGATGTTGACATAGATGAAAATGATGTGTAAAACTTTTTGAGAGAAATATCCTTTTTGTAAAATCATTTAAAAGTAACACATTTATAAAAGAAGTAATTTCAAAAGATATTTTTGAATAAAATTTTCCCATAGCAATTAACATGTATAATAGATATATATATGAAATGGAAAACATAGTTTATGGAGATGGTAGTCCGTACGTACGCATAAAAACTGTTTCTATTTTCATATAGTATTGAACAGAAGTAAGTGAATAAAATATATGTATGTAAATAAATCCTTATATAAATATATATAAATATATATATATCCAGTAGCATTATTATGTAATATATTACGTACTTATTAGTAATATATATTTTTATAATCGTCGATGACTGGTAAATTTGGAAATGTATCTCATTGCGTCGTGGAGACGGTAATCCGTACGTACGCACAAGGAAAAATATCATTATTTTGATATTAAAAGAATATATAATTGGATGGTATATCATATATACAGAATCCTTATAATGTTATCTTTATTATTTACATCAAACACGCATTATTATTATACCCGTCCAAATAATAATGTATTGAATAATAATTACACCACGACGTGGAGACGGTAAGTCGTACGTATGCACGTATAGTGACATGTAATTCAAAGGATGGATAGAATACTGAATATGTTTGTACCATATTTATAATAACATAATAGTATATAGGAGATACTATAGTTTTTCATTTATAATAGAAATTAAAAATAAAGAAGAAGTTGAAGATGAAAGGAACTTGAAAGAGGGTGGTGAAAACATTACCTCTTCTTCGGGTTCTTCCTTTTGATTTGATCAATAGGTATCCTTATGTTGGATTTATGATCAAAATAAGGCCTATATGTTGAATTTAGGGATGTTTAGAGAGTATTTTGCAGGTGTTGTCTGATCCAAAAGGCTTTTAAGGTGTGAATAATTGCTCAGAAGTTGGGTCCTTTTATAAGGGGGAGGAGGGGCTCTTTAGGAAAAACGTAAAGTATTAATTCATAATAAATTAATATTCAGTTTATAATGGCTCCAAAGTGGATTATTCAAATCCAAAGGTGGGTATAGGTCTAAATACATTAAACCAATAGATTTTAGATAGGTTTGGGTCATTATATTAACCTTATCATTTAGTTTTTACTCTTGGTTAATTAGTTCGACACTTACCATGTCACTTTGTATTTTTATATTATATAGTTAATAAAATTACTATATACCTTCAACCGACCCACAAGAGGCCCATTAATGATAAACATATAATTATACAATTCCTTTGGTCGAACATTCTATTTTTAGGAATTTAATATCAATTAATAATATAATATTTGATTTAAAAACTCTTTTTTGTCAATTTTGACACTATTTGTTATTTTGTTTTTTTGAAAGTCATCACAACTTGATTACTTCAAAAAAGATACATTGAATCATCCCTTACATGTCATAGTCACCTATAAAAGTCGTGTATTTCATAAAAACATTGAAATTATTTTTATTTTTAATATTTATATTACCATTTATTTGATTCTTTAATTAATAAGTTAATTACTGCATCATCATTGTGTCATAAATAAATTTAATTATTTAATGTCTAAAAATTATAATTAAAATTCCATTATGTAGGAAATATTTCTATCTTTCAAATGAATATTTATAATCAAATTTATCTTATGTATATCCCTATATTAGAAATGTTTTAGTTATTATAATTTGGTTTTAACTATTTTAACTCTTCTTTGAATTAAATAATAATAAACTTCCTAATCTAATCCACGTGGTCAGAAAGAGTCATATTTTATTCCTAAGGTTGATTTTGGTCAAATTAAACTTATCCAATAGTATTAGTACATGCGTTAGGGTAATAATAATATCATTTCTACTCTTAATTAACCTATTTACTTTTTACCGTGTCAAATAAAAGTAAAAAGTTACTATTCACCAAGAATTATTTTTATCTTATTGAACCACATATTAGTCCTTGATATTAACCGTGTCTCTTGGATTTTCAAAATTCCACTCACAGAAGCAGTGATATTATGTTTTATGTGAATTTACAAATTCTCCTAAGAGGTGGGTAAAAGAAAGTGAAAAAGTTCGAAAACAAATTATATATTTAAAATTATTATAAACTACCTCCAATGAATTCCATTGAATTTATATAGGTGTTATGTATATATTTTGTCCTAAAATAAATATAAATAATATAAATAATTATTTAAATAAAAGGCTGGTTTTAAACAGTAAGTCAATGTTTTTTACTATTCATCAAAAATTGAAGGTTTTCAGAAAAATACCAAAAAATTACCCTAAGATAATTTTGATATTATGAATTCAATAATGAAGTCTATTTTACCAAATTCGAAACATAGAAGTTTCAATTATTAATTTAAAATTAATTCCTGTTGTTAAAACAAAAAGCGTTTTTTAAAAAAACAATAACTATCAAAATATTGACACTTGTTTATGTCTGGTTTAAATGTGAAATAATGTCCAATGACTAACATTGGATTAAATGGTAAAAATATATTCTAAATATAATTTAAAACCAGTAAAATTCATAATTTATCACTATTAATTATTTCGATTAAAAAAGTTGTTATTAATTAAAATCTAGTAATTTTCACTATTCATCAAAATGTGAACGTTATCTGAAAAGTACCAAAATATCACCCTAGGATAATTTTGATATTCTAGAATCCAAAAATTATGTCCATTTTGTGAGATAAATTTTATAAAATTTCAAAATGTGGGTATTACTATTCATAACGCCTAATTTTATTGGTCGTGGTGTGTGTTAGAACTCGAAGTTGCGTACAACACACGCTACTTTATTATTCAAAGAGAAGCGTACCGTGGAAGCTCGGGGTGTTAAACTCTCCCCTCCTTCAATAAATTTCGTCCTCGCAATTTGATATTGTTCATTGAAATTAATGGTTGAAAATAGAAAATATCTTTGTGGGAAAACCCACATCGGAAATTTGCTTAATAAAATTTAGTCTTAATAAGATGAAAAGAGAAATGAAAGGGTCACCAAAAAATTATGATCTTGATTATGAGGACATTGGTGGAAATTAGAGACATATAATTGGGGGGAAAACATAAATATTTATAGGTATTGATTGAGGTCATCATTCACAAACAAGTTTAAAATTGAGGTCCTTAAATTCATCAATCTATGAATATATAAAATACAATAGGTTCAACAAAACCTAAGGTATTAGGATAACACATTTTTGACGTTTCAAAATATCTTAGTTGAAATCCCACATCGAAAAATGAATTAATGAGGCCTCTATTTAAAATAAAGAGTGGTAAGTATGAAGATTATCGAAAATAACACATATTAGGGTTCCATGTAGGAAAATATGGATATGGAAGCGAAATCTATCCATCAATTATCTGATAGAGAGTGGTATAGAACATTGCTATGAAAAGGCCAACAATCCCAAATACATAAATTAGAGATGATCTAAGGTACCATCTAGGACAACATTTCTGTTCTATGTTACTTTTCATAATGTTGATTAATTTATTTATGAGATTTTCTAAGATCATAAAGAGATATACTTACTTTATAATTAGAGTTTTATCCAATAATAAATTTGTACCACAAACTCATCTTTCACCCCAAAACATAATACAACTCAAAAATACTCTATTTATCCTAATCGTATAGTGTTCCAAATATAATGAATTTATAATTCACATATCAGAACCTTTATGAAAAGAAACTACATTATACCATCCAGGAACATCATGCATCATAATGGTAGTCAATAAATCCCAATTTCACTATGGTTGTGGGTTCTATTCCCACAACTTTGTCTGACACGATGGGTCGTCACACGGTCTATGTATTGTCCTTTTATAAAACTCCAAAAAATAACCTTTCAAACTTAATCCATTCCTACCATTATACTTATCCAAAATACTATTATCCAAAATCACAGTCCAAAATTTACAAGGAAGTTAAACATAATGAGGATCCTTTTTTCCAGGTAATAACATGTGAATGCCTTCCTCATATATTTTTTTACAACACTGCAACATCCTGAATTACCAAAATCGACCATCTCTTATTCCAAAATCACTACCTCAATATTAGGACCATATTAAGGTTTATCTTTCCTTTAACCATGTAATTTACAAAAATTTTAACTTGCTGTAGAGTCACTTTTCTTAGTACCATAAAATCTCAAATCCTTAATGAAATTGTACTGCATTAAAATCCTTATTTATTTCCAGAACATCATTGATACAAAAATTAAATGAAATAATTCTAAAATAACAAAATAAGAACACTAGTAATTCCTCTTCATCTGTTGTAGTATCATAACTTGATTATTATCCAATAGCATAATTTGCGGCATAGTCTGATGACTGGGACATTGGTTCGTGTAGTGTCCAAACTCCTTGCAGATGAAGCATTGTACATTTGAAACCTTTTTCTTACACTTGCAGTCACGTACTTGGTGTCCTTTTTCTCCAGACTTATAGAATACTCCCATTCCCTTCAAGAATTTTCCAAGGTGATTCTATCCACAGTTATCACATATGGGAAAAACCCTTCTTTACCTTATTCCCTTTATCTGTCCTTCTCTGTACCATCATTTTCTTCTCTGGATTCCCTTCAAATCCATAGGACTCCGAGAATTCTTTACTCATCATATCAACACATGATACTATTTCTTCATATGATGATAATACGTGGGAGACTATTTCCCTTCTAAATACTGGCTTAGGACCACGAAAGATATGATCCTTCTTAATATTTGGATCATACGTATTACTGGAGTTCACATTCCTTCTACTGGGCGCCATTTCTATACAATAGCATAAACTAGGTCAGTTTATTAATTGCAATGAATAATTCCCAAACTTGGAAAATACCTAACGCAAACTGAACAGTTTATGGATATAATATATAATCATAAAAATGATATATTTGAGTATGTATATACTCATGAGCCCTTCATAATGGGTTTTAAAGAAAATGAGAATTATCCTAAGAATATCCCCCGGGAGTGTCATAACCAAGAGTGCAGCAAGGCCCGTTGTCGTGCACCAGTTCCCGTTCGAGTCTAGCTGAAAGAGGTGTTTTCGGGTTTTAACCCTAGATACATCTCTGCCAGAGCCACCTCTACCTGCTCATATCCAGACAGAGATTTATTTCATGGAAAACTCACAAAATCTCTACAATACCAAAATTCTAGGAAGTTCTTCTATACTATCCCACAAAGTATATCTTAGGGCTATGTGCTCCAATAAGAGTTTATCTAAATCTAGTTTCCAAGGTTATTTCTAAAATTCCAATGATACCAACTGTAACGTCCCAACCCCAGTTACCCAGAGTCAGTGCATTATTTTTATACATTGTCATGATTACAAGGAATCAAGTCCTGAAGGACCGATTAGTTTAGCAGTCTTGGAAAAATAGATCACATACATGAATGTTACATTTCCACTTTAAGACGTACAAAACAACATAAATAATCTTTATGAACACCATTATTCCCTTCGTTTAACCCCGAATATCAATCACAATACTCTTCATGGAATCCTGAGAAAAATAAAACATAGAAAGGGGTGATCTCAAATGCTCAGTAAGGGTAAGAAATACATCGAAAACATTCAAAAATAAGCATAAAAATTTAAGGCAATGTATAAAACTAAAACAAAATCCTTTTAAACTTTAACATCAGCATAATATGGAAGAAATGAAATGAAATAATACCATTTACTTATTCACATGGATATTCTACTAATCGAATAATCACATCCAATATCACTAACCACTTTTATAATGATGGAATGCATAATGCCCGACTATCATAACCACATTGACAAGGCCTCGTGCCAAGAATAAAAATAAGATTTTTCCAAGGCCTTGTGCCAAGACACTAGTTTGTCTCATGAGACCTACTGATGCATCATGGAGCTATAGCATGCCCCACCCGTCACATATTAAGTCAAATTCATTCCTCATATGAACAGGTTTAAACATAACATAAACATTCGTATTAAAACTAGCATACAAAATGTCAATAGTTCCTCCATAAACCATGAATGGTATAAAAATAACACATCCACAGTCAAACATATCACAAAGCCTTAAAATTAATATTGATGTTTTGTATCATAATAAATCAACTTGAAATTTGCTTAAAATCCATCAAAGGATGTTGACATAGATAAAAATGATGAGTAAAACTTTTTGAGAGAAATATCTTTTTTGTAAAATCGTTTAAATGTGACACATTTATAAAGGAAGTAATTATAAAAGAGATTTTTGAATAAAAGTGTCCCATACCACTTTGAAACTTTTGAAATGAATTATCATTTCAAAACATTCATGTCCATATAAATAAATGCTTAAAATTATTTTGAAAACATGGACATTAAATAAAAAGATTTAGAAAGAAAAATCTTTAAAACATTTGAAATTCGGATCTTGATAAAGAGTACCTTTCAAAATCCTTAAAATCATCATTTTGAAATAATTTTTATGAAAAATGGAAAAGTATGATAAAAATTTCCCAGTAAATACTTACACATAAATAATCTCGAATAATGATGAGATTGAGGAATTAACCCTTACCAATTTTGTAACTTACGAAACATACATCCCATGAAAGAGGTATCATACAATGAATATGTAAATACACATTAATTAAATTGTATTACACAAAGAATACAATTATGGGAAGTATATACACCACACAAAAGGTAATAGTGGAAATATGGAATGAATCTCACGGGAATAAGGAGTTAGATGAAAACCCCTTACCTTGCACTTTCCTTTAGTCAACGGTACATTTAACCTCATGTACGAAGATCATAGTATTTTATTAAATTATACCAGAACCATATTAATATTTATTAAATCATACATGATTCATTTATGACTTTATATTACCCATTTAATTATAATTTCCATGTTAAATTAACATTTCCGGTAATAATCGCTATCTTTATCGTACGTGTTTTAACTTGTTACTCTTGGTTGTATCACTTAGATATTGATTTAAATAATTCCAGAATATAAAACATGATAAATATATCATATATATTTAGAATATAAATATGTATAATAGACATATATATGAAATGGAAAACACCATTTATGGAGACGGTAGTCCGTACGTACGCAAAAACGATGTTTATGTTTTCATATAGTATTGAACGGAAGTAAGTGAATAAGATATATGTATGTAAATAAATCCTTATATAAATATATAAAAATATATATATCTCCAGAAGAATTATTATGTAATATATTACATACTTATTAGTAATATATATTTTTATAATTGTCGATGACTGGTGAACTTGAAAATGTATCTAATCGCGTCGTGGAGACGGTAATCCGTACGTACGAACAAGATAAAATATCATTATTTTGATATTAAAAGAATATATAATTGTATGGTATATCAAATATACAAAATCCTTATAATGTTATATTTATTATTTACATCAAACACACATCATTATTATACCCATCCAAATAATAATGTACTGAATAACAATTACACCACGACATGGAGACGGTAAGTCGTACGTACGCACGTATGGTGACATGTCATTCAAAGGATTGATAGAATACTGAATATGGTTGTACCATATTTAAAATAACATCCCAGCATATATGAGATACTCAAGTTATTATTTTAGAATAGAAATAACAAATTAAAGAAGAAGTTTCAGAAGAATGGAACTTGAAAGAGGGTGGTGAAAACATTACCCCTTCTTCGGGTTCTTCCTTTTGATTTGATCAAAAGGACTCTTTAGGTTGGCTTTCTGATCAAAATAAGTCCACTATGTTGGATTTAGGGAAGATGAGAGAGTATTTTTGCAGGGGTTTTCTTTTCCAAACGGCTTTGAAGGTGTCAATAATTTGTTAGAAGTAGGGTTCTTTTTTAAGGGGGAGGAGGGGTTCTTTAGAAAAAACTTAAAGAATTAATTTATAATAAATTCATATTCAGTGTATAATGGCTCAAAAGTGGATTATTCAAAGCCTAAGGTGAGTATGGGTCAAAATATTTTCATCCAATAGATTTTAGATAGGTTTGGGTCATTATGTTAACCTTATATTTTAGTTTTAACTCTTCGTTAATTAGTTTGACACTTACCATGTCACTTTGTATTTTATATCATATAGTTAATAAACATACTATATACCTCCAATGAGACCCCCAAGTGGTCCATTAATGATACACCTATCATTATAAAAGTCCATTTGTCGAACCTTGTATTTTTTGGATTTTAATATCAATTAATAATATAATATTAGTTTAAAAAACTCTTTTATATCAATTTTGACACTATTTGGTATTTTGTTTTTTTTAAGACATCAAAACTTGATTAGTTAGAAAAAAATACATTGAATCATCCATTAAATGGCATAGTATCCTATAAAATTCGTGGATGTCATAAAAATTTCAAATTATATTTATTTTAATATTTATATTACCATTTATTTGATTCTTTCATTAATAAGGTAATTACTGCATCATCCTTGTGTCATAAATAAATTTAATTATTTAATGTCTAATTATTATAATTAAATACCATTATGTAGGAAATATTTTTATCTTTCTAATGAATATTTATAATCGAATTTATCTTATGTATGAACCTATATTAAAAATGTTTTAGTTATTAAATGTTGGTATAACTCTTTTGACTCTTCTTTGAATTAAATAATAATAAATGTCCTAATCTAATCCATGTGGACCTAAAGGGTCATATTTTATTCCTCAGGTTTTTATTTTTCGAATTAAACTTATCCAATAGAATTATTACATGTTTTAGGGTAATAATAATATCATTCTTACCCTTAATTACCCTATTTACTTTTTACCATGGAAAATAAAAGTAAAAATTACTATTCACCAAAAATTATTTGTATCTTATTGAACCACATTTTACTCCTTGATATTAACAGTTTCTCTCAGATTTTTGAAATTCTACTATAAGAAGCGGTAAAATTATGTTTTATGTGAATTTACAAATTCTCCTAGGAGGTGGGTAAAAGAAAGTGAAAACGTTCAATAAAATTTTTATATATCTAAAATTATTATAAACTGTCTCCAATGAATTAACTTGAATTTATATAGGTTTTATGTATCTATTTTGACCTAAAATAAATTTAAATAATCTTAATAATTATTTAAATAAAAATCTGGTTTTAAACAGTAACTCAGTGTTTTTCACTATTCATCAAAAATTGAATGTTTTCAGAAAAATACCAAATATTTACCCTAAGATAATTTTGTTATTATAAATTCAATAATTAAGTCTATTTTACCAAATTCAAAACATATATGTTTTATTTATTAATTTAAAATTAATTATTGTTGTTAAAACAAAAAGCACTATTTTAAGAAACAATAACTATCAAAAGATTGACACTTCTTTATGTCCAGTTTAAATGTGAAATTATGTACAATGACTAACATTGGATTAAATGGTGAAAATATATTCTAAATATAATTTAAAACCACTCGAATTCATAATTTATCACTATTAATTATTTCGATTAAAAAAGTTGTTTTTAATTAAAATCTAGTAATTTTCACTATTCATTAAAATATGAAAGTTATCCGAAAAGTTCAAAAATTTCACCCTAGGCTAATTTTGATCTTCTGAATCCAAAAATAAAGTCCATTTTGAGAGATAAAATTTATAAAATTTCAAAAAGTGGGTAATACTGTTCATAACTTCTACTTTGATTGGTCGTGGTGTGTGTTAGAACTCGAAGTTGCGTACAACACACGCTACTGTATTATTCAAAGGGAAGCGTACCATGGAAGATCGGGGTGTTAAACCATGACTTATTACTCATTAAACATTCTTCATGATCCATTAACCATTACATTACAACTTATTCTGAAATACTTCTTTCTGACAAACAAAATCATGAATAATATCCTAAGATTCCAAAATAGGAAAGAATAAGTTAAGAAATAATCCATACCATTGATTGGTCATTGTCAGTTTTATCATCCTAAATCAGAATGGTATTAGGAATTGGTAAAAGAATATTTGTATGATATTGGTGATCCCATTCCCAAAACATCTACGTAGGACATGTGTTTGGATAATGACCATGCACACCACATTTAAAACATTCAATTGATCCCTCAGAAAGAACTTCTTTCCCTTTCCTCGAGTTGACTAGATGTTACTTTTTATATAGAAGGTTCTCACATTATGACCTTCATCTCCACATCTATAGCATATTTCTGTCCGTTTGAATCATTTTCCTAGGTGTTTCTTTCCAAATCTTTGACACATAGGTTTTTGAACACACATACATTTATGATTTGTACCTGAACATCCATAGGGATTTGTTTCTCGCATATATGATGACTTATAAAAATCACCAAGGTTTAAGTGGTCAATCATGACTCCAGATAGTTGTTTGAGGATAAACACAAGAGTTATCATTGCATCTCCTATATCATTTAGTTTCTCACTCAGAAAACCATCATAGTTTCCATCACATCCACTGTTACATTGGTGCCTGCTAGTTCCAACCATTTACTAAAACAAAAAAGGTCAGTGTGAGCATATCAGTAAAATCATCATATAATAATGAGGAAGATAAACACTAAGATATATTTTTCCAAGTTATCTCAAGCACATTCTAACTTTCAAAAAAAAAACAATGACTCCATCTAATATACTACCCGTTGTGGTTATACACTTCTTCTCACTTATGCTTAAACAACACTCTAACCTCTACAGTTATCTAAACCGACATTTTATAGAAACTATAAGGACTAGGACATAAAACGAAACATAATCATGAATTAATGGAATAATTCACATAGAGGATCTATTCAGGTTTAGCATTCTAGAGAATTAGGACATAACTATTACATCTCAAAATATTACAATGTAGACACTTCTACTAAATGTCAATAAAACAAAAACTCTTAAAAAGAAACATCTATAGTTCCATGTTTTAGAGAGCATGTCTTTCCTTGATCCCATCCTTGACCCTATTCATATTTAAGTCATGTGGAAAAAATTTAAAAAACATGGGATGAGCATAAAAATCCCAGTAAAGGATACACAAAAAAGGAAAACTATTAGTTTTTTCAAACAACAAGTAAATCATGAATACTTTATCAAAGTAATACTTTTCACCGTTATGAAGTATAAAATACTCTTCACTGAATAAAAGATCACTACTTATCCTTTGTAACCAAAAGATTACCATACCCATATAAATAGAACATAACATATAAAGGTATCTTGGGAGATAAACATACATAAATAGAATAACCATACGGTCGACTTCACACATATCACTACATGGAATAGCCATACGTCAGACTTCCATACCCAATGCATTAGAGGTTATAACGTAACCACCAGTCCTGGTATTCACGGCACCACCCATCATATGGTTTATCACGTAACCACCGATCAAATGTCCATGTACCATTACAAAATCATAATACATAAAACATATATAATGGAATGAAATCATTTCCACATTTCAATCACAATACATATCTTAAATATATTGACATAACAAATCCATTATCAAGACCATTTTCAATACCATTTAAAAAATTTAATAGATAGATTTTTGAATCAAAGTGTCCCATACCACTTTTAAGATTTCAACATTTTAAAACATTAAAATACATATAAATAAATCCTTAAAACCATTTTGTAAAACATGGATATTAATGAGAAATATTTATAAGAATAAATCATTAAAACATTTAAAATGATATTTTAGTTAAAGAGTTTTTAACAAAATGAGAGACACTTGAATACAAATAATTGAGGAATAACATTTATTCAGAACTTTATAATATCATGAGAATAAATCGATTCATGATATAATATTCCAAAGGACAGTATATACAACATATAAGATTCAATTGTTTCATAACAAAAATGAATTCTCAATAAAAATGTAAAATGAGATGAAATCCCTTATAAAGAAGGTATCCTTAAATTAAGGATAATTTAATCTCCTAATTATGTGTGAAAAATATGAATACACCGAATATAAGTGGATATTAAGTGTAAAAAAATCATAGGTCATTCACACATATGAATAGGATGACATATTCAATAAATACAAGTTGAACCCAATGAGATTGAAATTGGGTTAAGAAGTTCCCTTGTAAAATTTCGATAGCCTAACGGCATCACTTTAAATTCAGAAAATGCTTTGATGAGACAAAACAGGTATCT
The DNA here is from genome assembly GCA_963277665.1 of Viscum album. NCBI lineage: Eukaryota > Viridiplantae > Streptophyta > Magnoliopsida > Santalales > Viscaceae > Viscum > Viscum album. The sequence continues at coordinate 1,525,556,142 of OY728164.1, read as the reverse complement.
AATCACTTGTAAATAAATTTTACATCAATAAAGATATAGAAGAACAAATACCTACATAATAAGATATAAATTAAAAGATATACAAAATGTAGTCTTTTAAAAAGAGGAGGGTGAAAGGTTCCCTTACTGATTTGGGTAACATTCGAAATATACACCCCATTAAAGAAAGGACTATTCAACATTGATGTAAATACTCACAAAATAAAGTATATAACACAAGGAGTAGAATAATGGGTTGTAGACAGACCACTCAAAGGAAATGGTGGCAAATGTAGCATAAATCTCACGGGAATAAAAGTGAGATGAAAAAACCCATACCTCATTGTAATCAATCAAGTCGTATGAACAAAAGATAATAAACCCAATATTAATCAATTATTACCATTATTATAATCATGATAATATATATAATATGGATGAACACAATTCACCACACCCAATTAAAAAGCGGCGAACAATGCAGATCTCACGGAATTAAAAGTGATGTAAGATATCCCATTATGAAAATTCGGCAGCTTAACATCGCCACATAAAAATTTCAAAAATGGATTGAAGATATAAATTTGGGTATCTCATCATATGAACATTACAATTTAAGTAATAGTAATATAGTATAACATCCCCCAACATAAGAAAGATGATCTTAAATCCATGACATAAAAGAGAGTACTTAAAAAGAAAGAGAGAGGTAGGATCCCTTACCTCAAAGTCCGACATGTCTTGTTCGTTTCATTATATTCCTGAATAATAAACATTGGTCATTTTATAATTTCTTAAAGTCTAGCATTAAATATTATTGTTCAATTAATGTAACATATTAAAAATTTATAATAATTAGTTAATAAAGTGAGTTCATATCAGATGTTTTTGTCGATGTTCGATACATGAGTCAAAAATGAACTTGTTTGAAAATGATTTTCCATGTAGTTATAAGTAAATCATCTCCATAGTAGTTTTAATTATTTAAATATAATATATATCCAGTGCATATTAATTTTATACTATTCCATAACATTTGGAGATAAAATGAAATGAAATGCACCGTTCATGAAGATGGTAGGCCGTACGTACGCATGAACGCTACTTTCATTTTTTTGTCATATTAATGGAATTAAAAATAAATGAGAGATATTTATATTATATTTCCAGTATAATATATTTGTTCTATAGGTCACATATGTTCATTAATTCCATTTTTTATACATTTCATGTATTGCATGAACGAGTCACGTCACTTGAGGGGGCAGTAGTCCACACTTTCTCGTATGAAATTATCGCATTTGCACAACATGAAAAGCATAAAGGTATGTTTTAAATATAAAATACAGAATCATATAGAAAATATTAATACCATATATATCATATATAAAATACAGTGACATCATAATGGACACCATGAAAGGTGTTAAGAGAGGATTGAACAATCATCGTTTCGTGAGGCAGTAATTCTTCATCCACGAAAATAATATGTTCTTTAACCATTAGAAAGTGGTGTGTGTAAGTGTACCTAGAATAATTATCATAACAATATCCTAGTATATTGAAGATATTTTTGTTGTTACAAAATAAAGGAATAAATATATTTTAGGGGGTTGGAAAAGAAAAATAAAACAAAACAACATAAGAGAGGACATTACCTTTAAATCGGGTATCTCACTTTGGTTTGAACCAAAAGGGTTTCTTGAAAAGCTTTCTGCCCAAGGTAATGTTTTTAAAATGAATAGAGGCATGTGGAGAGATAAAATGAGCAGATTTTGGTCGAGCCAAAGGCTTGAGAGGTGTGTGTAAGGGGGTAGAGGTGGGGGCCTTTTATAAGAGGGAGGAGGGGCACTCTTGGAAAGTCTTCAAAGGTTACTGTATTATAAAATGATTTTAGAATATTAATGGTCCCAAAATTATATATTTCTAGGATAAGGTGATAAAGGTTAGAAATCCACCCATACAATAGTTTTTTGAAAAGTTTATTTCTTAGTGTTTACCTTATCTTCTCATTTTATTTAAATCGTTCATTAATGAGGTAATCATTGCATCATCATGGTGTCATAAATAAATTTATTTATATAATTTCTAAAAATTATTAAAAAACTATCATGATATAGGAAATATTTTCAGATTTAAAATGAATATTTATAGTATTAAATATTAATTTAATAACCCCATGTAAAAATTGTTTCAGTAAAACAATACATGTTTGTGACATTTTTATTTTAACTTTAAATAAAAAGTTATTAATGTCATTTTCTTACAAAAGTGGCTCCCTGGTGTCCCCATGTTGACCCATGGATTTTCTTGGTCGGACATAACTCATCCAATAATGGTAGGACATGTGTCATGGTCATTTCAAATTATTATAACATTATCTTTACCTTAAATTACACTAATTACCTTTAATCGCGATACATAAAACGTAAAAGTTACTATTCACAAAAAATTATTTTTATCCCATTGAACCACATTTTACATCCTAATGGAAACCATGAATTCTTTATTTTCAAAATTCAAATCATATTGGTGGTAAAATTTCATTTAAATGAAAAACCAGTTTTTTTAACTACCACTTAGTGGTTTCACTATTCATTAAAATTGAAGTTTTTCAGAAAATACCAAAATTAACCCTAAGCTATAATTGATATTCTGAATTCAAATATGATTTCTATTTTAAAAAATTAAAAATATATATGTTTCATTAATCAATTTAATAATTAATTCACGTTGTCAAAACAAATACCGTGTTTTCAAGAAACAAAATATATCAAAAGATTGACACTAGTTTAAGTCCAATTTCAAAGTGAAATTAATTACAATGACCACCATTGGATTAAATGGTAAAAATATATTCTAACTACACTTTAAAACCAATGTAAAGGATAATCTATCCATGCAAATAAATCATATTAAAAGGATATTTTGAATTAAAATACAACATTTTCACTAAAATTATCTTTATCGGAAAAATAACAAAAATTTGCACAAAGTAAATTTTGATGTCCATGTAGACGCCGGAAAAGTCCGTTGTTCCCAAACGAAGCTCCGGATGCGGAAAGCGAGGTCATATTTGGAGTCGGAAGAATGTTTCGGAGGGCTCGGAGGCCTTGCGCGGAATTTCAGAGGTCTGCGCGCAAAGATGATGATCCGCGCGCAAAACCCCCGGGATGCGCGCAACTCCCTTTCGCGCGGTGCCCGATTCCGCGCCCGCGAGGAGAATTCCGCGCTCGCGCCTTGGATTCCGCGCCCGGGGTTGCCTATAAATACTAGGCGACCCCCAACGTTTCAAGGGTTGCTGGAAGTCGAACGGTCTCCCGCGCGCGCAATTCAATCCCTTCCGCGCACAATGCCGATCTTCAGGTAACCTCCATTCTTTCGCGCAATCGAGCCTTGGGGTCCGCCTTCGCGCGCAATCCCCTTGGCTCATTTCCTTTGAACAAATTTCAACCCGAAGGCCTTTGCGCGCAAAAGAAGCCTCTTGCGCGCAATTGCCCCCGGGTGCGCGCAATCCAACCCGATTGCGCGCACCCCCATCTTCAAAGTGGCCATTCGTTAGAGAATGAGTCGTTGCCCCCGCGCGCTACCCGAAGCCCGGTGCGCGCAATCCCAATCATCCGCGCGCGAAGCGCTGGCCCAATTGCGCGCCAGCCCGCCATTTTGCGCGCCGATCCGCGGTTTTGCACGCAAAACTCTTCTTTTGCGCGCAATCCGCCAGGGTCGCCTCCCTTGACCCCCTTTGGGTACCCGCCTGCGTGGCGCCCGATGGTCTTCATCGCAGGTGCCCGCGTTGTGCGTCGTCTTTTCGTGCGCCCCCCCCCCCTAGGCTCGCGCGAAGTGACACGGACCTACCGGCGGCTTTATCGTCCAGCATGACGCTAAACTGCACTACGTCCGAGCTACAAGACGTTAAACTGTTCAGCATTCGTCCAGCATGACGCTAAACTGCACTACGTCCGAGCTACAAGACGTTAAACTGTTCAGCATTCGTCCTGCATGACGCTAAACTGCACCACGTCCTGCACGACGTTAAACTGTATCCGTCCAGGCTGCACGACGTTAAACTGCCTAGCCCCCATCGTCCGCGCCGCAAGACGTTAAACTGCCAAGTGTTTCGTCCTCAACACACGACGTTAAACTGTACTTCGTCCGGCAAGACGTTAAACCGTCCGCTTCGTCCTCAACACACGACGTTAAACTGTACTTCGTCCGGCAATACGTTAAACCGTCCGCATCGTCCGATCCCGTGCTCTGCACGCAGGGTCTCCCCCGGTTTGGACGTGGCCCCCACCCGCTCGTCTCTGCAGGGATGTCGGGATTGTCCCGCTTTTGGGACGATTTAATGGGAGTGGCTTTTCCCTACGGGGGCAGGGTATTACAAACCCCTAGTTTCTCGTGGGAGGCTGCACATGTGTATCTCCATTGCGCCTCCCCACTGCCGAAGCTAGTAGAGGGTGTGACTGGGATCGAGGTGTCTTCTGCTTTCGGTCCAAGTCCCTTCCAACTGAGTTTTGCCGCATCCGGGCTGCCTCAAGTGCGTAAGTCCTGACAGAATGAACTACGTAGACTTTGATCCCTGTCTTCTATACAGGGTACGTAGGAAGCCTCCCTGAGGTCCAAGCCCGCCACCTGGTCGTCCCGGTCGTATTTACGTCGGTTCGTCCATCAGTGGACCCCTCCAGGGTTCACGCTTGCGTCGATTCACCTATGAATCCGCCCCTGTGGGAGACTGCCCGTGTGTATCTCCACTGTGCCTCCCCACAGCCCCCTTTTCCCATTTCCCCTTTTTATCGTCCAGCATGACGTGAAACTGTGATCCACCCGGCCGTTCCATCCCCCTATGTGCGAGGTGGTTCGGTTCAATCCTCCGCCCGGCGGCCTAGACCTCTTCGTGAGTCGGCTTGCCGACGTCCAGCATGACGTTAAACTGTATACCCGAACTACGCTGACTTTGATCCGTGCTAACGCGCGGTACGTAGGAAGCCCCTACGGGGTCCAAGCTCTTCACTCCATCATCCATCCTGATCCTTACCCGGGCCGCCACATCCCGGTGGGGTCATGCCACTTCACTCCACTCCACGTTACTTGGGAAGCCGCCCATGTGCTGGCCCCAGCGTCGGAGGTTCCCCGCAAGGGGTTCTGTCATCTGATCCACTTTTCGTGTTGATCGGTCTGACGCCGTCCCCGCTGGACGTTAAACTCGCGGCATACCCCGTGTTAAACATGGGAAGCTGAGGAAAACCTCAGGTGACACAGTTCCCCGCACCCAGTACGGGATGCCTCAGGCCATCATGCCTTCGAGAAGCCCTATTAGGGACGGAAGACAGACGTGCAGAGCCGCAGTGTTACGACACGCCCCCATCACCCAGAGCCACCCGGCCTTCTCACTGCAGGTTGCTGCCCCGCCCAGACTCCTTGGAGCGTCCGGGCGGAAGCAGCGTAATTAACCGGTGTCCATGAAGATATGGCGCCGGGAACGAGATTCACGAACATTCTTAAGTCTATGAGGGAGACCCGGATTAGGCGACGAGTTCCGAGGAGACGTCCAAGGAAGGAGGAGCCGACATCCCATCATCCCGGTTTCGATCAAGGAGCAGACGCCCCTGAATAAGGGACGAATGCCGCCCGCCCTTGGAAAGCGGGACTGCGGGACCACAAGCCGCGCGCCCATCCCCTCGGGTTGACGGGTGCACGCGCGAACGCGTCCTGGCGGAACAGCGTAACCCGACGCACATCCGCACCGAAACAGAAAAATGGTGAACCCGACGTGAATCTCTTCTCCTCGATACGAAGACCGATGACTTTCAGAGGTGTTGGAAGACCGGCATGTTGCCCGGCCAAGCATTCAGTCTTACCCGCCAGGGGCTGGGGAAGGGACATCGGGCACTCCGTCTCGCAACGTCGAGGGCCTGGGTTCCCCCCACGGAAGGCGTCGTGGCGCTAATGGTTGGTTGTCGATTCCTTTTTCCTGTCAGTGTTAATGGGTTCTTCTCCCTGCTTTCAGAAATCAGGTCGCCCGATCCAGTGCCCGATCGCCACCCGCCCACTGGCGCAGGGATATGGGAAACACCGACGCGGCTACTCCGCGCGGTCCCGCCTGTTCCACAGTCGTCCCAGCAGCCGCAATTGCGGGACGACCACGCCCTCTCTCCCCCTCGGAGGTCATCCAGAGAAGGGTGATCAACACCCTGGTGCGGAGATACGAGGAAGAGGTAGTCATCCCCACTAGGGAAATGGCTCGCCTGGACCTTGAGGAGGCTGCGCCTCGCCACCACCGCCGCCCCCGAGGGCCGCGCAGGGAGGCACCGCTGCCTATCTCAACGTCCAACCGCTTCGGGAGTTTATCCCCGGAGCGCTCTGACAGTTCCCTCCCCTATGCGGATGAGGTGGAAGATGCCCGGGATCACCCTATCCGGGATTCGCTCCAGGGATCTACGGTAAGGACTCCCGCCAGGCCACGGCGACACCGCCGCCAGGCCTCTCCAGTCGAAGAGAGGGCTCTCCACCTGCCCGCGCCGCTCATCCCGACTCGTCTGTCTCGACGCCAACGTCGGGCACGAGCGGAAGAGGATGCCCACCTTGGGGCTCTAGCAACAGCGGCCGCATTGGCCCAAGCCACTGCTGGCTCCGGTCGCCAGGCCTCTGCGCATCCTGAGCAGGGGAACTCCTATGCCCGACCTGGATCGAGGCCCCGACCGCCCCAAAGGCAGGTTGGGTCGACTCTCCCGGTTGCTGGCACTGGCAGTAGCCACCGCGGACCACCTCGCGGTAGCGCTATTCACCGGCAGGATCTACTCTGTGTGGCCGATCCAGGAGGCATGGGTCATCCCACCTTCCGATCCCGGCCCGGAGGCCTGCCCGGAATCATCTCTCCCCGCGTCCCCTTTGATATCTGTCCCGGTGACCCTCGCACCTTGATTCCCAGTCCTCTTGGCCCCAGCACCAGTGCGGCCGGAGGACGCCAGGACAGAGATCAGCCCTGCCCCGAAGAACCACCCAGGGGCAGGAAGGCAAGGCGTCGACGCCGAGGGAAGAATGTTACGGAATTCCGGACAGAGATCCGACCGGTTTGCTTCTCTGACTCAGAGGCGGAGTACGATTCGGCGACAGAGCCCCTTCCCCAATCCCGCCAGTCAAGGGCAGGGGTAGGAATGCGGCACGTCAGCCTCGTGCTCCCCGAGAGCGAGATCGATGTGATCCCCGCTTCTCTTCGAAGGTATATCCGGAGTAACGAGGGCCTGGTAGACCCCCAAGGATCAAGCTTGCGGTTGGTACCGGCCCCTCCAGAAGTGCCTTCCGTCTCGATCGGAGAAGCCGGAGACTTTTTCTGGGGACCGACGGTCGAACCACGATCTGGTGCACCCTCGGCGAGCACCGATGCTACGGCAGGATGTTCGCTCGACGGCCCGTCCTATCGTGATGTGGTAGCCAGGGCACCGCCACCCTCAGAGGGCGGCCCGGGATATGGAGGCCAATCGGCCTGTTCGCCGTATTCACCGCCGGCCAGCCCGTCGGCCCGGCGGCCCGCCTCGGCACCACTACCAGTTCCCCGTCCGTTCCCAGCCATGGAAGAGGACCAAGGAGATCTGGGTCCCGAGTTTGAGTCGTGGAGCTTCTGGACCGTCCTTGCAGAGGGCCACTTCCCTGAGAAGTTTTGGCCAGTCGCAGGACCGGGCTTTGATGCACCCGAATCGCTCACCCCGGATGAGTTCGAATGCTTCCGCCGAACTCTCCGGAAGACTCGCTCCTGTCTTCACCGCCTACAAATGCCATACCCCGGGAGTCAAGCGCACCTGGAGGATATTGGTGAGCAGTGCCGTCAAATTGACCTGGCCATGCTCCCCGCGGTTCGGCACCCCGGGTCATTTGAGCGCCACGAGGCCCTCCAACAACGATGCGTTGAGTGTTTTCAAGTACTCCGCAAAGTTATCGAGGAAGCCACTCCCCACGTGTATATCCGTGGATGGGGGCAGTACGCTGCCCTACGCTTCAGTGTGATTCGCCGACAGCCCGATTCGCTGGGTGGCCCTGAGGGTATATCCCCAGGGACAGAAACAGTCAATATGGCTGACCTGTCGGGAGAGGGGAATGACTTGGAACTTCTCGTCGGGGGCTTCCCCCCCGAAGACAAGCCGTCGTCAGATCCATCGGTGAGAGTTACTCGTCATCAGAGGAACCTCCTGGGGCTCCCCGCACCCACTGAAGCACTGACGTTGAGCCGAAACGTCAGCAAAGGAAAAGAGCACAGCGAGGCTACAAAGCCCGCCGACCCATCTGCCTCCATGCGGAGGGCAGAGGAGGATCCCGAGAAGGCTACGCTACGTCAGCAGCTCGCCGAACAGAAGAGGCTGGTTGACCAGCTCCTCGCCGAGTGCGCTGCAGAACGGCGGCCTGACTACGGTGATCCCAGGCCAGGACAGCAGGGACCGGAACAACCACCCCTCGATGAGACTCTCCCGGGCAACCGTGATTACGCCGTGTTCGCCGACAGGAGAGAGGCCATTGCCTATGGCAAGAGGGCGCGTTATGTTTCGCCACACCCTCCCGAGCGGCGTGACTACCTGAGAGATCCCGCTCGGATTCCTCCCGCTGCCCCCAGGGCCGCTCCGCCCGCCATCCCACGAGCTGCCGAGTTCGACGACCCGGTCGACGACCCGATTGAAGGGCCATGCAATGCGCTCGTGGTTAGAGATCCTCGCCAGGACTGTAACCCATGTTCGGACGATCCGATGGCGGCACTCATTGCCCGCTTGGATGCCTTGGAGACTCGGCAGGTGGCGATCCCACCGGACGGCAAGCCCTACCCAGCATGGGTGGATGACATGCCGGCGCCTCCGGGATTCGGGAATCCCACTTTCGCCCCCTTCAACGGAACTGGAGATCCGCCACAACATTTAGCCCACTTCAACTCGAGGTGCGGGCCTATGTTGGGGACTCCGGCGCAGCAGGAGGCCGCTAAGCTTCGCTGCTTTGTTCAGACACTGGAAGGGCCAGCATTTGTCTGGTACAGCCAGCTCCCCGTCGGGTCGGTAACCAGCTGGGAGGACCTCCGTAGACAGTTCCTCTACCAGTTCAGTTCCACGACCCGGAAGACAAGTATCGCAGACCTCTTCAAGTGCAAGCAGAGGCCTGATGAGCGAGTCGCGGACTTCGTCGCCCGATGGAAGGGTCTCACGTATTCCCTTGACATGCCATTGACTCAGGAGCAGTTGCTGACAATGTGCGTCGGGAACGTCAAGACCGAGCTGGTCCCTTCCCCGATCACTCAGAATTACCCCGGAGGGTTCAGGGACTTCTCAGACAAAGCTCAACGTCTTGAGGAAGCCCTGCAACAGGCCATCCAGGCACACCCGCTGCCTCCTATGATTCCTGCAAGGAGAGTCAGCAGGGCTGAGCCCGCTGCTGTCGCCCAGATAGAGGCCCCCAGGCCATTGGAGCTGCTGCCGGTGAGGCCAGCTCCACAGCCTCACAGGAATCCGCCTCCACGGGCTCAGTTCCCGGCCCAGCAGCAGCAGCCCCAGAACCGGCCGGCCCCTCCGCGTAATGTACCGCCACAACCCAGGCGAGATAATCAGGGTCCACCTCCTCGGCCGGCCCCTCCAGCCCCTCGTCAAGACCACGCTCCCAGGGGGCCGCGACACCTGACTTACTCATTTCATGAGGATCAGGTCCCCGGTTACTTCCGGAGCGCCCTGGAGCAGAGGATTGTGCGATTGCCTGAGTGTTGGAGGCCAGAGGAGGCACATCTTACGAATAACCCCCGCTACTACCCCTACCATCGGGCCCTGGGGCACACCATCCAGCGGTGCTACGTGTTTAAGGATTGGCTCCAAGACCAGATTAACAACAATGTAATCAGGTTCGGCCCAGCTCCAGCACAAGTGGCGGGCGTATTCGTGGGATCAGATGACGATAGTGGCAACGAGGACGAATGGCAGCTGGTCTCCGACCGCGGATCCCAGAAGTACAATAACTGGATGGCCCGCAAGACGACCATTCGCGCCCATGGAATCATCCGTGCGCGCTTGAATCAGCCTGAGCCCCCAGAACCTACGGGTGCTGCTTCGGCATCGTCGTCCCAGCCTGCCTCTTCCAAGAGGAGCAAACGGCGGCAGCGCAAGAAGGAAGAGCGCGCCCCGCCGGTTCCGCCACTATCCCGCACTCTCGGCGATTTCATGCCCCCGGAGATGGGGGTCCCTCCTCGGATCTGCCCGGTGATGGATGATTCGTCCGATGACGGTATTGGGTACGCTTCGGTTAATACCGTCGAGCTGGTAAATCCCTTTTCGGTTCCCGACGTTGAAGAACACCAGGTGGACCTCCCTAGTGTCCCCGGTCGTCGCCACCGTCGGAAGAACCGCATCAGCAGGAGTCGCCGGGGCACAGCCGCTGGTGCCTCCAGCCAGGCCGTGCACGCCACTGAGACTAGGCAGCAGGCTCAAAACTGAGCTCAGCGTGCGCAGCCCCCCCATCCGGGGATGACGGATTCGCCTCCGCCACTGTTTGTGGTGTGGGACCAGGCAGAACCGCCTCAGCCGCGTCGCGACCAGCTCCGCCCTGCCACGAGTCCATCCCGACCTCCTGACTCCAGTACGGTGACCATTTCCCGGACTGCGACCAGTGAACAGCGAGATGCGCCAAGTACCAGTCGGCCGCCGATCCAACCGGCAAGGTCCGTCATGCCACCAACCGCAGAGCAACCTCCTGCAACCAGGGGCTCGCGCTTGGCCAAAAAGTATGATGTCCTGAAGCACTTGGCCGACATCCCAGCAAGGCTCTCCATCCTTGAGGCTCTGCGCATGTCATCTGAGATGCGCGAGGCACTCGCTGAAGCCCTGAAAAGCCCCCTCCAGTTTGAGACAGAGGTTGCGGCTGCAGAGGCCTTTCACGCCGAAACGATCGAGGACGCCGAATGTCAGGCAGTTATCTCGTTCTCTGGTAAGGATGAAGACCCTCCTATACAGGGACATATCCGTCCGCTGTATGTCACTGGCCAGTTCAATGGCCTTGAAGTCCGGCGCTGTCTTGTCGACACGGGGTCCGGGATTAACCTGATTCCAACTCGGACGCTCCGGAGATTGGGGTTGTCTGAGGATGACTTGATTCCCTCCGACCTCAGGATCCAGGGGTACGACCGCACCGAGCAAACCCCGGTCGGCAAGATACGTTTGAAGACCCAGTTCGGTGACATGGTTGCCAACACCGAATTCATGGTAGTCTCTCAGGACACTGCGTATAACGCATTGATGGGCAGGCCATGGCTTCACCTTCACGCGGCGGTTCCCTCGTCATACCACCAATGCCTCAAATACTCCCTTAATGGTCGAGTAGGCGTGCTTCAAGGAGATGCCTCTCCTTTTGCCTCATGTGAAGCCCGCTATCTGGACGCGGACTATTACAAGAGCAAGGATAAGAAGATCCTGGCAGGTGAGGTTGAGCCTTTCGCTGTTGCAAGCGATCCCTGGGCAAGTCTGGATGACGCTTACGTCCTCCCGATTCACCGGTTGGACGTCGCCATGGTCTTGACGGTCCGCGGGTCTCCTGATGAGATGGCCGCGACCGCCCGTGCCAGCACCAGTGGCCCAGCAGGATCTGGTAGCCCCAGTGCAGTTTCCAACGCAGTCTCTCCCGTGGACGATCCCTCCCCGAGCGGAGAGGATATGGAAGACGCACCCCCAGCCTTTGAGGAGGGCGTCCCCGCCACGGTCGATGAGTTAATACAGGTGAACCTTGGAACCGAGGCCGATCCAAGACCCACATTGGTTAGTGCCGCCATGCCCTCTGAGGAGCGGCAGCAGTACGTGGACTTTCTCAGGCAGCACCGTGATGTGTTCGCTTGGGGCTATGACGAGATGCCGGGGCTAGATCCTCAGGTAGCCGTCCACCGCCTTGGTCTCCCGGCGAACCATCGCGGGTTCAAGCAGCCTCCCAGGAAGATGCACCCATCCCACGGTGCCATGGTTGAGGCCGAAGTTGACAATCTTATCAAAGCCAACTTCGTGAGGGAAGTTCAGTACCCCAAATGGCTGGCCAACATTGTGCCGGTCAGGAAGAAGAACGGGCAGATTAGAGTCTGCATCGACTTCCGCGATCTCAACCGCCACTGTCCGAAGGATGATTTTCCCCTTCCAGTGACAGAGCTGTTGATTGATGCCACGGCAGGGTTCCAAGCCCTCTCCTTCATGGATGGATACTCCGGATACAACCAAATTCGGATGGCCCCTGAGGATGAGGAGTTCACTGCCTTCAGGGCCCTCCAAGGTACCTTTTGCTACCGGGTCATGCCCTTCGGCCTGAAGAATGCAGGTGCCACCTATCAACGGGCGATGCACCGCATATTCAAGCCAATCCTCGGCACACTGGTGGAATGCTACGTCGACGACTTGGTTGTCAAATCGCGCCAGCGTCAGGACCATCTCAAAGATCTTGAGAAAGTGTTCAGCTTCCTCCGGTCTCGATGCCTGAAGATGAACCCGTTGAAGTGTGCCTTTGGGGTCACCTCCGGAAAGTTCCTTGGATTTGTGGTAAGATACCGGGGTATTGAGATCGACCCAGAGAAAATCAGGGCGATTAGCCAGATGCCTCCCCCAGGTACCGTCCGGGAACTGCAAGGGTTCCAAGGCCACTTAGCCTATATACGCTGATTCATCGCGAATCTGGCCGGCAAGTGTAAGCCCTTTTCTCGGCTCATGAAGAAAGGTGCCACCTATGTATGGGATAAAGAGTGTCAGACCGCTTTCGAGGAAATCAAGCAGTACCTGCTTCAACCTCCGGTCCTGATGCCGCCCGTATCCGGAAAGCCGCTGGTCCTTTATGTGACCGCCCTGGAACAGTCCCTGGGTGCCCTTCTCGCCCAGAAGAACAACGAGGGAACAGAGAATAGCCTCTATTACCTCAGTCGCATGCTCCTCGATGCGGAAGTTAGGTATTCCCCCATCGAGAAGAGCTGCCTGGCGCTCGTATTTGCCGTGCAGAAATTACGGCACTACTTGCAGCACCATGAGGTACAGTTGGTTTCTCGGGTAGACCCGTTGAAATATATCCTGAGCCGGCCTATGTTGACTGGCCGCCTAGCGCGGTGGGCTGTGATTCTCCAGCAGTTCGACATCAGGTATGTGTCTCAGAAGGCCATCAAAGGGCAAGCATTGGCAGACTTTCTGGCAGCTCACCCGACCTCCGCGGATCAGCCGCTGGATCTAGGCTTTCCTGATGAGGCCATTCTCTCGGTTGATCGAGCCGATCCATGCTGGCAGATGCACTTTGACGGTGCATCCCGGAGCCCCACCGGTAGAAGACTCGATAATCCTAAGCTCAACAGAGTGGGCTTGGGCATCGTCTTCATTACCCCGGAGCGATCCGTGCTGCCATACTCTTTCCTGTTGTCAGAGGGCTGTACCAACAATGAGGCGGAATACCATGCCCTCATCACCGGCCTCGAGTTGGCTCTCGAGATCGACGTGCCCCGTCTGTGCGTGAAAGGGGACTCCGAGCTGGTCGTTAAGCAGATCAATGGCGACTACGTTGTCAGGAAGCCGGAACTTGTGCCATTGTTGGAGTGCACCCTCCTTCTGATGGCCCGGTTCCCTTCTCGGCCGGAAATTGTCCATGTTCCCCCGTCGCAGAACGGTCGAGCAGATGCTTTGGCCAGCCTCGCTGCGTCACTTGCGGAGCCTGAACAGGACAACCTGATCGTCCGCGTGACGCGCCGCAGGCTCATCGCTCCCGTTATCCCGGAAGAAGATCGCGGCCCGTTGGTAAGTAACCTCACCACGGTTGCCCCTATGCCCGGAGCCCCGAGTACCCCAGATATGACAGTCGGATCAGCCCCTGATTGGAGGACGCCATTGGTTGAGTACCTCCAACATGGCATTCTTCCATCGGATCGGGCCGAGCGCGAGCGAGTTCGACGCCGCGCATCGCAGTTCGTCCTCCAGAGCAGTCCCGGCCTGGAGCAGATCCTCTACAAACACGGATTTGATGGTATTCTCCTCCGTTGCCTTCAGGGAGTTGAGATCCCACGAGTCATGCAAGAGGTTCATGCTGGTTCATGCGGCGCCCACCAGACTGGGCCAAAGCTGTCCCACCAGATTCGGAGGTTAGGATACTTCTGGCCCTCCATGATCCATGACTGCATCGAGCATGCCAGGAGGTGCCATGCGTGCCAGGTTCATGCGAACTTTGTGCATCGGCCGCCGGAGCCTCTCCATACCACAAGGTATTCCTGGCCCTTTGCAGTCTGGGGACTGGACGTTGTGGGACCTTACCCGCCGGCGACAGCTCGCCAGTGCCGGTTCATTCTGACCGCCACGGACTTCTTCTCCAAATGGGCAGAAGCGATTCCGCTCAGAGAGGTCAAATCCTGTTCGATCGCTGACTTCGTGACCTCCAACATCATCTATCGATTTGGAGTGCCTCACGCTATCCTCACGGATAACGGAACCAATTTCCGAGCAGCCGAGTTGAAGAAGTTGTACGCCAAGTATAACATTCGCTCGAACCATACATCTCGCTATCATGCGCAGGCGAATGGATAGATCGAGGCGTTCAACAAAACCCTCTCTAACATTCTGCAAAAGATGGTTGGTCAGAACAAGAAGAGTTGGCCGGACAAGCTCCCCAACGCCGTCTGGGCTTATCGGACGACGACTCGCAATTCCACCCAGATAACCCCTTATTCCCTGGTGTATGGAGCTGAGGCCGTCCTGCCCATCGAGATCCAGTTGCCGTCCTTGCGCACTGCGGTCTACGACCAGCAAGCGCCGGACAGAGTTGCTGAAGCCCGTCTAGTCGAGTTGGAAGCACTGGATGAGAATAGACTTCGCGCTTTGCACAACATGGAGAGGCATCAAAGCAGAATGGCTCGAGCTTTCAATAAGAAGGTTCGCCTCCGCTCCTTCCTGCAGGGTGATCTAGTGCTAGCCCTAAGAGCACCGATGATCCCCGGCAGGAAGCCACCCAAGTTGGAGCCCAAGTGGGAGGGAACTTTTGCTGTCCACAAGGTATATCCCAATGGCGCGTACTCCCTAGCGACTATGGATGGTGAGCGTGTCACTCCTCCCACCAACGCTAGGTTCCTCAAGCAATACTTTTCCTGAGTGTTCAGACGTCCAGCATGACGTTAAACTGCACATTTGTCCAGCATGACGTTAAACTGCACAGACGTCCAGCATGACGTTAAACCGCACATTTGTCCAGCATGACGTTAAACTGCACAGTCGTCCCGCATGACGCTAAACTGCACTTCGTCCTGCATGACGTTAAACTGCACCACGTCCTGCACGACGTTAAACTGCATTCGTCCAGGCTACAAGACGTTAAACTGTTCAGCATTCGTCCGCGCTGCAAGACGTTAAACTGCCAAGTGTTTCGTCCTGCATGACGCTAAACTGCACTACGTCCGAGCTACAAGACGTTAAACTGTTCAGCATTCGTCCTGCATGACGTTAAACTGCCTCTCAAGAACTACGTGCGGCTTGATTCCCATCCTTATGGGATACATAGGACCGCCTGAACCTTCATGTTTCAGGCCCAGCCCCATCCTTCGGGAATTTCCATCCCATCTCGGGCCCTTGGCCCAGTTGCCCCCGGGTGTGCGGCGTATGGTGTGAGCGCGGGGCTATGCCCTCATTCACGTCGGTTTGCTGGCCGCGCCGTACGCCTCCCCCGTGTGTGGGACTACCTCACACCCCTCATCGTCCTGCATGACGTTAAACTGCCTCTCCAGAACTACGTATGGCTTGATTCCCATCCTTATGGGATACGTAGGACCGCCTGAACGCTTGTGTTTCAGGTCCAGCCCCGTTTCTTGGTTGATCACGGGGATCTACCCTCTTTTGGTTGCTCTCAGGGTGAGTCCTCCGACCCTTCCCGGTGACCCGTTAACATGTTTTGGGTACTTCGGTCTATGACTCGTAGTGTCAGATTCAATCCCGACAAGTCCTGTGTTGCTTGTCAGGCCTCGTGCTTCCTCTTGTTCGAGCCTTCACTCAAAGGGATCCTCGTTAGCGGTTTGGGTACGATGCCTCAGTGCTCTCCTACCGCTCCGGGTCGATTTACCGGCGGGTCTTGGGCCGCAAATCGATATGAATCCTGCGATTGAGCGGTTGATGCTCGTTTGCTTGCCCCGTCTTAGGCTGACGCGATCGGATGTTGTGTTGCGAATGCGTCAGCAACATCCTTGATCGCCATGTCGGCTCTTTCAGGCTCTGAACATTGGTTGCGCAGTCCTCATCACACTCCGCCTTTGTGCGTTGTAGTGGAATCTCGACACTCTTCATACTGACCTACAGTACACCTCTACACGTTAGACAGACCAACCAGGGTAATGATGTCGTTCGAGGCTCCCATGATCTGAGCACCAAGGATATATGCGGATATCCTCCCTAAGGGCCGTGCGTAGCTAGACCCTCGTCCCCATAAGGAGGAAGGAGTCGCCCGAACAATCGCGTTCTGGGCCCAGTATATCTGGAGGCTAGCATCTCTGCCCCTCGGGTGATGGACATATGCAGACCCCTATCCCAAGACTCTTCTCCTGGAATCGTGCATGGCCGCAGGGCTGGGTATGTTCCCACCTCCGCCGTGTCCACCGTACCGCAATAAGCGGATTCCTCCATGGTCCGAACCACACGACCTTAAACTGTGTTGTCTGGTCCTACCACACGACCGTAAACTGTGATCGTCTTGGCCGCCCGACGAGAAACGGCACTGCATCGTGATGTTCTCCTCGGGGGACACTCATGTTGGGCGCTGGTTAATAACCACGCCATTCATCAATGCCTTCCATGGCTTGATTATTGTGGCGACGCCAGAGATTTCTCAATCACAGGCATGTCGCCGCACAAAGAAAAACCATTCATCTTTAAGGACAAACAAGAAATATCAAATGCCGCTCCTTCTGTGTGCGAGGGTCAGACCCGCACTCTTCCTCGCGCTGGTGCCCGATTGTGATGCGCCGCGCTTCAAGAACTACGTGTGGCTTGATTCCCATCCTTACGGGATACGTAGGAACGCCCGGATGTTTGAAACTTCGGGTCCAGCCCCCCACCACTTAGAGATTCCCCCCTTCTCTGGGGAATCCGCCGCCTTCAGGTCACCCTCAAGGCGTGTTCCCCGACCCCTTGCCGTGGTCCACCGGTGTCAAGAGTACTCTGGTTTATTGCCAGGAGTGTCAGGTTCAGCTTGGTCAGGTTCCTTCCACCTTTCAGGCTTCGTGCTCCCTTTCATTCGGACCCATCGTCTACGCCCTGGGTGGAGCCCCCGTGAACGGTTCGGACACAATGCCTCAGTGCTCTCCCACCGACTCGGGCCGGTACCCCCAATGGCCTCGGGCAGCAAATCGATATGAATCCTGCGATTGAGCGGTCGATGCTCGTTTGCTGCCTCATTCCACCAACGGTTAGTGCGATATTGATGCTGCCTTTCCGCCACGGTCGGCAGTACTCCCATATCGTTACTCCGGTGCTTCCAGTCCTCGAGTGAATGGCCGCATGATTCACATTTTCCACCTCCCATTCTGACCAGGCGAAACCTCGACACTCTTGACACTATCCCTCAGTGCATCTTCGCATATCCAGGGGATAGGACCACGATGCGGCGTACTTTGAGCTCCTTATGGTCCGAGCTCTAAGACCTTAAACTAAGATCCCCCCTTATGGTCCGAGCTCTAAGACCTTAAACTAAGATCCCCCCTTATGGTCCGAGCTCTAAGACCTTAAACTAAGATCTCTCCTTATGGTCCGAGCTCTAAGACCTTAAACTAAGATCCACCCTTATGGTCCGAGCTCTAAGACCTTAAACTAAGATCTCTCCTTATGGTCCGAGCTCTAAGACCTTAAACTAAGATCTCCCCTTATGGTCCGAGCTCTAAGACCTTAAACTAAGATCCACCCTTATGGTCCGAGCTCTAAGACCTTAAACTAAGATCTAGCCCTTATGGTCCGAGCTCCAAGACCTTAAACTAAGATCTAGCCCCATGGTCCGAGCTCTACGACCTTAAACTAAGATCTCCCCAAATGGGGTCCTACGTCCTGCATGACGTTAAACTGCACTCTCAGAACTACGTATGGCTTGATCTCCAGCCTGATGGAGTACGTAGGAACGCCCGGGCATTCCGACTCGGGTCCAGCCTCAGGGATCGTTAAGTCCCGCCCCTCCTCGTCGCCGGCCGTCTGGCCTGACTTCGGGTAGAGGGGTGCAGTTGTGATATTCTCCCCGATTCAGCTCGGGATGCCCCATCGCAAGGATGGGAAGCGACGGTTTCCTCGTCAGAGAGGTGCTGTCTGAGAATTGAGGTGACTCACGGCCGGATTAGTGCATCTGCCTAATACGCTTTCCCCACGGTGGCGCAATTTTGAGAGCGTTGAATTCTGTCCGAACAAATCGTCACTCCACCCCACGCTTTGCATGCCCTGTTGATCTGGATTTTCCACCCTTGTGTCTGAAGGAACCCCAAAGCGTTATTCATGATGACATGTGGTCCGCCTCCTGCAATATGAATGATGGCCTTTTTCGGTCCGTCTATTGCAGTTGTTATGGTCGATCCACTGTCCGCCTACCGTCTTGGGCATTTCCTGGAAGGCCGACCGTTGTGGATGTCTGGATTCGGGACACACGATTCACCTTTTCTCATTTCCCTATGTTCGGATAAAATCTCAACGCCCCTAGCATTGTCCCGCTCGTGTGTTGGAACAGGTTGGGGGGATGGTACATTGATTAGGTCTGAGGTCTCCTTTCTTAGGAATGACCTCCCTCTTTTCTCCAGGAATCCAGGCCCAATTGTGGATGCCTGATGCTTGGTTAACACTCCCGCAAGACAACGAATTGTGGTTGAGCATGTTAAACCAAAAGATGCAGATAAATATATTGATTCATACAGATGGATCAAAGTAGCGGAAGCAAATGTTTTGGGAATGGAAAAACAAAGCCCTTAGGGATTAGCGTGCTGGATGAGTCTTTCTAATGCCGCTACCCTTTGGCTGGTGGCCTCCAGAGCTGCTTCTCGCTCTCTGCGTGCCCTATCTTCGCCGGCGGTCGCAGCGTGCAATTCGTCGATTCTAGCCTGTGCACGCTCCCGCTCGACCTGAATTGTGACCATCTGTTGGCCCGCCTCCGTCAGCTGTACCTGGGCGTCAACCAGCTGAGCTGCTAGTTGCTCCACAAGCTCGGTACACATTGCGACGAAGGCCTCCTTCTCTGCCGCCTGCCCTTCGAGGCGCCGGACTTCCTGCTCTGCCGCGAGGAGCGCCCGCGCGCTCTCCGACATGTCCCGACTTTGTGCGACGTCGGCACGCCGGCAGCTCTCGCGCATCTTTTCGGCCATGAAATCACGGACCGTTAGATGGAGGCGTTGAGCATCAGCTCCCCCGGCACACAGGAAGCGCAGCCAGGTTTGAAGTGATCCCATGCGCCCCAGCCACTCCGATGGGTCTCGCTTGAGGAAGCGCTGGATGCACTTCCACCCCCTACGGCGCGTTATCCGGCTCTCCTCGACCGCCTCCGTGTCTGAGTCGTCCATCTCCTCGGGATCGGCAGGCCGGTAGGCAGGGAAGGCAGCCAGCAGGTCTACTGCAGGGTCCGCCCCTGGGAGGTCCTCATGAGGGATAGGTTCCCCAACATCTGGGCGACCTTCTTCTCTCTCCCCAGCGGCGCTGACACCCTCGTCAGCCCCCAGCCTCTCTCCGATGGCAGCACCGCCGATGTCCGCAGCCCCTTGATCAGCAGTTGGTGGGGCCGGCTCGGTTTGGGAAGTCTGTTCCGGAGCAGGCGGCATGTCCACCACTGGTCCACTCGTAGATGGCCCGGGTTCGGCAACCCGACGAGCCTCCAATGTTGAGATCACTGCGCGGGGCATGCCATGGTTAGTCACGGATCGTCAACATCAAGCACCAGCAGTAAAGTAGGGAGACTTACGGGAGTTCGGAGCGTCATCTTCCGCTATCCCGGTCGCCGCAGGAACAGTTGCAGCAGGGGACCCCTTAGCGCTTGTCAGTTCGATAATGGGTGCCTGGCCCCCGCCTTGTCCTGCTGGCGCCTCTCCTACTCCTGCTGAGGACGCCTGACCGACATCCGTGTGCTCCTGAGAAAGATGGAGAAATGGGTTAGAAGCTGCATAAGAGAGTGGATGAAGCAGATTGAGTAGGGATAGAAGCGGACCTCGAGGAGCTCAGTGACATCAACGTTGTCAGAGCCGGCCACCTCGCCGCTCTCCCGTGGGCTCCCCTGATGGGATCTTCCCTCGGAGCCTTCATCCTCCCCCATTTCCTCCTCTTCTTCGGAGTCGCTGCTACTGTCATCTTCTTCCGGCGGCATCTGTTCCGGAGCGGGCTCGAGACCGAGCATCACCTTCACCAGAAGGGATGGCTCCGCGCGCTGACCACGTTGGCGCGCGTACTCGTCCATGGCCGTCAGATACGCATACTGCCGGTTGAAGTCCACTCTGTCGGCAATCTGGAGGCGCCCGACCTCTGGCAGATAGATTCCTTCCCTGAGTATCTTTCGCCAGATGGCGTCGGTCCCCAGTGACTGCCGCAGAGTCATCCAGGCCGACCACAGCGCCGGGAAGACCGCATCATGGGAGGGTTCGAGCAGACGTCTCACCTGCTTCCCGGGCCGCTCGTCGACCACCGTACGTGCCCCCTCTCTGGGCACTGAGGTCGTGGCGGCAGCTCGCGATGTGCCCGCCGCCGAAGTCCCTGCCCGCGCCGGCTCCGCTGCTTGGCGCGCCTCCGTTCTCCCCCGTGTGGCGGCGCCTCGCCTCCTTCCTTGACGCCCGGTCTCCGCACGGGTAGCCTCGAGCCGCCGAACTAGCTTCCGCAAGAGCCCCTCGGGGTACGCGATGGCCCAGTGTTCGGCGTACTCGGTTGCCAAGCCTGCGTCAACTCCGGTAGGAGGGAGAGTGATGACGTCGCCAGAGCCGAAAGTGGCAAACATCAGCCACATCTGGCGAAGGACGCCAGGGTTCGTCTCCTCCCGGACAGCAGTGAATACCCTCTTCGGCATCCGTTGAAGGCACCCGAACTGCCTGGCGAACCGGGTCGGCACGTAAGGCTCGCAGATCACCTTCCCGTCGATCCGAGCCACGAGCACCCCGCCCCGCATGTTCAGGAAGTATTCATGCTGCTCCAGCGGACCCTGCCCATTGTCGATCATCTGGCCGACGGGAGTGGGGAACGGACTGAAGTTGAAGTTGGCATGATTGCCAATCCGGATCCGCACGCCCTCCTCACTTAGGGTCATCGGAGCGACCCCCGCGATGTTCAGCAGGGAGGGTCGCAGGCCGTTGCCCGGAGGAATGATGGCGTTCGGAAACGTGTACCCACCGAGGTGAGCAGCCACCCAGCCGTGGAAGAACTAAAAGGGCCCACAGATCCTTCGTGGCGATCCCCCTCGTGAGATGCGTCCCAGGATGGCATACAGCCTCGCCAACACTGGGACCCCGAGGTTGTATCTCTTGTTGGCGGCCATAGCGCCCGCCATCGCCAGTGCTGCCGGGCGAACGCCCATTCTCGCGTCCCGCACTGGCAGGAGCCACCCACTCAGAAAGGCGGCCAGGAACGCCGCGTACCGGACATTTGGGTCCCGGGCCTCGATGACGCGGTACCCCCATGAGCGATAGTCACCCGTCTCCAGGACCCGCCAGTACGACCCGTTCCGGCTTCTCTGAGCTGCGGTCGGGCACCGCTTCCCCCTACCTGGCATCTTGACCGCCGGGTCATGCTCTAAGAACTGGCCGAACCATTCCTTGTAGGCTATGTCCTTCTGGAAGTCTTTGATCCCGAGCCGCTGCGTAGCCAGGTCAAGCAGATGCCAGGTCAGGATGGGAGTCCGTGACCTGTCCTCCCAGGTATTCTTCGGTGGCAGGAACTCATCGTATTGGTAGCCCTCCAGCGGGATACCTCCGATGCAGTGGATGTCCCAGAGACCGATGCCGACCTCCCCATGGTGAAGATGGAAGGTGTTGGTATCCGGAGACCATCGGGTGAACAGCTCCGGCCCGAGCTCGGACTGCTGGTAGAAGTGGAACTGCGACGTCCACACCGCCTCGAACAGGCCGATGTACCGCAGCTCCTCTGCGAAGTGATCGCAAGTGTGGCGTACCCAGAACGCCCAGGCCCACTCGCTGGTGAAGTTGCCCCCAGACCGCAAGTCCCAGTCCTTCAGCCAGCCCTTGGTGTCGTCTGTGACGCTCTGGCGATATATGCTCGAGTAGAGGGCTGGAGAATTCTCCGCAGTAGGCTCACCCCCATCAATGGTTCGCGTCCTCGGGTTCAGGACATAGACATCCAAGTGTCTGGTCTCCCTGGAAGGATGCCCATTGTTGGTGATGTTATAGCGGAGAAGCTCGTCCTCCCGGGTCACCCAGGTCCGCGGCGCATCAATCTCGAACCCTGGCACCGGAACCTCATCTAGGATGCCGAAGTTCCAGAGCGGCAGGTTGTCCGACAGTGGATATGTCTTCTGGGCCGGCGTCAGTAAGTCGAACAAGGATTGATTGTTGGAAACAATCTCCTTGGCTCCGTAAACCTCCTCGTTCGTCGCCATCTCAGCCCTGCGAGTGGTGGCATCCCCCTCATTTCCTTGATTCGCGGCCATCTCAGAAGTTCCGGGGGTCGTGCGGGTTAAGGGATGAAGTGTGCGGAATCGGACGAGGCTGGTGGAAAAGTTTGAGAGTCGGCGCGCAATCCTAGTGGACGGCGCGCAATCGGGAAGTCGTTCGCGTAAAACCCTGGGTATTCGCGCAAAGACAGAGCGAAATCCAGACGGTTTTGCGCGACGAGCGGGCGAATTCCGCGCCGGAAAAGGCAATTTCGTGCACGAGAGCAGAGATGCTTATCGCGCGGAAGGACAATGTACGGCACGGAGGGACCCAGTGCCCCTATTTATAGGCGAGGCCGGGGTCCGCGCTGCGCGGAAAGCGCTTCGCGCGACCGCAGCGGCGAATTTCGCGACCGATGCCCCTTTTTGCGCGCCTAAGTCCCGCGCCGCCCAGGACTTCGGCATTCCGGCGTCTCCCTCGGAACCCGATCGTTGCGACCTCTCGCCGATCAGATTCCGAGGGGGGGCTTTTGTAGACGCCGGAAAAGTCCGTTGTTCCCAAACGAAGCTCCGGATGCGGAAAGCGAGGTCATATTTGGAGTCGGAAGAATGTTTCGGAGGGCCCGGAGGCCTTGCGTGGAATTTCAGAGGTCTGCGCGCAAAGATGATGATCCGCGCGCAAAACCCCCGGGATGCGCGCAACTCCCTTGCGCGCGGTGCCCGATTCCGCGCCCGCGAGGAGAATTCCGCGCTCGCGCCTTGGATTCCGCGCCCGGGGTTGACTATAAATACTAGGCGACCCCCAACGTTTCAAGGGTTGCTGGAAGTCGAACGGTCTCCCGCGCGCGCAATTCAATCCCTTCCGTGCGCAATGCCGATCTTCAGGTAACCTCCATTCTTTCGCGCAATCGAGCCTTGGGGTCTGCCTTCGCGCGCAATCCCCTTGGCTCATTTCCTTTGAACAAATTTCAACCCGAAGGCCTTTGCGCGCAAAAGAAGCCTCTTGCGCGCAATTGCCCCCGGGTGCGCGCAATCCAACCCGATTGCGCGCACCCCCATCTTCAAAGTGGCCATTCGTTAGAGAATGAGCCGTTGCCCCCGCGCGCTACCCGAAGCCCGGTGCGCGCAATCCCAATCATCCGCGCGCGAAGCGCTGGCCCAATTGCGCGCCAGCCCGCCATTTTGCGCGCCGATCCGCGGTTTTGCGCGCAAAACTCCTCTTTTGCGCGCAATCCGCCAGGGTCGCCTCCCTTGACCCCCTTTGGGTACCCGCCTGCGTGGCGCCCGATGGTCTTCATCGCAGGTGCCCGCGTTGTGCGTCGTCTTTCCGTGCGGCCCCCCCTAGGCTCGCGCGAAGTGACACGGACCTACCGGCGGCTTTATCGTCCAGCATGACGCTAAACTGCACTACGTCCGAGCTACAAGACGTTAAACTGTTCAGCATTCGTCCAGCATGACGCTAAACTGCACGACGTCCGAGCTACAAGACGTTAAACTGTTCAGCATTCGTCCTGCATGACGCTAAACTGCACCACGTCCTGCACGACGTTAAACTGTATCCGTCCAGGCTGCACGACGTTAAACTGCCTAGCCCCCATCGTCCGCGCCGCAAGACGTTAAACTGCCAAGTGTTTCGTCCTCAACACACGACGTTAAACTGTACTTCGTCCGGCAAGACGTTAAACCGTCCGCTTCGTCCTCAACACACGACGTTAAACTGTACTTCATCCGGAAAGACGTTAAACCGTCCGCATCGTCCGATCCCGTGCTCTGCACGCAGGGTCTCCCCCGGTTTGGACGTGGCCCCCACCCGCTCGTCTCTGCAGGGATGTCGGGATTGTCCCGCTTTTGGGACGATTTAATGGGAGTGGCTTTTCCCTACGGGGGCAGGGTATTACAAACCCCTAGTTTCTCGTGGGAGGCTGCACATGTGTATCTTCATTGCGCCTCCCCACTGCCGAAGCCAGTAGAGGGTGTGACTGGGATCGAGGTGTCTTCTGCTTTCGGTCCAAGTCCCTTCCAACTGAGTTTTGCCGCATCCGGGCTGCCTCAAGTGCGTAAGTCCTGACAGAATGAACTATGTGGACTTTGATCCCTGTCTTCTATACAGGGTATGTAGGAAGCCTCCCTATGGTCCAAGCCCGCCACCTGGTCGTCCCGGTCGTATTTACGTTGGTTCGTCCATCAGTGGACCCCTCCAGGGTTCACGCTTGCGTCGATTCACCTATGAATCCGCCCCTGTGGGAGACTGCCCGTGTGTATCTCCATTGTGCCTCCCCACAGCCCCCTTTTCCCATTTCCCCTTTTATCGTCCAGCATGACGTGAAACTGTGATCCACCCGGCCGTTCCATCCCCCTATGTGCGAGGTGGTTCGGTTCAATCCTCCGCCCGGCGGCCTAGACCTCTTCGTGAGTCGGCTTGCCGACGTCCAGCATGACGTTAAACTGTATACCCGAACTACGCTGACTTTGATCCGTGCTAACGCGCGGTACGTAGGAAGCCCCTACGGGGTCCAAGCTCTTCACTCCATCATCCATCCTGATCCTTACCCGGGCCGCCACATCCCGGTGGGGTCATGCCACTTCACTCCACTCCACGTTACTTGGGAAGCCGCCCATGTGCTGGCCCCAGCGTCGGAGGTTCCCCGCAAGGGGTTCTGTCATCTGATCCACTTTTCGTGTTGATCAGTCCGACGCCGTCCCCGCTGGACGTTAAACTCGCGGCATACCCCGTGTTAAACATGGGAAGCTGAGGAAAACCTCAGGTGACACAGTTCCCCGCACCCAGTACGGGATGCCTCAGGCCATCATGCCTTCGAGAAGCCCTATTAGGGACGGAAGACAGACGTGCAGAGCCGCAGTGTTACGACACGCCCCCATCACCCAGAGCCACCCGGCCTTCTCACTGCAGGTTGCTGCCCCGCCCAGACTCCTTGGAGCGTCCGGGCGGAAGCAGCGTAATTAACCGGTGTCCATGAAGATATGGCGCCGGGAACGAGATTCACGAACATTCTTAAGTCTATGAGGGAGACCCGGATTAGGCGACGAGTTCCGAGGAGACATCCAAGGAAGGAGGAGCCGACATCCCATCATCCCGGTTTCGATCAAGGAGCAGACGCCCCTGAATAAGGGACGAATGCCGCCCGCCCTTGGAAAGCGGGACTGCGGGACCACAAGCCGCGCGCCCATCCCCTCGGGTTGACGGGTGCACGCGCGAACGCGTCCTGGCGGAACAGCGTAACCCGACGCACATCCGCACCGAAACAGTCCAGAATCTAAAGAAGGATTTTATTTGGCCCAGTATAACATATAAAATGGTCAAAAGTGTATTTTAAAAGGGTTCTCCATCAAAAGGCGGTTAATCGACCTTTTAAAGAATATTAGAATATTTATGCTTCAAATTGGATTCCTTTGCATTTTAAGCCTCTAAAATTTATTTGGATAAAAGAAAAAATATTTGAAAAGCATATATATTAATTTGGTAGTTAGTTCTATTCATTCCTACCATAAAAAGGGCTAGGTGTTATAAACCATTTAAAATAATATTATTATATTGTTAGTGTGAAACGTAGGATTTCAAAGAAACTCATTGTTGCGTATTGGGTATGCTATTGAACATAGAATTCCCTTTAAAGTAATATTAATATTTTATTCACAAATATTAATAAATATGAGGATTTCATATTCTTTATTTACTTGGGTGGTTACAATTAATATCTATGATGGTGAAAATAAAAACATTTTACTTCACTTCATGGACGTGCTAGTCCCCATGTATGCATGATCAACATTATCATTTAGTTGAAAAGGGATATGTAAGATGATATATAAGGTATTATAATTATATTATAAAAATTATTTCAAAAAGATCATATATAAAAATTAAATTTGTAATAATAAGAAACCATATATTATGGTATATAAATGTAATTGTATAACTTCATGGTGTCTATAAAAATCATGTATGAATGAGTGACACTTTCATCTCCTGTTTGATGCAAATGAGGTGTAAAATTGATGATCCATTGTCATATTAATAGTGTAGTATATTTAAGATACTAAATAACATATATTATAATGGTTAATATATATTTATAAAATGTATAAGAATAAAAAAAATGAACATTCTTGATTAATTTTTATACCTCTTCATTTATAAACCTGCTTTGGGATTCATTTTATAACTTGAAGGGATGGTGTTCTTATAAAAATAAAGGTAATATAAAATATGAAGGGATTACATAATGGGAATATTATAGGATTTTTTAGTGATAAAATTCTCATTAAATTTCAATAAAATGGGACAGGTGGTATCCAAATATATGAGATGGAGAGAACATTAAAGGAATTTATCGAATGATTTAAATATATTAATATCTTAAACAATTAAAGTGGAAAAAATTAAAATATAATTGAAAATATGAATTATATTTCTGAAATACCACAAACTGATCAAATTAAAGAAATTATTTTATAATATCAAAAACTATATTTACTAGGTTAACACCATGTAAATACATTTTTTTCATTTACCCTAGTAAAAAATAGTTTATTATTCTTATGATTCATTATAATGAAAAATTTTGTTTATATTGTAAAATATTATTTATTACAGTGATTCTAGAAACGGAAATAATTTTATATTATTCAATTTCTTTTAGTTTAAGAAATTAATTTTTGAAGAAGAGTACATAAAACATCAAATCGGTTAAAAAAAAATCATTTATAAGAATAAAATTTGGTTTGACCTTATTATTTTCCTTGTTAGAACCATTAGATAAATGCTATAATATTTCATTTTATATATTATATACCCATTTAAATAAAATATTGCATCATCCCTACAGTGGATTATTTTAATGAGATTCATCCTTTCATGATTATATCTCTTATCAATACCATAAATAATATTATTAGAAAAAATACATCTAATATATTGGCAGGAATTTCCCGCAAAATTATGTCTGTAAAAAAAATGATTCATCAAAGGTAGAACCATACAGGAAGTTAATTTTTTGAAATGGAAATATCGTAACATAATCAGGAAACCCACTATAATAGTAAATATATCGATTACAATAGATGTCGAAAAAATATATTGATACTCTTCAATGGGGATTCATTTTTTATGTCTTAACCTGTTTTGGATACAATGAAAACATTCTCAATTGTGTCAAAATACACCAATGATCACCCTTAATATTAGTTATGATAAATTTATCTCCTAGAACATATTTACCTTGCTCAAGAAGTGTCATACAAGGTTATTCCCTGTCATCCATTCTTTTCACTATTATTGAAGACAACTTGAGCATATTCATCTCAATTTAGTGAAGGTGAACACGGTTAATCCAATATAGGATGGTAGGGATCTTGCAACTACCAATCAACATTAATATGTTGAATATATCATGATTATTATCTAGGGAGATAAAATAAATATTGGTAACATGAAAATTTATCACCATCATTATGAACAATCCACTTGTCTAGGAATTAACTAGAAAAAATCATTCCTCGTCGTTGGTTAAATAATATCGTTAGCAAAAAGGGTGATCGTCACCACTTTTTTAGTGATTAGTGGAAAAAATATTCCATTTATTTATCATGGTATCCCTTTTTATAGAAAATCAATATCCTACCACTTATCTAATATTCTGAGTTAAATCCATATTTATCTCTCTAAATGTAAAGGAAAAAATTCATTCAATAGAAATATGATTTAGCCATATAAAAACAAGTAGTGGATCTAAATTTAATCAATCATTTTGTATTTATATAGGAATATATTGTCTCATAAAATGTATTACTACATCTTTAAAACATATCATTTGGAGTGAAAGAATCATCCAAAGTAATATTTCGACTATTCCCAGGAAACATTTCTTCAAATCAATGGATTACGAAGGGTTGGGAATAATGAATCATAGGATGGTTAATCATGATTTGTAACAATGTTTTATGCAGACACTAATAAGTGAAAAAAATATTATTCAATTACCATTATCAAAGAAATTTTCTTTTAAACACTGAAGGAATTTTTTTTGAATTCTGTGGAATCCAAAATATATCCTTCTTTTAAGAAGTCAAATTCCATAATAATGATTGAATCTTGTGGGATTTTTAAAAATAATTAGTCTCTCGATTTATGTATGAAAAATTGGATGGGTACTGATGTTATTAATATTTTCATGACTTATTATATTCCTCCATTACTTATTTTATATGAAATGTGCATAATTTGTGTGAAATATTAATGTTTTAATATTAAGTATAATTTTTGAGCATTTTTTGGAAGTAGTCCAATTGAGTCAGTTTAATGGTTTAATTATAAATGTCACTATACAGATCCAAATTGTGTGGTTCTTGTTTTTTAGGATTCTCCTTTCAATATACAACATTTCATTAGAAGGAACCATGATCCAATTCTCCCTTTTGAAGGGTCATATGGTCCTCACAAAAAAGACCAAAGAATCTGTGAACAAACTGGACCAGCCTTGAAGATTTATTTACTGGGCTCAATACAGAAGTCCAAAAACATTAAATCGCCACCATAATTCTGGGGACACAACATGGCATCTTGGAAAAAAATTTCATTGCCCAAATCCAAGTACAAGGGGCCCCAATGAAGCTTTGAATTCCAGCCCACCATTCTGTCCGAGAATTAAAATCAGTATACTATTCATGACATATCTCATGATGTAAGCATCAAATCGAGCGGAAATTTTGCAGTGTGAAAGAGGAGATATAGGTGGCCGACTTTGTTGAAGAAGTAATGCGGATTTAGGGGAATATTCCTGTTCAACAATCCATTCACATTTTGGCCTTCGAAAAAGCATGGATAGAAATGGACAGTTTACATTTTTTAATAAAACCGTCATAACGTTGGCTCCACTTGTCCAAATGCCTCCATATTTTGACATTAGTCGGAAATCTTTATTATCTACAACTTTTAATAAGTATATATTTGGAGATTAGGCTTTTTGAATATCCAAATTGGAGATGCAAGTGGAGGGACAGATTAGGAATGAAAACAGTCCACTCCTTGGGCTATAAATACTTCCCCCTTCTCTCCTTGAGAGGGGTTGGCATTTCAGAAGAGAGGAGATCATATTGGAACAACCAAAGCATTTACAAAGGCTTGGGAGGACCTGTCATAGTCAAGTTTTTACTTGAGAGACCTTTCCTCCTATCTTTGTTTTCACTTACTTTTGTTTTCTTCGTTTTTTGTAATTTTGTAAGTCCTTTCTTTGTAATTCTGTTTTAATGCAAGTTACTTCTTCAATATCTCTTATTCTCATCCACCTTATGTAGTTTAATATTTATGTTATTAAAATAGTTTAAATTCAGTTCAATCCCCTTCCCTTCTTTTTCTTCCTCATTCAATCGAAAATCCATTTTTAATTATCATCATCATTCGTGTGTGTGTGTGTGTGTCAACGTACCACTCTTTTCTAATCCCTTTCTTTTTCTTCTATTCTTAATTTATCGTCATAATTATTTTAACCAGAATATTAAAAATCAAAATGGCTGAGTAAATCTCTCATTGGGGTGAGTTATAATTCGGGGATGTTAAGTGATTGAGAGTTTTTCTCGATGAGTATTCTTTAAATTAATATTGTGTATGTTAAACATAATATGTCATGGATTAATGACATGTTTTGGTTAACGAGTAGTTTCCATAGATTATTGGAACCATAAATACACTACCATATATACATTTTGTTTGAAATTAGAACCCTAAGTTAAGTTAAGGCTTGGATTAAAGTCTTCACACTTAGGAATTCCAATCAACTTCAACTTATGACATGGGTGTTAATTTAATGCAATACAATGTAAGGTTCAAGGATATCATATGCTTAACTCCCCAATGATGAACTCACCCCAATCTTTATCAATTTGGTAAATCAAACATCATCCATAAATCATTTCAATTATGCTCTGCAAACAAACCCCCCAAATCAATATACAATCAACTAAAAACAAATGACTATTACAAAGTATCATCGCTGAGGATTCGACCCGAGTGCTGCTATACACATTAGCAGAGCACCAGAATTTTGACCGGTCGATAGGCGACAGTCGGCCGTGCCTTTCAAATGGCGCCGTTGCCGGGGATGGTGCTTTAAGTAGTCATTAGTTTCTGGTTATTGTCATGAAAACAAAAAAAAAATTTAAAAAAAATTGAAAAAAAACACAAAGAAAAACCCTTCTTCACGTAAAAATCATAAACTGAAAAAATACAAAGAAAAACACGTCTTCCTCTTTCTTCAAAAATCTCTCTGAATGCCCCGTAGCCTTCCAAACAATCCCTCAGATTTGTTTGATCCTGAAATTGAGCGAACACTTCGCCAACTTATGAGAAACATAAGAGATACTCATATAATTCAAGAACCAGTCCTCATCCAACCAGTTGAAATTGAAATGGCCAATCCTAGGGAACAAACCCTAAAAGAACTCACTACCCCTAATATGAATTACCAACCTCTTGGTATTCAATATCCAAAAATTGAAGTTGACTTCGAACTCAAATCGGGTTTGATTCATCTTCTCCCTCATTTTCAAGGGCTAGCCGGTGAGGATCCACATCTTCACCATAAAGAGTTCCAAGTAGTATGCTCTACCATGAAGCCTCAAGGGGTTTCTGAAGAACAAATCAAGCTTAGAGCATTCCCCTTTTCCCTAGCGGATTCTGCCAAGTCTTGGCTCTACTACCTCCCACATGGTTCCATAAACTCATGGGTTGACATGAAGAGACTTTTCCATGAGAAGTTCTTTCCCGCTTCCCGAAAAGCTTTTATCCGAAAGGAAATAAGCGGCATCCGTCAATTCCCTAATGAATCACTCCATGAGTATTGGGAGAGGTTCAAAAAGCTTGTGGAAACTTTTCCACACCATCAAATCCATGACCAACTCCTGATCCAATACTTCTATGAGGGGTTATTGGCTATGGAGTGAACTCTCATTGATGCCGCAAGTGGCGGTGCTCTTGTTGACAAAACACCAGCAGCTACACGAGAACTCATAAGCAACATGGCTAAAAACACGCAGAAATTCCATACTCGAGCACATGCTCAAGTAAAACAAGCCCAAGAGAATCAATCCATAGAGCCCAACAAGATGACTGAGTGGATGAGTGAACTTACAGGTCTTGTGCGTCAACTAGCGGTGGCTACCAAAGCCCCAACCTCATCTTCTCCATAGTCACTATTCCATGGACCTATCAAGAATTGTGGAATCTGCAATTCTCCATCTCATCCGACTAACACATGTCCACAACTTCAAGATGATCCATCTGATTCATCTAGTCCAATGGAGCTCAATGCGGCATATGCTCAGCGAAACTTCAACCCTCAACAATCAGGTCAGTTTGTTAGAAACATCAACCAACCCCACTCTGAGCCCTTCTCTTCTACCTTTAACCCACCTCTTAGGTATGGTAATCCCATTTCTCATCCTCCTCAGTTCCCTCATCAAAATCCAAACCAGTTCCAATATGGTCAAAGTGGTGGTAACATCGATCAACCTTATCCTTTTGTTCCTCAATCCCAAAGGAACAATCCTCCTCCTGGATTCCACTATCCTAACGAGCCTTCCCAATTCCCCACCCAATACAATCGCTTTCCCAAGAACCAAAATCAAGGCCAACCCAATTTGGGACAAGACTCTTCTTCTAAACAACCATGGAAAAGTGTTATAGAGGATCTTTCTTCCTTCACCCGTTCTAGCCTCAAGAACAATGAAACCCAAATAGGTCAACTTGAATCCCACCTTAGCCAGAAACAACAATCCAATTCATCCCAACTCCCAGCTCAACCATTACCCAACCCTAAGGGTAATGTAAGTGCAATTGCACTTAGATCGGGAAAGAAAATTGCTATGCCCCATGCTGATTGCTCTACCTCCCCTTTCGATGTTGATCTAGAAAATGAAAAGAACAAAATGCTGGAAAAGGAACTTGAATCCACTCTTTCACCTCCTTCCATTCCTCTAAGGAACCCAGTTCCTTTTCCTCAAGCCATCTCCTAGCCTAAGAAGTCCTTTGAACCTGATCCTGAAATGCTTGACATGTTTAGACGTGTTGAAGTGAACATCCCCCTCTTAGGTGCCATCAAAAAAATCCCTAAGTATGCAATGTTTCTTAAGGAATTGTTCACCCATAAGAGGCAACATAGGAACATTGAAAATGTTTCAACCCAACAGTCCATTCCCATGAAGTAAAAAGATCCAGGGACCTTCACGGTTCCATGTCAAATAGGGAGTTCCAACTTTGATGATTCACTCATAGACCTTGGAGCCTCAATAAATGTCATGACCAAATCCATTTTCTCCAACCTTGTTCTAGGTCCCTTGCACCCAACTGGTGTTGTCATTCAATTATCCAATCGATGCACTGCCAGTCCGGAGGGGATAATTGAGGATGTTCTTGTTCGGGTCAACGATCTTATCTTCCCAGCTGATTTCTATGTCCTTGACATGGAAGGTGAGACGACCTCTTCTCGATCTCCCCTAATTCTTGGAAGACCATTCCTCATGACTGTGAGAACCAAGATTGATGTCCATTCAGGAATCTTATCCATGGAATTCGGTGACCAACTGGTCAAGTTCAACATTTTCCAAGCCATGCGATACCCATCTGAGGATCACTCTGCATTCTCAATCCATGCTTTTGTTGACACTTCTAAGATTCAATCGAACCCCAATCCACCATGTTCTTCATGTTCTATGATAAAGGATCTTGTGAAATCTGCACCATGATTAACAAAGTCATAAATGGTGAAGTTTATGTGGACCTCTCATTCATAGACTCTATCAATCTAGAGGAACTTGAAAACTCTCTTGAATCCCACATTAACTCTGATCTCTACTACTCCACCTTAGACAGTGTTGAGGAAAATGATCCAAACCCATCTGGAATCCCTTCTCCTGCTCCTAACATGTCTATCTCTCAAATCCAGGCTGAAACTGATCTAAAACCACTTCCTTCACACCTGAAGTATGCATTCCTTTTCCATGATCCCTCCTACCCTGTCATTATCTCTGCTTCACTTTCTGAAACTGAGGAGTCCCAGCTTGTTCAAGTGTTAGAGGAAAACAAAAATGCCTTAGGTTGGACCCTAGAGGATATTCCAGGAATCAACCCTGCCCTTTGTATGCATCACATCCATCTAGAGGAATCATCCAAACCAATTAGGCAACTTCAAAGAAGACTCAATCCACTCATACTTGAGGTAGTTAGGGAAGAGATTACCATGCTTCTTCAAGCTGGTATTATCTACCCAATTTTTGATAGTGAATGGGTTAGTCCAATTCAAGTCATTTCTAAGAAAGGCGGGATAACAGTTGTCACAAATGAACATGGAGAAGTAGTCACAACTCGAGTGAAAAACAAATAGCGTGTGTGCATCGATTATCGCAAATTGAATGATGAAACATGAAAGTATCACTACCCACTTCCTTTCCTTGACCAAATGCTTGAGAGATTGGCCGAAAAGTCACACTATTGCTTTCTTTATGGTTTCGCCGGCTACTTCCAAACTCCAATCGCACCACAAGACCAAGAAAAGACCACATTCACTTTCCCCTTTGGAACCTATGCCGATAGGCGAATGCCTTTTGGCCTTTGTAATGCTCCTGCAACATTCCAGCGGTGTATGATGAGTATCTTTTCTGAATTCATTGAGAATTGCATGGAGGTCTTCATGGATGACTTTACCATTTATGGTGAGTCATTTTAATCTTCCTTACATTCACTCTCTTTGGTCCTTCAAAAGTGTGTCATGTGAAACCTTGTGCTGAATTTTGAAAAATGTCACTTCATGGATTCAAATGGGATTGTTCTAGGGAAAATAATTTCTCAAGAGGGTATCCAAGTTCATCCAGCCAAAATTGAGGTGATCCAATCACTTCCTGAACCCAAATCAGTTCGAGACATTCGGTCCTTCCTTGGTCATTCCGGTTTCTATCGGCGATTCATTCAGAACTTCAGCAAGAATTCCCTCCCACTCACTCATTTACATCAAAATGATGTCACATTCAATTTTTATGAGGCTTGCAAGAGAGCCTTCATTGAACTCAAATATGCTCTCACATCTGCTCCAATAATCCAACCCCCAGATTGGTCCTTACCATTAGAATTGATGTGTGATGCTTCTGATAGGGCCATTGGGGCTGTTCTTGGTCAAAGAAGAGAAAAAATTCCTCATGTCATCTTTTATGCCTCAAAAACATTGGATGAAACTCAATCACACTGCACTGTGACTGAAAAAGAACTTTTAGCTATGGTTTTTGCCTTGGATAAATTCCGGCCCTATCTCTTAGGTGCCAAAATCATCATCTTCACGGACCACTCAGCAGTAAAGTTCTTACTTATGAAAAGTGATTCCAATCCAAGGCTAATAAGATGGATTTTAATGCTACAAGAGTTTGACATTGTGATAAAAGATAAACCTGGAAAAGAAAACCTAGTGGCTGGCCACTTGAGTAGAATTTCTAATTCTTCTCATTCTGAAATAATTGATCCTGAATTTCCAACTGAACACCTCTCATCTCTCACTCCAAAGTTACCATGGTATGCCCCAATTGTCAATTACTTGGTTTCTGGTGTTTTCCCTGAATATTTTTCAAAAGAAAAAAATGAAAAGATGAAAAGTGATTCAAAGCATTATTTTTGGGAAGATAATAAGCTTTGGAAAACTGGGGCTGACATGGTAATTAGGAGATGTGTTGATGAAACTGAACAATCCTCCATCTTGGAATTCTGCCACTAAATGCCTGGAGGTGGCCACTTTCGACCACAAAGGACATCTAGAAAGGTCCTAGATTTGGATTCTTTTGGCCTTCACTCTTCAAGGACTCACATGAGTTCTATCAATCATGTCCCACTTTCCAAAAGTTTGGCACAATTTCCAAAAGAAACGAAATGCCTCAAAAGCCATTAATCTTCTGTGAGCTTTTCGATGTTTGGGGCATCGATTTCATGGGACATTTTCCTCTTACAATGGATTATCATACATTCTCCTTGCTATGGACTATGTTTCTAGGTGGGTCGAGGCCAAACCCACTAGGAAAGATGATGCTCAAACTGTGAGTGAGTTCCTCAAAACCCATATCTTCCATCGATTCGGAACACCACGTGCTTTAATAAGTGACTTAGGAACTCATTTCTATAATAGAACCATGGAGTCACTTTTGAAAAAGAATGGGGTTGTACATAAAACATCCACTGCATATCACCCTCAAACAAATGGAATGGATGAACTTTCTAACAGAGAAGTGAAAAGAGTGCTTGAATGAATTGTAAATCCCACAAGAAAAGACTGGCCCGATAGACTTGGTGAAGCACTTTGGGCCTATCGAACAGCCTATAAGACACCCATTGTGATGTCTCCATTTAGGATAGTCTTTGGTAAATCCTGTCATTTACCAGTTGAAATCCAACATAAGTCATTTTGGGCTGTCAAAACATGTAATTTTGATTTTGAAAAATCTGGTGAAGAAAGATTGTTGCTGTTGACTGAATTGGAGGAGCTTCGACCCGATTTGTATGAGAACTCCATTCTCTAAAAAGAAAAGGAAAAGTCACTCCATGACAAGAACACTCTTCGAAAGGTATTTCATGAAGGTGAAAAGGTAATTCTCTTCAATTCTCGATTTTGAATTCACCCAGGGAAGCTTAATTCTCGTTGGGAAGGTCCTTTTGTTAATACTAACGTTTACCCATTTGGTGCAGTGCAAGTCCAAGACCCCTCTTCCAAAAAGACATTAACGGTTAACGGGCATCGGTTAAACCATCTCCATGAGAGGTCTCACAATCCAGGAACCACATCAACTTCCATCGAAACCCCATCAACTTCAATATAACCACCACTAGATAGAGACCCGCCAAATCCAAACCAGGGGGCACCTCTTTCCCTTTAACTCTCTCTCTCCTAAATCTCTCTTCCCTCTATTCTTCTCTCTATTTCTTCTTCTTCCTCTCTCCCTCTCATTTTTTTACAACATTCTTCCACAACCTTTTTTTTCTATTTTCTCTTTTGTGTGGATGTGTCATTAAAAATAAAAAATTTTAAAAAAAATTAAAAAAAAATGAAAATTAACAAAAAAAAAAGAGGTGTCATAATTACTCATCATCCAATATTGAAATTTTGTCCAACCATTTTGGGGAGTCAAAAGGATTCTTTTAAACTCAAATATATTGAATTTTTATCTCAAACTTGGGTAATCAATTTTGTGTCAATAACAAAAATTTTGAATGAACAATTTTTGGTGGAAATTGATTCTCCCCTACCGTGAGGATTAACATTAGCCTTCATGCCAAGGTCATCTATGGCCATCTTTTTCATTGTGTGTCTTCACCAATGATTGTGAGTCTTGAGTTTGGGGACCTTCGAGCTGAATTTACATCTTTTGTGTGCATTAATATGATAGAGGCATTTTCTAAGCCACATGAGAATCAGAATAGCCAAATAGCCTCCCGTTACCCTTACATTGATCCTACTTTTGAAAGCCCCTTTGAGCCTATGAAAACCTTTCTTTTGATAGCCACATTACAAGCCTAATACCTTGTCCCACCCAACATCATCATGGATTTTCATTGTACAATTTATTGAAATTTAAGTGTGGGGGGGGGGAATGGACTTCATTTTTGGGCGTAATTTCATTGATTTCCAATGTCTCATCATATGATTGAGGGTAAGCATCCATTCCAGTGTGGGGGAGAGGTTGTAATTCTGTGAGCTTTGGGGTGTATATGTGTAATTTTCATTTGTACAAAAGTCATTGAAAAGTGTTCAAAAAATGAAAAACATTATATTAAAAAAATGAAAAAAAGGAATGGGTTGTGTCTTGGGTGGGTCAAAACTCATTCATCATCAACCTTTGATAGTGTTATAACTACTAAACTTAGTTCCATGAGGAGATCAAACATGGGTTGGGAGATGACTGTGAGACTTGTTTCAACCACAACTTTCGAAAAAAAGAGCAAAAAGAGAAAAAAAGAACACTTGAATCATCGTGTATTGTGTCATTATTGGAAGTATTCCATGTTGTACATATTCCATCATCTCACCCTATTCCATTTTCTATCTCCCTCACTTTTCATTCATCAAACATTCATTCCCTTGTAAATATGTGTTTCTATTTCCTTTCAAATCAAATTTCAAAAAAATGTGCATTGATTCTTCCATGTTGGTGTTTTTAACCCCTCTTTTCCTTTGGACATTATATACCTACCGTCCCATAGCCACTGAAAAACCTCTTAAAAGACCTCTTGATTCTTGTACACATTAGATTTGGTAATGGAAGCTGAGAGATCTTACAAACTCTTGATTTTCACTTTTTTTTTGTTCAATGAGTGAACCTCCTAAAATAAATTTTTATCATCTTGAGAGGAGTAAGTTTTGAGTGCCTACATTTTTCAATTCAAACCTTGAACATGAAAAATTGAATTGATTCTGATGCATTATTGTTAACCAAATTTGTGATGGAATTCAATATGGATGAGTGAAATAGTCTAAACCTCCCGTGATTGGAGAAAACAAAATTTTAATATTTGTTGGTGAGTGAAAATGATTTTGTCATGTTTTTATATTTGTTGCACATGAGGACACGCGCAAAACTAAGTGTGGGGGAGTTTATGTTATTAATATTTTCATTACTTATTATATTCCTCCTTTACTGATTTTATATGAAATGTGCATAATTTGTGTGAAATATTAATTTTCTAATATTAAGTATAATTTTTCAGCATTTTTTAGAAGTAGTCCAATTGAGTCAGTTTAATTTTTGAATTATAATTGTAACTATACTGATCCAAATTGTGTGGTTCTTCTTTTTTAGGATTCTCCTTTCAATATAAAACATTTCATTAGAAGGAACCATGATCCAATTCTTCCATTTGAAGGGTCATATTGTCCTCACAAACAAGACTAAAGAATCTGTGAATAAACTGGACCAGCCTTGAAGATTGATTTATTGGGCTCAATACAGAAGTCAAAAAACATTAAATCTCCACCATAATTCTGGGTCCACTACATGTCATCTTGGATAAAAATTTCATTGCCCAAATCCAAGTACAAGGGGCCCAAATTAAGCTTTTAAGTCCAGCCCAACATTCTGTCCGAGAATTAAAATCAGTATACTATTCATGACATATCTCATGATTTAAGAATCAAATAGAGATGAAATTATTCAGTGTGAAAGAGGAGATATATATGGCCTACTTTGTTGAAGAAGTCATTCGGATTTGAAGGCACATTACTGTTCAAAAATCCATTCACATTTTGGCCATCGTAAAAGCATGGATAGAAATGGACAGTTTACCTTTGTTTAATAAAACCGCCATAACATTGGTTCCACTTGTCCAAATGCGTCCATATTTTGAAAGTAGTCGGACAACATTATTTTCTACAACTTTTAAGAAGGAGATATTAGGAGATTCGGCTATCTGAATAGCCAAATTGGCGATGCAAGTGGAGGGACAGATTAGGAATGCAAACAGTCCACTCCTTGGGCTATAAATACTCTCCCCTTCTCTCCTTCAGAGGGGTTGTCATTTCATAAGAGAGGAGATCATATTGTCACGACCAAAGCTTTTCCAAAGGCTTGGGATGACCTTCCATACTCACGTTTTTACTTGAGAGACCTTTCCTCCTATCTTTGTTTTCACTTACTTTTGTCTTCTTCGTTTTTTGTAATTTTGTAGGTCCTTTCTTTGTAATTCCGTTTTAATGGAAGTTACTTCTTCAATATCTCTTAATCTCATCCAACATTTGTAGTTTAATATTTATGTTATTAAAATAGTTTAAATTCAGTTCAATCCCCTTCCCTTCTTTTGCTTCCTCATTCAATCGAAAATCCATTTTTAATTATCATCATCGTTCGTGTGTGTGTGTCAACGTACCACTCTTTTCTAATCCCTTTCTTTTTCTTCTATTATTAAATTATCATCATAATTATTTTAACCAGAATATTAAAGATCAAAATGTATGAGTAAATCTCTCATTGGGGTGAGTTATAATTCGGGGATGTGAAGTGATTGACAGTTTTTCTCGATGAGTATTCTTTAAATTAATATTGTTTATGTTAAACTTAATATGTCATGGATTAATGATATGTTTTGTTTAACGAGTGGTTTCCATGGATTATTGGAACCATAAATACACTACCATAAATAAGTTTTGTTTGATATTAGAACCCTATGTTAAGTTAAGTCTTGGATTAAAGCCTTCACACTTAGGAATTCCAATCAACGTCAACTTATGACATGGGTGTTAATTTAATGCAATACAAAGTAAGGCTCAGAGATATCACATGCTTAACTACCCAATGATGAAATCACCCCAATATTTATCAATTTGGTAAATCAAACATCATCCATAAATCATTTCAATTATGATCTGCAAACAAACCCCCCAATTCAAAATACAATCAACTAAAAACAAACGACTATTACAAAGTATCATCGCCGAAGATTCGACCCCAGTGCTGCTATACACATTAGCAGAGCACCGGAATTTTGACCGGTCGATAGGCGACAATCGGCCGTGCGTTTCAGGTACCCCAGTCATTAACATTTTTGTTTCACAAGATATGTCTTTGGACACTGATTCTTCAATAAATGATAAATTATAGATTCCTTTTGATACCCTTTCTAATGAGATTAAATCATTTATTTTAAAATTAAAATTCAATAGTGGAGATGAAATTTTTATTTGGTAGAATGTTTTCAATGGTATTACAGCCTCAATGGACATCAACTATATGGAAACACATAAAAATTTGGCAACTGAAAAAATACCCTCAACCATCCTAGGATTCCACCATCGGGATTTACTCTTTCGTATAGAGTGTTTTATTACCAAATTAAAACAAATAATTTCCTTCAAACTGATAGGTTTTTTAATTACTATATATGTGCTCTTTTCAATCAAAACAGTTAAAAATAGTTTTTACTTTTCTTTAATATGTCAAGGATTCTTCTCTATGGAATGCAAGTGGAGATTAAATTTATGGTTTTGTTGCTGACTATTCTTCGATCATAATCCATCTAGATTCTTGTCCATAGGTGCAGTATCAAAGAAAATACTGAATATGTTTTATGTAGATCTCATGTATTTTCTTAATTTAATTTTGAACAGTTGTAATTGAATCATTAAAGATAGAATACCATTCAACCTATAATCTGTATTAGCATGAATCATCAGAGAAGTAAAAGAATTGAACTCCATTAAAAAGGTATATATAGAAACTCTTTATAAGTTTTTTTTTGATATGTTTTGGAATTTTATGTAATTATTGACCTCCTGATTGAAACTTATAGGTCTTATTAGCCCCTTCATTTCTTTTTTGGATAAAATTTCCTGTGGATGGTCTTCAATATGTAATCAAGGTCACTATTAGTATTTTGATCTATATAGAGACCACACAAAAAGTGAAAGAGGTTTCCCCTTGTAGATTCTCTACTTCATTAGGTCCGAAAAGTCAAGGAATTATCATTGTGATTGAAGTATCACAACAACAATTATGGTCACATAAATGGTGGAAATGTGAATGTACCATGATTTTACAAGTAATTACAAATGGAATAATTCATTTATCTTGAAAACTCACTTTCTTATGGATTGGATACTTAGAATATCTTTCAACCAAGAATTATATTATTACACTTGTATTTTTTGAATAATATTTTTTTGGATGATGGCTTGTAAAATAATGGGGTTACAGCCACTAGATTGACCTGGCATAACGATATTTTTGATGATCTTTTTTATGATTAGAATAATTAGTATTAAGAAATGATGGACCTCATACCTGTGTAGATTTATTTTATTTTAAAAAAATATCATGTTACTTTTGGTAAAGTAATCAATCTATATACAAATTAAAATAATTAGAAAATGGTAATTAGTTTTATATATTATGAAAAAAAACTCACTGTGTATAGAAATGTAATTTTTTAGTAAAAATATAATTTTTAACATAAAATTATTTCATTTTAATTTCTAACTATTTAATAAATAATAATATAATCATATACATATGTAATAAATGATTTTTCTTATTTTAGATAGTACAATTTCTTCCCATTTATGTAACAGTGGGGTGATAACTATAACAATACATAATTATATTTTAATTTAATATCATGGGTTTTTTTTAATTTTTTTTTCTAAATAATTAACAATGACGAATAAATTAAATTTATTTAAATATACATATATCATTTAATCTATGGATATTATATTGCTACACTGATATTAGATTTTCTCACATGAAATATCATCACTAACTATAGAACATTGAGAACACTTCCACTTCAAGGTATCTTTTGGGTCGCATTTAGCTTCATCAAATTTTATGTTTCAAAAAAACTATGATCATGTGAGTGATTTTTAATTGTTCCAGGTTGTCTCTTTGATTTAGAAACTCCACCGGTTATTCGTAATAATAGCGATAATTCTCTAATGGTTTGACCTTTTATCTTAGTTCATGTAAATCATTAGTTATGCACTTCCTCTATAAAGGTAAAAGGAAGACATAATGAACTTGAGAGATATTCGGGGGAAACCATTTGATATAATAAACCGTCCTTATACGATGATTAATTTCAAGGGAATGATATATCAAGGGATTACCATTTCCTTATTTCAAAATCTCAAAACCTCCTTATTTGGAGATTTTCATTGGGAAAGCATGGATCCTTCTTTAAACTCTATATATCAGTAATGATGACTTATATAAATTGTATATAGACTCTCAACTAAACTGATGTCTTGCTCAATAGCTCTAAACATCTCAATCATTTCTCAGTTATCTCTAGCCCCAATAACTTTATTTCATCAACTTCATCCTAGTAAATTGGATATATACACTTCATATCATAGATTTATTCATAAATATTAATATATAAGATTGATTGAATGCCTTTTTTGTAATAAAAATCATTTAAATGAATTTTCTGATCCCAAACAACATTGAAATAGATACAGAATAAACTTAACATTTCTTCTAGAGTATTAGTGTTCCACTAGGATTGATCATCTTTGAAAGGATGGCATGTAGTAATTAAACTCAACTATCTATTTAGAAAATTTTGAAGACATATCTTGAA
Organism: Viscum album; assembly: GCA_963277665.1. Lineage (NCBI taxonomy): Eukaryota > Viridiplantae > Streptophyta > Magnoliopsida > Santalales > Viscaceae > Viscum > Viscum album. The sequence goes on along the minus strand of OY728164.1, from coordinate 1,525,513,514 downwards.
CATTTAAGTGAAAATCAGATCTCGATCAAATGAAGCAAATTGTGGTACTCCATGAAACCATTAAAATTTATTAATGTATATCCCATAAATATTATCAATATGGAAATATTCTCTAATATTAAAAAAATGATCCTATTTTTTATAGTGATGGACTTTGACCCAAATTTCATTTAACCCATTAGATATTTTGAAATGTATATTGATGAAATACATTCTAATGTTTTCCCATTAACATTCCAATATGTGTAATGGTTATCGAATCCATTTAAATGTGTATCTCTCAACCATAACTTGATGATATACAGATCATAAAGTGAAAAAATATACAATATCCTACTATATGTTACAACATTTGAAATAATTTTGCATATATCTATAAATCATTGTACATATGAGATGAATAGAGAATCATGAAATATGATATTAATCCAATATCTCCTTCACTAATATCTGTATTTAGGGGACACATAATCTATTGCTAAACCATATCATTGCATCATAATCACCGTTAAAAATTGGATCACATCTCAAATTCTAATAAAATTATACACCCTGCTTATGAATCTCTATAAACATCACATGGATGGTTGAATATTATTTTAATATAGATATAATCCATTAATTTTTCTCATGATTTAGATATATATATTCTATAAATCTATAAATGTTTTATATCTTGTTTTCCTCCTCCTGGAAAAACAAGCATGGAATTTCTATCTCAGATCAAAAGTAACCTTATTATCCTTTTAGTTATGGTAGGGTATTGAGTAGTCAATAAATTTAATCAACTCTAGAAATATCCTATAGTAGATATTCAACTCCTTTTATGTGAATATGTAATTAATTATTTTATAATTACTACATTGGTCACACCATTTACCATAATGATAACACATTTTTATTTTATGAGATATAATTATTTATTCAAACTCCAAAATAGTATTTGTTTTATTTTTATAATGGTTTTAAAAATTTTTAAATGAATATAATTTCACCATATAATTATTTATTTTGCATTATCCAAATCCATTAGTTTATATAACAAAAAATATTGAAAAAAAATTCTCTATTTAAATGATGTTTATGCAATGGTGGGATGGACAACCTTAGAATCATCTCCATGTAATTTTCATATCGTTCATTTTACTAAAAGAACATGGATACCCAATAAGTAAGGTTTGTTATCAAATTAGGTAGCCATGATAAATTTTAAAAAAACATATTCTAGTATCTGGACATCCCAAAAAAATATGAATCTTGGTTAACATGGTTGATATGGTCCATTTCCAAAAAATAGGATTCTTTGAATGATCTACGGATATACCGTCACATAAGAGTATAAGACAAATAAATTCTTCCTTATAATTAAAAAATTAAATAATTTTAAATTTTAAATATATTTCCCATTTTTTAGGGTATTCAGAGCAATCATTGAAGGTTTTATATGTTCATCCATTTTCTTTTAATATATAATAATTCAATTTATAAATACTACCACAAACAGGGAAATATAGTCCCTAATGATTCTATTCATAAATCCATATTAATAATAGGGGAATTAGAAAATCCAAATGGAATCAATATAAAATCCTAAAGACTACATTATACATACGGTTTTCTTGGGTCTGTCATATAACACCCGGAGTTTTTTTGAACCATTTTTTCTGAATAAATTAAATTTTTTATTTAAATATTTTAATGCACTAATTCAAACATTCATTTCACAGTTACCCAACATGTCATATGTTACACGCAACACCTAGTTGGTGCATGGAACAAGAAACATTGAGCATAGATTTTGTTCAATTTATAAAATAACTATGTTTGGATTATGTTGTACATAACACCAAATCAAGATTTCATTGTACTGACACTAACTAGGCTTGTGTTTCATTCATGAGAGACCTTCCTCGATAGATTACGTTGTACGCAATACTAAGTGTCCCTAAACAATGATATATTATAAAAATGTTATTATAAACTTGTAGTTATTAATAGTATTGACCAAATTTTAAATTTTATATAAAATTAACATTAATCTTATTTATTTTCTAGAAATGATATAAGAACAAATTCATTTTTTCAGATAGATGAATAAATTCTCAATGAAATACAATTTTACACCCTTTTGATAGTGAAAACTTTTTGAATCTAGTTTTTCAAAATTTAATAATTTATAT